>CM060986.1:186044277-187245527 GCA_030765065.1 Deroplatys truncata | reverse complement strand
AGTAACCAGGTATAATTATTCAGTTGTTACAATTTCGAGTGCTAAAATTCATAATCTGTAGCGGAAAATCGTCGTTGAGCGACTTTTGTAGCGGGATACGGTGCTATGCGCTATTTGTTGTGCGAAATCGTCAATCCTTGGGTTGTTGTTGCCTGTTGCAGTGTTCTTCTTCCTTGGCTATTGGTGCTCGTCGGTTGTTAAATATTCCACTCCTAACTATACCTAATTATTAATTCTCAGGTTATAGTGGGTGAGGCAGGTTTAAGAAATACACTGTGATTTTCCCTTAATAAATGAAGTTTATTCACAATTGAAATAATTATGGGCGGATAGCTTTTCCTATTATTATAATCCCAACACTTTAAATTAGTCAGGAGCCTAGCTATCTGCACACGCATTCCCACCCACGTGCATCTGTAGCACCTCGTGTCGACGTGAATTCTTGAAGATCAGTGATAGAGAGAGAGTGGACTCTGAGGCCTTGCCTGCCCTTGTATGCGGGAGCCTAATGACGCTCACCTCTGCGTTTAAAAATGTAACGACGTTCCCTATTGGTCCTCAGACCGCGTTACCTTAACATGTATGAGAATCTGTAGCTTCAGATCCGTGCGCTTAAGCGCCATCTTGGAGTTGTGAAGCTAGTTCCATATCTTCGTCTCTTTCTTTTCTCTATCTGTCTCTTTCTATTTCTCCGTACCGTTACCGGTTCCCTGCCTGTTGGCTTGGCGAAAGGTACGCTCTTTATGTTTTCCTGGAATTTTTGCTAGCTTGCCCGTTTCTTACAATCAGCTCTGTACAAATGTTAGATGTTGAATATTTTAACATGTTAGTGACTTAAGTTATTAATGTACAATTCTTATACGTATTGTACCCCTTTCGTATGTACAATTACTATATATGTATAATATATCCCCTTTCAAATCACTTTCATTCATTGTATTTAAACGGTCGGCAACTCGCTTCAAACCCTCACATGAATTTTCTTATTCAATTTAAACTACTGTTATCCTTTAACAATACGCCCCGCATACCCTGGGAGAAAGATCTCCTTGCTAAATACTGGAGCAGCTGGCGCTCGAGACAACAAAACGAGCTACGAGACCACGACAGCAGAATCAACAACGAAGCAGGTCAAGTTAACGGCTTCAAAATTGCCGACTATCGTTCCTGTACCACATCTCAGCTCTTTTCCTGAATTGTTCCTACTGCGGATGATATATAAGCGACATTCTGTCCATCTGTTTTGAGGGTCGTTGGCTCCCTTGTTAAAAAATGTAAAAATTAATAACAAAAATACTTCTTCAAAATAGTAGCATCTTGTTGAGTTGGCGCAACGTGATACTTCAGCTCGTATAACTGGTAGCGCTATGTTTAAAGGTGGCAGCAGCAGATGGCGCGGATACAACAATGTTAAGATATTGGGGACATGTTTTCTTTCCGGTGCTAAATTTGAGTGATTTCTAAATGAGTGCAATATCCCCCAGTTTAGAACATAACTGTTTTGTGGGAAATAAAATGGTTTGCAGGGGTAATATAAGATACTTCATAGGGTCACTAACATTCCAATTGTGCCTTAATCTGTGAATATAAAATTATATAAATACCTTCACTCAAGATTAATTCGTATTTATCAATTGTATTCATACAAATTCTTCAAAAAAATGGATCCCTATACATAACCTCCCTTAATATATTTCTGGCTACGCTACTGCCTCAGTCCGTCTGTCTGTATGCATGGAAAAACTCAGTATGTGCTGAGCGTAGGAGTATTATGTAATTTTGAGAAACTGCCAATTTATGGACAATCTAAAAATATTAGTCCTAGTTTTCATTAAAGATTAAAGGGACAGAAAGTTTCTATCTCGCCAACACTAAATTAAATAAATTAATTCAGAAATTATTTTTATAGGATGTAAATGCATGGCTGCTGTGTTAACTGATCTGATCTTATCCAACGAGTTTGTTTATTGAGAAAGATAGGATTATTCTCTTAATTATACCATAGTTTGATTAACATCAAACATTTAAACAAGTATGATGTGTTACGTTTATATGACTTGCTCTGGCTTCTTTCGTTTACTAAGGGGTATACAAATTATTCTCACTAAAGCTTATTGTAATGTATGCTTAATTTTAATCGAGATAAACCCTTATAGAAACAGCTACATTACACATTTCATTATAGATACAAAGGGAACAGCAATAGTCAAATGTTTAAGAACTGAATGCTATACACTTGCCTTAACATTCCATACTGTTTCAATGGAATCGCGAGAAACAATTGAATGCCGATAGGACCTTAAAGAATGGTTAAATATTGAACAAATCCAACCATTAATAACCTATAGCTCGGAAGTGAGTGATGCCACAAATAAAGTTATTTGAAGTAAATTGTGTGTTTTAAAGATATCTACATTTTTATGTAGTGCGTTTTCATCTATTTCTTAACGTTTACCATTTATACAGGATTTTATAACATTTCTTCCATATGAAGACGACTTTAAAGGCTATTCCCAGAAAGTTCAAGATTTACATTTTATTTGTAACATGAATATATTTAATAAATGGCATTTTAATCAAAATCGTTAGAGCTATGTTTTAGAAAAACAAAAATATAGAAAAATCTTTCATGTAAAGAATAGCTTGTGGTGGGGAAATTTTATTGAAAATCTTCATGTCGCATCTTTAGAAGGCACTGAACCTAAATACCAAGGTTGGTATTTATCCAACTTTTCGTTTTAGAGTTATGTTGTTCACAGTCACACACTCACGCGCAAGGACGTTCTTTTAAAACTTTTTTTTTATTCAAGAACCTCAAAACATGCATTATCGATGAAATCTCGGTATCGATTTTTACTTTCTCTACTACGTACAGTAAGTAGGAGAAGTATTGTATTCCACCCAAAAATTCGATACCGAGATTTCACCGGAAATACTGTTTTGAGACACCCTGAATCCAAAAAAAGCATTTTTGGAAACATGTCCGTGTGTGTGTCTGTGTGTGTGTGTGTGTGTGTGTGTGTGTGTGTGTGTGTCTGTGAACAACATAACTCAGAAACGAACAGTCGGATAAACACCAAACCTGGTATTTAGGTTCAATATCTTCCAGAGATGCGACACGAAGGTTTTCAAGAAAATCCTCCCACCCCAGATTACCCTTTACATGGAAGTTTTTTCGTAAAGTTTAATTTTCTCAAAAATGGCTCCAACGATTTTGATTAAAATATCATAGGTTTAAGATATTTTCATGACAAATAAAATGTATATCTTGAAGTTTCTGGGAATGTCTCCAAAAGTATTCTCCATTGTGAACGACTTTTGCATAACTGGTAAACCATAAGATATAGACAAAATTTTACTACACAAAAAAGTAGATCGCGTTAAAATACACAATTTATGTCATATACATTTTCGAGATATTGCTTGTTATTCCCTTAAATTTTTCAATAATTATTTTCTAAAATGGGAATTCGTTATTCATTTTTTTGTCTTGGATATGCAAAGAGTTATAATCTGTGGCAAAGAGAATGGTGCTGCACCTAGCAACCAGCTATTAAGAGATATGTATGTGCATAAAGGAATGCAATACCTTCTCTACTTACCCTGTACGTGATAGAGAAAGTAAAAATAACCAACCATTTAGCCTGCAAAGAACAACTCGATGCACGTGCTAGAGATTTCACAAACTGAAACACGTGGTTGGAAATAGCTACATTCGACAACAGAGCCGCTTCCAGTTCCGCTTCCGCTCTGTCATTGACCACCCGAAGTGCTGCCTTGTGATTGATTTAGGAAGACTAAGGGTTAAAGCTTTTCATGTGTTTGTTTTTGTTTGTTTTTGTTTTTTTTTTGCGAGTGTACCAACTTAATCAAGTGCAACGTTTCAACGTCGGGGGTATAGTTTTCGGACTGGAAGCTTTGATTTATGCCCCTTTCTTCAAGGGGACCCCTGAGGTAAGAATTTAAAAAATCCTTTCGACTAGTTATTCATGAACGAACCATAACAATACTATGTATTTAGATTCCACCTTGATATCTGCACATATCTTGCTGTTTGTTAACAGCGCAGAGTTTTCTCTCCAAAGCTGGATAAAGCAAAGGGAAGGCTGCATGCTCTTTTGCATTGCGTCACTGAGGAGTTACTGATCACGAAGCGCAAAAACAATGGCTTTGTGAATAGCGACCCGGAATGCGAGTGTCCAGAGAAAAGCGAGCAGCGAGCTGCGACAATGGAGGACGATGAATGTTGGGAGGGTGTTTTCCCACGGGGAGTCCTTTTTGATGACGGCCATTGTGTTTGTGTATCAAGCTTCCTGCTACGCGACAACAACAAAAGTATTCACTTTTCAGTTGATTTCGGGCAACTTTGTCTGTGGTGCTCTCTCCTCTGCAGCGTGTTGCTGTTGGAAATGTTTCCCAAAAAATCGCTCTTCAGTTTGATCACGGAACGTTCTTTACACTCGTGTATACTGTGCGCATTGTCATGTGAAGTGCAAAGTGATGCTGGAATAGCTCGATATTCGGGAGCTGAATATGAAATTAGTTCACGAGATAGATATCTCTTCAACTCTGGTGAAACATAATAACCGTTTTAGTTTGAAAAGTGAGTATATACTCTTGGATTCTAAACTCCCTAGCAGTTGGGCCCTACAATATTTTATTTATATATATTTTTTCATTTCTACAGCCTCCTTTAACAGCTATGTGGGTTTTGACTGAAACATTTTATGTGTTTTCACTCTTTGAGCTTTTTAGGTTAGATTACTTTAGGTTTTCATCGTCTTAACTTTATTTTCAAGCGCACATTCACTCTAACATCCACTCTTCCAGACTCTCTAGAGGCTAGGGAATAATCATAATTAAAGAAAATCTCCCATTCCCCAGCCGGAATCAACCTCCGGTGAGAAGTCAGTTCTTCTTCTTCTGTATCGGATTACCCTCCTCTTTTTATGATTTACACCCCCGGTGCCTCGGATCAGTAGACTGTTGAGGAGAAGGCAAACTCCGGGTCATAGCTTATCCAGGATGGGTGATAAGTCCAATGCAAGTATGGTGGTGAAGAAGAAGAAAATGAAATGTAGTGATGAAAGGAAAATTGCGGATAAAGAAATCCAATCCAGCATTCGCCTAGCGACCGAGGAAAACCGCGAAAAAAACCTTCGGTCCTGAACATTATTTATTTATCCTAAGCTATACATGTGAACATGACTAGACATCAACCCCGGCTATTAACCAGTAATATTCGAATATACAAAACAAAAATTCCCTTCTGTATTTATAAATCCTTAAATTACAAAATTATTTTAAAAATTCTAGTGCTACATTTACACGCCTGTCTGTGCCCTCTATCGTTTGTTAGTGGGTATATGAACTATTCTTTCGAAAGCTTATTTTTCTCTCTACTTAATTTTAATGCAGACAAACCTTTACATAAATAGCTACATTACACAATTTCGTTATATCTAGATACAAGGGAACAGCGACAGTCAAATGTTTAAGAACAGGACCTATATGCTGACCTTAAAATTCCATACTGTTTCCATTACATCGCGAGAAACAACTGAATGTCGACAGGACCTTAAAATAATGACAAAGTATTGAACCACTCGAACTATTAATAAGGATATCTCTGCAATTGTGCGTTTTAAAGAAATCTGCTTTTATGTGGTACGTTTTCGTCTATCGTTTAAAATATAATCATTAAACAACATTACAAAGAATGTTGTTTCCAGAAAATTCAAGATATACACTTTATTTGTTATGTAAACATCTTTAATATATGTATTTAAATGAAAACCCCATAGAGCCATTTTTAGGAATACAGACATTTTGAAAAATGTTCCATATAAACGGTAACTGGGAATGGGAAGTATATTTCTTTTTCGAAAATCTTCATATCGCATATATGGAAAATACTGAACTTCAATACCAAATATCCGACTTTTCGTTTTTGAGTTATGTTGCTCATCGACACCCACGCGTACACACTCACATTCTGTATGACTAAGAGTAAAAACGAATAGCACTCTCTATTTGAGAAAAGTGCAAGTATTTTAAAACAAAAATACCTATCAATTATTTCGTATCAAGGAATATTTCGGAAATGGTTAATCTATAGAAAAAGATTATTTGACACAATTTTCGTGCTTTAAGCAGCTACATATTTTGTATAGTAATAATCTCTTACGGTTTAACAGTTTACTTCAGAATGAGGCCATTCACAGGCCATTGTCCTTGAATTCAGTATGTATACTTTATTTTTCATTCGAAAAGCTTATAATATGGTATATTAATCAAAACCGTAGTCATTTTCTACAAAATAACTTTTACGTGTAAGATGTATAGCCTGGGGTGGGACTTTTCTTGGAAATATTCGTGTTACATTCTTGGAAAACGAACTTAAATGCGAAGTTTAATATTTGGCTGACTTTTCGTCTTTGAAGTTTGCTGTTCGGAGACACATACACGGACCTTTTCTAAGAATTCCTTTTCTTTATTCAGGAGGTCTCAAAACATGCACTTCCGGTGATTTTTCGGTATCTAATTTTTGGGTGGAATGCCATACTTACTATAGGGAAGTACTAAAGAAAGTAATTATGGCTTGAGTAAAAGGAATACATATCAGAACCATCAGACACAACATTTTGAACATGATAAATCTCAACATATGTATCTATTACTTTCTCTACTACGTATAGTAAGTAGGGGAAGTATTGCATTCCACCCAAAAATTCGATACCGAGATTTCGCCGGAAATACATGTTTTGAGACCTCCTGAATCCAAAAAAAGCATTTTTGGAAACATGTCCGTGTGTGTGTCTGTGTGTGTGTGTGTCTGTGTGTGTGTCTGTGTGTGTGTGTGTCTGTGTGTCTGTGAACAGCATAACTCAAAAACGAACAGTCGGATAAGCACCAACCTTGGTATTTAGGTTCAGTATCTTCCACAGATGCGACACGAAAGTTTTCAAGAAAATCCCCCCACCCCAGACTACCCTTTACATGGAAGATTTTTCGAAAATTTTAATTTTCTCAAAAATGGCTCTAACGATTTTGATGAAAATATCATATGTTTAAGATAATGTCATGGGAAATGAAATGTATATCTCGAATTTTCTGGGAATGTCTCCAAAAGTATTCTTCATTGTGAACGACTTTTGCATAACTGGTAAACCATAAGAGATAGACAAAATTTTACTACACAAAAAATGTAGATCTCGTTAAAATACACAACTTATGTCATATACATTTCTTTTGTTGAGTGAACCGTTTTCGAGATATTGCTTGTTATTTCCTTAAATTTTCCAATACTTATACTTTTTCTCAAATGCGTTATTCATTTTTTTTACGTCCTGGACATTTAAAGAGAATGGAATGCGCCACATAGCAACCAGCGTTAAAATATTTGACTATCGCTTAAAAGCTACCATATTTCCCTTGCATCTACAAGAAAATTACCAATAAGATTGACATCTCGATATCTCGATTAACATGAAGCATATGGAGAATAGGCGTTTGTAAAATTAGATTGTACAAGAGTAGAGAAAGTCATGTGAGTGTAACACATCAGATTTTTTTTTATGTTCTGGACATGCAAAGAGAATGGAATGCGTCACATAGCAACCAGCGCTTAAAACCTACCATATTCCCCTTGCATCTACAGAAAATTAGCAATAAGATCGATAGCTCGATAGCTCGATTAACATGAAGCATATGGAGAATGAGCGTTTGTAAAAATAGTTTATACAAGTGTAGAGAAAGTCATGTGAGTGCAACACATCAAATTTTTTGTCTTGGATATGCAAAGAGTATTAATCGGTGGGAAAGGGAATGGTGCTGCACCTAGCAACCAGCTATTAAGAGATATGAATGTGCTTAAAGGCTGCTGTATTTCTATATTGCCCTTGTAAATATATATTCCCCTTACATCTACAAGAAAATTAGCAATAAGATAGACTCTGCAAATGTTTATCTCGATTAACATGAAGTAGATGGGGAATAAGCGTTTGTATAAATAGTTTGTACAAGAGTAGAGAAAGTCATGTGAGTGTAACACATCAGATTTTTTTTAAACTGTATTTTTGTCTTTGGCAACATAACCTTGAGAAACCTACAATAAATATGTAATGATTCATTATCAGCAGTATGATAACCGGCTATAAAAGTACTAAACGTTTCTGAACTAAGTTCTACCTCCAATGATCAGAATTGTGCCATTAGCAGTGCAATGTCAATTAACCCTACAGAATTTTCAACAATTTGGAAAAAAAGTAACTTTTTTAAATTTGCATAGAAAAAGTCCTCATTGTAGAATAATGTTCTAATTAAATTTGGCCCTTCTGGACGTTTAACAGCCCCAGTCGAGGTTTAAATTGAAATTAGCAAGAGTCTGCAAATATCGCCTGAAATTTTATAACCATGTTTTCACTATTTTTTCTCACTTTTAGCCAAGTTAAAATGCTGTTCATGGTGGAGTCTATCAATTTATTTCAATATATATATATAACCTATTTTAAGATGGATATAGAGATCTAAGAAGCCCTAGTCTTGATATCATAGTTTTGATTTTCTGTTTTATAATTTAATACATGTTTTCTCATTTATTAATGGGTATACAAACTATTATTACAAAAGCTGATTTTTCAATTTCAT
Source organism: Deroplatys truncata (assembly GCA_030765065.1). NCBI lineage: Eukaryota > Metazoa > Arthropoda > Insecta > Mantodea > Mantidae > Deroplatys > Deroplatys truncata. The sequence continues at coordinate 187,236,878 of CM060986.1, read as the reverse complement.
TTTAATCGAGACAAGCTTTGCAGAAGTAGCTTAATTACACATTTCCTTGTGAATGCAAAGGGAATAGCTACAATAAAATATTTAACAACTGGACGCCATACGCTAGCCAAAAATACCATACTGTTTTCTTACGATCGTGAGAAACAACTCAATATTGGCAAGACTTTCATAGAATGACAAAGAATTGAACAATTTCAAGCTTATTCATATTTGTTTAATTGAAACCAAATTAATTAGAAGTATTTTATTAATATAAGTAAGAATTAAATCAATTGTAATAATAAAGGATATCTCGGAAATGGCTGATAACATACAAAGGTTACTTAAAATAAACGTATTTTAAAAGTATGTACACTTTTTGTGTAGTGCGTTTTCGATTATCACTTAGCGATTATCAGCTTTTTGTTCTCGGAAAGTTCAAGATATACACCTTATCTGTCACATAAATATGTTTAATATATGGTATTTTAATTAAAATCGTTATACCCATTTTTAAAAAAATCTGATGTGTTACACTCACATGAATTTCTCTACTCTTGTACAAACTATTTTTACAAACTCTTATTCTCCATCTCTTTCATATTAATCGAGATAAACATTTGCAGAAACGATCTTTTGACATGCAAAGAGAATTACATTTTACACATAGCGACCAATTCTAAAGTATTTGACTATCGCTTAAGGCGTACTATGTTCCCCTTGTTTTGTATTTGCAAGGGAAATATAGAAATACAGTAGCCTTTAAACATAGACATATCTCTTAATAGCTGGTTGCTATGTGCAGCACCATTCTCTTTGTCACAGATTATTACTCTTTGCATATCCAAGACAAAAAAAAATGAATAACGAATTTCCATTTGAGAAAATAAGTATTGAAAAATTTAAGGGAATAACAAGCAACATCTCGAAAATGGTTGACTCAACAACAAGAAAATGTATATGACATAAATTGAGTATTTTAACGCGATCTACATTTTTTTGTGTAGTAAAATTTTGTCTATCTCTTATGATTTACCAGTTATGCAAAAGTCGTTCACAATGAAGAATACTTTTGAATACATTCCAAGAAAATTCAAGATATACATTTTATTTGTCATAAAAATATCTTAAACATATGATATTGTAATCAAATTCGTTAGAGCTATTTTTGAGAAAATTTAACTTTTGAAAAATGTTCCATGTAAAGGGTATTCTGGGGTGTGGGATTTTCTTAAAAACCTTCGTGTCGCATCTCTGGAAGATACTGGACCTAAATACCAAGTTTGGTGTTTATCAGACTATTCGTTTCTGAGTTATGCTATTCACACACACACAGAAAGATACACAGACACACACAGACACGGACATGTTTCCAAAAATGCTTTTTTTGGATTCCGGGTTCTCAAAACATATATTTCTGATGAAATCTCAGTATCGAGTTTTTGGGTGGAATACAATACTTCCGCTACTTACTGTACCTAGTAGAGAAAGTAAAAAACATAAAATTACGAAAAACATTCCATGTAAAGAAATGGAGTGGAATTAGAAGCGGAGGAATGCGGCACTGATCCAGGTAGTCTGGACATTGTACCATACCCCCATGAGGGGAGCCACCCCCGGGAGGAAGAGATAAGATGAAGGGAGACACCGGGTAGCCGCAACCAGGAATGACGGCACAGAAATGACAAGGTGCCCAAAGTTTCCAGATATAAACTCCCGGAAGACGGATAGGCAGACAGGGAGCCCTCCCACATGGAGTCGAGGGCCCCCGCCAGTGGCGGTCCTTATACCCCGGTAACCAGCCGAAGGCCGAGGGATGGAGGAGGTTCACGAGAGCATCCTTTTCCCTGCCACGCTACACCGAAACTACCTCGCTGACACTTCCAACCCTGAAACAGACCAAACGCGGTGAAGGATGAATGAAATGGAGCGACAGAAATTCGTGGATGTAATTATCTTTCCCAACATTCGCCTGACGACCCGGAGAAACCCGCGATAAAACCCATGTGTCAGGAAGATCGGCTATGGGAATCGAACCTACTATCTTCCGAAGGAGCGGGTCACAGACGCAACCGCCTGAGCCATCCCGCTCGGCATGTAAAGGGAGGTTGGAGGGGCAGGAATTTTCTTGAAAATCTTCCTGACGCATCTTTGGAAGAAATTGAATTTAATTACCAAGTTTTTTGTTTATCCGACATTTAGTTTTGAGTTATGCTGTTTCCGCAAGCGCGCGCGCACACACACACACAATGTCACGCAGATATTTTTTAAAAATGCTACTTTTTGGATTCATGGCGCATCAAAAGATGTACTTCCGGTGAAATCTCGGTGTAGAATTTTTGGATGGAATGCAATACCTTCACTACCTACTACGCACATGGTAGAGAAAGAAAAAAATGTGATGTGTTGCATTCACATGACATCCTCTACCCATTTTTCAACAACTATTATTACAACAGCTTATTCTTCTGTTTACTTCATGTTAATCGAGATAACATTTGTAGAAATAGTTTCATTACAGGTACAATTGGAATAAGGCAATACAGTAGGTTTAAGCTTAAGCGCTAGTCAAATCTTCTAAGAGCTGGTCGCTAGGTGATGGCTTTGAAATTACGTTCTCTGACGACTTCCCATTTGAGAAAGGTATAAGTATTTGAAAATTTCAACAAATAACAAGAAATGTTTCGGAAGTGCTGAGCTGTACAAAAAATGTATTCAACTTAAGTTGTGTGCTTTAACAAATTTAAAATTTTCTGTGTAGTAAGATATTGTCTATCTCTTATGGTTTATCATTTATGCAAATCATTCAACATCAAGAAGACTTCAGAGGATATTCCCAGAAAATTCAAAATATACCTTTCATTTGTCATGAAAACAGCTTAAGTATATGATATTTTAATCAGAATCTGTACAGCCATTTCTGAGAAAATAAAGAATTTAGAAAAGTGTTCCATTTAATAATAGTTTTGGCTGAGGAGATTTTCTTCAAAATCTTTGTGTCACATCCTTGGAGTGTTCCGAACTTAAATACCAAGTCTCGTATGTAACCGACTTTTCATTTTTGTTATATGCTGCTCACAGACACACGGACGCACACACTTATACACACAGACACGCACACACACATCGACATATTTCTAAAAATGCTTTTTCTTAGATACAGTGGACCTCAAAATGTGCGTTTGTAGTGAAATCTCCACATCAGACCTTTATTGGTAAGCAGTAGAGAAGGTAATAACCTATGCTATATAGTCATTTTTCCAGTAAAAAGTCATAATCTTACAAGAATTTAATATTTTGATTGTAATGAAGTATATTCGAGGAATCACAAACAGGATTTAAAATTTTTAAGTTTCTAAAATTTCATTACATGAGACATTTTACATATGACAGAGTTTTTATTCCTTGTTTTTGACTAGGAATAAGAGGGGAGTGAAGGGCAAGGCGATAGGGCCTCATCCACGGTGGTAAATGCAACCCGGAACTGCGGATGTTTTCTTTACATGACTGTTCTTCCGATGCCCCACTTGTTTTTGTTACTGTTTAATACCTCTTCCCACCAAACGCAGTTATATCGTGGTCGACTAGTATCTGGGCTGTTATAATGATATTGAATAAACCTTTGATAGAAATTTAAGCTGAATTTGTTGCAGAAATCCGCAATAGCAGCACCAAGTGCCCTTAGTGCAGTTACATGCCAATTCTTAAGAAATCCCTCCGATAAAAGAGCTTTCAGCAGTTTAATGTGTTTGCATAAAACTGATGTAAATTATATAGTTGCAAGGTAAAAATTAGGATTGGAGGGGATTTCATCTCTGCAGAGAATGACAATTGGCGGCTACTATACCTCTAATGAGAAGAGATTAGGAGGGAAGGATTAGGGTTCGAAGTTCTGCCCTAACGTTTCCAGATTTAACATCTCGGGTGATCCCTTCCACTAACTCTCCATGATCATACACAGGTTTTGGCATAAACCTTCCATTTAATTTCTGGGAAGAAATAACTCTATTCCCAAACTATATCCACTCCATATTCCACTTGGCTCTGAACCCTGAAACACGAAAGGAAATGAGAGACAGGTTACCTCGCGGTATAGAAACCAACCCGGCATTCTTTTATCCACTTTAAAACACTGCGAACAATTCTGGGTGACAGGAACGGAACCCGTGAACTCCCGAATTTGAGCCCTTCTGCTCGATAAATTTTGATCACAACTGCACCACTGTTTTGTACACTTTTGCTAGCTATACCCATTCATGTTTAATAATACATATTCTTTATACACCATGGAGTCAACTGATCTGAAACCAGAATGAGAGTGCCAGCAGGCATGTGCAGGCCTGGCTCACTAGAGCAGACCAACAGCAGCCACTGTCAGTACGCTAGCGATGACCTTCGGACTGGCAGTAACTACCCATACTGTCAGAAAAGCTATCCTTTTAAGCGTTGTTTTTCGTCCTACTGTTCTACCACTAACATACATGTAATTATATGTTATAATAATATCAGTTTAATCTCATACAGAAAAATATATATACTTAGGGGAAGGTTGCCTATATCGGCCCAGTATTAATTATTTAATTTTGAGAAAAGTAATGAGAATAATACAAGTCTGGGTGCTGTAGTCAATTATTTTTCTGTTTTTGCAGTATACTTCACCAGTTATTGTTTTCCTGCAGACTAATTTGGAACTTTAATAATCCATTTTTGCAACCTTCACAATAGGTGTGATATGGGCAACTAGTCCCCTAAATCGCAATGCAGGCTGTCAAAATAGCATCTTATTTATTTTTAAAGGTGATTAAAGGTGATTAAAGGTGACATAAAGTAGATGGAGAATAAACTTTTATAAAATATTTTGTGCAACTGCAGAAAAAGTCGTGGGTGCACACATCCCACTGTTTACATTTATAACATTTTATCATATGTTCCAAATATGTTTCACCAATTCTCCATGCTCACTTCAATGACGAACTTTTAGCAGAGGTAAAGAGCTGTTTTTTTATCCCTTGGCGCATCCATTCTGTTCTTACATGTTTTTGTGTTTTAATTTCCACTTTTACTGAATTCTGAATTTACCTGTGTTCTTTTTTTGTTCAAGATCCTTTTGCAACTAATAACAGCATCCTCCTGTGCCCCTTTGTCTTTCCTCTTCTGGTATAAGAAAAATTAAATCCTATTGAGTTTTATTTATGGACGCTCTTTAACTGCTGTGATCCTTAACGTCCCATTCTATATTGGGCGTGAAAGACGGGTAATTTTGCCTAGAGGCCTGTTTATCAGACTTGAGGTACTTTTATGTGCCGTAAATCTACAACACGGGGCCACAGGCTTTACTTCCCTTCCGAAGGAAGTCATGCTAAGGATTTTTGCGCCCGCCGGGTTTGAAACTCTTGACCTCAGGAACTAGTTTGGTTTGGTAAGAGCCTGATGGTTTGGGAACTGGAACTCTCAATTGGTACAATAAACTGTTGGCAGTTGTTTATCCTTGCTTGCTAAAGGGTTGTTCCTTCCTTTTCTGTGCTCTCAGGTACATCATTACAGGAACAATTGCATTAGGTACATCAGTCACAGTAACACTTCCATTTTCAGGTGGTTCTTCATGATCAAGTTGTGGTTACTTGCTGCAGAATCAAACTCGAAGAAAACATTGCGATCTAATTGCAATATACGTGTTGCTGGAAAGCATTCTTTATTGTTGCTGCATTTGAATAAGCTTCACCAAGCAATTTTGAAACCTCGAGATGACAGTCAATTTTTCCTGATTAAATCATTGCAGTAATTTTCAAGAGGGATAAATAATGTGACATCTAATGGTTGTAATCTTTGTGTTGTATGTGTCTTGGAAGTTGCAGCACTATTACTCTATTTCTATGTGTTGAGTTAGTTGCCGTAAGGTTTTTAGAATATGTGGTGTGCCCATCAAGAACAAGTAAAACCTGATGGTCCTATTTTGGCAATAAAATGTTGCAGCCACTTGCTAATGTATTAGAACGTGGTTATATAATATATACTGCTCTGTAATATTCCTTTCCTCGGTGCAAAGGTTTGATTATCAGCTTCCTTTTCGCCATAATATCTGTTTACCTATGTGTAATCCGTATCCACCTTAAGTGTTATATTAGGCACTGATGCTATTCGTATGGACTTAATTTATATAACATGCGTATATTATTAAACCTGGCAGATTACTGCACTTTAATGCTCTGAAGAACGACTTGTAGTTACGTATTAATATGATTTCAGCGTGCAACGTCTGTGGCCCGCATTGGGAAGGTCATGGGTTTGATTCCCGTGGCCAACCTTCCTGACCCATGGGATTTTTCGGGTGCTAGACGAATGCTAGGAAGCATCATTAAGTACCCCAAATTTTCTGTACCTCCTTTTCACGTCCATTCTCAATTCGCTTCACCTTTTATCCGCTTGGTCTCTTTTAGGGTTGTACTTGTCGGAGGGAGGTCGACGTGTGCATGACAGGGAGAAAGGATGCTCTGTGGAAACCTCCGTCCCCCGGAAGGGGACGGTCTCCCGTTCTGGACCCTTCAGGGGATGTGTAAGCAAACAGGGGGAAGAGGAGTCGACTGCACCAGTGCCCATCCGGGGAGTTTAAATCTGTAAATGCTAGGGACCCTGCCCTCTACCTGTCGAGCCCCCTGGTTCAGTTGCCCTCTGTCTCCTGTGCCCCGTCCAAAGCATAGGTAGAAAAGAACTATGTAGGTCGACGTGCCAAGTCCCCCTCCGCTTTGAATCCTAATCTTAAAAATAGGGCGCCAATGTATCAGACAATACAACTAAGCTTCCCAATACATTTAACTGGTACGTATTTGAGAGTTGCCGGTTATGAATGGAACATAGTACCACGTAATACCACCACATTCTAGTGTCTCATCCCATGTTGGTAGAAGAATGTGCAAGTTGTACTTTAATAAAACCACTTATATATTGCAATTTCTATACATAAAGTATATATTAAACCAGATAATAGAATGAAAATATAAGGGAAACCTTGGCAAAAATAAGTTATACATGATATAATGAATTACATTTTGTATAGAATAACTAATGCAGCCTACAGATTTGTTGTGAAGGGCTACCCAGAGTCGAGGCTCCCCTCCTATGTCCGTTTAATTACCTTGGGTTTTCAATTATGCCAATACCCGGGTCTAAACCCTCCCCCCCCCGTTTTGCTGGGACGGAATTGGGTACCCCACCTACGCGCGTCAACCCCAGAGAGGAAGACTACGGACAAACTTCGGTAGGGCCGACACTGAATTAGCACACCGTCTCCCAGCTCTCCAAGATGGTACCGGAAGACATGAAGTATCTCACAACTAGGCCTGGGCATCACTGCGCACACGTACCTAATCTCTAAGGATTTAGGGAACCACTGTCCCGTCGAGACCAACCCAATCCGAACAGCTCCCTTCGGGAGGGGCTCAGATATTCGGCCCGACATACTTCTGGTAACACCAGAAATACTACGAGTGCTAGGAGTACGCAGCGCTCGCAACTACAGTCATACAGTGCACTACAGCCTAGTGGCCTGTGACATCATATGTCTACGTAATGTGCCCGCTGCCCACCTAGCCGCTGTCTGCCAGTTTCTAGCACCTACACTTTGCTGTTCTACAGATCTCTAATATGACTAGAGCTCGGCATTTGTCTATTTGCCTATTTCGTTCCTTTGTTCAAAATTGTGGCCATTGTATATAGGATGGACTATTTAAGTTGAAGCTGCACACTATCTCCAAAAGTAAGCCTTGTGGAAAGAAATGTCTTGAATGTTGAATGCCAGAGTTTTTATTGCTATTTACGTTGGTGTAAGAACCATTGCAAACTGCTTTACACAAATGTTGTGTAGATTTTTTAGTGAGAAAACAACACAAAAAAATCTGATGTGTTACACCCACATGACTTTCTCTACTCTTGTACAAACTATTTTTACAAACGCTTATTCTCCATATGCTTCATGTTAATCGAAATATCGAGATTTAATCGTATTGCTAATTTTCTTGTAGATGCAAGGGGAATTGGCTTTAAGCGTTTAAAAGCTGGTTGCTATGTGGAGTATTCCATTCTCTTTGCATTACCAGGACAAAAAAATGAATAACGAATTTGAGAGTATAAGAATTGGAAAATTTAAGGGAATAACAAGCAATATCTCGAAAATGGTTCACTCAACAAAAAAAATGTATACGACATAAATTGTGTATTTTAACGTGATCTACATTTTCTGTGTAGTAAAATTTTGTCTATCTCTTATGGTTTACCAGGTATGCAAAAGTCGTTCACAAAAGAATACTTTTGGAGACATTCCCAGAAAATTCGAGATATACATTTGATTTGTCATGAAAAAAATCTTAAACATTTGATATTTTTATCAAAATCGTTACAGCCATTTTTGAGAAAATTAAAATTTTCGAAAAATGTTCAGCCTGGGGTGGGGAATTTTCTTGAAAACATTCGTGTCGCATCTCTGGAAGATACTAAACCTAAATACCAAGTTAGGTGTTTATCCGACTGTTCGTTTCTGAGTTATGCTGTTCACAGACACACACACAAACACACACACACAAACACACACAGGGACATGTTTCCAAAAATGCTTTTTTTGGATTCAGTGGGTCTCAAAACATGTATTTCCGGTGAAATCTCGGTATCGAATATTTGGGTGGCATACAATACTTCCTCTACTTACTATACGTGGTAGAGAAAGTAAAAAGATAGGTTCCCATTTAAAAAATTAAATTGACTCTAAAATTACCGCACAACATCCTCCAAATAAATCGCTACTAATGGCATTTATTTTCCCCCATAATATCAAGCAACTTTCACTCAAGACATTTCATTCTACAAACTTAGTTTTGGAGATATTGTACAGTATCAACATAAATGGTCCAGCCTGTATATAAATATATTTCATGCTTACTGGAGTAAAATATATTAATTTCATACTTCATATAATTGCTTTTTCTTACTGTGTGCATTTTCGTAGCTGAAGAAATTGTCATGGCCTTTTTTTTGTACGAGAACCCTTATCAGAGTTTTAGCATGTACTAATTTAATTATTTCTGTTATTGTCTACAATTTATTAATAGTTATTTATTAATATGGTGTAACCTTAGTATTGCAACTAATATTTTGCGCTATGAGCCAGTGAGTGGTTTTAAAACATGTATGAGGATGTTTTTAATACTGTTGTTCCTTTCCTAACCTCAGAAGTTGCGTTTTTTCGCATAATAATGAAATAGTGTTTACTTAGGACAAAAAAAAAAGCTTGCGGCAAACGTCAACTACAAAAAACTATTAGTTGGTCATTAGGGGCTTTATTTCTTTCTATTTCCTACGTGGGTGAAAGCAAGGTACTGACCTAAAGAACCTTAAAATACTTAATTCAAAACGCAACAATAGCCTGTTTAACAATAATATGTAACAGAATCACTAATAATTACAACCCAGGGTTAGAGCGTAAGACAAATACAAGAGAGGAAGTAGTTATATACCGATAATAGGGTTTTCCATAATAAATGTATGGTAACTGTAGAGGGCAAATTTAAAGAAACAATGTTTACAGTTTACAATTAGTAAGGAGGATAGTTTAATTTGGTGAACTTAATATATGGTATATGGCTATTTGATATTACATAATTCCGAAGGTAATATCTCCTATTTATTTTCATGGAAACTACAATAACAGTTACATAGAGCAGGATTTCAGCTACATACTGTTATTTTTCCACATAATCACCACATTCGTTATGCACCTTTGCCAATGATGAACAAGAGCCTGCATGCCACGCTCGAAAAATCTGAACTAATTAGGCTTGCCACTGTCTTGACTAGCTGTGGATCACTGTGTCTTGAACTACTTATTTGTTGGAGAAGTCAGATGTCGCCAATCCATGGACTGTCGTTTAGATTCTGGCTCGTAGTGGTGACACCATGTCTCATCTCGGTGATGGATTCACAAAATTGTCACCTTCAGCCGCGTTATTGGTCCAGCAGGTCCCAACAAATGTCATTCGATGTGTTTTTTGGTCTTATGAAAGCACCCACAGAACCTATCTCGCACACACTTTGCGATAATTAAGGTTACGTAATATATTGTCTAAGGCATTATAGCCGACATTCAGCCCTACACACAATTCCTTGGTCTAATCCTCTATCATTACGGATGAGTTGATCGAGACTCTGTTTATTATTTGTTGTGAAAGCCGAGCAGGCCCCTGGCTTGTCCTGCACATCGTTTTCACCATTTCTAAAACCATATACCCGCCACCTCACATTACTCACATCTACTTGGCGTCTCCACACACCTTTAGCAAGCGTCGATGGATTTCAATTGGCGCAATTTGTTCAGCGGTAAGGAATTCAATCACACATCTCTGTTTTGTACGTACTTCGATGTCAGTAGCCATTTTGGAACGCTCTCCTGTTGCTGCTATCTGTCGCAGCACAAGGAAACTAACAGGACACTAGCGGGAAAATTCAATAATTATTACTACACTAACATAATCTGGCTCGAACACTCAAAGGAAACACAAAACTTTGGGAGGCTTTACTTTCGGATTAATCCTTGTATTTCCTTCTTGTTCTGTCATGTGAAAGTATGTTTTTGCACGACCACACTATAATAAGCTGATTGCATGTAACATAACTGAAGCATAATGGCATCCATTATACTTCAGCGACTCATTATGATCTTATTCGGCAGCGCGCGCAGCTCGGCCATACCTTTTAACACCTACAAAGCAGCAGTTCACTGGGATTCATTCCCCAGATGAACAACGAAATATGTATATTTAAAATAAAATAAATTATGTTTTCATTACCATTTTCATATGCTAATAAATTGATTTCATTTCCTTCTAATGTGTTGCTTTCACATTACCTGCAAAAATTTCAATAAACGCGGCATGGACTCAAGAGTGCTGTCATCTGTTGCTCTACTCGGGAATACGCTCATTGTGCTATCAGTGCTGCCATCCAATCATTATTTAAATACACACAATGAAAAAGGTAAGATCTTTTCGTGAAGACTCAAAAACTTTGAAATTATAGTGTGGTCGACCAAAATAGTCGTATGCAACTTGATTGTAATGCTATTTAAGACGCTTGTATAAAAATTATGAAACGAGCACATAAACATACTCGCGTCTTAATTAGTGCTATTATAGTCTTGTTGCGTAATATATTATTATAAGTGGTGAATTAATAAATGATTGTGCCTATTTTAGTGGCTATTTTGAACTTGCAGTGCCTATTTGTCTGTTTCAGTGTTTTAGCGCCTATTCCTCCGTGCTGTAGATATGACACTGCAAGAGAAGAGGTCACATTATTTCGCGCACCTCAGGAGATATTTTTTCATTTTCTGAATATTCATGAACTGTATTGGGGGGCAATATCATCACATGGAGGGCACATTAAAGGATAGTTAGTATATTTTAGGCCCCCTAGGCTTTCAGCGCCATTAGAGCATTTCATTTATTGCGCTTTAAAGCCCCCAACAAATATGTATATATAAACCAACTGCTGTGGGGGTGTATTAAAGGGCACCTACCCTCACATTAACGATAAAATAGGTAGCTTTTTGCGGAAGCTAAAAGCAGTGAAAGTGGAAACGAAAAAGGGGGTCAGGTGTGGAGGGAAGGGTGTGATGTTTGTGATCCCCGTGCAGGGATTACTGCGACCCTTGCATTAATAGCTGCACTGCTCGTAATCTCGCGTAATGAAAATTACGATACAATTACAGACTATGATGTGATTACGATGGAACGGGATCAATACTTGGCGCGTAGGAGCGTCACATTTTTAACCTCGTGGGGAGTGAGGGAGTAGCCCCACCTATCTGCACTGATTCTTTCTGCGTAACTGAGCTCGTATTTATAACCCGTATTATTAGTATTCGCTTGTGGTAGGCAATAACACAACTTATTGCTTAAATTAATTGTATCTTAAATGATATTCATGCAAGGTATAGTAGTACAATCAATTGTACAATTAGTAACGGTAAAACCTTTATAAAAATCTGAAGTGCTACACACCCATGGCTTTCTCTACCCTCTGTCACTTATATTACTCCATACAAAACATTATTTTCGTATCTACCTCATTTTAATCCAAATAAACCTTTCCGCTGCTTTACACATTTCGTTATACACACAAAGAGAACAGGATAGTCAAATGTTTAACAACTGGACACTATATGCTGGACTTAAAATTCCATACTGTTTCTATGACACCGAGAAACGGCTAAAACAGCCGACAGCACTTTAAAAAGAATGGCTAATGTTGAACATTTCAAACATTTAATAACGCATATCTCAGAAATGGCTGATGTCACAAAAAAGTTGTTTGTAATAAATGGTGACATTTTTATATATATTTTAATTTGAGATTATACAATATCTCCAAAACTAGGCATGTTTTATTTACAAGACGTTACAATGGTCAGTTTAGGGTCAATATGTTTCTAAATGGGAACCTACAATTAAGGCGAATTTCAGTTGATCTTAAAATGACCATCATAACCTCCTCCAAATAAAACACGACCATTGGCATTTACTTTCCTCCATAAGAGCAGTGAAGTACTAGCTGAGGCTGATGCAGGGGGGTAACTCCACATTACAGTTCAAAGGTTATAAATACCAGCGAGAAAACCTGTTTCCTAAGTTTTGGGCATCTGATTTGGAAAGGGGTTTGACGAGAATAGGCATGGGTCAGTATGACAAAGAGCTGAAGAAAATGACAAAAACATATAGAAAGGAGTCAAAAGAAGACTAAGAGACTTCAACCAACAGAAAATAGAATCGGATTGTAAAATTAAACCTTATCTAAGTCTATCAAATGAAATAAAATTGAATTGCGGTAAAGAGGTATATATACTTAAGTTAGGAAGAAAGGAAAGATCAGGAATGGCATGGTTTAGACTGGGGGGGGCTGGAGAGCACAGAAATGACTGACGATTCTGGCAGGAGAATCTGCCCATTCTGTGATTTGGAAGAGGACTGGGTTCACAATGGGAGAACCAGCGATTTAAGAAAGAGATTGTCATGTTGGGAGCTACTGGTTGGCCAGAGGAACTGGCGAAACATGGGCAATTTCTTGGCTAAAGTGCGCGAAGCTAGGTCAAATTTGTTCAGTTAGACAAAGGTAATTTACCTCTATTTTTCTTTTTCTTGTTCTTTTTGTTTTCTTTTCTTTTTCTGTTGTTTATTTATCACCATACTTGTATCTTAAATATGCTTTTACGGTAAATGATCCATGCACTAAATACCTACTTGTGTAATAACATCAATAATTTGAAACCAATAAAGGTACCTTATCTATCTACTTTCCTCCATAATATCAAGCAATTTTCATTAAATACATTTCTTTCTAAAACATTTAGTTTTGGAGATATTATACAGTCTTAAATTAAATGGTCCATCGCGCACGCGCGCGCGCGTTTGTATGTGTGTGTGCGCGTGAGTGGTACCATTCATTTATCGCATTCTATTACACAAGGTTATACAAAATTCCTTCTATATGAAGAAGACTTAACAAGTAATTTCCAGGAAATTCAAGAAATAAATTTTGTTTGTCATGTAAAAATCTTTAATGTATGGTATTTAAATTAAATCCTTAGACCCATTTTTTTTAGAAAATAATAAATTTGGAAAAATGTTCCATGTAAAGGGTGGTTAGGATGGGGGATTTTCTTGATAATCCTCATGTCGCATCTTTGGAAGATATTAAACTTAAATGCCAAGTTTTTAGCATTATCCAACTTTTCGTCTTTGAGTTATGTTTTTTTGCATACACACACGCACGCACGCGGGCCTTTTTCTAGAAATGCTTTTTTTTTGTATTCAAATTTCCGGTGAAATCTCGGTATCAATTTTTGGATCGAATGCAATACCTTCCCTGCCTACTAGGTACTTGGTAGAGAAAGTAAAAGTTATAATACTTTAAGGCGCTTTTCCACCCATTAAAGGAAGCCGACCTCGAAAAAACCGAAAAATATCACACCTAATAATTTATCTACCACGTACTAACAGTAAGTAGAAGTATTATATTTCAACCAAAAATTTTCGAAAGTTCACAAAATACATACGTTAAAGCCCCTGAAACAGGAAAAGTATTTTTAGAAAATGGTCCCTGCATCTGTGAATAACACAACGCAAAAACGCATATTTGGTTTACTACCAAACTTGGTATTTAAGTTAAGAGCCTTCCGTGAATGCGACACGAAAATATTAAACAAAATCCCCCACCCCAAACTATACTTTATACGAAAATTTGTCGGTCATTTTTATTTCTCAAAATGCTTTAACGATTTTGGGTTGAGGTATTTTCTTGAAAATCCTTTGTAACATCTATGGAAGATGTTGAATTTAAATACTAAATTTATTAATTATCGTAACACACACCACAAAGACTTTTTCTTAAAATACTTTATTATTCGGGGGCCTCAAAACATGTATTTCTGGTGAAATCTCAACAAAGAATTTTGGATGGAATGCATACTTTTCTACCTACTAGGTATGTGATAGAGAAAGTAAAAATCAACTGCTATTTCTATTGCTAGTGAGATAATTGGAAAAAATAAAGTATATCATGTTATGCACTATTTTCCATTAAAACACCCAACTATTTAAACCTCAAGTTGAAGAAAACAAACATACAACAAATAGTATTTCCTTAACAGCTAATGCTATGAAGAATAATTATTTCACATGAGATGTATATTTTCTGTCTATGTCACGCTTTCCCAGTTAAAGAAAAATAGATGAAGAGAAATGCAGACTCTTTGTGGAAAATTCAAGATAATAAGGGTCTTGGATTCAAAACTTTCCAGGATAAATAACCATATTTAGTTAATTTTAATCTAAATTTTACAACGTTTATATTGTGGTGACGTTTAAGTACTATTATTATTTCAGTATGAGTTACAGTCACTTGCTCTAGATCTCATAGATGTATCATGTATGTTGTCCCATTTCAAATGTTGTAGTCTTTGTAGTACACTTTTGCGTGTGTGTTAAGAGATGGAGGGTGTAGTAAAAAGTTTGAAGGACTAACTAATATTTCGGCAGTGAAGACATACGTTTTACAGCTGTGTATATATCACACAGTTAAGCTCCATCCACAATAAAATGTAAACGTAAGATAAAACGTAAACTTGAAAGCTAGACGCTATGAATTGTAAGGGAACATTCACAATAAATCACCTAAACACAAAACTAAACACTGAATTAGACGTAAACTTTGAGAAAATGTTTGTTTCACGTATGGAAGGTCAGTTTGAAGCTGATGTATTATATTTCAACTGTTGGAGAGCGGAACTTGTAGTAGTTGCAACAGCACGTATAGTAAACAGTTTCTGGTAGCCTTCGCCCCAAATGTATTTGTAATTTAACTGTTTCTTTAAATAGTAAATAATTATGTTTGCCTCGGCTGCGTCAGCATTATTGTCAGAGACATGGAAGTCTTGGCAGGGCGTGATGCGACAAGAATGTAGGCTTACACAGATTTTTAAGTTTTAATTCACTCCTTTTTATTAATCCTTGACACAAATTAAATAGCACTTCACTGATATCGAGAGATATACTTACACTTTTTAATAAGATACTATTTTTCGTCTCACACGAATACGTAATTAATTTCTAGAGGACACATCTCGCATCCAGTTACAAACACTGTCTGCAGGCAACTGACTAGATTTCAACCGTCTAAACTTGTAAATTTCTGTATTTTAAGTCTCTGATTGGCTATTTTTACTCCAATAGAATACCTGCATTTAATTAAAGCTTTTTCTGGTAGTTGATTGGCTAATTTTCTTATAAACTGCCACTAAAATTAAATTAATGCTTCCAAGAATCACAAATAACATTTGAACTCTGAAACTCATTATCCCAGTGTTACCTCATTGTTAGCAACGTTTAACTTATTATTCTCACAGCTCCTGCATTATTAAATTACGTTATATATTGACATAACAGTATTACACATGGATACAATAATATAAACATATGCAATGACTGTTACATACATTTTACAAATTATTACATACATATATTGCTTCAAGGCGGGCTGTTATTGAATTTACATATTATATAACCAGACTGGAATCATTCAAGTGATAAAAATACCGCCTCAAATTAAAAGCTTGCAAGGTCCAAGCTTCTAAGTTCATGTCCACATCAACACAATAAACTAGCCAAACACAGAGCGATTCTCCTCTCTGATCATTCCGGTATCTCCCATCAGATTTTTCGTCGCCATGTGTTGACTCACTCACGCACTTTCTGTGTAGGATCACGGGCCACGAATCACTGGTGATCTATAAAACTCGCAGCAAAGCAAATTATTATTCTAGGTGATGTTTTTCTGTGAGTTTAAGATTTAACCAGATAGCTTGTTGATTTTGATACAAGTACATAACCTCTTTTAACGGTGATCACTTCGCAGGTCGTCACATTAGCTCAGCTGTTTAACGCTATCTTGCGACTAGCCACTGCTTAAGTGTGCATTTGTCGATTAGAATGACAAGACATCGCCACAAGTCTATGTCTTATGTTAATGCTTAATTTCCATTGCGGAAGGTCCCTTAGAGTCAGTATTCTTTAAAAAATTCTTCAACATCTGCACTTGTGTTCCTGTTTTATTAGGATGAGTGAAAGCAAAATCAACTACAGTGCCTTTCATAATTAAGGAATAATGCTAATAAAACTGAAATTAAGCAATTTTATAAAAATGCTCTGACAAATCAAATTTTTAATCATTATTATACAGGGTGTGCTGTCACTCACAAATGTTATAAAGCAACATATTATGTTTTTCATTTTTGTTTCAAAGGTATTTAGTTACATGCACAATTTCATTATTCTCATACAAGATGTTTGGTTGCTATAGTAACATTTGTTTGCTTGTTTAATAATTTTCTCGACAATTTACACAACTGTCGTAACAAATGAAGTTCTAGTACTTTAATAAGGTGTCCAAAATGCTCCCCATTTGTAATTTAAATGTTCCCATAGCAACCGAAACTTTTGTATGAGATCAGTCAAATTCAGATGAGATAGATAAAAACTTACAACACAAATGTATATCTCGTTAAATTTATGTGGAATATATTTTTTGTACCCATAACCATTTCCGAGATATTCCTTGTTATTGGTTTGCATTTTATATTTTTCTCAAATATGAAGTCGTTATTCCCTTTGGCCATGAAAACAAAACATAATGTTAAGTCTTAAATTGCAACCCCCTCTTAAAAGATTAAGCCCACTTATTCCAAAAATCCCATTTTAAAGTCCGGTTAAAAAAAACTGCGTATACTTTTGGTTTTCTACAGTGTTTTTCTTTAATTTTGACAGAATCCCCTTATCAGTTGTGTACCACACCAACCAGAATGTTGTTAATCTATTATTGGTTTGAACAAAGTGAGTGGCGAAAAGTGCATGCAACAATGCCCTCTTTATTATATATGTCATTTTAAAGGAATAAAGGATATGGGCAACAAACGAAAATTGTTGCCCCTAATATATTATATTATGCGATTATAGCGCAGCGAGGGCTCCGGAGCTATGGAGTGCTTCAAGAACAGCGTCAAACTGGTGAAAGAAATAGCATGAATGTGATTACTGCATACCCAAATCAGGTGGTGTATTTCATTATAAATGCATAATGCAGTACACATGGCACCAGAAGCTTAAAAAATATATCACAACAGGATATAAAGCAAAATTAAGGACATATGAAGAAAACAATTTAATAAATAAAGTCTTCAGGAGAGATAGAAGGTATTTTACTTTTAATAACTCATTTAATTATACTTTATTATTATTGTAATTATTACGTTCTTATTATAATAATAATGGTTTGCAACGCAACAAGACCAACAGACATACTGATTTGGAATTATAAAATATCACAAACAAGCATGGTAAGGAACTGAGTAATAGGAAATGAACCATGTACGACGAAAAAGCATTACAAGAAGGTCGCAAAATATAGCATTTGCTCATTACCTGAAAAGGGTTGGCAACCTTCGGCGTAATCATTTTCTTGCAAAATTCTGACAATAAAACTTATTTAAAGATAATATTAATTCCAATTAACTATGGAAAGGTAAAATGAAAATAAAAAATTTAACGTCACAGTCGAGATTCGAGCCACCGCTCTTCAGCTTCCTTACCACTGCTCCGCTTCTGAGCTACGATGTCGATATTATAAGAAGTCATGAAATTCTCCATGTGACTCCAAATTTCCCGGCATAACACGAGGCATCCTTGACTTCTCTTGAGATAGCATACCCTTATGTCGACTCACTTTTTCAGCCTGCGCAGGAACCATTACTAATAAAACTCAATTGATTATGCTTTCTCAACAAATCTAAACCGCCTTGGATCTTAGCCTCTGGTGCAAAACACGCCATCACGAAAAAAGGGATATGCAAAGCCCACCAATGAATTGGTTTGCTAGAACTAGGCAAGGGATGTGGTGAAGCCATGGATAGGGAAGAATCCCTTACCAGCATAATACGCAATTCATCATATCGGCACTTTTTGTTGTACTCAAGTGTACCTATAAGGAAATTATGCAATAAGACAATGTCTACAAAAGTTTATCTCGATTAACATGAAGTAGAAAGAACAATAAGCGTTTCTAAAAATAGTTTGTACAAGAGTGAGTAGAGTCACGCGAGTGCGACACACCATTTCTGTTCCTTTTTTAACTTATTTAATAAGATTAAGGAAAACAAAACCATTAATATATCGCAACAAGACAACAGCTACGAGAGGTGATCACAAACTAGGGTTGCAAAGCCTACAGTGAAGCATGTACAGTTTATTTCATACAACCAATACAGCCAATACATATATTGGGTTATTTTTCGATATAGTCTCCATATCGTTTAGGCACTTCTTCGTTTCGTGGGATGAGCTTGAATATTGCCTGGTAAAATTCCTGTCATTGCATGTTCAGCCAAGTTGTCGCGCAGTGTTTCACTTCCTTGTCTGAAACGAATCTTTGGCATCAGGTGAGGAAAAAGGTGAAAGTCGCTTGGACTGAGGTCCAGGCTTTAGGGAGGGTGGTCGATGATGTTCTAGCGAAACTACTTCAACAGCGTGACGGTCTTCTGGGCTATATGAGGTCGCGCGTTGTCATGAAAGAAGGATTACTTCTGGGTGAGAAGTTCTGGCCGTTTCCTCATTGCTTCGCGCAATCGTGTTTAAGGTCTCGCAGTATCGGTCAGCGATCACTGTGTGCCCTCTTTCCAAAAACTCCATGAGTATGCCACCCGTGCTGCCCCAAAACACTATGGCCGTCACCTTCCCGACAGATGACGTCACCTTAAACTTTGTCTTTGGAGAGGACGAGTGTTTCCACTCCATTGACAACCGCTTATTGCTAGGTTGTAGTGGTGGACTCATGTTTCGTCCGAAGAAAACTTTTCCCTTCCTTGAAGAATTGTTGCAAAAGCTGAAGACTTGGCCCCATCGCTTCTCCTTGTGTTGGTTGGACAGATTTCGTGGAACCTATCGGGAACAAACTTTCCGGTTCTGTAGAATATCGTGGAATGTGTGACGAATGCTTACGAACGATATTCCCAATTCTACCGTCATATGTTGTAACGAGACCCTCCTGTTATACATCAGCTGTACTCAGATCTGTTAATGCCGTGCTGGGTCGGCCACTGCGATCAAGTCGGTGACGTTTTCTCTACCGGCCGCAAACTTTTCACACCATTATGTGACATGCTGACGAGACATTACAGTCTCTCGGTTATCTCTACCAGTTGCCGGTGAATTTCAGTCGCAGTTACATGTTTCGTCCACAGAAATCGAACAACAGAGCGGATTTCTTCGCGAGACTATTTTCCAAATAAGTCGCCATTTGTGTTTAACTACAACTAGCACTATAGGTGATGGGTGGCACATTTGTCATCCGCCTGTATTAGAATTACCGCACAATACTAATTTCTCTATAACGATTAAGCTCCAGGAATATCGACCTTGTAACCTTCGTTCCTGATCGCCCCTTATAAAACCGAGAGCTGACAAATAGGGTACCAGAAATACTTTGTCTTTAAATGTTTATTAACACCCACTATTTTATTATCGCTTGCCAATAGATCACGATAATTAAATTTACTTAGGGAGGCGTAGGACGACTGTAAGTGATAAAGTGGAAAATGAAAAAGAGGGGGGAAGAAAGAAAAGAAAATGAAGATGAAGATGTAGGAACAGAGAGGGAAAGGAGGAGGGGTAGGAGACAGTGAGAAAATGACAGAGCAACGAATAACTCGATCAGAACTGCAGGTTCTGCCAATTATTGGGGTTGTGAAATATTAACTTTCAAAATAGAATATAGCATTATGAACTAATTTAATAATATACCATCCTGGTACAAGTAATGCTCTGGTGAAATTACTTAATGCTCCCTGCATTTTCTATTCCATGAGCGCAGATCTGATGAATGGTGTTTTATATGGTTTAAACTCTTTTCCCCCAGCTTCGCTTGCCTTAGTAGCTTTTTCCTCAGACATCTGAAGAGTAATATGTCTAGTGCTGCAACTTCATTAACCCTCTCCTTCCGTCGCTTGAAATTCTTTTCTTGGACCTTTTACTCTAAATTAAAACTGGGTCTAATGAAATTTCTTTGCTGACGCTTTTTCTTTGCTTTTTTAACTTTGTGGAAATTAACGATATAGCCTCCAAGAGGTCCTATTAATTTTTAAATGCATATTCTTTTTTAAAACGAGGGCATTTCTATGAATGTAAGGTAAACAAGTTAGCTGGATACGCTTCCTCGCTTTGTAATATTTATGTTGTTAATCTTTCTGTTTATACTTAATGAAATAAAGAAACTGAACAAATGCATTTAAGCAGAAACTGAAATGTGTCTACAGTGACCTGGTTGCAGCGTATATGATTAATCTGATGCATTATATTAATTAAGGATGGGACATATCCGTTTGTAAACAGTATTTCCAATCTTTTATTTAGACAACCTCTTCCTTTCAGCTATATCACAGTGCGCTCAGTTAATATTCAGGGAGGAAATTTTAGCAAATATTTATTTTGGAAACGCAGAGCCACGCTGAAAAATTCAATATCTTAACCGGAATGTCAACCACGAATCTTTGGTTTTCCATTTTTTTTTAACCTGGCTATCATGGCAACATGTCGGTGCAACACGCTACCATGGCAACACGAATTCCCCAACTGAGTCGTATTTTTTCCGGTAAACCACAACGCGATCTCAAGTTCAATTTTAGATGGCATGCTTCAATTACGACTTATAATCTCTACGTACTTTAATTATCATTGACTGACCTAACAATCAAACTTCTGGCTAACAATAAAATTGTAAACCCATTAATACATATTTAAAGTGGTAATTATTAATTGGATTAAACTTCCGGCTAGGAATTATAAACCCATAAAGAGAGCTGTCGCACAAAATTCCGAGCAGGACCAAAGAACACGGTCAGAAATGTGAAGACCAAACCGATTTACATTACGCGTGTAAAAATCAAAGATGTGGGAAAACTTACTAAAAATGCGCACCGTGCAGATCGAAATCTCACTCCATGATTTTAGACAAGCTAGATGGAACACCAGGAATCGGCAGTGGCGCAACCCCTATCCCGCGAGCAAGCGATAGCACAAACGGCCTCTGTGCCAAACTATTAGTGACAATACACCGGTTCGTACGTGGGAAAACAATCACATATGACAGATTAAGAAAATCGGGCACAGTGTTTCACTACGAAGCCCGGAACTTAAATGCACTTTCCAGATTTTAAGTCGCCATTGGGTGTATATACTATATCATACTGAATTGTGTCAGCTTGGTAATTTAATATCGTGCTGGCATGTTGCTATTGCTGGTTGTATCAGCGACAAAGAAAACCAAAGATCTGTTGTTCAAAACCCAGCTATGACATTGAAATTTTCAGTCTATTCTGCCTTTACAACTTTAGCCTACATGAAGCTTATGTGGAAGAATAATTATCACTATTTTGTTTGACTAAATGCTAAAAGAAATATTCCTGATTTATGCAGTATTGAATACATTTTACGTCTTGTGTATTGTTGCCACATAATATATTTCCTTTGTTTCAGGTAAGATGAGTCGAGATGACCTGAAAGCAGTATGGGTAAGAAATTAATTACAACTGACAATATAAAGCGTCTTTCATAGATTAGGGATACCCATAGCTGAAATCTTGTTAAAATTAACAAAAATATAAATATTACATTTTATATACAAAATGCTTTGAACCTTTAGACTCGTTATATACTATGGATTTTGCTCCCAGAGCGTTTTAAAGCTTCAACACGTGATCATCTTGCGTATTTACCCAAGGGAAAATAGTCTAATGGACTATATTTAAATCAAATGCCTTTTACTCGATTTTTGCGGATTAAAAATGTTTCGTAGGCTATAGTTTGTACTTAATCTTGTTCAAATTTTCAGCAGAAACTCGAGAAATTGGCTTTAAAACTGGGATATGACTTTTGCTAAACTTTTAAGTGGCTCAAGGTATAACGTAATTAATTCATCACTGAAGAAATGCTGTTACAAAATGTGTGCAATTTCTTTGCTATTCGGATAAATTTTGTCGGGTAGAATCAATCTTTGCGACGATAACTATTGTGCGTACTGAAACAAAACATTTCTGTTTATAGAATTGTCTCTCTCCCAAAGGCGTAAAGTCGGGGATGACTAAAGCTCCTTGTACACGATCAAATTTTTATCCAATTCAATACTATACAAGACTTTTCAAGAGTTGTCACAACTTCACAACGTTTCTTGTCACATTGCTTCCAATACATTTAAAGTCTTTGAAAGTCTTGAAAGCAAATAAGGACATGCTCTAAACGGTCAAAGGTTTTACAATGATTTGATTGCTTTGGCGAATGAAATGTGAACATTTACAGTGCAACATGCAAATGCAGTGCAAATTTGCAACATGGCTGAAAGCGAAAATAAAAAAAAAATTGATGTGTTACACTCACATGACTTTCTCCCTCTTGTACAATCTAATTTTACAAACGCCTATTCTCCATATGCTTCATGTTAATCGAGATATCGAGATGTCAATCTTATTGGTAATTTTCTTGTAGATGCAAGGGAAATATGGTAGCTTTTAAGCGATAGTCAAATATTTTAACGCTGGTTGCTATGTGGCGCATTCCATTCTCTATGCATGTCCAGAACATAAAAAAAAATCTGATGTGTTACACTCACATGACTTTCTCTACTCTTGTACAAACTATTTTTACAAACGCTTATTCTCCATATGCTTCATGTTAATGGACATATCGAGATGTCAATCTTATTGATAATTTTCTTGTAGATGCAAGGGGAATATGGTAGGTATTAAGCGATAGACAAATATTTTAACGCTGGTTGCTATGTGGCGCATTCCATTCTCTTTGCATGTCCAGAACATACAAAAAAAAATGAATAACGAAGTTGAGAAAAAGTATAAGTATTGGAAAATTTAAGGGAATAACAAGCAATATCTCGCAAACGCTTCACTAAACAAAAGAAATGTACATGACATAAATTATGTATTTTAACGCGATCTACATTTTTCGTGTAGTAAAATTTTGTCTATCTCTTATGGTTTACCAGTTATGAAAAAGTCGTTCATAATGAAGAATACTTTTGGAGACATTCCCAGAAAATTCGAGATATACATCTTATTTGCCATGACAATATCTTAAACATATGATATTTTAATCAAAATCGTTAGAGCCGTTTTTGAGAAAATTAAAATTTTCGAAAAATGTTCCATGTAAAGGGTAGTCTGGGGTGGTGGGATTTTCTTGAAAACCTTCGTGTCGCATCTCTGGAAGATACTGAACCTAAATACCAAGTTTGGTGTTTATCCGACTCTTCGTTTTTGAGTTATGCTGTTCACAGACACACAGACAGACACACAGACACACACACGGACATGTTTCCAAAAATGCTTTTTTTGGATTCAGTGAGTCTCAAAACATGAATTTCCGGTGAAATCTCGGTATCGAATTTTTGGGTGGAATGCAATACTTCCCCTACTTACTATACGTAGTAGAGAAAGTAAAATGAATCACGAATTTGAGAAAAAGTGTAAGTATTGGAAAATTTAAGGAAATAACAAGCAATATCTCGAAAACGGTTCACTCAACAAAAGAAATGTATATAACATAAATTGTGTATTTTAACGCGATCTACATTTTTTGTGCAGTAAAATTTTGTCTATCTCTTATGGTTTATCAGTTATGGAAAAGTCGTTCACAATGAAGAATACTTTTGGAGACATTCCCAGAAAATTCGAGATATACATTTAATTTCTCATGACATTATCTTAAACATATGATACTTTCATCAAAATCGTTAGAGCCATTTTTGAGAAAATTAAAATTTTCGAACAATCTTCCATGTAAAGGGTAGTCTGGGGTGGGGGGATTTTCTTGAAAACCTTCGTGTCGCATCTCTGGAAGATACTGAACCTAAATACCAAGTTTGGTGCTTATCCGACTGTTCGTTTCTGAGTTATGCTGTTCACAGACACACACACACACACACAGACACACACACACACACACACACACACAGACACACACACGGACATGTTTCCCCTACTTACTATACGTAGTAGAGAAAGTAAAAACGGCTACGCGGCCAAGGTATGTCGTATGCGAACTGATTAGGTTATACATAAGCCGGCCATTTCTATACATCGAGGGCTCCATGATTTATCATGAGATAAAGCAGATGAAGGCATATGAAGGCCAGGCAGATTTTGAGTTAAGTATACATTAATACAATGCTATATAGTGTGGTTAACCTATCAGTTGGTGTTATTTCCATTGTATTCCATAATCTTAATGTGATTTCATTGTGTATAATATGTGAAAGTGCTAAATAATATTAATAAAGAACAATACTGCATAGCAAATTGTTATACCGTGACGCAAATGGTAAATTGCTTTCGAGTGTTAAATTATCAGTATGTTCTGAAGGGTTTCAGATTTGCAAAGAAAGAAATTGTAAATACACATTTATGACACTGTCAAGTCTTTCCAGGTCTTGTTAAATCTTGTTCAATCTTGTCACATATTGGAAGATATTTGTTAATGTTTTCTTGTAAACTCTTGAATTGAAAAAAAAGGTTTGATTGTGTACAAGGGGCTTAAAGGTCTAACGTGACAAGGAATTCTGGATGAATTACCAACCAGAATAATTCTGTACAACATTTTGCTAATTTGTAGTAAACAATGAACATTGCCAATTAATTTTTTATGTTTGCGAATAACGTTTTGTTCTCATGACATTCAGATTATAGTTTTCATGTAATAGTTCTAAAGTTATAATCAGATTTCAGCATTACAACTTTAAGTTTTAATTACAAGTTACTTTTTTATTAGTAAGTCTGAACACAGGAAATGTGTATAAATGTTGTGTCTCGCAAAAGAATGTCGTAAAATAGCGTTATATTTATCACGAACCAGAACTAAATATATTGCATTTCCGGGCTTACTTCACCCGCACACAAAGATTAAATTTAGAGAATTACTCGCACAAATAATGTTGCATTAAATTTGGAAAATGTCCGAAAATGTGCCGTGTAGACCGTTTACGTCATCTGGCCGCCCGGAGCTGTTAACCTCGGAAAACGAAGTCGCCTCGCTGGTGATTAGATGTGCACTATTATGCCCTGTTTTCCCGGGAGACCACCAGGCAGGTTGCCGACCGTTGGTGCTGCTATCGCCGTCATCCGCCAAGCAACCAATCAGGTGTCTTGAAGCTTTATAGTGTTATCCAAGAAGTCAGTTCTGATGTCTTAAAGAAGACGTAGCCTGGCATGCTATCACCACTGGCGTGCTATTACCAGGATGGAACATGTTATCTGATAGGCAGCCCCGCATTTACGCATGGGCCACATGGGCACGGGTCCAGGCCCAGGGCGACAAATTCTTAAGGGCGGCAATATTCAGAAATTAATAAAATATGTATATGCTGAAAATAAACCTTCATATGCGCCAAAGGAGTAGCGATGGTAGCGGAAATTCTTATTATTTAGAGGGAAATTGTAAGTAGACGGATTGAGATTATATGTGTATGGTGCAACTAGCAAAACTGCTTCCCTACATACTGCCTGCGTTGTTTTTGAATGGGAAGCGCGGTCGGGGGGGATTGTTGGACCCATGGGTAACAAATGACAATAAAGAACGTGCTTGCTGGTACCTATTTTAAGTCCAAAAATTGTGAACGAAATATATATTTGTGCGATAGAGCTCGAGAATTAGAAATAATTACACTGATTAACAAGTCAATTCATCATAACAGTTACGCGGGAAATGTCCTATCTCCAAGGATACATATCAGTATAAACCTTGGAAAATACTGCACAGTCTTTCAGACAGAGGTGTTTGCTATACTGTGCTGTGCACTAAGAGGTCTTGAGAAGGGTTACAATGGTAAACGGGTTCTCATGCACACAGACTCAAGGTGCTTTAAAACCTTGTCATCCCACATCGGGCTCAAATTGTGGCGAGTGCCAGGGCAGCAGGTCATCTATGGAAACGGAGAACCTGATTAGTTGGCTAATAGGGGTACTGATATACCCTATGTTGGCCCTGAACTCATGGTTAGAATCAATAGATTTAGAATAAAAACTTGCGTAAAAGCATGGATTAGGGAAAATCACCAACTCAGGTGGCAGACCTGTCCTCGACAAAGACAAAGTCATGAAACGGTCTTAGAACCATGCAACCCTCTTTCCTTGTCCCTCCTAAGATTGGATGGCACAAGAATGGGGAAGTAGATGCATTAATTTCTGAAGGTGGTCACTTCAGGAAACATCGACGTAAATTACGCCTCTACAGGGATGAACCCATTTGTAGAATCTGCAAAGAGAACGACAAAACCGTCTCGCATATACTTTTTGACTGCTAATTCCTGTTAAGAAACACACTTACTCCCTCTATAACCAGGAAAGATCTAGGAAAGGATACTGATATTGGAATCAGGATACTGTAAAAGATAAAGCTGCGTATCTGGAGGGATCCCGGGACAGAGCACCGCAAGTAGGCCAGTCGGGCCTTTTTGCTTCCAACGTGACACCTGAGGAGGGAGGATGATGGGAGGGACACTGAAGGGCGACCAGGGGGGGCGGGCGCAAGTATGGACGTGGTTCCTAACGTTTTCAGATAAAACACATCGGACGCCGTACAGTCCCTGCCCACAAGCCGCCAACCTCCTGGGTCCCCCGAGCGGAGCTCCACGTTAAGGAGAGACAACTGTGTGGTACCGCAGCGACGCCAAGGAAGAAACCTTTACGAGCGAAGCCACCGCCCAACCGCAACCCGCGAATTTCATCGCCTGGTCCTACAACACTGAAACAGATGACAAGGAAGATGATGGGTAGGGAAATCAGAGGAATAAGGGTCGTGATAGAAGATAATCACCCTGGTGACCACGAAAAAACCATGGGTCAGAGTGGGCGGTCGCCAGGGTTCGATCCTGGCAGCTCCCGAACGCTGGCCACAGACGGAACCGCCTGAGCCATGTCGCTCGGTCAGGATAGTGTAACTTGTTCAGGGAACATATTTTCGGAAACAATTGCAGAATAAGCGTTTTAGGCTGACGTGCGGGAGTTCAATAAAACTCCACCACAACCCCTGCGTTATCTAATCTACGTGTTAAATAGCGTACATACATATTTTTACTTTGTGGATGAAAGTAAAATTGCACGGTTATATTTAATTTCAGTGAATCATTCAACATCCTTCATACTGCAAGCACAACCGGAGACTACATATCCATGCTCGACCGCAACCTTTAATGACTAGTCATGATCTTCAGTTAAATCATTCAGAACTCCTAATGGCCGGATATCCATTGATACACTAAAGGCGAAGACGAGATGAGAGTGTGTTACCAACTTCAACTCTTAGCAAAGAACCGCTGCAATCATATTTCAAATTCGCCTACAGTTGGATCGTAAAGCTTCCAGTCGTAAAGAAAGGCATTACTTTCTGCAACAGCTGCATAAATACCCTTCGCCGGGCCCTTTGGAACAGTATGATGAGACATATTCCCTCAGCGCACAAATGTGTACCCACGCTATATTCGCTCCCATAACGCGCGTGTATATATTTTGTGTATAATGTATATATCAGAGCAACATGAATCATACATTTAATGGAAGCATGAAATGTGAGATTTAGAGCCTTTAGGCACATGCTTGCTCCTACGTCATTGTTTGGAAAGGGGGCTTGTAATGTGTTTGTGGTCGGCCTGTTGTCAGACCTTGGAAGGTAATGATAAGGCATAACACAACGGGATCGTTACTCCTTTGTAATTTGTGATGTTTCCTTCGGCGTTTGCTCCCGAGATAATAGCGTAATGTGATGAGTTTGTTTAGACAGTTTCAGGGAATGGAGAAAAGCTTCAAAATGGTGATGAAGTCGAGTCTTTTCGGTTTCCTATATTTTGTAAATTAGTCAACATAGGCATATTGCATCCCATTTTTGGAATATTGGGAATAAGGTAATGTTGCTGCAGAGGTCGACGTATGATGGCGAGGAACGCGCAATGTTGTAAGAATAAACATCGCTAATATTACGCGAATGTATGGAGTTTGGCCGTTTAAATACTTGTTACACCACTTCCGATTACGTATTCTGGCGCAATTTATTGAATTCTGGTTATCTTACCTGGCATTACTTCTTCAATGTCTGTCCTCTCCTCCAGAAGTTCATCGGTCTTCTACATAGTCTTCCAGAGCCCTTATCTTCCTTTCCTTCTTATAAGCATTGATGCAAAACAGCCTTTATGAAGGTTAGGAATTGCATCACAAAAGAGCAAGTATGCCCTCCTACTATTCTATTAAATAACCCAATTTCTCCTTCTAAATTAAATGAGGGTGGGGCCGCTATATTACATGATGAAAGCAGAAATCATCATAATTAGAGTAGCATTTATTACTTTCTCTACTAGGTATAGTAAGTAGGGGAAGTATTGCATTCCACCCAAAAATTCGATAGGGAGATTTCGCCGGAAATACATGCTTTGAGGCCTCCTGAATCCAAAAAAAGCATTTTTGGAAACATGTCCGTGTGTGTCTGTCTGTGTGTCTGTCTGTGTGTCTGTCTATGAACAGCATAACTCAGAAACGAACACTCGATAAACACCAAACTTGGTATTTAGGTTCAGTATCTTCCAGAGATGCGACACGAAGGTTTTCTAGAAAATACCCCACCCCAGATTACCCTTTACATGGAACATTTTTCGAAAATTTTAATTTCCTCAAAAATAGCTATAGCGATTTTGATTAAAATATCATATATTTAAGATACTTTCATGACAAATAAAACGTATATATTGAATTTTCTGGGAATGTCTCCAAAAGTATCCTTCATTGTGAAAGACTTTTGCATAACTGGTAAACCATAAGAAATAGACAAAAGTTTACTACATGAAAATGTAGATTGCGTCAAAATACAGAATTCATGTAATATACATTTGTTTTGTTGAGTGAACCATTTTCGAGATATTGCTTGTTATTCCCTTAAATTTTCCAATACGTGTACTGTTTCTCAAATGGGAATTCGTTATTCATTTTTTTTGTCTTGGATATGCAAAGAGTATTATTAAGCTGTGGCAAAGAGAATGGTGCTGCACATAGCAACTGGCTATTAAGAGATATGTCTATGCTTAAAATCTAAAGTATTTCTATACTGCCCTTGCAAATACAAAACAAGGGGAACACAGTAGGCATTAAGCGATAGTCAAATATTTTAGAACTGGTCGCTATGTGTAAAATGTAATTTTATTTGCATGCCAAGAACATTCAAAAATATTCTGTGGGAGTAAGAGAAATAAGAAGCAATAACATTGACAATAACAATGATATTTGTAAAACAAGCAAGGGAATCGAAAACCAAAACACAGAGCAAGATATGATTATATACGAACGGAAGTATTGATGTGTGTGGATAAAGCCAGGAGTGATTATAAACGAGCGGAACTCCACTCGAGTAAGGCTAAAATTGAGGTACAAGTGAGGCAGCACGTGTTTCCAGCAAGGCACTAAACTAGGAGGAAAAAATTCTAATATGATCCATTCACATTACTTTCCCTACCCTCTATCGTTTATTAATGGGTATACAAAGTATTTTACTTAAGCTTATTACTTTCTCTAACACGTATAGTAAGTAGAAATGTTGCATTTCATCCAAAAATTCGATGATATTGAGATTTCACGGGAAATACATGTGTTGAAGCCCCACAATGCAAAAAAAGCAATTTTAAAAAATCTGATGTGTTACACTCACATGACTTTCTCTACTCTTGTACAAACTATTTTTACAAACGCTTATTCTCCATCTACTTTATGTTAGTCGAGATAAACATTTGTAGACTCTAACTTATTGCTAATTTTCTTGTAGATGTAAGGGGAATATATATTTACAAGGGCAATATAGAAATACAGTAGCCTTTAAGCATAGACATTACTGTTAATAGCTGGTTGCTATGTACAGCACCATTCTCATTGCCACAGGTTAATACTCTTTGCATATCCCAGACAAAAAATGAATAACGAATTCCCATTTCAGAAATTAAGTATTGAAAAATTTAAGGGAATAACAAGCAATATCTCGAAAATGGTTCACTCAACAAAAAAAATGTATATGACATAAATTATGCATTTTACACACACACGGACATGTTTCCAAAAATGCTTTTTTTTAGATTCAGAGGTTCTCAAAACATATATTTCCGGTGAAATCTCGGTATCGAATTTTTGGGTGGAATACAATACTTCCCCTACTTAGTATACGTAGTAGAGAAAGTAAAAAAGGCCCGTCTGTGTGTTTGTGAACAGCGTAACTCAAAAACGAAAAGTCGGATAAATACCAAACTTGGTATTTAGGTTCAGTATCTTTAAAAGATGCGACACGAAGATTTTAAGAAAATCCCCCTACTCCAGACTATCCTTTACAGTGAATATTTTTCGAAGTTTTTTTTTCTCTCGGAAATGGCACTAACGATTTTGATCAAAATATCATATTTTAAGACACTTTCATGGCAATTGAAAGGCGTATCTAGAATTTTCTGGTAATGTCAAAAGTCGTCTTCATTCTGAATGAATTTTGCGTAACTGGTACACCGTAAGAGATAGACAAAATTTTACCACAAAACACACAATTTATGTCATATACATTTTTTGTGTGCAGTGAACCATTTCTGACATATTCCTTGTTTGAATTTTCCAACACTTAATGCATATTTTCAAATTGGAATTCGTTATTCGTTTTGTTTTTCTTTCTTTTCTTTTTTATGTCCTGGACATGTAAAGAGAATGACATGCTCCACATAGCAACCAGCTCTTAAAAGATTTGACTATCGCTTAAAGCCTACCATATTCCCCTTGCTCCTACAAGAAAATTAGCGTTTCTGCAAATGTTTATCTCGATTAATATGAAATATATGGAGAATAAGAGTTCTAAAATAGTTAGTACAAGAGTAGAGAAAGTCATGTGAGGTAACACTTCAGATAATTTTATTCACTTGTATTACATTTGTTAACTACTTCGCGGTAGGAATTATTCAGTTGTATTACATTTCTTTACTACTCCGCGATAATTATTTAGTTTTATTACGTTTGTTAACTATTTCACAGTAGATAATTATTTAGTTGTATTACATTTGTTTACTATTACCTTGTAAGTATAGTTCTAGCCTCCAGTTCCCGAGGTCGCGGGTTCAAGCCCGCGCGGAGGTCGATGAATTTTTTTCGGGCGTTAAAATCCTTAGCATGGTTTCCTTCGGAAGGGAAGTAAAGCCGGTGATCCCATGTCGTAGAATTAGGCACATAAAAGAACCTCAAACCTGATAAAGGGGCCTCTAAACAGAATTACCGGTTTTTCCCGCCCAATATAGAATGGGACACCAAGAGCCACAGCAGTTAAAGAGCGCCCATAAACGAAACTGAAAAAAAAAAGAGTTTAAAAAATAAAATAAAAGAACTTCCCTCTAACCATTTACTTGTATTATACTTACTGTTTAACGCTTTTCTATTACCACAGCGTATAACATTTTGTAGCTCTATCAACTATTTACGTGTTTCCTATAGCCACAGCGTTTTTTCTGCTTTAGAGTTGCGTATTAACAACGTTCGTCATTACACGTCGACCTCTGCAACAACATTACCGGAAATGATTATGAACACAAGGATTATTTAATTTCTTTCATCCTTAAAAATCTTGCATTTGAATGCCTTTAAGATTAAATCGTTATATTTATAATATCACATATTAAATAAACGAAGATTCTACAATTACTTTTAGCAATTTTTTTAATACTAACTGAAACACCTGGTGTTGCCCGTGGTTTGACGGTTTATCCCTATAACATTTAGCATTAGGATATACTTTCCCTGTAGCCTTGCGTTTCTTTGAAGGCATTTAAAATTATTACACTAGCCTAAAACTCCATAAAGAATAAGAACAAATAAAAATATTGAGAAAACATATGCAAAATCACCGGTGAATAACTAGATATAGCACAGTTTGTATTGATAATCTCTCATGAATGCAGCCGAGTGTTGTCACGTCGTTATTTATAGAGAAAATCTCTGTTGGGAAGAAATAATAGCAGTTTAAGCAACATAAATATAACCTTATTCATTCCCAGTAACCAATATACACTAAACTACTAAGAAAACGCACCAGAGACAAAATAAATGAAGGCCAAAATGAATATACAAACAAAATAGGAACAACAATAAGAAATGGTACTTCGAATGGTTTGATGCTGTTGTTTTACATGCCTACTGTAATTTTAATGTGTCACTCAACTTTTGTTTTTCTGCTTATAAAAGCACCATAAGCTTCACATAGAGAAAGGAACCTGCTGCTTAGAAAGAAATGAGAAACTACAAATTATAATAAGTGAATATCCGAACATCGGAGTATGACAACAGAATGAATGGATATGGACCTCGACTTATTTATTACTCTTATGTTAGCAATGTCTGGGCACTATAGAGACTTTTTTAGTCAATGTAATTACGCCACAATGTAATAAACGCCACATACATAAAATGAAGAAAACCTGCTATAGTTTAAACATATAATTAAAATGAAAGGGAGAAAAGTTGAGTAGCTCTACGGAGGTTTGAACTTGCAACCTCGGAAACAGTAAACTATCTGCCACTGAGCTAAGAGTGCTTCAGTAAGCGTGCCATTGTTTTAGTCATACTCTACGTTGGAACCATAAATCAATAAAGTGTGTTTTGGATACAAATATTCAGCGTTGAAACACTTTGAAACTTCTGTTTGATTGAAATCTCGTGTTTAATTATTTTCACAGAAGAATCGTGTTATTATTGTTGTTCCCATTATAACTACTACAAGAATATACGCAGTCTTGTGAATAAAGTCTGGCTGTCCCGAGCGCTCACGAAAGTACCGTTTAGAGCTCCGTCTTTCAGATGCCGGCTAGTTTTAAATTGACCGAGTGTACGTATATGAAAACGAACAAGACAGGTATGCAGAAACTATGGAAAATGTAGAGTGACTGCTTGAGGCAGTGAATAACGCAACTATCGCATATAGGGTCGAGCATTCACAATGAAACTAGACATAAGATAACGTAAGCATAGAAGCTTGTTTGATGTTATCTCAATGCTAGCGATCACTTTGACTGACGTTGACATTAACGTAATTACAGAAGTTTGCATGCCCCAAGCTTTCGTGTTTATGTCTATGTCAAAAATAAGAAACTAGATAGTCAGAGAGCGATTCTCATTCCGTGATCATTCTGCCATTTCACGTCAATTTCTCGCTGTCATTTTTAATCACTAACTACTTTTCTGTGTTAGAACACGGGTCAGGAATTACTGGAATATGCTTAAAAAAACGGCAGAGAAAAATCTGATGTGTTGCACCCACATTACTTTCCCTACTCTTGTACAAACTATTTTTACAAATGCTTATTCCACCTACTTCATTAATCGAGATAAACCTTTGCAGAAACCTTGGAAGAAAAATTTTATCGCTAATTTCCTTGTAGGTGCAAGGGGAATATGGTAGGCTTTAAGCGATAGTCAAATGTTTTAAGAGCTGGTTGCATTCAATTCTCTTTGCATGTCCAGGACATAAAAAAACAAACAAACGAATAACGAATTCTCATTTGAGGAAAAGCATAAGTATTGGAAAATTGAAACAAATAACAAGGAATATTTCGGAGGTGGTTCACTCGGCAGAAATGTATATGACTCAAATTGTGTGTTTTAACGATTTGTACATTTTTTATATAGTAAAGGTTTGTCTATCTCTTACGGTTTTCCAGTTATGCAAAAGTCATTCAGAATGAAAAGGACTTTTGAGGACTTCCCAGGCAATTCATGATATACATTTCATTTGGCTCAAAAATATCTTAAACAGATATTTTAATCAAAATCGTTAGAGGCATTTTTTGAGAAAATCAATTCTTTTTGAAAATGCTCCATTTAAGGGAGTCTAGTGTGGGCGGGAGATTTCTTGAAAATCTTGGTGTAGCATTTTTGAAAGATACTAAACCTAAATACCAAGTTTGATATTTATCTGACTTTTCGTTTTTGAGTTGTGCTGTTTACAGACACAGACACAAACACGTACCTTTTCTAATTTTTTCTTTTGGATTCAGGAGGCCTCAAAACGTGTATTTCCGGTGAAATCTCTGTATGGAGTTTTTGGGTGGAATGCAATACTCCCCGTGCTTACTATATGTAGTAGAAAAATTAACAGGTTTTCGTCTTTAATTCCAATTTTTTTTATTTTATTTTTCGCCAAAATTGAATGAAACGCTGCCTTAATGGTGCTCCGCTAGTGAGAGCATGGACCAAGTAATGCTATCCTTCAGCAGCTAGGTCATATTTTGGTGGAGGTAAAATAACTTGGCAGTTCAGTAGATAGAATTATTCTCAATGAACAGAGTAGCTCACACTGACAGAGGGTGGGCTAATTTGTCATTACCAACACAAACAGCTGCGTTCCAATATTGGTCACTTTTTATGCATTTCAGTATACGTAATCTCTTTTGTAGTGTACTGTCGGTGTTCGCCTCGCCTGAGCTGCTTCATGCTCTCTTGCGATTGGTTGCTGTTTATGTTTCGGTATAACATGAATGACAACTAATCGGATTAACTTCATGCTTAAGTTTCACATCATTATATTAACGTTTAATTTGTATTATGAACGGCCCCTAACATAGGGGATGCACTGCCACTATCACTAAAGCCCCAGAATAGAAAAATGTGGGATTTAATACATAACTTGTGGAAATCTAGGTTAAGTAAATGGATGAATTAAATCAGACTACTCTTTTTGACATATTGTGATGCAGCGGCTATGGCCCAAGGTCGGCGCCGGGCATTCGAAGGTAAACAAAGACAAGTCGCGCTCTGGCCCAGCGTTAACATCAGTACGGCTATCAGCAGATACCTAACGAAAATATTTTGGAAGTTTGTCTCCCCCGCTTCCTGAATGTGAGTCCAGACAGTTCTGGAATTTTCTGTGTAAGATTCCATTGGCTATAAGCGAGCGTTCTCGCAAAAGGAGTCAGTGAGTGAGTACACGAGTTTGTGACGATTGCTGTGACGTGCAGTGAGTGCTACTGCGGAGCGAGAGGTTGTACAGATCTTGTATTTGAGTGAACCGTCTAGAAGAGGAGGCAACGTTACGAAGGAGTAGTGACGGGAAATTGAACTAGTTAACAGTAGTGAAGTATCATTAAGAACTGAGAGAAGTGATAGTTGAACAAATGGAGAAAGTCACTATAGAAACATTTAAAATTGAACATTCCACTCTAAAAGAAACTTCATGACATGGTCGTCTCTCGCTGCGCAATTGTTAAACTGAGCTAATCGCACCTGATTTTCAATTGTTTAAAGCTGATACACAAGCTAAACTTAACAAAGCACATAAGCACATTAAACAGAATAGTACTATTGCAACCACGACATAGTCTTAGAAAGTATCACTCATGGTTTCAGCTCTGTACAACTTGATTCACTGATTTTGGCTCGCGGAGGACAAAATGTAAAAGTTGAAAATACTGAATTATATACCGAGTCATGCGACTGGAGAAACAATGCGATGTGGTGTATCAATAAAATCAATTGGCTCTCAGTAAAATGATTTACCTGGCTATAGCTGCCCCTGTCATATTGTTTTCGGTACAATAGCCGATGGAATGGTTGTGCGGGTAGGAGCCAAGACGTCGAACCCAGCTTCAGATAATTTTCCTCTCCAGTTGCTGAGCTTAGGATCATAAGATTATTTGCAAGACAAAAGACACTTGGTGGTATTAGTACAGAAGATATTAAGTGATAAACATTACAAAAACGGGGAAATTTAAAATGATGAACTGTATGAATATAACTAAAACCCATCATTGAAATAACAAAATCACTCAAGTGTCAACACACACACACACACACAAACACACACACACACACATACACACATATATACAACTTCGACGGGAAGGCGGCAAAGGAAAAAAAATGAAATACCGAAAGTGTTAAAGGGCAATGTTTTAATTTCCCTAATGCATATCTATGATACGTAAGTATAGGTTACTCTATTCCAGATATAGGGATTTTACTGGAAATACATATTTTGGTGCCCCCTTCAATCCAAAATAGGGTATTAAGCTCACCTGTGTATGTGTGTGAATGTTTAAGAGAGGGAGAAAAAGCAAGATAGAGACAGAGAGAGAACTCAAAAACTTAGTCTTGTATTTCAGTTCACTATCATCCAAGAATGCTACAAGCAGATTTTCAAGAATATTCCGTTACCTCGTACTACCCTTTACATTGAAACTTTTTATTATTTTTTCAAAACTTCCTTTAACAGTTTTAATTTAAACACCATATGTTTAAGACTTTCATATATTAATAAAATATACTGATGCGGAAGAAAAATATTCAGAAAATTGTAGATTAGAAAGGCTGTACCAAATGAAGCATTTTGAGGTTGGGAGCATGGAGTCGCAGAAATCTGACTTTATGAAACATCTTCATTTGTCAATCAAAAGGAAATGAAACGCACATAACAACTGTGTACAGTGTTCTTCTCACGAGAATGTGCCTGTAAGGGATGTGTTGACATCGACAATTCTAGCGTTATCTGAGAAAGATTACGGCTCAACAAGACATATGGCCTCTTAGAAAACATACGCTCTTCTGCTACTAGTGCTGATTGACCAGTTGCTTTTGTTTGCTTTCCTCGTCACGCATTTTAACAACGTTAGCAATTGATTCTATGGCTTGACTATTAAATTAAATTGAGTTTATTTATGGATGCTTCTTAACTGCTGTGGTCCTTAGCGCCCATTCTATATTGGGCGTAAAAGACCGTTAATTTTGCTCAGAGGCCTCTTTATCAGACTTGAGGTTCTTTCAGGTGTCGTAAATTCACGATACGGGACCACCAGATTTGCTTCCCTTCCGAAAGAAGCCATGCTAGGAATTTTTACGCTCAAAAAAATCCATCGCCCTCCACAGGATTTGAACCTCGGGAACTAGAGGCTAGCATGGGCTTGACTGGGCAGTGTGAATAACTTTCTGAATCACTAGAAAACACACTTACTGCTCCAAGTGAAACACTCTGGGATACTAACGCTGCGCAATCTTATTAATGTAGATAATATATCTATTTATGACATCATCGTGAACTCTCACTCTTCTGGAGAGCAGAACACTCCGCAAATGTTTTCTCGTCAGAGGCCAACAATACGTACTGTCTCAAATAATGAGCATTGTAACACAATGAGAAATAACCATTGCATGTGTGTGCTGTACTGATCAGGACCGTATTACCATACCACCCAGTAGGCTTCACATCAGACACACCTAGTGCCACTGATTAGTACTGTAAATTGTGCGTTTTGTGTATCTATGGCACGCCACAAACAGGTTTCGCAATTGGAGACACTAATATGGCAGATGTTGACACACGTCGCGTAGTTAAAGTGTTTCTGCTACCCCTTATTTCTATCCTCAACACGCTCATTATAGTACTTCCTGTATACTCTAAAAGTTTATATAAATTGTTTTTCCGCGCCGTATTTTTCTGAGAATTTTGTTTTAATTCTCCTGGGAATGCCGTTGAGTCTTCATTCAGAACTAATTTTGTATAATTTCGTATAGCTATATACAAGAGTGATACCTTAATTATTGACGGAGATATAAATAAATAAATTATACTAAGATAGACTAATAACTGCAATAAATAATTTCCTATATTAAGTCAATGTATAGTGTAATAAGCTGAACAGACATGTTTGTCCAGAGAAAAAGGATCATTAGCGGTTTAAGTTAACGAAAGTTATTAGTAACAGCCGAGGTTAGAACACGTTAGCTTAAAGATTCAGAGTTTATAGTTAAATTCAGTGCGTTTGCAGCGACGCATATACGGAAATTCTGAGAAACAGAAAGGCACTTAAATTCTGAGAGTCGGGGAAGCCCATCAGAGCCACAAAGTAAGAAACTGCAGTATTGCAGTTCGGAATATGCGAGGGAGAAAAAATTATTCGTATTTGGTAGTCACAGTTAAGTTTATGTTTCAGATATGAGAATTGGCAACGTATAATATAGAATTTTGGTGAGGTAGTACTAAAGTAGGCGGAGCTTAGCCAATAAATAGGCGTGCAATTTTAATCAGGTATATATTCGTGCACACACTCTTTTCATGCACACATTCGTGCATACATTCGTGGTTCTGGATACTTATGATGACTTGTATGTAACTTTAAGAGAGAAGTGACGCATTTGTGTGAATAAGATTTAGCGGCTAAAAATTAAATTGAGTTTTATTTATGGGCGCTCTTTAACTACTATGGTTCATATTGAGCGTGAAAAACCGGAAATTATGCTCAAAGGCGTCTTTATCAGGCTTGTAATTCTTTTACGTGCCGTAAATCTACGAAACGGGACCACCGACTTTACTTCCCTTCCAAAGGAAGCCATGCTAATACGTCCTAAAAATGTATCGCCCTCCACCGGAATTCAACTCGCGACCTTGGGAACTAGACCTGGGTACTCCTAGACCACGGAGGACGACATTAGCGACTGTTGCGAGGGGTCTTGCCGGTACGCATTTTAGCGACTCACGGCAAGTTACATTCTAGTTTCTTTATTGTGGGAATTCAAACCCTATCTGAAATCCTAAAATCAATACGCCAGAAGTTACAAGGTATAATTATTCAATTGTTATACATAGTTTGGTGTGCTACGATTCTTAATCATTCTTTATCTTCAAACTGCGCAGTTGCTTTAATAGCCAGTATTATATCCCATTAAACTTCTCAGTCAATTTAAACTGGTGTTATCCGTTCACTACGCCCACGTATACCCTGAGAACTCCTCTACCACTGGAGCAGCTGGCATACGAGACAACAGAACGAGCTATGAGATAACGACAACATCAGAAGTAGGTAAAGTATACGGCTTCAAAATTGTCGCACCATCACATCATCAAAACAGCTTCAAGATGCAGACAAAAGTTTACATGCAAAAAAAAAAATGTGCAAATTTCTTTAAAAGACACATTTTGTCCCCATGCTTAAAACAAAAATGTAATGAATCCGCTTCTACTAATGTTTATGTCAATTTACATGAAATAGATAGAAAAAGAATCTGATGTGTTACACTCACATGACTTTCTTTACTCTTGTACAAACTAATTTTATAAACTCTTATTCTCCATCTATTTCATATTAATGGAGATAAACATTTGCAGAAACGATCTTTTGACATGCAAAGAGAATTACATTGTACACATAGCGACCAGTTCTAAAAATATTTAACCATCGCTTAAGGCGTGCTATGTTCCCCTTGTTTTGTATTTCCAACGGCAATATAGAAATACAGTAGCCTTTAAACATAGACATATCTCTTAATAGCTGGTTGCTAGGTGCAGCACCATTCTCTTTGCCACAGATTAATACTCTTTGCATATCCAAGACAAAAAATGAATAACGAATTCCCATTTGAGAAAAAATATAAATGTTTGAAAATTTAGGGGAATAACAAGCAATATCTCGAAAATGGTTCACTCAACAAAAAAAATGTATATGACATAAATCGTGTATTTTAACGCGATCTAAATTTTTTGTGTAGTAAAATTGGTTTATCTCTTATGGTTTACTGGTTATGCAAAAGTCGTTCACAATGAAGAATACTTTTGGAGACATTCCCAGAAAATTCAAGGTATACATTTTATTTGTCATGCAAATATCTTAAAAATAGGATATTTTAATCAAAATCGTTAGAGCTATTTTTGAGAAAATTAAAATTTTTTATAAATGTCTCATGTAAAGGGTAATCTGGGGTGGGGGAATTTTCTTGAAAACCTTCGTGTCGCATCTCTGGAAGATACTGAATCTAAATACCAAGTTTGGTGTTTATCCGACTGTTCGTTTCTAAGTTATGTTGTTCACAGACACACACACGACATGTTTCCAAAAATGCTTTTTTGGATTCAGGGGGTCTCAAAACATGTATTTCCCGTGAAATCTCGGTATCGAATTTTTGGGTGGAATACAATACTTCCCCTACTTACTATATGTAGTAGAGAATGTAATAGGCCTAGTAAGATTAGTTTGTGGAAAGGAAATACAAATTAATGATAGTGGGTGGAGAAAGTCATGTGAATATAAGACATAATATACATTTTAGTAGGTTTTGAAACATTTATCATCAGTTTTTGATACACTACGTTATTCCTCCATCTTATGTTGGTATTCTCTGTTTTCTGCTGTCTTATTAGCATCTACTTTCACTTGAGTGTTTTGTCTGATAACAAGCCGTGTGCACTTGTGTACAAATGGGAAAGTCCGGACGGAGTCTACCTCCTCGTATTCTTTCTTTTCTTTTGGTTCCTTCATTAATAACGGCTTGTTTTGCTTTTTCTCCCCTCTTCTCTCTTTTGTTTCTTATTTGCGTCTGCAACAGTAGCAAATTGCCAGGTTACTCCACAGTCTCACCTTCAAGAATTGCTTGCCGCGGAATTGTCATCCATGTTAATATGCTAGTTTTGTTATTCTTGCAGGAGAGATGCATTGTTTCTCCATGATTAATAATTTTGTGTTTCTACTTCTTACCCAGTGCCGGGCGCATCTTCTGTATGAAGCATTAACAAATGGTGCATTTTGGACCCTGGTTTTCAAAGCTGTAGGAAATGCTGAGTTGAAAAGAATGACAATTGAATTCTATCCCGC
Organism: Deroplatys truncata; assembly: GCA_030765065.1. Taxonomy (NCBI): domain Eukaryota; kingdom Metazoa; phylum Arthropoda; class Insecta; order Mantodea; family Mantidae; genus Deroplatys; species Deroplatys truncata. The sequence continues at coordinate 187,195,631 of CM060986.1, read as the reverse complement.
TTCCTAGAGGCGCGCAATGTAACTTAGTTATTTTAACATAACGGGCACAAGCCCAATTACAATGCTCATTATAAAGGCAGTCACATACAATAATTAATATTTATCGAAAACAGAAAAGACAAATACAATTTATGGATGGAAAATGGAAGTTGTATAGAGGAATAAAATAATAAGGAACAGAAATAGCTAAGAAAGTCAGAGAAGATGACACGGTTGTTAATTATGCAATTTTAAGTTAAATATTTATCTTAATCTGCTAATAAGTAACTATTATACTGAATGTCAGACATTTTTATAATATTTATATCAGAATGATAAATATTATCATAAATAAATGCATAATTATTTTAATGGATTTCTTATTTGCTCTGGGAGTGAAAAAGTTTTTGAAATTACTTATGTTGCTTAGTAGCTATATAAAAGGTTATACTTGTAGTAACAGTCATATAATCAATAATCAATTGAAGAACCTTATACAAAGCATTAATCCCATAATGTATCTAATGAAATTTGAATCTCCGAATTTAAATATTTGTAAAAGGCTTTCAAGTAAGGTAATGTCCAATTATTTTATACAGTCAATATTTTTAAAAACTCAACTGTACTTTTTATAAATCGGCAATATATAGTGTAGTAGGCAGGTCACTTGTCTTGTATTCCTTTCTATGTTAGAGGAAAGCTATTCGCTCTTAAAATTCTATAGTAGGGTTCCACCAGAAATAAATGTTTTCAGCTCCTTTAACCTAAAAAGTTGTGATGTATAGAATTCACATGTCTTTTTTACTCACTCTTCTTCAAAATATGCCTAAAAATCTTATTCTTCCTTCTACTTCTTGTTAATCGAGATAAACATTAATTACACATTTTGGAAAATGCACGACATGCTCACATATGAACCATCCTGATTAAAACTTTCACTTAGAATCGGAAAATGATATCAGGAAGCAAAAATAATGACAATTTAATCAAGAAAGAGGTCACGTGAGGCAATAATTCATCCTTATTGGTCTGACGTCAGCGTCTATGTTCGCGCTTCCGAGCATGAAAGAATTAAACACATTGTTTTAATATCCTTAATGCTTGTGAAACGAAGACACACTGTGTTTATTTCCATTTTACTTTTGTAAAGTGCAGGTTTTGTCTATCGATGTAGCAGAATATTTTGGTTTGGGAATCATCATGAATTCCGAGCAGATGTTCAAGCAGAAAGATTACAAATCTTGTATAGCTCCTCTATGCACCAATACATCGCATACCTCTAGCATATTATTTATTCACCTGCACAAAAACCTGAAATCAGGAAGAAAAGAAGTTTGCAATGACGCGGAAACGTCAACGAAATCTCGGGGAAATATACAATGTCTTGTTGCATCATTTTGATGTAAGTTAAACATATTGTAACATTTTTATATGTTTTATGCTTAATTTTTTCTAATGTCAAGACATTGAAACCATATACATGCCACTTTTAACCCTTTTAAGGACTAAATTAAATCTTTCAGGCGACTTTGATACCTGTTTAATAAAAGGGAGTAATGAATGAAATATTACTCAAATATAACTTATATTCTGGTGCCAAATTAGGAAATTTTCGAGTAAAAATCAAAGCATCTAATCATTCTATATTAAGAAATTAGCGTTTGTTTTTATCGTCGCCGTAATCATCTTACTCATTTATTTGCTCTTTTCTTAATGTTATCCTGATAACATAATTAGATGTCCCTTGTAGCTGTTTAACCTTAAATTCTGTTTCATAGCGACAACAAGTTGCGGCTATTTTCGTTCTCCCCCATTATTCCTATTGTATCCTATGTTTCTGTAATACAAATTAATAGGCAAAAAAAATCTGTTGGTGTAACGAAAAATATTCTGATGTGTTACACTCACACGACTTTCTCTACTCTTGTATAAACTAAAAACGCGTATTCTACGTATACTTCATGTTAATCGAAATAAATATTTGTAGGAACTGTCTTATGGCTAATGTTTTGTAGGTGCAAGGCAATATGGTAGGCTTTAAGCGAAAGTCGAATCCTTTTAGAGCTGGTTGCTATGTGGAGCATTTCATTCTCTTTGCATATACAGGACATAACAAAATAATAACAATAATATTAATAATAAAAATTTCTTTTTGAGAAGAACTATAAATATTGGAAAATTCAAACAAATAACAAGGAATATTTTGAAAATGGTTAATTCCACAAAAATATTGAAATTACCCACCAGTTGTGCAAGCTATTCAGAATGGAGAAGACGTTTGGGGACATTCCCAGAAAATTTAAGGTATACATTTCATTTGTCATGAAAATATCTTAAGCATATACTGTTTTAATCATATCTGTTAGGGATATTTTTGAAAAAATTAAAATTTTCAAAAAATGTTCCATGTAAAGGTTAGTCTGGGGGGAATTTTCTTCAAAATCTTCGTATCACAACCTTAGAAGATACTAAACTCAAGTACCAAGTTTAGTATTTATCGGAATTTTCGTTTTTTGTGTTATACTGTTCAGACTGACATACAACAAAGATGCTTTATATGGATTTAGGGTGCTCAAGGTTAAAACTCCTTTGTTTTTAAAAGAAAATATTGATGTTTTTAAGTCATGAATTCTTTGGTGAAAAATGCTAGTAAATCGTGTTAAAGCTGGCATGATTGGTTACTGCCATCTGGATTTTGTTTATTAAGCCGCTAAAATACTACTTTTGGGCACTCGTGCTTCTTCCCAATTACACATTTCATTATACGTATAAAAAGAATGCACAAGGCTAAAGTTATAATCGGATTTTTAAACAGTGAATCGCTATGTGGTGGCTTTGAAATTCCGTGTCCTTGCATACCACGAGGAATAAAAAAGAAACTAAAAAGTAAATAGCGGCTCACCGCTTGAAAAAACTATAAGTATTTCAATATTCAAACCAATAGCAAATAATATCTCGGAAATAGTGGACACCAAAAATTTTTATTTGATATAAATTGTATGTTTTAATGCGATCTACATTTCTTATGTAGTAAGATTTTGTCTATCTCTTACGGTTTACCAGTTATACAATAACAATTCAGCATCCCAATTTTTATGTGCCAGAGATTTTAGGACATATATTTGTCTTTTAATGCACTCGTTTCTTAATTCGACTATGTGGTATTTCCAGCTTAACGCCGAATCAAATATTAATCCCAAAATTTTGACAGTTTTTGTAACCTTAATTATATTATTGCCTATAGACAATTAAGGGTTTAAAACATTAAAAGATGATCTGGAGAAGTATATGCGTTTGGACTTACGGTGTGACAGATTAAGACCAGCGTGAGTTGTCCACGTGTGAAGTTTTTCTAGCATTCTTCTGAAGAAGTGTTGAAGTAGATAGTCTTGCAGAAAATAGTCAAGCTATCAGCAAATAGTAGGCCCTTGACAGGTAGTGAAATCTTGTTAACAATGTGGCTGATGGCTATAAGAAACAGTGTAACGCTGGTGATAGAACCTTGTGGAACACCTCTTTCTATAGGTAGCTCTTTGGACATGACTCCTTTATAACGTACCATTATTTTACGTTCACGAAGAAAATTGTAAATAAAATGGTACATGTTGCCTCTAATACCGATGCTTTGTAATACCTTAAGTATGAATTTTCGTAATATTGTGCCATAAGCTTTTTTCTGTCCCCATTATTAGTAGATGGTCAGTGGTGGAGCAAAAGCGGCGAAATCCATTTTTATGTTCAGAAAAACAATTTAATCTCTCTAATTTCCCAGCAAAGTCGGCTATTAACTATGTTTCAAATAGTTTGCACATAGTGCAGTAAGGACTATTGGTCTGAAGTTTTCAGGTAAAGAGGGATCTCTCTTTGGTTTGGGAATGGGCACCACGGTTGCGATGCGCCACTGATCAGAAAACGTTCTGGAGTTCCATAGGTAGTTTAGGATATCATCAAGGCAGATTAGTCCATCTTGAAGTAAAAGTTTAAGTAAGGCATAAAATATATTATCAGGCCCCGGGTTGTAACACTTACACTTTTCAAGAGCTTCTAAAACCTCTGTGTAAGTGATATTATCATTGTAAATTTCGTTGTTGTGTTTGTCACAATTAGCCTGAATCTGATTTTTGGACAATTTAATTTTATCCGATTCTTCTTTGGAAGTGGTTGCGAAGGTGTGAGCTAAGGTATTCACAATGGCTTGTGGGTCTATAGGTGTAGTATTTTCCATAGGATCATATAGAGTTATATTTTGTATTGTACCATATGAGCCTCCTGTTTTACGAATTTGTACCTTACCAGTTTTTGAGATATTTGATTATTTAGAGCTGATAAAAGTTAACCAAGAGTCTTTTTTCTTGCTTTAACCACTTAGCGTGCCTTAGCTCCTGCTTTTTGGTACTCAATTTTGTGTTCCGACGTGGGTTGCCATTTGAATCTATAGTACGCCTTGTTCTTGGCGGCTATCGCTATTTTGCAATTTTGATTCCACTAGTTTACAGTTTTCTTGGCAGTTTGGCATTTCTTCGGAATGCTAACACCAGCGGATTGGAGGACCAACTCTGTAAATGAGCTCACTATTTCATTGCTATTTGATTGACAGAATTTCTTCATTGGAATTAGATAAGGTAAGTTTTCATAAATATGTGCCTTGAAATTTCGCGAATTTGCATGTTTTAAATCCCACTGCAGTTGGGATTTGTGGAACTGAGGAATGCAATTTACATCAGTTAACAGAATGGGAAAGTGATAGCTGCCATATATTAGCTTAAAAGCTGCCCATTCAAATTTATCTTGGATCTTGGTACTCAATTTTAGGTCTATGGCACTGAGAGTACCATTTGATACAGTATTTTTAACACTTGAATAATTTCAGTTGAATTATATAACATGTAAATTCAATAAAAGCCCGCCTTGAAGCAATATGTATGTAATAATTTATAAAAATGCATGTAAGAGTCATTACATATGCTTGTATTATTGTAGACATGTTTAATAATGTTATGTGAATGCATTACGTAATTTAATAAGGTAAGAACTGTGAGCACAATAAGTTTAACGTTGCTAACAATGAGGTAACCTTGAGGCAATAATGAGTTTGAGAGTTTAATGTTACTAGTCATGATTAGAGCAACGATAATGTAAATTTTGTGACAGTTTAAAATTAACCAATCAACAGCCAGAAAAAACTTTAGTAAAATGCAGGTATTCTATTGTACTAGGATTAGCCAATCAGAGACTTGAAATACAAAAAGTTAAAAGTGTATACTGTTAAAATATGTTTAGTTGCATGCAGACCTTGGTAGTGATCGGATGGAAGATGTGTTCTCTAAAGAAATATTACATATTCGTGAGTAACGAAAATTAAGTACTATACGTGATAACAAAGTGCAAGTTTTAAATTAAAGAATCTCAAAGCTCTTAATATCAGTGTAGTGCTATTTAGTTTGTGGCAATGATTAATAAAAAGAAGTGAATTTAAACTTAAAATCTGTGTAAGCCTACATTCCTGTCGTACCACGCCCTGATTAAGAGAAAGATGTCTCTAAAGTAAGACTGACGCAGCCGAGGCAAACTTAAACATAAATACTATCTATAGAAGCAGTTTAATAACAAAGTTAATATAATATTTTTAAACTTGGAGCGTAACAACAAAAATATTTCTTCAAAAATCGGCATCTCATACGTAGCAGCATATTACGTAATAAACAATCCACTTCAACAGTGACGTTCATACATGGAGCTGATTAAATAAATAAACTCCAAGAAAATAACTACTTCAAGTTGGCTTTCCAATTGTGAGGCTAATAACTTACGTAACAATAGATTACGTAAATAAATACGTAACAAACAATCTACTTCAAATTAACGCCCAAAGTGTGGTGCAAACTTCAAAAACAGAACACTTTCTTCAAATTTGTTTCCCAGGTTTGGAAATAAATAAATAAACAACAATTTAACAAAAAATTACAACAGTTGAAGAACAATACTTCTTCAAGTAGGCTCTCATAGGTGGGCAGTTAAAGTGAAGAACAATGCTTTCTCAAGTTGGCTTCCCTAGCGTAAGGCTAAATAAATAAAGAAAGTAAACTCCAAGAGCATAACTTCTTCAAACGTAATTTTATTTGGAAGATATGCAGCTCAGAATGGAATGGTGATGGTAGGTATGCTGTGATGGCAAATTCAAATTCAGTTACAAGCGGAATTGCTCGATGTTTGACATGTTCTTTAATGTACGTAACTACCCCCCACCAGCATATAGACAGTCTTCTCGATTTTTGTGGTGGAGGTCTATCCTTTTAAGATGCAACATATTTTCCTTTGAAGTTTGTTTCCTGAATACAGATAACTGCAGGAGTATGTGTGCTTATTAAGATCTTAAGAAATTCGAATTTAGCATGGAACCATTAATGTTCCATTGAAGTAAATGAACCATAATTATTTTTATTCTACAGGGTGATTCATGAAGAACTGACACATTTATTTCTTTAATTATTACAAAACTAGTTATGCTAGCGACAACTTATTTAAATGCAGAAGAATTTTGGGAGATTATTACTTCTATAGCAATTCGTGAAAATGTCCTCCATCTTACATAAGTCACAACTCAACACATCGTACCACGTTACTGGCCACTCGTTGGAGGACTCTGTTGTCAATAGCTTGAATCTCCTGCGCAATGTTGTGCTTCAGATCGTCCAATGTCTGGGGACGTGTGGCATAATCGCTATCTTTTATGTAACGCCGTAGAAAGAATGCCGGCGATGTCAAATCCGGAGATCTCGGTGGCCACAGGTTCTTGGAAAATATCAATTCGTCAAAGAAACTTCCAATTAGTGCCATGGATTCATTTGATGTAAGGAATGTAGCGCCGTCCTGCTGAAAATATCCTCCTTGACTCAGTTCTACATCGTCTAGTGGCTCGACAAACTCCATGAAAATCCATCAGTACTCTGCAGTGTTCACATTGTTAAAAAAAAGTTCCCACTATTCTCTGTGCGGATATTGCGCACCAAACTTCGATTCTAACCGGGTGCATAAGTGCTTCTTGAATAACATGTGGATTTTTGCTGGCTCAATAGCGCGAGTTATTTGAGTTCACATAACCGGATAAATTGAAACATGCTTCATCTGTGAAGCATGTGATGGACAATATGGCAGGATTTTGCACAATGAACCCTAAAACCAACGACAATAATTCAGTCACCTATCCTTATCTGGTTCCTGTAACTGATGAACAACCGTAATCCTATACGGCTTTAGACCTGCACTTTTCACAGCTCTCTGACACATTGATTAGCTGTATCCTATCTCCTGCGTCAAACATCTTAATGATTTTGGGTGGCTGATCCAGTCGTGCTCTTATGTCAACAACAACCGTGGGAAGCCTAGATGAACGAGTTTTGCCTTTTTCACTCACCAGAGAGTTGTTTCCAATTTGTTTACCAGTCCCAGTATTGTGTTTCTTTGGGGAGGATTCCGAACACTAAATTCTCTCTGGTATGCCCCTTGAGGAACTATAATGGAATTCGTAATCCAGTATTGCTTTACAAGGAAGAGTCATTCATTTAATGTGTACTCCATTTTCACGTTGACTAGAACAAATTCTCAAAAACAGTTGCCGACAATAAAACTAACAATTACGAATAAAACATGAACATCTGCGCATCTATTGACAGGCAATTGAAACTCCAGAACATTCTGCTTAATTTGATGCTAAAATTGGGGCACTGAGTGAATTTCGAACTGGATAATTAAAGAAATAAATGTGTCAGTTCTTAATAAATCACCCTGTATTATGGAGATCGAACACTCGGCATTAAGTAGCTAACTGTTCCAAGAATGGGTAATTACTTGTTTAGTTAGCGTGTTTCCTGTTTTGATCCATGTAGGCTAGTAACATTTTTTCAAGTCTGCTATGTCTAGCCTTTATGCTCCGGTGTTTATAGTGGAAGTAAAGCTTTCGTAAAGTATTCATTAGAGACTCCAGGTCTGTGGTGTACTCTTGAACAATTGGGACTACATTTGTTATACCAACTATGTTTTCCATTAAGCTTTGTAGCTGATTGGAGCTTAATGAGTAACTGTGAGAATCTGATTCGATTATCTCTAGAATCGGTTGGAGCACTTCTGCAGTAGACGGAATAACCTCAGAGTTTTTAACCTTTTTTGTCTTATGTGTGGTTTGTGTGGGAAACATTTCCAAATCAGATATTTCTTCTTCGGGCATAGTAACTTGACATTCTTTCCGGGGGTCAGTGTCGTTAGTGCTGTTTGACTTTGGCCGTTTGGCTCTTTGCGACTCTTGTTCCACAGGGATGGAATTTTGGGTGTCGTTAGCTTCACCCTGGGGAGGTGGTGGATTCTCAGTAGTGGAGGGAATAAAACTGATCGGTCAGGAACGTTTTGTTTAGCACTAGAAATAGCTGGAGCAGAAAAAGTATGAACCTGTGTATTTCTATTGACATTGGGTAACTCAGGAAATTTGTGTATACTCTAGACCTCGGAGTTCGTTTCCTGGGTAACGTCGGAACCACGGCAGTGTTTGGCAATGTGCCGTTCCTGCTTGAAAATAAAACAGGTGGGTGTGTCCGCTGATATTGGATGCTGATGTTAGGTGGCAACTTTTCAACATTACTGGGTTGAATAAAAACTGACGTCTGAAGCTGAAGATATGAGAAAATCTCGGATTGGGAATTCCAGCCCTTATGTAAATTATGTTTGGCATAAGTTTGACCCCATATGACAGTAGGTGGGGCTCTATGACTGAGTTTGGTATTATGGGGCAAACATTGCTGAGTACTACGCTTTTGATTGGTGTAATTAGTGGAGGAAGTTCGAAACAAACATTGTTGATACTTATATTAGGATGATTGTTTACTAGAGATTCTGCTACTTTGGAGGATGTTAAACATATGCATATTCTGGAGTTGGAAATCCTTGAGATAAACCTAATGTTGCTTGATGCTGTAAGTTTATTTACTGCAAGGATGTAATCTCTGATGGTAAGTCCGTCATGGGAATCAATGATGATGACTTCTTCTTTGTTGGGTGTTGACAATGTGACTGAAGCATAAATGAGGCTTCTTGAAGCAGTATTCATGTTCACTACTTCTGCGAAGGTAAACTGCTGTACTCAGCTGCTATATCTTCTACACGCTATGCAAGTTTGACAGTATGGCATATTTTAGGTTAAGTTGTGTAGATGCCGTGTTAGTTATACTCGCTTTGCGGTTAGTGGTAGAGTAGATTATTGCAATAGACACTTCTTACCTCTATCGCAGGTAGTGTAAAACCCGCGAGAGTTTAAAATAGTGATAAAATTACTAGGGTGGCGCCGTGGCCGAGTGGTTAGACCGCTCGCCTCCCACCGAGGCGGCCCGGGTTCAATCCCAGGGACCTGCATGTGGGATTTGTGGTGGACGAAGCGGCGTCTGGAAGGGTTTTCTCCGGGTTCTCCGGTTTCCCCCGGCACTCATTCCACCAACTGCTCCATCATCACCTTTCCTTTCATCCATTTCACCAACATTTCGTTTCATCTACTTCCTTCATCCCATACCAGGCATCGGGCTGATCCCCCATCCTGGATGTTCTGTCTGATCCATGAGTGTCTGCTCCTCGACGGGCCTCTGACCCCAGGCACCCGCCTGTAAGTCCTGGGGGGTGTAAGTCTTACATAAGAGGAGGGTAAACAGATAATGAATGAATGAGTGATAAAATTACTAGAAGCGACGAGAAGTAAAACAAAATGGTTTACCACCATGGCCTCGTCTCATGGCGATTTTGTTTTTCCTGGGCATATCCAACTTTAAATGGCATTTTAAAAATTGTAATTCCATATTCATCTCTTCCATTCAACCGTGAGATGGTTCAGGCGGCAACATCAGTGGCCCACATTTGGAAGGTCCCAGGTTCAAATCCGTGAGCGATCAATCTGACACCTTTTTTTCGTGGTTTCTCTCAGTCGCCAAGGTAAATCCTGGATTGTATATTTAATACTACGAAAATACTACGACCCAAAATTCCATTTTAAACCTAAAACGATAGTGAAAATGAAAATATATGATAATAGTGAATGCTGTGCCATCTATAATGAAAGCAGGACCGGATGACACCCTAATGCCATCTGCCCGGCACGAAGAAGAAGATATAGTTACCATGCACTAAGATCTCTGTTGACACGTGACGAAGCAAGATGGTGTGGTTACAAGGATGCGACCCAGAAGGTAAACTGTCCGCCACACATCGATACACGAGTTATCTTTTAACAGATCTGTCCGATATGACCATGTAGTTAAAGCGACGTAAAATAAATAGATTTAAAAAATCATGGAGACACGGCGCAAGTTGGCATATTGACTATTATCCAAGTAGTGATATTTATTAGTATAATAATATGAAATACATAACTTCAGATGTTAATATAATCTGCACATAAATAAAATTAGCTCATTAATAATGAATACTAATTAATTGTTTTCTCGTATTTGAATTAATCTTGAGAGTTAGATTCAGTGTCTGGAGTGTAAACTGTGGGCAACCAAAAGGTGCACTGATGGCAAAAGGAAGTTTTTGTGTTTAAATTGTTTTTCGGATACTTCTAACTAATTTGTTTTCAGTATTTCGTTTTATTATTTCCATTTAACTGTTTAACTTTTATGTTATATCTTACTTAAAGGTCCCGTTGATATGTTTACCCTGTCTAGTGTGTGACAAACCTGTAATAAAGTGTTCTTAATAACTTGATCATATTTGTCTATAATAATTTTTTTAAAATACACATTTTCCATTTAAATAACATGTAGCCAACATACGCCACATTCTGTGCCAACCTGCCTCCCAGGTGGGGTAAGTTGATTAACTAGGTAATGTTTTCAAAAGTTCAAAAAATATAGCTTTAAGTGGTAGTAAAATAATGACGTAATTATTAATTGATACTATTAAAGAAATTTGTCGAACAGTACCATGTTCGGGATTAGCTGCAATGTTGCAGTAATAAATATAGACAAACAAAACTTTGTGGCAACTTGGCCCCTTTCCCCTTACTTAACATACGGAACGGTTGCGTAGCCAACTTGGTATTTAAGATCAGTACCTTTAAAAGATGCAATACGAGTTTTTAAGAAAATTCCCACATACTAAACTACCCTTTACATGGAACATTTTTCAAAAATTTTTATTTTCTCAAAAATGGCTCTAATGATTTTGATTAAAATATCATATGCTTAAGATATTTTCATGACAAATGAAATGCATATCTCGAATTTTCTGGGAATGTCTCCAAAAGTATTCTTCAATATGAACGACTTTTGCATAACTAGTAAACCATAAGAGATAGACAAAATTTTACTACACAAAAAGGTAGATCGCGTTAAAATACACAATTTATGTCATATACACTTTTATGTTGTTGAGTGAATCATTTTCGAGATATTGCTTGTTATTCCCTTAAGTTTTCCAATACTTTTTCTCAAATGGGAATTCCGTATTCATTTTTCTTATGTCCTGGACATACAAAGAGAATGGAATGCGCCACATAGCAACCAGCTCTTAAAATATTTGACCATCGCTTAAAGCCTACCATATTCCCCTTGCACCTACAAGAAAATTAGCAATGAGATTAACATCTCGATTAACATAACCATATGGAGAATACGCGTTTGTAAAAAATAGTTTGTACAGGAGTAGAGAAAGTCATGTGAGTGTAATACATCAGATTTTTTTCTAAAACATCGCACTAACGTTTTTGATTAAAACACCATACATTACAGTAGATTAAGACGCAAGGGGTAAAACCATTTTTAACACGTGTGGCGCATAGTATTTTTAGACAGCGCTCGAATTTGTAAAATATCAATAATATTATATTGATTTCTGAAACTAGAGTGAGCAATTTAGTACGCGATTCTTAAAGCTGGAGAAATGACGTTAAAAGGCTAGAAGTCAGATGCTTTGAAGTTTTGTTGATTCGCTAGCAGTCATTTTTAGTGTAGTTATTTTAAACGTGTTTTGCCTAACACCAAGCAATGAAGTGATTAAATCATATTGATTTCTGGATGTTTTGTGTAAGTAGTTCTATTGTTATTCTTTTTGCTACTTCTGTGTAATGTTCACTTCCATTTCATTTTATTCTGAATTCATAGTTTTCGCCATTTAACATTTATGTAGGTTAGATAATAGAATAGCGTTTTAGATCAAAGGAAGCTGCCAATATAAAGTATAGTTCAGCTCTAAAACGAATTGCGATAAATTGTAGTATGACGATTTGTATTGTGAACAGATAATGCGACGGCCATGAGAAATTAATAATGTACAAATACATAATGAAAAGTAAAACCTAATCAAACCAAGTCAAATACAAAGAGTAATTGGCTTGTGATTGAACTTGAAACTAAAGTTGGTCACAATGAAGATTATGGCACTAGTGCTATAATCTAAAGGTTTTAGCTCGTATGCTCTGTGTTAGAAGTTCTACTTTTAGGCCATGCTGCCTAAAAAAGATATTTACACGACAAAAAGATGTATATATTGAATTTTCTGGGAACGTCTTGCGAAGTGTCCTTGATTCGGGAGAAATTTTATATATTCTTGTATAACTGGTAAACGTTAAGCGATAGATCAAAGCATACTACACAAAAATGTATATCTCTTTAAAAAAACACAGTTTATTTGAAATAAATTTTTATTGGCATCAGCCATTTCCGAGATATCCGTTATTAATGCTTCCAATTGTTCAGTACTTGGTTATTCAAGTCCTGTCTACATGCAGTTGTTTCTCGCGATGCCATGGGAAGAGTATGGAATTTTAAGGCTTGCATATAGCGACCAGTTCTTAAACGTTTGACGATAGCTATTCCCATTGTGTCTATAATGAATAGTGGAACGCAATTATTTCTGCAAAGATTTATTTTGGATTTAAACGAAGCAGATACGAAACTAATTTTCATGAGAACAATTTGTGTACCCATTGGTGTAAGCTATAGAGGATAGAGAAAGTCATGTGGATGTAAAGCACCAGATTTTTTTGTACTTTTAGTATAATCAAAACCGCGAATACGTGAACAGAAAAATGCATGGGAATTACCTTTCTAGATCCGTAATAGAATCAAAGCAGAGATTATAGGAATTAATAAAAAATGGACGTAGTAGAAAAACAGTGATTAGTTTTTGAACACCATGCTTTAAAATTATCGACTAAGTTCGATTCTGTTTTGTGAATAAAACATCCATGAAACCGTACATTAGCTGAAAGGCGCTCACGTGTAATTATTTAGTTGAGTCTGTGACCAGAAGGTTCTCAAGACTATAAGCTATCTCATAGAGCTTTGCTTCTAAATGAGGCGTGATGAAGGTTTCAGACCCTTACCAGTGTAGCGGTAATAAGGAAATTAAGGGCAAACGAAACGCTTTGCCAGAAGCTTACAAGTGGATTAAACTATCTCTAAATTGCTGTATACAAGCAGCTGGATACTTTGACACTGACGCTAAACTGTGTCGGAGTGGTATTTCATTACTGGGAACAAAGAAATTGATAATAATCGACAAGTAATGAGCAAGAAGAATCTATAGTTTATTACTTTTTATACCATACCCTAGTAGGTAGAGAAGGTATTGTATTCCATACAAAAATTTGGTATCGAGATTTCCTCGGAAATACATGTTTTGAGGTTCCCTGAATCCAAAAATAAATTTTTAGGCAAAGGTCCGTGTGTGTGTCTTACTAAGTTAAAAACGAAAACCTGGATAAATACCAAACTTGACCTTTAAGTTTGGCATTTGCCAAAGATGCGACACGAAGATTTTTCAAGAAAATCCTGAATACCACATATCCTGTACATAGAACAATTTAAGAACTTTCAGATTTTCTACAAAATGATTATTCTGATTAAAATTCCATATATTTATATTTTTACATTACATTTAAATAAAATGTGTATCTTTACTTTTTTGGGAATAGCCTGTAAAGTTCTCTTCATTCGGAAGGAATTTTGTACATTTAAATTTTGTATAAGTGGTAAACATTAAGAGCGATAAAAAAACGCACCACACAAAAACATATATTTAAACTATACAGTTTTTTTTTTCAAATAACATTTTTATGGCCTCAGCCGCTTCCGAGATATACGTTAATATTAGTTTGAAATTTTCAATACTTTTGTCATTTTTTCTTTCTCTATCACTTACATAGTAGGTAGAGAAGGTATTGCATTCAACCCAAGATTTCACCAGAAATACATGCTTTGAGGCACTGTGTGTGTGTGTGTGTGTGTGTGAATAGCATAACTCAAAAAGGAAAGGTCGTACAAATACCAAACTTGGTATTTAGGTTCAGTATCTTCCAAAGATGCATCCAGAAGATTTTCAACAAAATCCCTCCAACACAATCTACCCTTTACATGGAACATTTTCCTAAATTTCTGATTTTCTCAAAAATGGCTGTAACAATTTTTACTTTCTCTACTACGTATAGTAATTAGGGAAAGTATTGTTTTCCACCCAAAAGTTCCATACCGAGATTTCATCGGAATTACATGTTTTGAGCCCCTGAATTTAAAAAATCTTTTAGAAAAAATCATGTGTATCTATGTCTCTGTAAACAGCATAACTCAAAAACGTAAAGTGGATAAATACCAAGCTTGGTATTTAGGTTCGGTATCTTCCCTTCACCCCAAACTACCCTTTACAAGGGACATTTTCGAAATTTCTGATTCTATCAAAAATGATCTGTAACGATGTTTAATTAAAATATCACATATTTTAAATATTTAATATATTTACATGGCAAATAAAACATATATCTTGAATTTCCTGGGACTATGTTGTGAAACAAGCTGTATTTGATTGAATTTTGTATAAATGTGTGTAACTAGAAAACCACAACGGATAGACAAAAATTTACTTGAGAAGAATTGTAGAGCCCATTAAAACACACATTTTGTGTTTAAAAGCTTTTTTGTAGCCTTAATCGTTTTAGAAGTATTCCATTTTTTAATGTGACAATTTCCAAATTGTCATCTAACGGGCCTGCAGGAAGTTGTGCGATCCTCCTTTGTTTCCTTATTTTCATCGCAAGCGTTTGTTACTACGAATGAAACATTTGAATGTTTACATTGAGAAATCAACAATTATTGCTGTGACTTTGTTAACAAATATAAAACATCTAAGGTAACTTTATAAAAGATATATTTTGTGAATCTTCCTTCAGTGGCTTTTGCTTCAAAGGAGTGAAGCAATTTCGTAAGACTATTTGGTTTTATTAATTCATATCTTATTCGTTAGAGTAACATTTCAAGTGTTCGTCGTTTTAGTTTCTCTTCTTTGTTTTCGTTGCTTACATTTTAAGGCTTTTCATTATCCTAATAAGAGACGAAGCAGCCTTAATTTTAATGTCAAGAAGTGTATTTTCCGTGAAATCAGCCAAAGTGAATGCTGGTTTCTTGAGTCATAATAATGACATATTTGGTGAGGTTAAAAACGCACAGTACATTGACTGCTTTAGTAGGAATAGTTTGTATACGCACAAGGTAATGTGAATGCATCACATCAAACTTTTAAAGTAATGTCGCTATTCAATGTTTCTCGAGATATCGTGGAAAGAGAATGCAACTTTAATACAGGTATATAGCGAGCTATATTTAAACATTTGTCTATTGATTCATTTTCCTCTATCTCTCTTGTACACCCGTGGACAAAAAATGAGTCCTCCCCAGATTCCATGCGAAGATCGGATGATTTCGTGTACCTTCGTAACAGCTGTGTTCACAACACATGCAGGAATTGTAGAATGGTCTGCGCCTGTGAGCGCAATGTTCACCTTATAACGGTGTTTCTCGGTTATGATGCTTATAAGCTACTGAAAACAGAGCACGGAAAAACGTTTCGTTGATCGAGAGGTTAAGAAGGCACCGCTTACGCTCATAAGCTCCTCAATTCAAATCTTGCATTATTATTATGTTATTTCTATATTGTTAATTTTATTACTCGATGTGTAGAACATAATATTGAATTAATATAACTTTAGAGTTTTAAGTTTTAGGTACATCTATGCATACAAAAACACATTTGTACTGAAATACTGGTGTTAAATAAGTAAATAAATGCGAAAAACCATTATCTTCTAAAACTAAAACATATAAAAAAATTAATGTCAGGTGTATGAACCCCGAGCACCTATAATTGCCCTCATTTACACTAATCGGTGAAATTAAATCCTTTTAGTAACATGGACGGGAAGCTACAACAACACAGGGTTCTACAATTTGTGCCCAGAATCCCATACGAATTCAACAATTCCATAGGATATCTTACCCTTACAGGGGAATCAAAATATTTTCAAGTATTACACTGTTCAGTGTATCGTCAAGCTGCCACAACACACCTAGACCGTCCCTTGATATCCAACAAGTTACAGATATGTGACCTGATGAAACTGCGAAGCCATGTATTTTGTATCGTAATAAGTATTCTATTATGAACTTTACCAAATTCCGTGTATAAATTGTATCGAAAATAGTAGTCAAAACTTGAAGTGTTCCTTACATACGAGAAGCGAATCTATGGTCAAGAACTACCCTACGCTTTGTCACAGTGCTACGGGAAGACAAATGGAAGATAGCATGTTTAATAGTAGCACACAACTTGTTGCAGCGGCTACACAATGCATTGAGTATGGTGTAAACAAGACGCTGTGCCGTGTAGAATTTAGAAAAATTTCGCGTCCAAGACACGACTCATTTATTTTGTCCACGGGTGTACCTACAATGAAATGTGTAGTAAAATTATTTCTGCAAAGGTTTATCTCAAATTCTTTTTACTTTCTGTACTACGTATAGTAATTAGGGGAAGTATTGTATTCCACCCAAAAATTCGATACCGAGATTTTACCGGAAATACATGTTTTGAGACCCCCTGAATCCAAAAAAACATTTTTGGGAACATGTCCGTGTGTGTGTGTTTGTCTGCGTGTGTCTGTGTGTGTGTGTGTGTGTGTGTGTGTGTGTTTGTGTGTCTGTTTGTCTGTGAATAGCGTAACTCAGAAACGAACAGTCGAATAAACATCAAACTTGGTATTTACGTTCAGTATCTTCAGAAATGCGACACGAAGGTTTTCAAGAAAATCCCCGCACCCCAGGTTATCCTTTACATGGAACATTTTTCGAAAATTTTAATTTTCTCAAAAATGGCTCTAACGATTTTGATTAAAATACGTTTAAGATATTTTCATGGC
Organism: Deroplatys truncata; assembly: GCA_030765065.1. Lineage (NCBI taxonomy): Eukaryota > Metazoa > Arthropoda > Insecta > Mantodea > Mantidae > Deroplatys > Deroplatys truncata. Next base: position 187,178,431 of record CM060986.1, on the reverse strand, counting down.
AAATGAAATGTATATCTCGAATTTTCTGGCAATGTCTCCAAAAGTATTCTTCATTGTGAACGACTTTTGCATAACAGGTAAACCATAAGAGATACACAAAATTTTACCACACAACATATGTAGATCGCGTTAAAATACACAATTTATGTCATATACATATTTTTTGTCGGGGAATCATTTTCGAGATATTGCTTATTATTCCCTTAAGTTTTCCAGTACTTACACTTTTTCTCAAATTCGTTATTCATTTTTTTATCGTGGAAATGCAAAGAGAATGGAATACTCCTCATAGTAACCAGCTCTTAAAATATTTGACTATCGCTTAAAGCCTACCAATTCCCCTTGCACCTACAACAAAATTAGCAATAAGATTAACATCTCGATATCTTGATTAACATGAAGCATATTGAGAATAAGCGTTTATAAATATAGTTTGTACAAGAGTAGAGAAAGTCATGTTAGTGTAACACTTCAGATTTCTTCTTTCGTGAACTAGTGTAACATTACCTCTTTGTCTTTTCCTGCTTTTGCAACAAAGTTTGTATTCACGTTGCTAAGCTAGAATATTTCGAAGTAGATATAAGCTATGATAAATTTAATATTTATACATAGAATTCCCGTGAAACGAACGCGCATAAATTATCTAAAACAACTACACAGCAGCTTTTTGTCATTCTATTCTAAGGTGTATGCCGAAAGAAAGGTGACGTGAAACCTGTTGACTGTTGAACGTGGAGGTGGCAGTAATTGAATGATCGCGTGATGCGATACATTAGTGTAACGGACGGAGCGATATATAAGTAACTAATCAAAAGCGACCGGATGCCAGTCATTCCAGACTCCATATAACGAAAGAAAGATTTTAGAAAGAGAAACATCTCTGTTAAATATTATGGTAGTTCAACACTGCTGAATCAAAGAATGAATTATCGTTTGAAAAGTTGTATATTTGTTCAACACAAACTGCAAAAGCAGCGAATATTATTGAATTTGTCAGTGAACAGTTTAATAAAGATAAAACACAGTACCAAAATTTTTATTAGAATACCTGACTTTGATAGTAACCTTTTTACTCTACCCCTTATTGTTTATTTTTATATGCCTTCTTCAAATTATTCTTACCTAAGGTTATCTATTTCATGTTAACCGAAATAAACCGTTGCAGAAATAGTTGGATAGAGGAAAATGAATCGACAATCAGAAGTTTAACAGCTGGTCGCTGTATGCTGGCCTTGAGATAACGAGAAATAACTGAACAGTGACAAACCTTTAAGAAAATTACAAAGTGTTGAAACATTCATACCAATAATAACATATCTTAGAAATGGTTGATGCCACAGAAAAGGATATTGGAAATAATTGTGTGTTTTAAAGAGATATACATTTTCTGGAGTACGTTTTCTTATACTTTAGTAACTACAAAACAATGAAAGAATCCTTCGAGTGAAGAGATATTCACATGCTATTTTGTTTGTTATGTAAATATCTTAAAATATATTTTAATGAAAATATTTAAAGGCATTTTGAAAAGTTTTTTCGTATAATGGGTAATTTGAGGTAGGGATTTTTTGAAATCTTCGTGTCGCATCTTTGAAAAATACTGAATTTAAAAACCAAGTTTGATATTTGTCAGTTTCCATGTTTGAGTTATTCTACTTACACACACACACAGACACGGTAAGCAGTAAAAGTATCTGATGTGTTACATTCGCATGATTTTTTCTACTATTGTAAAACTATTTTTAGAAACACTTATTCTCCATCTACTTTATGTTAATCGAGATAAACATTTGCAGACTCTATCTTATGCTAATTTTCTTGTAGTTGCAAGAGGAATATCGTAGGTTTTAAGCAGTAGCCAAATCCTATAAGAGCTGGATGACATGCTTTGCATATCCAGGACATAAAAAGACGAGTAACGAATTCTCATTTGGGAAAAAGTAAAATTATTGGAAAATTTAAATAAATAACAAGTATAACTCGGAAATGGTTCACTCGACAAACAAAAATGTATGATATAAATAGTGTCAACGAGATCTACATTTTTTGTGTAGTAAAATTTTGTATATCCCTTACGGTTTACGAGTTATGCAAAATTCATCCACAATTAAGAGGACTTTTGGGGACATTCCCAGAAAACATACGTTTCATTTTCCATAAAAATATCTTAAATATATGATATTTAATCTAATTCGTTAGAGCCAGTTTTGAGAAAATTAAAAATTTCGAAAAATGTTCCATGTAAAGGGTAGTCCTGGATGGGGTATTGTCTTGAAAATGTTCGTGTCGCACAAGGACCTTTTTGTAAAAATGTTTTTTTTAATCCAGGGCACCTCAAAACATGTATTTGCGGTGAAATCCCGGTATAGAATTTTTTGGTGGAATGTAATACTTCCCCTGCGTGCTACACGTAGTAGAGAAAGTAAAATGCTTCTACTTTGGTTTATATTCTTGGGATTCCTAGATCAGCTCTAAAATTCTCGACATGCATTAACAAAGATACAACTGTTTTTAACTATGAAAACCAATCACATCTTTGGGGCTAGTAGTCGCATAAATATAAAATATCTAGGTTAATATTATGTGTAATTTTATATTTGGTTTTCGTGATAAGTATGCAAGATTAAGAATACAGGCTTCAGTGAAAATATAATTAAATAAGAAAGCACTGTTAGTGTCAATTTCAGCAGACAGGTTTAATTTCTTTAAAATACGGTTAAAGGAACACCCTCCTCTCTGCATTGTCAACTTCTCCTTAAACTCTATTTAATCTGCAAGTTAAATTATCAGCTGGCGAACAATTGAAGTGTTTAAAGGCGCCTAATCAGTACCAAAACAAGGATTTATAGTTGATTAGTGTTACCTAATTTGACTTCAAATCTCCTTGATTATTTATAGTAATATTATTAAGAGAGAAAAAGCCTGCCTGTTTTGCGTGTCTGCTTCAGTCAAGAGGTCCCGAGTTCGAATCTCGGTTAGAGTGAGTTACTCCATTAAGGCTTTTTCCCTTACCCTGAAATAATGAATGTTTGATAACTTTATGCTCTATGGATCCCAGGCTCATTTGAGCATCATCTGATTCATTCATCGTCGATATGATCTAACCGGTTAAAGGACGCCGAACTAAAAAAAAAAAAAAAAAATCTGATGCATTACATTTACATAACCTTCATAGCCTGTATCGTTTGTTATACAAACCATTCTTACTAAGCTTATTTTACTATTTACTACATTTTAATCCAAATATACTTTGCAGAAATAGCTACATTACACATTTCGTTATAAATACAAAGAAAATAGCGATAGTCAAATGTTTAAAAGATGGACGCTCTATCCTACCTTAAAATTCCATACCGTTTCCATGCAATCGGGAGAAACAACTGAATGTTGAAAGGACTTAAAAGAATGACCAAGAAATGAACAATTCGAACTATTAATTTGGATATGTCAGAAATGGCTTATGCCACAAAAAAAGCTACTGAAACGAACCCTGCGTTTAAGAAACCTACATTTTTTGTGTATTACGTTTTCGTCTATCCCTTAACAGATGTAGAAGATTATACAACATTCCTTCCGAGTGAATAGGACTTTTAGGCTATTCCTAGAAAATTCAAGATATATTATGTGTCTAGTAAATGTCGTTCGTATATGGTATTTTAATAAAAATCATTATAGACATTTTTCGAAAATAAAAAATTACGAAAAATGCTCCATGTAAAGGGTAGTTTGAGGTGGGGAGATTTTCTTTAGAAGATTATTTTTCTGGATGGTCCAAAGTATGTATTTTCCAGAGAGGTGAACCGGTTGGTCTGGAGTGCGGAATCATCAAATTTTTCAGCGTCATCTCCTTTTTGTTATTTATGTTAGGGGTTATATATTATGCGAAAACTGTGCATCTTCTATGCTATTAATTAGCTACGGGACCAAAGAAAAAGTTTAAAACTTCACCTTCAGGAATGATCTTACAAGACATTCGAACATTCCGATCAACGATTGTTCCACTAAGATTAATTACCGAGCAAGATGGCTCAGGCAGCAAAGTCTGGGTTCCGCATTCGGGAGGTATCTGGTTCGATCCTTGGCGACAGCCACTGTGGCCCATGGGTTTTTCGTGGTTTTCCTGGGTCGACAGGAGAATGCTGAGGTAGTTCATCTTCTACCATCTTCCACCTCCTCCCTGTTATTTCCTGTACCCATCATCTTCTTTGTCATCTGTTTCAGGGTTGTAGGACCGGGCGACGGTGTTCGGCGTGTTGCTGCTGGAGAGTGGCTTGCTCATTTTAGAGGTTGCTCCCTGGAGGGCTACAGGGAATGCACGGTTAAGTCTCTCCTCTGAGTGGGCTCCGCCCCGGGGACGCTACATGTTGGTTGTTTGTGGGCAGGAGTGAGCGGCGTCGGATACGTTCTATCTGGAAACGTTAGGGACCCCTCCATGCTTGCGCCCGTCGTCATCCGAATCTGGTCGCCCTTCGGGTCTTTCCCCTCATTCTCTCCCAGGTGTCACATTGGAAGCAAAAGGGGCCGTTACGGCTACTTGCGGTGCTCTGCCGCGGTTTCAGGGGCCTCTCCGTGATATGCACCTTTACCTTTAAGGGTAATAATTATAAACTATGCAGCATTTCCAGAACTTAGTAGACGTAGGGCGAAGGTTAAAGGAAGTCCGAAGTTCCGCCGATTTTTCGCAACCTGTTGCGTCATCATCAAGGAATTTTTCATCCGTTAATAGGAATAGCCGATTCTGTACAAAATAACCATAAGGAGTAAAGGAGAGGATTTACTATAAAAAGTTTTATATATCATTTTACAATAATTTCATAGAAAACGGTGGGAGGTAAATGAAATTAGTTAATTGTGTGCCACTCTGAACCCCTTCCCTGGCGCTGAACACGCCGGCTGCAGAAGAATATCGAGGAATGTGCCAGAACGACGTAGTTACTGATGCAAGCGTGGTAGAACGACATAATGGTCATCCATGCTTACCTTGGCTAGATTAAACTACGTCAGCGATGACAGCGCTCTACCATGCAAGAGGAGGAACGTGTTTCTCCCGGGCGAAGACAGTCATCAGTGAGCGAGGCAGACCGCTTAGCCAGCCCGGCATGCCTTTGGTTCAGTGAGCAACAAGGGTAATTTGTGGTAATGAATGTCTAAATTTAACTTATACATTTTCGGTAAGCACCTTCAAAATTTAATTCATTACCCTTGTTCTAAATTCTTTAATCTTGGGGGAGAAACATAGCAATTAAATTTTGTAGCTTGTACGTATACTGCACTGGCAGTTGAAGCAGACAAAAAAAAAACCTTTGTAAGGAATCAGAACTTGTTGTAAAGCAAAGTAATTATCAGAGAGAAAGGTGAAAGAGAAACTGGGAACCATTATATATTTAAAACATGTTAACTTTTATGATTTTATGTCTGTTAAAAAAATTGCAGCCATAATTGAAAACTATACAATGGTTTAACGTTATACAAATGTTCCAGTTATAATAAAAAGTCAGTTTACTCGTATGAATAATTAAAAACCTGAACTTCCTGAACAATCCATACTTCTGAGGCAAACAAGCACTACACCATTAAGGTTGACTTGGGCAGCAGCTTCATCACATATGTGTAAGAGTTCGTGAAGGATAACGAAATAATTATTACGGCACGGCACAATTCGAGTTTTAAAAGCTATCCTACTATGTACTCAAAAATATATATCGAGAAACAAAATTACATATTATTTTAAGAAATGGAGGATTATCACAATAAATGATAATTAGTAACGGTTTAAAACGATGATCAAGTTTAACTCCGCTGTTATTTAATATATACATAGATGATATTCTCCGAAAATTTAAGGGAAATACCATTAGGGATAAAATTAAATAAAAATGACGCATTAAATACTTTGGGGATGACATGATGTTGATTCAAGACAGTGAAAATATGCTGCAAATTAGTATCTATAAATTACAAAAATGGACTGAATATTACAGTCTAAAATTTTCGATCGAGAAATCAAAGGTAATTGCATTCAGAGGAACGCAAATAATAAGCTCTAAGATAGTTTTAAATAATCAAGTGCTAGAAAAGTTGGAAGCTTTAACAACCTGGGTTGCAATATAACATATAAAACAAATAACGAAGAACTAAACAAAAACGTGAGTAAGTTTCAACACATTTGTGGAATGATAGCAAACATTTTGAAAAGAATAACTCAAAGAGAAACAAATTTATATTGTTACAAGACAATGGCAGTTCCTGTTTTACTGTATGTTCGGAGACATGGACTATAAAAAAGAGGGATTGGAATAAAATTCAAGCTGCAGAAATGTAATACCTCCGGACAGTGAAAGGGTGTACAAGATTAGACAAAATTAGAAATGAGGACATAAAAGAAGAATTAAGTAAATCTTCGCTAAATGACAAAATATTAACAAACAGAGAAAAATGGAGGAATCGTGTACAAAGAATGAATAATACATGCATTCCATTTCAAACATGTATGTACAAACTACCAGGTTATAGAAACATAGGAAGACGGTTGAAGCGATGGAGAGAATTATAAGGTCGGAACGGGAGACATGTCCTAAAGTGTTGGTGATGACGAAAGCTACCTGTGCAACGTCGGGGTGCCCGCTACGCCACCGCAGTCTGCAGTCGAAGGAGAATTAGGTCTTTCCCTCTCTTCATCCCTTCTTTATGAGTTCCGCACACCTGACAATGAGAATCACACTGTTCATTATTTCTAGTAGTAAAAAAGTTACATGCATACACTTTGTTTTAGTTTATATATACTGACGTGCATAGAAATTGGTTCATAATGGAATGCTGCTGTTTAAGTTGGTAATTAAAACGTAGGCCCTTCCTCTTCCAGCATCAGCTACTCTGTCCTTCGAGCACAATTTCTAGACACTGGATTGGCAGAGTACTTTCACTCCCCCGAAATATGGCTTAACATTACACGCTACATGTTCTCATTAGCGAAGTACCGCTAAGGCAACGCTTCGTTAAATTTGTGTGCAAAAATAAAGTACTCGTATAATAAAAACGTAGAAATAAACACGAAAAACCTTTTTTGTTTGTCTCCATATTGCTAATGAAAGTTCGCATATAAATAGCGTAGTTGTCGTTCAGTTTAACGACATAAGCAAGTAATTCCTTACCTCTTCCTATATAAGGCCGAACTATGTCTACTGGTCTATATTTTTGAACCAATCGTAGCGAAACTCACTCACAGGGGTGGTATCCGGACCACCCCTTCATTTCACATTGATTATTAACATCGTTCGTTGGTTCGTTTTTGTGTTTATAGATTCCTTTTCAGGCCAGTCAGTTATAGAACTGATATCGACTGGGTGGAGTCAAAAGTTGGTTAATTGAAGATGGAAATCTTACAGATGGAAGAACACTATTCCAGTCTAAGGGAGCGGTCCACAATTTATGTACGTTGATGTACATACGGTCTGATTTTGTCTGACTGTTAAATTAAACTCGGGTGCAAAACGAAGATTTGATGCAAATGAAATTTCTGTAAAACGTTCATTTAAATGTTTCAGTAAGGGTTTCTTAAATTGTTTCTCATAGATTTGATTTACTGTCATTTATAGCCAGAGATGGTTCCACGGTAAAGAGTGAGGCTCGTACCCGCGAGACCCGGGTTTGATTTCCGTCTGGCCGGCCACTCTGTTTTTTTCATGGTTTTACCAGGACGATAGACGAATGCTGGGATGGTTACCCTTCTACTCCAACATTTACTTTCATTTGTTTCAGAGTTGTAGAGCCAAACGCCGGCAATTGGTGCGCGGCACGACGCTTTTGAAGGACTTTTCCCTGGATTTCTGGGGGCCCCTTCCTTCCTGGAAGTGTCTCGTCTACATTCCTGACGCCCAGATTGCAGGGGGGCTAAAGTAGGGTTAGCCGGCGTCAGGATTGGTATCATGTTGGGATCGTTAGGGGCCCCTTGCTTGCTAGCGAACATTGTGTTCTGGATCTGGTCGCCTTTCGTCTCCTATTCATCCCTTCTTCTCAGAGGTTACATTTGAAGCACAAAGGGCCCACTGTTGCCTACGTGTGTGCTGTGCTCCAGTTATTGGAGGACCCTCATAACTCCTTAGCCATAGAGCATCAAAGTGTGTCAGGATAAGAGATCTGAAAGTATGTACTCCAGTCTATTCTGTGCTCCATACGTCTTCACTATTACCAAATTAGGCCAACAGAGCTTGCTATGCATTCATACAGAATAGTCTGTAAAAGGACTTTGCAATGTCAAGAAAATGCATTTCATAGTGAATTTATTAATGTTTGTTTTTAAGTATTAACAAGTACCATGTACAATGAGTGACCATTACGTTCCATATGTATTATGGAAAGGAAGATAGTGTTTATAGCGCGTTACCTTACAACGAAATCAGTGGTGTACAGACAGTGCAATAAATAACTGAAAACCCAAACAGTTCCTTTCTCTGCAAGTTGTGGTTGGTGGGGTGAATTGGCTAGGTAATAATATTTTTAAATCCACTTTCCGTTCATGCTGTCATAAAGAACACGGTAGGGTCTGAAAATCTTCATCTACTCATAAGATTCTCCATTGCATTTCATGCAGGCGTACTGCATACTGTTTTTTCGATGACACTGAGTAATATAAATAATACCTGCTTCCTCAAAAATAAAATTAATGATTTGCTAATTTTACTGCTGTTTAATATGGTGGTTTCAGTAGCAATGTCACCTTGGTGGCAAGCTGGCGTTCGAATATCCATTCCTGGTAGTTGAGCAAAGAAGAATCAATAAATTTCACCTCATGCTTAACTACTGCAAGGAATTAAACCAGGGTGACTGAACTTCGGTGCTTCACAAAGTCAATGTGTTAAAGTAATAAATACTTCACCGTCAATTTTGTTTTATAAATGTTAGTTAATAACAATAACAGACTTTCAAAAGTCATTGGCATGTTCATTATAAATTTATGTCTAACTGTGCCATTATAAGCCATGTTTTTAGGAAGTCGTGAGGATGTTACAAATCATTCACACCATGTTTTATCCATTGGTATTCAGTACATCTTTATCACCGAATAAAACTCAAGGAAAGTAAAATAGGGCGTTCTTAACATTAAAACCATACATCCATTCATAACTGTTAAAATTCCTGTTAAAACATCTTATTTATGTTTTAACAGCTGAGTGATTTTAAATTCGGTGTAGGTATAAACACGTTTAATTTCCTTTTCCTCTCAAGATTAGTGCTGAAAAAGATGATGCTAAAAGGGACGGAATGTAATTCATTGTTTCATCGTGCAGCACCATTTACATGTATTTCACACTAAGTCACTTTGATTCACCAACTGAAACACAGCACACCCACATGCAACACCAAGGCAACGTACTAAAGTGGTAATGCGGCTAGATAGCTAAGCTAGGAGTTAAATGGTAAAATTCAACTACAGAATATGATCATATTCCATGTCTGCAATAATAAATATATCAAAATTTAGAGGATTTAATATACTGATGGCACATACGTGCAGTAACAACAACAAAATACGCAGGTATGTAGGGATACCAGCACTGAATGAAGCAAATTCCACTTTTCCAACCTGACAGCATGAACAGTGTCAAAAACATTTATTATTGAAAAACATATACATTTAAAACAAAAATATACATTCACACAACTTTCTCAACCCCTATCTTTATTACTGGGTATACCAACTATTCTTACTAAAGCTTATTTTGCTCTATTACATTTTAATTTAGATAAACCATTTGGAGAAATAGCTATACTACACATTTCGTTATAGATACAAAGAGAACGGCCATAGTAAAATGTTTAAGAACTGGACGCTATAAGTTGCCTAAGAATTCGTACCCGTTCCATGGAATCGCGAGAAACAACTGAATGTTGACAGGCTTAGAATGATCAAGTAATGAAGAATTCTAACGATTAAAGACGTATACCTCATAAATGGCTTATGCCACAAAAAACTTATTTAAAATAAATTGTGTGCTTTAAAGAGATCCACATTTCTTGTGTAGTACGTTTTCGTCTATCGCTTAATGTTTAATAATTATGAAAGAATATACAAATTTTCTTCTCAATGCAGAGGACTTCAAAGGCTTTTCCCATAAAATTAAAGATATACATTTTATTTTTCATGTAAATATCTTTAACATGTGGTATTTTAATCAAAATCGTTATAGTTACTTTTTAGAAAATCAAAATTTTCGAAAAATGATCCATGTAAAGGGTAGTTGGGGATGGGAGGATCTGTTTGACAATTTTCTTTTCGCATTCTTTGAGAATATTGAACGTCAATGCCAAGTGAGGTATTTATCCGACTTATCGTTTTTAGTTATGCTTTTCACATACACACGGACATGTTACCAAAAATGCTTTTTTTTGGATTCAGGGGGCCCAAAACATGTATTTCCGGCTGAATATCAGTATCAAATTTGTTGTTGGAATGCAATATCTTCTCTATCTCCATGTTCGTGGTAGAGAAAGTAAGAATTTATACGTATTACTATTATTACTGGCTGTTTTCAATTTTCGGCAAAGTTATATGGTTACCGTGCTTCCATAAAACCTTCAGATAAATTGCTAAACTTTCAGAGAAGATACAAGAAGGAATGCCCTCTCCTAACTTAACTTGGAACGTACATGATGAAGATTTGCCCTCATGTGAGAAAGTCTAGAACAATTCTGTTAGCTTCACGTAGAACATGATGAAGAGCTACAAAACGTGATGGTGCACTTTGATGGCGCATAAAGCCTTTGGGAGACTAAATCTGGAAGTTCAACAGTTATCTCCTTGCTCGAAACAACGCCGTTTACTCTGAGAGCAAGCAAGGCACATTTACATGCTTGGCAAGAAGGTAGAGTCGCCCTCGGGCTATTCTTAGTGCAGATGATGCATTCTGTCAATAGAACTCCTTCTCTTGTCTGCAGGAGAAATGCATTATGACGCTGTTGTTGCCAGCAACTGCAGCGCTTAAGGTAATCGCCTTATACATCATTCATGAGTCTGGAGATGAATCTTGCACGTTGCATTTAAATCAACAATAAGAAGTGGCCAATCTCTGCGCTTCAAAACAATGAAGCAGATGTTAACTGCAGTACTTTCTCTACTACGTGTAGTAAATAGGGAAAGTATTGCATTCCACCCAAAAATTCAATAAGGATGTTTCACCGGAAATACATGTTTTTGAGAACACCTGAATCCAAAAACTTTGATTTGTTGCACTTAATTTCTCTAATCTTGTACAATATATTTTTACAAAGGCTTATTCTCCATCTACTTCATGTTAATCTAGATAAACAGTTGCAGACTCTATCTTATTGCTAATTTTCTTGTAGATGTAAAGGGACAATATATTTACAAAGGCAGTATCGAAATACAGTAGCCTTTACACACATACATATCTCTTAATAGCTGGTTGCTAGGTGCAGCACTATTCCTTTTTCCACACATTAATACTCTTTGCATATCCAAGACAAAAAAATGAATAACGAATTCCGATTTGAGAAAATAAGTATTGAAAAATTTAAGGGAATAACCAGCAATATCTCGAAAATGGTTCACTCAACAAAAAAATGTATATGACATAAATTGTGTATTTTAACGCGATCTACATCTTTTGTGTAGTAAAAGTTTGTCTATCTCTTATGGTTTACCAGTTTACCAAAAGTCGTTCACAATGAAGAATACTTTTGGAGACATTCCCAGACAATTCAAGATATACATTTTATTTGTCATGAAAATATCATAAACATATGATATTTTAATCAAAATCGTTACAGGCATTTTTGAGAAAATTAAAATTTTCGAAAAATGTTCCATGTAAAGGGTGCTATGAGGTGGGGAGATTTTCTTGAAAACCTTCGTGTCGCATCTCTGGAAGATACTGAACCTAAACACCAAGTTTGGTGTTTATCCGACTGTTTGTTTCTGAGTTATGCTGTTCACAGACAGACACACAAACAGACAGACACAGACACACAGATACACACACGGACATGTTTCCAAAAATGCTTTTTTTGGATTCAGGGGATCTCAAAACATGTATTTCCGGTGAAATCTCGGTATCGAATTTTTGGGTGGAATACAATACTTCCCCTACTTACTGTACGTAGTAGAGGAAGTAAAAAAGAAGAACGAATTCCCATTTGAGAAAAAGTAAAAGTATTGGAAAATTCAAGCAAATAATAAGAAATATCTATGAAATGGTTCACTCTACAAAAAAAGTATATGACATAAATTTTGTATTTTAACGAGATCTTCATTTTTGTGTATTAACATTTTGTCTATCTCTTAGGTTTGCCAGTTATGAAAAAGACTTTTAGAATGAAGAGGACTTTTGGGGACATTCCCAGAAAATTCATCACATACATTTCGTTTGCCATGAAAATATCTTAAACATGTGATATTTCAATCAAAATCGTTAGAGCCATTTTTGAGAAAATCAAAATTTTGGAAAAATATTCCATGTAATAAGTAGTCTGGGGTAGGAGGATTTTCTTGAAAACATTCGTGTCGCATCTTTAAAAGATGCTGAGCGTAAATACCGAGTATGGTATTTGTTCGACTTTTCGTTTTTGAGTTATGCTGTTCACAGACAGACACACGCACAGACCTTTTCCTAAAAGTGCTGTTTACTTTCTCTACCACGTACCTAGTAGACAGAGAAGGTATTGCATTTCAAAAAAAATTCATATGAATATTTCACCGGAAATATATGTTTTGAGGCCCCAGAATCCAAAAAATCATTTTTAAAACAAACTCAGTGTGTGCGTTTGAGGAGCATAAGCAAAAAACGAAAAGTAGGATAAATAGGTCCAAACTTGGTATTTAATTAAGTACCTTCCAGATGCGAGAAAACACTTTCAAACATCCCCCATCCCAATTACCCTTTCATGGAACATTTTTCGAAATTTGTTATTTTCTAAAAAAATAGCTCTAACGATTTTCATTAAAACACCATGTATTAAAGACATTTTATGAAAAACAAAATATATATCTTGAATTTTCTGGGAATAGCCAGTCTAGTCCACTTCATTCGGAAAAAGCTTTCTATAATCTTGTATAACTGGTAAACGTTAAGCGATAGACAAAAACATACTATACAAGAAATGCACTCGTAGATCTCTGAAATACACAATTTATTCCAAACAATTTTTTTTTGTTCCATCAGCCATTTACAAGATATCCGTTATTAATGGTTCAAATTGTTCAATACTTAGCCATTATTTTCACGTACTGTTGATTGTCAGATGGTACTCGCGATGTCATGGAAACAGTATGGAATTTTAAGGGCAGCATAATGCGTCCAGTTCTTAAACATTTGACTATCTTTGTTCCCTTTGATCTATAACTAAATGTGTAATGCAGCTATTTCTGCAAACGTTTATTTGGATTAAAATGAAGTAGGTTTAATAATAGAAAATAGTTTAGATTAGAAGGGATGTTTCACAGTAGCGAAGATGAACAACTGCTCATAGCTCTTAAGGTATGCATTTTAAAGCCCATGATTACCGGACATTATTTTCTTGCTTTGGTCAATACTATCATCTCTCAAAATATGGAATAATTTTGTTTTAACATTCTGTACACATAGCTTATAAACTGATTAACATATGTGCAGAAAACCTTACAAAAACTTTATACATTTTTGAACAGAAAAAGAAGAAGTGAAATATATGAGAAAAGGCCTGAAATGCCAAACATGATCTCCGGTGAGGATTTTTAAAATATTCGCCTGTTTCTTCCACTTATATTTTAATGATAAAATATTTACAGAAAAATGATTATAGAGAATCGGACATAGTACTAAATTAAGAAGTCTAAATAGCAGTTTACGATCACTTTTGCTAACTTTTCACCGGTCCATAACTAAAAGGAGAGAATACGCCCAAGAATTCGTGTTCTAAGCTCCCAGCATGCTTTTCTGTAGACAAAGGATCACATGGTCCTGAGAGGTCACAGAAAATTATAAAAAGAAACAAGCACACTTTACATTACACAAACATTGTTGGTTCAAGAACGTATAAGCAAAAGTAACCTCATCATCAGTAAAATAGTGTCAACACTTTCGACTAAACTATAGAATAAAAAGGAAGAAAAAGGCCCCTTAAAATGCTCTGTACACCAGAGGGAGAAAATTGCAAGTGTTTACGTTTTCTGACCGAGCCAGTTAGTAATGGGTAAGTGCCGGATTCCATTCTCGTTGACCGCCCACCCTGACCTTGTGTTTTTCGTGGTTTTCCCTGATCGGCAAGGGAATACTGGGATGGTTTTTCATCTAGCAGGATTTCTTTCCCATAATTTACCTCATTTGCTTTTCATGTTTCAGGTATGCTTTAAATTTCGTCATGTGAGCCAGTGCCGGGCAGATGGCGTAGATGCTTGCTCCAAGGACGGATTTCAAGCCAGGAAGTGCTAGGGACTTCGGCGCGTTTCTGTGGTCTCTCTGCCTGCGACATATAGCCTCTTGTGGTTCCTTACTTCATCCCTTCCTCTTGGTGGTAGCCGCAAGTAGGTCGCAGTGAGTGAGGTGAATACCCTATATATTATGCTTATCTGGATGTGTGAACGGCGACCTAAACGTTTGTCTTAGGGAGCATGCAAATTGCACCAAGTGAGCAAGCTTGTTTGCATTCTCTTCTTGACTCAAGTTTGGCAGATTCCTTTAAAAGTTTTTTAATTATATTTGCATAGCCTTCTCTACCCATTATCGTTTATTGTTTATTCTCTGCAGTTTATTCTTCCGAAACCTTATTTTTCTATCCACTTCCTTTTAATTGTTATAAACCCTTATAGAAAATTGTTCCATTACGCATTCGTTATGCTTGTAAGGGGGAGAGAGGAAACCAAATAGAGATTCGGATGTTTAAAAGCGGATCGCTATATACTAGTATTGAAATTCCAGACTTTTAAATGTCATCGCGAGGAGCAACTGAATAGCGACAGCACTTTTAAAAATGACAACGTATTGAACAATTATAACCAGTAATAATGGATATCTGGGAAACAGTTGATGTCATATAGAAGTTATTATAAATCAATATTGTATTTTAAAGAGGTATACATGCACTACATGTTTGGTGTAGTACGTTTTGTCTATAACTTAGTATGGGTTACCAATTGTACAAGATTCTACAAAATTCCTTACCAATGAAGAGGACTTGAAAAGCTATTTCCAGAGGATTCAAATATACAGTTTGTCATGTAAATATCTTAAATATATGGTATTTTAATCAAAATCGTTAAGGCAATTTTTGAGAAAATAAAAAAGTTAGAAAGAAATCCATATAAAGGGAGTTTGGAGTGTGTTTTCTTCAAAACCTTGAAGCCATCCTTGAAAAATACTGAACTTAATAATGGAGTATTTCAGAGCAGTTTAAAGAGCATCCCATTCTATACTGGGCGTGAAATACCGGTAATTTTGCTCAGAGGCCTCGTTATCAGGCTTGAGGTTCTTTTATGTGCCGTAAATCTATGACACGGGAGCACCGGATTTACTTCCCTTCAGAAGGAGGCCATGTTAAGGATATTCATTCTTATCTTATGAGAAAGAATTACCCTAAATCGATTTGTATTATTTTCATCGGATAATTATATATTTTTAATAAAGAGTTGTTTGGGATGGAAATGAGATTTATTTTACTTTCTATACTTTCGTGTAGGTTTACTTGAATAATAAATTAGCAACTTATATTCGATTTTTACGCACGCAAAAATCCATCGCCCTCCGCCGGGTTTGAAACCGTGACTTTGGGATCTAGAGCCTGGCATGGATACTTAAATTAGATACCAAGTTTGCATGTATTCAAACTTTAGTTTTTGAGTTATGCTGTTAACGCACACACACACAGTAAGGTTCTTTTTCTAAAAATGCTTCTTTTTGCATTCAGGGGGCCTCAAAACATGTATTTCTGGTCAGCGTAAAAAATACACCTGTGATCAGGAATAAACTGCACCTTCAAATACTATAAGAAGAACATAACCTGTTTCTTTTTAGACACCCGTTGTGAAATAATCAACAAACGCTACGGAAATGGTAAAGAATCTCTGTTACTTGTCCTTTCTGTCGTTGTTTCTCCATACTAAGTAACAAAAGACGCCCGACTTTCTCTCAAAGAAGGTCCGTTGACGCCTGAACGTTAGCTTTTCAAGGTAAAAGAGTTGGTGAGGAAATTATGCGGCCTTTCATGACTTCTGCTGCTTGATTAAGTCGTACGCTTTGGATGTCAGCGACAGTACTGCAGGTGACAGGTACAAAGTGCTTTTAGGTACACTCTATTCTGTTATTTGCAGCTGTGAATGCGGCCCTCACAAAGTTGCGTAACGATTTCCAATTTACAAACGATGAGGTAAACGCTCTTTGGCACAGATAAAACATTTTCGCCAAAGGAAAGCATGTCTATTCAAAACATAGATTCTTATCTCTGCCCTTGTGACACTGTGAATGTGTGTATTGCTTTGTCTACTATGCCTAGTAGATAAGGAAGTATTGTATTTCACAAAAAAATTGATAACAAGGTTTCAGCGGAAATACATGTTTTGAGGTCTCAAAATAAAAAATACATTTTAGAAAAATATGTGTTTTTTGTGCCTGTCCGTCTATTTTCCTGTCTGACGAGACACCTCTATTGGAACCGTGGCTCAGGGTTGTCTGTTGTTGCGGTTTGCTGCAGCCTCCTACCTTTATTAGCGCAACACCTGTTCTAAGGTCTTGAAGTCTTTTTTATTTATAACTTTATTTAATGTCGTCTGACAGCGTAGGTCTAGTAGCGTCAACATGTATTTTCATTGTTACTGTATACGGGACATACAATAATTCAAACATATTAACTGTTTGACGCATGCTTACAATAAAATAAATGAATAAATCCTGTAGCTCTACAGTCCACGAAGGGCCCAACCTGACAACCCGACTGCCTTCCTCACGCTCACGTGCGCACGGCAAAAGTGGGCGATCATCCAACCGATACGGGGAAACCAGCATCACGAATCCCCCTCCGGGAAGTTAGCTCACGAGGTCAGGACTGCTACCTATCGCAACTCCTCACATTCCTTACGATGCCGAGTGGGTACTGGTCCTATACCCGGGAGCTAAAATCCGGACTCCTATCGAACTCGGGCACATTTCGTGGTTGGGAGCCAAAGCACCACTAATGATTGTCAGTTCGCCACGCTGCAGCCCACTGCGCCACGGCCCAGGACACTGTTTACCGTAAACTAGCTAATTCATAATCTTCTAAGATTTTAAATAATGATAGTAAATTGGTCGGTTCTCTAATGCTTCTGAAGATCTGTAGAAATTTGGTTGTTGATCCTAAGTTGGAATAGGGGTCATATTCGGTTATAACGTGTTTCACTGTCAGTCTTTTGTTGCAATGTCCACAGAATGGATGATCCTGTCTGGTAAATAGGTAAAGGTAAGGGTACGCATCACGGGGGGGTTCCTGGAACCGGGGTAGAGCACAGCACGCAGGCAGTCGGTCCAATGTGCTTACAACGTGACCCCTGGGAGGGAAGGATGAGGGAAGAGACCTGAAGGGCAACCAGGTCTGGATACCGACGGGCAAGCGTAGACGAAGTCCCTAATATTTTCAGATATAACACATTCCACGTCGCACGTTCCCTCCATACAAATCGCCAACCTCCAGGGTTCCCCGGAGCGGAGCCCCACGCTGAGGAGAGACCTAACTGAACGGTACCGCGGCGACGCCAGGGAAGAAACCCACCGCCCAGCCTCAAGCAGCCGAACACCGTCACCTGGTCCTAAACAGATGGCAAGGAAGATGGTGGATACAGGAAATGACAGGAAGGAGAGTCGTGGTAGAAGATAAACCACCCCAGCATTCGCTTGGCCAACCGGGGAAGCCACTAAAAACGCTTGGGGCAGAGTGGGCTGTCGCCGGGATCGATCCCGGGAACTCCCGAATCGGGCCACAGACGTAACCGCCTGAGCCATCCCTCTCGGTCTGGTAAATAGATAGTCATGAGCTAATTTAGTGTGGACGTCTCTTAATTTGGTGAGTAACACCTGTTGATGCGGCTGAGAACTTTATAGATTCCCTGGAAATGATTGTGAGATTTTACTTCATAGAATATTTTGCTGTTTTGATTATTTTCAGGCCAGTCACGTTTCCACTGTTGTAACAGCTTTTTCTTAATAGTATGGCGTATTCACGTGGAACAGGAATAGGAGGATAAATACAAGGTTGTCTTGTTGCTTCATTTGCAGCTTCATCGGCTTTTTCATTATTCCTATTTCTTGATGAGAAGGTATCCACATTAAGGTTATCTGTGTACCTTAAGAACAATTTTATTGTATGTATGTTTAATTTCGTTGGTTAATACATTATTTAAGGAGAGATTTTGAAGAGATATTAGACCACTGTTGAATCTGTATAATTTGCATGTTTTCACTTAGTGTAATAGATTCTAAGGATTTTTAATCGCAATTCTTCACTGGGGATGGTATATGCTTCTGGTAGTTTGTATAACACTGCGTGTTTTGAAGGTACAATTCGCATCCATAATGATACTGGGAACCGTCAGTGTAGATTTCTATGCAGTCTTGATTATATACATTTTTGTAACAATTTTATAAATTTGATTCTTGGTGTAAAGAGAAATTTCGCAATTTATTTCTGGTAATATAAATCTCAATGGCGTGATCGTATTATTGATGTCCTGCTTATTAACACCGAAACACCCAGTTGTTTAAGATATCAATTGATCTTCCACCAAAGGAAACTGAAGATCTTTGTAATTGTCTGTTTTCACATTTAAAGTATCAAGAATTTTGTTTACATTTATAGATGGAATCGATCTGAGCAAACAGGTAAGAGTTAGTTGTTTTCTTCTTACTTGGAGTGGTGGTACGTCTGCTTCTATTTGCATGCTTTTGATGGGGATTGCACGACGAATTCCAAGAATTATCTATAGTTCTGTTGTATGAATAACATCAAGCATTTCTGTTGTATGAATAACATCAAGTTATTGGCGGATTTGTACATTATGGATTCATAATCCGAATTAGAGTTCTGTAGGTCATAATAAGGACACAATAATCAGCGCCCCAGTTGTTGGCTGTTAATATCTTGAGAATATTTAGCAGTGTTCTAAGTTGTTTTACATAGTGGTGCATGTTCATCTTCGATTCAATGTGACTCCGAGTAATTTGATCATGTTCACTATTTAAATTATTTTGACATGAACGTATATCTCCAGTTGAACATGTTTCTGTCTACCTTTTGAAAATACGGTACTTTTGCTTTTACTTTCTGAGAGTCATAGCCTAGTTTTTACAATCATTTCTTTATTTTGTATCATTTAGAGGAGTTTTTTTCTTGTATTCATATTCTTGCATTCGAAGAATATTGTGAGATCATCGGCGAATGATGTTGATTGAACAGTAGCTTTGATAATGTATTGCACATTATTAATAGCAATTATGAATAGTATCACACTTAAGACGGATCCTTGTGGTACACTGTTCATTATATTTATGAATTTAGAAAGTTGACGATTCAATCTTAAGTATATGTTTCTATTTATTAGGAAATTTTCTATGAAATATGTCATATTTCTGTTTATGTTGTTTTCCAATATTAATATACAAATATAAACTTTCTGCATACAGTGTCGTAAGCTTTTCCTATGTCCAGACGTACTATAACTAAGCGATGGGAACGGTTATTAAAAGTTTTCCAGATTACAGATTTTAGAGCAAAATGGGTACCAGTGTGAGGATAAATTTGCAAAATCCTTTTAAATGGATTGAAAATGGATGGAAAAAAGTCTTTTAAGGTCTATCGCAACCGATTGTTGATCATCTTATTGAGAGATTACACATGCAACATGTTAATGCTATAGGTCTATAACTTTGAGCTAGTCATTTGTCTTTATTCGGTTTAAGAATGGGCATCACTATTGCGTTACGCCACTAGTCTGGAATTACTTTAGCTGTCCAAATATAATTATATAGTTCATTTAAATACGTTAGGCCTTCTGCAGGCACTTGTTTTAACATTTAATATGGTATAGAATGAGGTCCGGAATTGAAGTTTCCAGAATGTTTAAGAATTTATGTATTTATGTTGTCATTAGATTTCATGGGATTCGTCATCCACCATTCTTCGTGTTATATATACATTTTTTTATTTTAAAAAACTCCGGGTTCTTGTCATTTTCATTAGATATCTCTGCAAACGACTCAACTAGAGTATCAGCTATTTATTTATAATCTGTTAAACAAAGACCACTTTCTGAATCGCGAAGCAGTGTGTTTTGGAATGAATGACACCTCTTATTTCTTTTTTAATTTTATACTAGATTTCTCGTTGTGTTGTTTTGTGATTAAGTAACGATTCAAAATATGTCCAGTACTGCTTTTACTGTCTTTATTATTCTTCGTGCTTCGAGCTTCCTCGTGCAGAGTTTAAGATAATTTATTTCCACCTTAGGATAATTTTATATTTTAAAAACAATTCCATTGTTTCTCTTGTAGCTATTTTACATGAATCATTCCACTAAGGAACAGGAATTTTTCTTGTACTACTTGAAGTTTTAGGTATATGAAGCTCAGCTAGTTGAGGCAATAACATTGTGAATGGTTGTGTTAAATCATTTATACCCCGGTTGTTAAAATCCTTAGCAGGTGGGAAATATTTTAGTAAGTCAATAATGTTCGATCTAAATTTGTCCCAATCACATGCTTAGAATCCGTTTAGCTGGTCAACTAGTATTCGTGTTCATGATAATTCGAAAATGATCACTTGCATAAAGGACTGGAGAAACCGACAAATTAAACAGATGTGTTATATCAGGTGTGCACATAGCTAGATTGACACTGGTGAAAGTAAAGTAGGCGATGCTAAAAGTTGCTTTTCCTTGGTTTAATAAACTAGATCACTAATATTTTTTCACTATTTTACTTCTTTGGTTGATATAAATGGATCCCCATAAGGTGTTGTGGCTATTGACATTGTCTATTAAAACGAAAGACTTGGGTAGTTGGTTTATTAACTCAAAGAAAATTTTAAAATGGACATTAATACTGTTGGGAAGATAAATATTACATATACACATATTTTAGGCTGTATGTACCATAACTTTTACACTTTGGAGTGTAGTGTTAAGTGATACAGGTATCTGGGTTACGCTGTTACTGACATAAATTGCCACTCCACCACTTGCATGAGAAGCAGTTTTGCTATTGTTATTGTCTACATAATAATGTCGAATTTGATGCACATCATTTTCCTTGAAGTCTGATTTTTGGCGGTGTATAATACTGTGTCATTGTTGATTCATTAGGTATTACAGTTGTTCCAGCTGGTATTTTAATCCATTTATATCCCATTACATTGGCATTAAAGTGATGTAGTAATTTGTATCATAAATTATTTAAATGTAAAGAATGATTATAATATGAATATGCATTTTTATGTGACATTGATTTGAGATGTTTGTTGATTGTAATTATTGTTGAGAATTAAGTTTATACGGCCTTACTGAAACTGAAAATAATAGCGTGCAATAATGCAGCGAGGGGGTGAGCTGTTTGTCATTATTAGAGACGAGGAAGTTACGTAATGTTGGCGCGTTTTCCTTTAGAATTTGCTGGAACATTATACCTAGAGCATATGTATTCATAATTTTCATTGGATATAAAAATAGACGCTAATGTTGGCGCGTTTTATTAGCCAATTGCAGCTCAGTTATAATCTTTAGGCATATCGGGGTGAAGGAGTATAAAAAGGGCTAGGTTAGAGGTAAAGTCCTTCAGTCCGTCAGTTCATCAAAAATCTTTGTACATTACACGTCGTCTCCAGTCCGTCAGTTCACCGAAAATATTTGTAAATTACACGTCGGCTATCGATTCGCAAGTTACGCGTATCAGAGTTATGAAAAATCTCAAGTATTATAAAGTTAATTATACAAAAAGTTGAAGTACGCGAATTAAGAATGATCAGTAATGAAGTTATTATAACAGTTTCAGTTTGGCGAGTGTCTAGATCAATGTGTAAATGTGATAGTGAAAGTGTTCGACAATAAAAGTATAAAAGAAATTCTTTCATCAGTGTTATCTTTGGATAAAAGATTCCTTTCCGTTTACACAACCTGTATAAAGAGATGTGCTTGACCAAAAAGATCATAGCTAGCCGGAGGACAGTAAACCAAAATTAAATAAAATAACAGTAGCATTCTTTCAAACAAACACTAATACTACCGCAAATTGCTAACACTAGATGGAGCTACAAACTTAACAAAGAATCACGTCACAAAATGGCTTCAACACGTGGAGTAAACACACATACACAAACATTATAAGTAATAACATCGCAAAAGCCATAATATTAATTATGTAAGTAAATGAATATTTATGGGGGAAAGTTCTACATTTTCGGTACTTGCACTAGAATTCAGTCGTTCATAGTTGTAGTATTGCTTTCAATGTCAATGCAGCCATTAGTTTTTACTCTATTTCACTGTTTCTATTTTTTAGGTTCTGGTTAAGAAAGTGTTGATGGATTTTTCTTAGGGCTTTAAATAGTTCTTCTAGGCTAATATTTTAATTCTTCGTTATTTTAACAATATCCTTGTTTTCAGCAGCATTCTCATAAAAGCTCAGAAACTGCAAATACTTTATAGAAAATCCTTTGGCGTTTCCTCCAGCATCTTTCTTACAGGTGCAAGTAGATCATACATGCTAGTTTTAACCTCTTTACAGTAGGTTTATTATTTTTGTTATAGGTTTTCTTTTTAGGTGCCTTCTCCTGTGATACATCTTCATCTTTTCTATCTGTAAAGCATACCGAAGCTACAGAGGAAACATTAGCCTCGAAATGGTAGATTCAGAAATATGTCTTTTGTAGCCAATCATCTGTATGTCAGACTGCATTTCATGGATGGAGGAGATTCTATCGGTTCTAAATTTCCATTTTGCTAACATCACGTGCTTAGTTTCTTGTTAAATCCAGAGACATTTCCCTATGTTATATATATATATATATATATATATATATATATATATATATATATATATATATATATAACCAGTAGTTTGTCAGCTTTTGTTTCCTGGTTGGTTAGTGTTCTTGAATTTTCCTGTGTGTTGATAACAGGCACTTAAAACATGATTGCACCTTGATTTGTTGATCCTGAACGTTATCCTGCTGTTTATTTGAGGTTACGTTTCTAGCTGCATTTATAAATGGAAAGTGTGTCATAAGGAAACGTTGAAGTTACTTCCTGAGGATAAGCCTTTTCCGTTGCTTTATCCTGGTCTGTTTGAGTGCACTGTCCTGCCAAATGTTCTTGTTGTTTATACAAGAAGCACACGGGTGTATCAGTGGAAAAGTAAATCCAGTATTTCGTGCTTTTATACTTGATTAACACACTGTGTGGTAGCTTTTCTATGTGCATTTGACGTCTAAAGCTTAAAATGTGGGGAAAGTCCAGGGAGAGGAATACCAGCTTAAGTATTCTATAGATGAAACAAGTTGGATTCTTAATTTCAAGAGAGTTTACTCAAGAACATGGTTTGGTATGACTGGGCACACATTTCATATAATTACTCGTTTAATATTTTACAGGAGGGCCCTCATTTGAAGTGAAACATTTTTTACCATTAGTTTAGAATGCTTGGTGGTTAATTCAGTAACTATATGATTATTTGTTAGGTACAAGCAATATTATATTCAGTTGCTGAGTACTTGAGTTACAAATCGTATGTTAGCTGGGTCAGTAAGCTGCCCTATTGGTGGGATATATTCTTTAACTGGAATGCTATCGTGAGCTTCTGTCACTATAGCTTGCTCTCTATTTTAATATACTTTCAACGAAAAATGTTATGAAACTATTTCTGCAATTGTTTCTCTCTATAGAAAATCGAGATAGATAGATAGATAAATAAAGAATAGTAAGAATAGTCTGCAGAAGATATATAAAACAAATCTGATGTGTTGTACTCTCATGACTATCTCTACTCTTAGACAAATTATTTTTAGAAACGTTTATTCTGCATCTACTTCATGTTAATCGAGATAAACATTTACAGAAACTCTCGTATTGCTAATTTTTTGTAGGTGCAAGGGGAATAAGTGATAGTCAAATATTTTAAGAGCTGGTTGCTATTTCGAGCATTCCATTCTCTTTGCATTACATGACATAAAAAAACGAATAACGAATTCCCATTTGAGAAAAGTTACAAGTTTTGGAAAATTCACACAAATAACAAGGATTATCTCGATAAAAAAGTACATAACATACATTGTGGTTTTAACGAGATCTACATTTTTGTGTAGTAAACTTTTGTCTATCTCTTATGATTTATCAATTATGCAAAATTCATTCAGAATAAAGACAACTTTTGGGGACATTCCCAGAAAATTCGTGATATGCATTTCATTTGCCATGAAAGTACCTTAAGCATATGATATTTTAATCAAAATCGTTGGAGGTATTTTTGAGAAAACCAAAATTCTCGAAAAATGTTACATGTAAAGGGTAGTCTGGGTGGGGGAATTTTGTTGAAGAACTTTATATCGCATTTTTGAAAGATACTGAACCTAAATACCAACTTTGGTATTTATCCGACTTTTCGTTTTTGGGTTATGCTGCTGACAGATTGCTTTTTGTAAAAATGCTTTTTTTAGTCTATTCGGGGTCTCTCAAAACATATATTTCGGGTGAAATCTGGAAATCAAATTTTTGGGTGGAATGCAACACTTACTAATCGTAGTAGGGAAAGTAATAAATGATAATGGGCAGAGAAAGTCATGTAAATGTGTCGCATTAAACGTTTACTTTAAAGGATATGCTTACTGCTGAATGTAATATTAAGAAATGATTTCAAATTGGTTTTACAAGATGACGTCTAGGAATATGCATTTTAGCACCCACAGTTAACCGCAATGAAACAGCAGACAAAGCAATATCAACGTACATATCTCAAATGATGTTGGTGTGAGCGGACAATAGCCAAGAACATTCATCTACGGCAGCAATATAGATGATTCATTTTACAGTGTGCCCCTAACTTTTGATGACAGGATGTGGGGGCGTGGTTGGTAGCGAGTTATTGTCCCCATAAATTAAATTACATTTTCACCCGTTACAACCTGATCGGTAATAGTTCAATGCATTGCTTTAACATGAGCAACAGCTTTCATTACAAAATTTTTGCCAGCCTTCCATTCTCTCCACTAAAAATAGTGACAATCCAGAAGATGTGTGTTCTCATTCTTACTGAAATCATAACTTGATTTGAGGAAGATGGTTAGTTATAATAATATTCATTGTTAAAAATATTTAGATGTGTTACATTCACAGAACTTTCTCTGCTCTTGTACAAACTATTTTTACAAACGCTATTCTCCATCTACTTCATTGTAATCGAGATAAACCTTTCCGAAACTATATTATTGCTAATTTTCTACAAGAGTAATACGGTAGACTTCAGGCGATAGTCAAATCTTTTAAGAGCTGGTTGCTATGTGGAGCATTCAATTCTCTTTGCAAGTCCAGGATATAAGATAGAAGTAACAAATTCCCATTTGAGATAAGGTATAAGTATTGGAAAATTCAAACAAGTAACAAGGAATATTTCGGAAATGATTCACTCTACAAAAAAATGTATATGGCATTAATCGTGTGTTGTAACGAGATCTACATTTTTTTGTGTAGAAACATTTTGTCTATCTCTTACGATCTACAAATTATGCAAAAGCCATTCAGAATGAAGAGGACGTTTGGGGATATTCCAAGAAAATTCAAGATATACATTTCATTTGTCATGAAAGTATTTTAAACATATGATATTTTAATAAAAATCGTTAGAGCCACTTAGAAAATAAAAATTTTCGGAAAACGTTCCATGTAAAGGGTAGACTGCGGTAGGGGATTTTCTTGAATGTCTTCGTGTCGCATCTTTGAAAGATGCTGAACCGAAATACCAAGTTTGGTATATTTATATGAGTTTTCGTTTTTGAGTTATGTTGTTTACAGACACACATGCAAACACACACATACGGTCCTTTTTCTAAATATGCATTTTTTTGATTCAGGAGGTCTCAAAAGCATGTACTTCCGGTGAAATCTTGGTATCGAATTTTTGGGTGGAATGCAATACTTTCTCTACTTACTAGTAAAAATAGATACGAAATAAAGGAGATTAAGAAGTAAACTATGGAAGCTTGAAAGTGTCAAGATTTTTCTTCACTCATATGTTGCTTTATTCGTGATGTAAATTCTGTCTAACACCTTTGTTTTCTTTCTTAAAGTTTCATCATTCTCACAGGTCTCATTGTGAGCACACCAAGTGAGGCAAAGGAAGAAAGAAAAAAAAAGAAATGTATAAAAACAAATGAGAGTGACTAAGCCTCGTATCCTTTATGAAAAATCATGGGACTTACTTAAAGGCATTTAACAAGGCTTCTTTTTTCCCCGAGCTTCAGAGAGGTCTGCAGTACAAAATCCTCTTAGAGGGGTTGTTTACGCGCTTTTGCCGACCGCTGGTGCTTTTTGTGTTGCGAACTTACAAGGAATTCCCTCTACTAAATGTAAATCTCCAATTCATGAATAAAACAGACATCGTAGGTGCAAAGGGGTAGGAAAAAAGCCAGGACTGTGAGTATGATAAAGCGAGAAGGTAATAATGACTTAGTAATGACCAAGAGAACACATAGCAACGAAAGTAACTCTAAACAACATCAAAACAAAAGTGGTCGTGCAGTTGAACTTCATTAATAGTATATTACGCTTTATGGATGGGAGGCAATTTTCGCCAAACCAAACGAAAGTTTCTAAAATATGAGTGAAATTTTTATTCTACTTCCGAGATTCTCTAAAGCACTCTTCACACGTATATTGTAGTTAATTTCATGTTCTCTTATGTGGTAAAAATATGTGTTACATTCACATGACTTCTCTATGCTTATTAGTGAGTTACAAACTGTTCTTACGAAAGTTAGCTTCCCTCCTATTTAATTTTAATCGAAATAAACCTTTCCGGAAATAGCTGTTTTATACACTTCGTTATAGATAAAGAGGAAAAAGGGACAGTCAAATGTTTTAGAACTGGACGCTATACGCTGGACTTAGTTCCATAGTCTTTCCATAACATCGCGAGGCTGACCCGTAGCTCAGTCGATAGAGCACGTGCCTGCTGTGCAAGGGATCCCTGATTCGATTCCCGGCTGGGGGTGTGAATGCGTGTGATCTAATGATTAAAAATCTCAAAGCACAAGAAACCCAGCAATAAGCGAATACGGGTTGACACCATTGCCTTAGGCAATAAGTTCCAGAGGAAAGGCTGCCGATAAGACAAATGTAGTTAAATAGGAGGGTATAAATAGAATTAAACAAAAAAACAAAACAAGAACACATCCCGATAAACAGCCGGAAATCGATGGGACTTGAAAAGAGTGACTTTAAGTATTGAACAATTGGAAACATTAGTAACGGATATCTCAGAAATGGCTAATGCCACAAAAAAGTTATTTGAAATAAGTTGGGTGTTTTAAAGAGATTTACATTTTTTGTGTAGTACGTTTTCGTCTATCGCTTAACATTTATCAGTCATACTAGGTTGTATAATTTACTTCGGATGATATTCCCAGAAAATTCAAATTTTACCTTTATTTGTCATGTAAATACGTAATAAATCGAGTAGTTTGGTCAAACTTTTTACAGCCATTTTTCAGAAAATCAAAAAAATTCGAAAAATGTTCTATGTAAACCGTAGAATCGGGTGGGGGGGGGTTCCTTGAAAAAAGTTCGTGTCGCACCTTTGGAAGCTACTGAATTCAAATTCCAAGATTGGTATTTATCCGACATTTCGGTTTTGAGTTATGCTCTTCACACATACACAGACACGCGCGGATATTTTTCTAAGAATGATTTTATTTTTATTCAGTAGGCCTGAAAACACGCAATTCCGGCAAAATCTCGGTATCGAATATTTCAATGGAATTCAATACCTCCTAATAGGTACGTGATAGAGAAAGTCAAAATATGAAACAATAAAAAATACCTAAGGCTAGTGCGATTTTAATTAACAAAAAATCTCTAAAAATTAAATTGAATTGTATTTAAGGACGCTCTTTAACTGCGCCCGAAAAAATCTATCGCCCTCCGCCGGGTTTGAACCCCCGACCTCGCGAACTAGAGGCTAGCATGGTAACACACACCACGGAGGACGACACAAAAATACTCGGTTATCTATCTAAGGGTAGACTAATTAGCGAAAATTGCCAAAAAAAATAGCATTTGTAGTCTTTTCTACAGTGTAATTATTTGAAAATGTTCCGTTTAATTTAATGTATATTTAACCATTGTAGGCAGAATACTTATATTTAAACATGTGTTTAATTGCTCCACAGTAAGTAGACGAAATAGCGCGCCGTGGCCGAGTGGTTAGACCTCCCACCAAGGAATTCGATCCCGCATGTGGGATTTGTGGTGGGTGAAGCGGCATCTGGGAGAGTTTTCTCCGGGTTCCTAGGTTTCTCAGGTGTTCATTCTACCAATTGGTCCCTTATCACCTTTCCTTTCAACCATTTCGTCTTCATTTCATATCATCATCTTTGTCATTTTCATACCTGTTGATACACCGTTCGGGTTCTTCATTCTCTGATACAATGTCCGTCTGCTCCTCGGCAGGTCTCTGACCCTAGGTACGGTTGTAAGTCCTGCTAGGGGTGTAAGCCCTACATACGAATAGGGAAGTCGACAAAGTAAGTATTATATTACAAACATTTTCCATGTAAAGTTTAGTTGTTGTGGGATGATTTTCTTGAAAATGCTCGTGTTGCATCTGTTGAACTTAAATATCAAGTTTAGTATTTATGGAACTTTTGGTTTTATAGTTACACAGGTACACACACAAGACCTTTTTCTAAACAGGCTTTTTGCTTTCTTTACCACGTATATAGTAGTTAGAGAAGCTATTTCATTCCACCCAAAATTTCAATATTGAGATTTAATCGGAAATACATCTTTTGAGACCTCCTGAATCCAAAGAGGTATTCCTTGAAAAAGAGCATAACTCAAAAAACAAATTTTGGATAAATACCAAAGTTGGTATTTAAGTTCACTACCTTCCAAAGTTGCGACAAAACGAGTTTCAAAAAAATCCCCCCACCCAAAACTACCCTTTACCTGGGACATTTTTGAATTTTTTTTATTTTATAAAAAACTGCCTCTAAACGATTTTGATTAAAATACCACATATTAAAATATATTTACATGACAAATAAATTGTATATCTTGAATATCTTGTATAATCGGTAAACCTTAAGCGATAGACGATAACGTACTACAGAAAATATTTAGATCTCTTTAAAACACACAATTTATTTCAAATAACTTCTTTGTAGCACCAGCGATATCCAAGATATCCGTTATTAATGGTTTGAATTGGAACCATAAACCATAGCGTCCAGTTCTAAAACATTTGGCTATCGCTATTTCCTTTGAATCTGTAACGAAACATGTAATGTAGTTATTTCCAGTAAGGTTTATCTCGAATAAAATGAAGTAGATAGGAAAATAAACTTTTGTATGAATAATTTGAACACTCATTAATGGCGATAGAGGGTGGGGAAAGTCAGTGAATATAACACATCAGACTTTTTAATTAGGGGTTCTCAAAGCATGTATTTCGGTGAAATTGAATTTTTGGGTGGAATACAATACTTCCTCTACTTACAATAACAAATACATAGTAGAGAAAAAGAGAGGAGTTTATTTTCAAACATACGCTTAAATAAGTGAATTCACCACTATAGCAGCATAGAGTTGTTCCCTTTAGCCTTAAGGACAGACACTTTTGTTTATACAGCAGCAGATTTACCCCAATGGCGTGAGGGGAACACCAATAAATCTGTGGTCAGGAACAAACAGTAAATACCCTTACGATGTAGGAGCCTCCTGATCGCCCTCTTGCAGCATCTGCCTACATTCGACAGCCCGGAAGAGAAATGGCCGTCACAAGCTTGGAACACGTGGAATGATATTTTACCCAAGTGCAGTAAACCGACCATAAAATGTTCCAACTTGGGGAAAACAAACATAATTCACCGAACGTTTCGAAACTAGTTACAACGAGAGCTTTCCCTATTTACACAATTTTAACAATGTTGTTTAACAGCCAACGATACTTCACATATTTCTAATTGTTTTGGAAACTCTTGTTTCCGGAGAGAAGTGAAACGAAAGCAATAAATGCTTTTATTCAGAATTAGTAGAATCTGTAGCTTCTCCACCATCGTCCTGTTGAGTGATGAGTAGACATCGGATTTGTATGCAAATGCAAATTTAATTTTTTGCTTATGATATGGAATTAAATTTTTGATATTCTTCTCTTTTAAATTGTGTGTTAATTGTTTTATAGTGCGCATAATTGCATGTTCCGATGCTGCGTATATTTCTATTTTCCATACATCGAGCATATAATATATGTATTTCATTTTAAGATAAATATTTAAGCATATTAATGTCAGAATTATAAGGACATTGCTATGAAGGTACACACATAAGAGCGCGATACTCAAAAGTTTTAGAATGCCATATTTCTAAAAACAAATATTTGAAAGCTACTTTCCAATGTTTTTTTTTTTGAATTGATTTCGTGTAGTTTATTCGATTTTCTCTAATAGTTGGTTAATTCAACCAAATACGAATTTGATAGAGAACATTTCCGGGCTATGATTTTTGGCAATTTTAAATCGTTATTAACGTCAAAATACTGTGGAGATCGGCTTAGAAATTACATGTCAAAGAAGCCTCATCTAAGGCAACAATTTATAATTGGTACAGCGAATTCAAAAGAGATTGGTTTTTTCTTAGTGGCGAATTTCGTGATGGACGCCCAAGAACTGCCGCTGTTCGAGGAGTGCTTGAAGAAGATCGACGGACAACTTATGAATTTATTCGGTCGACATTTGGCATTGGTATGAGTCAAATCCAAAACGTTTTACAACAGTTAGACGAGAGAAAATTTTGTTGTTGATGAATACCACATGAACTGACTCCTGATCAAAATCAAGAACGCATTGATTGGTGCAGAAAAAACTGTGGAAAACGTCCAAAGCGCCACTTCAAATTTGGTTTGTAATATAGTTACTGCTGATAAATCTTGGACTTATCACCAGTAGACAATCGACTCAGTGGGTCTTTCGAACAGAACCTGAATGTACAACACTCCAAGGAATTTGCAGTGCTGGTAAGAAGATGGTTACTATTTTTTTTCTTTTAAAACGGCCACGTTGCTACTATAGCATTAGAAGATAGACGTAGCGTTACCACCGAGTGGTACACAATGCCTGTTTACCACAAATTTTTTAAAATTTCGTGAAAAAACCCCAAAAAGGAAAAATAATGTTACATTTAACAACGCATCCTCGCATACAGCAAAACTAACAGCTGAGTATCTGGATGCCCTAAAAGTCAGCACCATGTTCCTTCCACCATACAGATCTACCTAGCACATTGTCATTTCTTTTCGTTTCCAAAAATTATAAGATAAAATGCTTGTAATTACTTTTTCCTCGTCAGAAGCAGCAGTGGAGGACTTCAGGAAGAGTGGTATCATTGCTTTAGGAACTGCTTCATATAAAGCAGAAATATATTGATGTTAAAATGGAGTATTTTGAAAAGCAATAAAACCATTTACATTTTTTAAAACAAACCCTTGTTTGATTTTCTAAAAATCGGCGTCACCCTCGTATGGATGTACAGATTACATACTTGAGAGTGCTACTTTAAGGTATGCAGTAAATTTAAGCGATAAATTTTGGAGTGTTTTAGATGGGAACCATAACATTAACCTTTTCTGCTCTATGGATAAATATCTTCAAGTTGAAAATGTAGTGATTCCTGAAAATCTTCCCCAGAGTGTATAAATGTTGTGAAATTTTGCCCAGTAACATCTGTAAACTTGAAAAGATCCTTACTATCCTTGTATTAACCCATAAATGGATTAAACTTACATTTAGCATTTGAAGACAATTATCATTGTTACTGCAAATCAAGTTGCAACAACCAGAATGATGTCCATGCGTTCGATTTATAGCGGGCAACAGATCGCATATATGCGTAGTTCCCTTTTACTGCAGTGATCTCGCTAGCTCACTAGGGTGAATGACCCTCTCAAGGCTACGTTTATCAGCTGTATTATACTGTGTCAGTTGCTGGCTTCATTTCGAGGTGTGAAGACTAGTGTTTGTTTATTGTGCATCTCAAAAGTAAAAGTTTATTCAAGACATGTGTGTTGTGCCTAAATTACATTAAGTTATTATTATTAATCC
The DNA here is from genome assembly GCA_030765065.1 of Deroplatys truncata. Lineage (NCBI taxonomy): Eukaryota > Metazoa > Arthropoda > Insecta > Mantodea > Mantidae > Deroplatys > Deroplatys truncata. Next base: position 187,146,118 of record CM060986.1, on the reverse strand, counting down.
ACTGAAAAGCCTACGGAAAAATTCATGCTTGAACAAAGAATTTTTGGGTGCGATACATACGTTGAAACAGAATCAGTAGACAGGTGTGTGTAGGCAATTCAGGAGAAACTTCCTGGTATTCCAGTTCCAAAAAGAGAACTGTTAGATGTCTGGTTAATAGGTTTAGGACAACGGTATCGTTAAATGCTAAACCTATGAAGTGAAGAAGAAATGTTCTAACGGAAGAAAACATTGACAAAATTTTTGCATTATTCGAATGCTCTCCATAGAAGTGTCCCAAACGTGTTTCATCGCAACCGAGAGCTTCAATATCCTCTGTTCATAGACCACTATACTTTTAAAATTGAAACAGAGTGACTATAATTCGTGAGGATGAAAAATGTGTGCATGAAAACTTCATCCGAAGAAGTCCGGAATGTCTCATTACAGATGGACACCACTTGCAGCACCACTTATAACAAGGTTGGTACTCATTGCAGTGCATTCTACTATCACTCGTGAGTAAGTAACGCGGGAGGTTTAAAAGAAAATTCCCCAGTGTAATATCTTTAACACTTGGCACTCTAATGAAAATCAGTAACAGTCATTTCTTAGAAAATCAATAATTTCTAAAAAGGTTCCATTTACAGAATAGTTAGGGGAGGAGGTTTTCTTGAATTTTTTTCAGTCGTACCTTTAGAAGTTACTGAGCTTAAATACCAATTTTATCTATCCGACTTTTCATTTTTGAGGTATACCGTTCAGACACACACATGCATACAGTTCTTTTTCTAAAAATCCTTTTTTTTTGATCCAGAGAGCATAAAAACATGTATTTGGTTGAAATCTCGGTACCAAGTTTTGGGTGGAATGCACTCTGTGGATGGTTGCCACGGAATACAGAGCACCCTTTCGGAGCGGGATGTTGGACCCCGTATGTTGGGCAAAGTCTCGTTCTGCCCCTCAATCTGTAAACGGTAGGGACCCTGTCATTGCTGTGCCATTGCTCCTGGTTCCGACCGCCCGGTGCCTCCTCTCACCTTCTCACGCCCATGGGCATCTCCTTGTCGGGCATATATACAATATCCTCACTGGAGGAGTGCCAAGTCCCCTCCGATGATACAAAAAAAGAAAGAAATGTATAATAAAAGCATTTCTGCAGCATTTATACCTATCAAGAAGTAGGTATAGGAGGTCATGTGAATGCAAGAGATCAGACTTTTATATCTTGTACTCATTTCGCAACCTAGGTTCAGCCAATACCAGGAATATTATCGTTAATTTTGTTGATATTTAAACCTGAACAAAATAATTTTCCTTAAATTAAGAACGGTGAGTAATAGAGCTCACTTTGGCAATTATAACAACTACAGGGTATATGGTACACAATGGAGGTGGTCACATCGTGGACTACGACTTAGAGGAGATTTTCCACCATCACCAGGAGGAAGGGATGAAGTATAGGAACCAAAGAGATGCGGGTAGACGTGTCACAGAAACGTAGGGAAGTCTATAACAGTTCCCTGCTCAAAGGCCCGTTTCACTACTGGAGCTGCCCAGAGAGGGCGATGTACGACCCGCCCAAAAAGGCAGTCCCCTAGTGTCCACGGCGGAAACTCTTTGTTTGGAGAAAGTATTCACGCCATCTTCCGGCACCGCCATACACCACAAAACCTAGAAGCATACAACAAGTGAGGGAAATTAGACAATTATGGATTGAAAATTGGTTAGATTATAAACCATCCTAACATTAGCCTTCCAAACAGAGAAACCAACGAAAAAACCCAATATTAGTGTGGGTGGAGGCTGGGAAATCCAACCAGACATCTCCCGAATGCGAGCCTCACACGTCACCGTGGAGCCAACTCGCTCGCTATTGTAATAACTAAATTTTTACTTTCTCTACTACGTATAATAAGTAGGGGAAGTATTGTATTCCACCCACAAATTCGATACCGAGATTTTACCGGAAGTATATGTTTTGAGACTCCCTGAATCCAAAAAAAAAAGCATTTTTGGAAACATGTCCGTGTGTGTGTCTCTGTGTGTGTGTGTGTGTGTGTGTCTGTCAGACTGTCTGTCTGTGTGTCTGTCTGTGAACAGCATAACTCAGAAACGAACAGTCGGATAAACACCAAACTGGTATTTACGTTCAGTATCTTCCAGAGATGCAACACGAAGGTTTTCAAGAAAATCCCCCACCCCAGATTACCATTTACATAGAAAATTTTTCTAAAATTTTAATTTTCTCAAAAATGGCTCTAACGATTTTGATTAAAATATCATATGTTTAAGATATTCTCATGCCAAATAAAATGTATATCTTGAATTTTCTGGGAATGTCTCCAAAAGTATTCTTCATTGTGAACGACTTTTGCATAACTGGTAAACCATAAGAGATAGACAGGATTTTACTACACAAAAAATGTAGATCGCGTTAAAATACACAATTTATGTCCTACACATTTTTTTTGGTGCGTGAACCATTTTCGAGAGATTGCTTGTTATTCCATTAACTTTTTTCTTTCTCTACCACGTATAGTAAGTAGGGGAAGTATTGTATTCCATCCAAAAATTTGATACCGAAATTTCACCGGAAATACATGTTTTGAGACCCCCTGAATCCAAAAAAAGCATTTTTGGAAACATGTCCGTGTGTGTGTGTGTGTGTCTGTCTGTGAACAGCATAACTCAGAAACGTACACTCGGATAAACACCAAACTTGGTATTTAGGTTCAGTATCTTCCAAGGATGCGACATGAAGATTTTCAAGAAAATCCCCCCATCCCAGATTACCCTTTATATGGAAGATTTTTCGAAAATTTTAATTTTGTCAAAAATGGCTCTAACGATTTTGATTAAAATATCATATAATTAAGATATTCTTATGACAAGTAAAATGTATATCTTGAATTTCCTGGGAATGTCTCCAAAAGTATTCTTCATTGTGAACGACTTTTGCATAACTGGTAAACCATAAAGAGATAGACAAAATTTTACTACACAAAAAATGTAGATCGCGTTAAAATACACAATTTATTTCATATACATTTTTTTTGTTGAGTGAACCATTTTCGAGATATTGCTTGTTATTCCCTCAAATTTTTCAATACTTATTTTCTCAAATGGGAATTCGTTATTCATTTTTTTGTCTTGGATATGCAAAGAGTATTAATCTGTGGGAACGGGTATGGTGCTGTACCTAGCAACCAGCTATTAAGAGATATGTATGTTCTTAAAGCCTACTGTATTTCCAAATTGCCCTTGTAAATATATATTCCCCTTACATCTACAAGAAACTTAGCAATAAGAAAGAGTCTGCAAATGTTTATCTCGATTAACAAGAAGTAGATAGAGAATAAGCGTTTATAAAAATAGTTTGTACAAGAGTAGAGAAAGTCATGTAAGTGTAACACATCAAATTTTTCAATAATTTTCTCAAATGGGAATTCGTTATTCATTTTTTTGTCTTGGATATGCAAAGAGTATTAATCTGTGGCAAAGAAAATGGTGCTGCACCTAGCAACCAGCTATTAAGGGATATATATGCTTAAAGGCTACTGTATTTCTATATTGACCTTGTAAATATATATTCCTCTTACCTCTACAAGAAAATTAGCAATAAGATGGAGTCTGCAAATGTTTATCTCGATTAACATGAAGTAGATGGAGAATAAGCGTTTGTAAAAATAGTTTGTACAAGAGTAGGGAAAGTCATGTGAGTGTAACACATAAGATTTTATATTATTCTTCTCAAATTTCAAATAATAGGAACCGCATATAGTGTGGGGCTGAATATGCAAAGATACAGCTGTATGAAAAACTATAGAATTATTAATTAATGTTTCTACTGGAATGCAAAGTCAAGTTTATACAATTTACCTCGTGTATTTTACACATTGATATTCCTTTATTAAAAGCATTCTTCTCCAAAAGCATTATGGTGTTTTTACACAAAGAGACAATACTTGTGGCTGTAGCAATGAAAGCATTCAATTTCCTTATTTCTCTTTCACGTCCAGTAAATATTTGTGCAGCTATCTGACCTGTGAATATGGCATCCTTCGGGAGAAAATGTTTGATTATTCGCTCACTGAAAACAATAATATTTATTTTGTTTGCTACTGTTCGCCTCTGAAAGGTTCACCAATATTCCTATTAGAGGAACTCCAGGTAAACTTTACAATGTATTTGAATTTAATGTTCTTGTTAACGTTGTAATAGATTTACAGAGGACAGTAACGTGGAAAATGTAAATCAATATACAATTCAACACAGCTTATGAGAGTTTACCGTGGTTTAATATCTACTGCTATAGTTTTGGCTTTGTTGATAATTTGAGATAATTTTTTGAAGAACTATTATAAAGCTTCTAACCTAATTATTGTTTAAAATATGGTTGTAAGCAGGATTTATCATAATTAATAGCGCAAACTAAAACGGTTGAAGGTATACGATAGTAGAGGCAAATAAGTTCCAGTAAACATGGGTTTGCAAACGAGTCCATGTGCGAGATAATTGTATATGTATGATTACAAGCCGCCACTGACTTCATTAAGCAACATCGTCCCAAGTAGTACAAATGAATTTTAAAAGTAGAATTTTCGTTTAATAATTGCCATTCTAAGTTGCCTCACAATTCACACATGGCTAAACTTAACAAGGAATACAGTTCTACCTTAATATGTTACATGTTATTAATATTGTACACTCTTCCCTGCTAAAGGAGATGTTCAAAGTATCGTCCTTGCATCCGGATGCAAAACTGCACCCGCCTCTGCAGTGAGTTTCGAATTCTTTCAAACGCCCTAATCATCTTGAAATTCTTGACAAACACGTACAATTCTCTGCTCCGGTACTTCAACGCTATCAACGGGAGTGCTGGACACTACACTTTTGAGGTTATTCCATACAGAAAAATCCAAAGGATTGAGATCAAGTGATCGTGGAGGCCTAGTTATATGTCCTCCTCGAACTATCCATCTTGGACCATATCTCTGTCTTCTTACGTAGCATCATGTTCCCATATTCCGACATTGCTCAAGGGGAACATCATCAAGAAATTCTCGTCAGTGGCGGTTCATAACCACACATTCCTAATACTAAAGCTCGCATAGGGCTTGTTTGCAAGTCCATATTTACTGGAACCTTTTCGTTCTATTATTGTATACTTTCAGCCGTTTATATTTGCGTTATTATGATATACGCTGTGCAAATAAGTATTATCTTTTTGCTATTTCCTATATAACACTACAGAAGAAATTGTTTCAACCTAAAAATGTGTTACCCCACATTCACCGGTAATAGGAAGGCAATACTAGAAGTAAATACACATTGCCGCTGCACTACTCTCTCCATTTATTAACGTGAGTTAATCTGAAAAAAAGTAAATTAACCCCTGTTTCTTATAACCTTGCCCTGCTGATATATATTCTACTGCGCTCTCTTTTCCCTTATTTGCTAATGTACATGGCGATTTATGACAAACAAGCCCTGTGGAAAGTAAGGTCAGGCGATAAAAACGTTCTGTCATGAGATGCACATGCTTTTGTCATCCTGAGAGGCAAGTTTACACCGAAAGTTCCTCTTACCGATTTGTTTATAAGAATTCACATGTTAGCCAAAAGTATTAATTTTGTTAAATAATATATTTTATTCATACGGTTATGAAAATATAAGTGCCAATTCTCTTCGAATATATTAAGGTAAATGACAATGTTAAAAAAAGGAACAAGTTAGTATCATACAGCATTTTCTGCGGCAGCTGCCAATGAGATGTGACTAATGCACGTGATAGTTAAGAGATGGGTACACTTATATGGAACAGAGTTTAATTGAAAGCTTCTGTGTCCATCTGTTGAAAAGGAGGACGAAAAATATTCAGATCAAGTTAGTGTCTCCGATAAAAGTTATTTTATTACAGAGAAACTTTTAAGTCCACGGCGCGGAAACAAATTCTTAAACAGTTTTGAAGGAATATGTTGTTAGTCTACAGCGAAGAAGATATTGTTCTTGGAGTTTATGTTTTGATGTTAGCCTCACGCTTGGGAACCAACTTGAAGTAGAAATGTTTGTTACGTAATATGCTGCTACGTATGAGTAGCTGATTTGAAGATGTATTTTTGTTGTTACGCTCCAAGTTTTAAAAATATTAACTATTATCTTTGTTATTAAACTGCTTCTATAAATAGTATTTATGTTTGTTTTTACCTTGGCTGTGTCAGTATTACTTTAGAGACACGTTTCTCTTAATCAGGGCGTGGTGCGACAAGTATGTAGGGTTACACAGATTTTAAGTTTAAATTCACTTCTTTTTATTAATCCTTGACACAAATTAAATAGCACTAAACTGATATCACGAGCTGTGAGATTTTTAATTTAATACCTGCACTTTGTTAACGCGTATACATAATTTTCGTTTCACACGAATACGTAATATTTCTTTAGAGAACACATCTTTCATCCGGTCACTACCAAGGTCTGCAGGCAACTGAACATATTTCAACCGTCCAAATCCGTAAACTTCTGTATTTCAAGTCTCTGATTGGCTAATCCTAGTCCAATAGAATACCTGCATTTTACTAAAGCTTTTTCTAGTTGTTGATTAGCTATTTTAAACTGTCACAAAAATTGACATTATTGTTGCGCTAATCATGACTAGTAGCATTTAAACTCTCAAACTCATTATTGCCTCAAGGTTACCTCATTGTTACCTCATTCTTAGCAACTTTAAACTTATTATTCTCACAGTTCTTACATTATTAAATTACGTAATGCATTCACATAACATTATTAAACATGTTTACAATAATATAAGTATTTGCAATGACTGTTACATACATTTTTCAAATTATTACACATATATTGCTTCAAGGCGGGCTGTTATTGAATTTACATATCATATAATTTAATTGAAATTATTCAAGTGTTAAGAATACTGCCTCAACAGTGAGCCTTGAAAGCAGTTTTCTAACATTTGAATGCTTTACAGAGTTTCCTTTAGTACTACTGACTTTTTAGTCGTTGCTTTAATATCGAAATGTCATGAATTTTGGCATCCATAAATAAGGTGCTTTAAAGTAAATTTCCATGCCTAAAAGTACATAATGTTAAGTTTGCTAATTATAAATATGAATCCATAAATTCCAATTATTTATTTAGTGTCGTATAGCTTTTTTGGTTTTTGTGTACCAACATTCTCATCTTAGTTTCTGTTGCGTTTTATGTGTCCAAATTCACTTCCGAATCACTCATGCTCCTAATTATATTTATTACTTTCGTTTTAGTAACGGTACCAGCTGACCCAGCAGCGCTGTATTTCAGGTGTGCAGATATCCCTGCATTTCTTTCATTTTTCTTGAAAAATTTCTTGTCGCATTCCTGGAAGATACTAAACTCAAATTCCAAGTTCGGTATTTATTCGACTTTTCGTTTTGAGTTATGCTGTTCAAGACATACAGACACACACCACACGGACATGTTTCCAAAAATACCTTATTTGGATTCAGGCACTTCAAAACATGTATTCCCGGTGAAATCTCGGTATCGAATTTTTGGGTGGAATGCAATACTTCCTCTACTTATTATACTAGAGAAAGTAAAACCAACGTAAACATGGGCTGTCGACGGGAATCGAACCCACTCCCGAAAACCCTCACACATCTTGGAGCAGTGTCGCTCGCTATGGGTAGAGTAAGTCGTGTGAATTACCCTCACTGGGTAATGAAACTAGGACGGTTGCTACGTGGTAGAGTGGTTACAAACTTAGCGACACGGAACAGGATTAATTACACTGCGGCGCAGTGATTTCCGAAAACATCCAGCAGATGTCTCTCTTCTCTATTAACAATTCCGGGAGAGGTTTAGACGATCAGCGTGCCAACGTATTATCTGACTTGGGAGTCGGCAAGCAGGCACCTGATACAACCTGCATAGCTCTCTCTCTGTTAACATGACAACTTGAAGGAGTAGCTAAATTACTGCAACTGTCTGCGTCAGACAGTCTCAATCTCCAGTCCGTGAAGGATGCATGAACCGAGATGAAGCCCTTCACCAATGTTTCCTTACTGCAGACCTTGAGCAGATTTCAGTGGCGTGCAAACCTTAGCATCGCACACTTGGATATTCTTGCCGAATCGTGAAGTTTGGCAAATCATGCGGTCATTTTCGTCTATTTACTTTCTATATTAGGTACTTATAGTGAGTAGGGGAAGTATTGTATTCTATTAAAAATTTCGATATCGAGATTTCACCGGAAATACATGTTTTGAGGCCCCTAAATAAAAAAATATAGAAAAATCTGATGTGCTACACTCGCATGACTTCTCTCTCCTTTTTACAAACACTTATTCTCCATCTAGTTCATGTTAATCGAGATAAACATTTGCAAAAACTATCTTATTGATAATTTTCTTGTAGGTAGGCTTTCAGCGATAGTCAAATCTTTTAAGAGCTGGTTGCTATGTGGAACATTCCATTCACTTTCTATGTCCAGGACATAAAAAGACGAATAACAAATTCGCATTTGAGAAAAGGTATAAGTATTGGAAAATTAAAAAAAAAACAAGGAATACCTCGGAAATGGTTCAGTCCACAAAACAAATGTATATAACATAAATTGTGTGTTTTAAGGAGCTCTACATGTATTGTGTAGAAACATTTTATCTATCTCGTACGATTTATCTGTTTTGCAAAGTCCATTCAGAAAGAAGAGGACTTTTGGTAACATTCCCAGAAAATTCAAGACATACATTTTATTTTTCATGAAAATATCTTAAATATATGATATTTTAATCAAAATGGAGCCATTTTTTAGAAAATCTAAATTTTCGAAAAATTTCCCATATAAAGGGCGGTCTGGGGTGGGGTATTGTTTTTTGCAAATGTTTGTGTTGCATCTTTAAAAGATACTGAACCTAAATACCAAGATTGGTGTTTATCTAACTTTTGCTTTTAGAGTATGCTTTCCACAGACACACACTGACCTTTTTCTAAAAGTGCCTTTTTTGGATTCAGGGGGCCTCAAAACATGTATTTACGGTGAAATCTCGATATCAACTTTTTGGGTGGAATACAATAACTACTTGCCCTTCTTATTGTATGTATTAGGGAAAGTAAAAATGGCCGCGCGCTTTATGTGGTGCCGATTCTAGTAGTGTCTTCAACCAATCTTCTGGTACTGTCAGTTTCAGAAACGCCATGAACTTCCTCGTGCACTGAGAGATTTTTCTTTCGTAGTTCTTCGGCTATCACAGATCTTATTTTATGATTTATAGAATTTCACAGCAGTTTGCCAGGATCCCAAAACCTGTCCAAGGTTTTCATACTCATACAGGCAATGCCTGCAGTGGTTATTGTTTTGGATCTACCAGAGATGATTCTTACCATTTTAATCACTTCCTTCTATTCGCCGCGTGTTGGTCCTTCAGGTTTGCTGACCCAGGAGTTAGCGGGTATATACTCTTTGAATAAGATGACAACTTTGATTTTGAGGCAGTATTTTTAACACTTAAATGATTTCAGTCTAATTATACAATATATAAATTCAATAGCAGCCCGTCTTAAAGCAATATGTGTATGTAACAATATATAAAAACTGTATATTACAGTCATTGTATATGCTTATATTATTATATACATGTGTAATAATGTTATGTGAATGTATTACGTAATCTAATAATGTAGGAGCTGTGAGAATAATAGGTTAAAAGTTGCTAACAATGAGGTAGCCTTGAGGCAATAATGAATTTGGAAGTTTAAAAATGCTACTAGTCATTATTGGAGCAACAGTAATGCAATTTTTGAGACTGTTTAATAAATAGCCAATCAACAACCAGAAATAAGCTTAAGTTAAATAAAAGTATTCTATTGCATTAGGAATAGCCAATCAGAGACTTGAAATACAGAAATTTTCAAATTTAAGCGGAAGAAATCAATTTAGTTGCTTGTAGACAGTGCTCATAACTGGACGCGTTGGTTATAGACAGTGTTACTAATTAAACGCGAGATGTGTCCTCGAGAAATTTAAAACGTACTCGTGTGAGACGAAAATAGTTTAATACGTGTTAAAAAAATGCAAGTAATTAATAAAAGAATCTCACAGCTCTCTTTCTCTTTCTCTCTCTATCAGTGAAGTGTTATTTAAATCGTGTCAAACATTAATAAAAAGATTGAAGTAAAATTATAATCTGTGTAATCCTACATTCTTCAGTTGTACTACAACCCTGCAAAGAGAAACATGTCTCTAAAAATAAATACTGACGCAGCCGAGGCAAACATAAATATATAATATTTAAAGAAACAGTAGAAATTACAACCTTAATATTTTTAAACATTTTTGGGCGCAAAAGTACATTTGGGGCGAAGTCTACCGGAAAAGGGTAATATACGTACGGTTGCAACAACTTCAAGTTCGGCTCCCCAACAGTTGAACTACAATACAAAGCTTCTTCAAATTGGCTCCCAAAACGTGGGGCAAATAACAACGTCTTCAATTTTTATGTTTACAACATACCTCTAATAATAACACTTCTAAAAGTTTGTGTCTCTAATATAATAATCAAAATAACTGTGTGGGTTAGGTTGGTAGCTCCAAATGGACAATAACCGTGTTACCTAACAGGTGAATATCAAGGGGATGGTTACAAAAAAGACAACAACAACACGGTAATCAAAGATGCGCCTATATTGGACAATTTTAGCAGGCTTTGTGAGCTAATAAACAATTTAATGCGGGTTTTGTCAACACTATAAACATGTATCATTTATTTTGTCGCTTCCGGCCTATAAAAACTACTAGCGTTGCTGTTGGCATCAGTAAACAAGCCACTACTGTGTGTTTACGTTTGTACTCTGAACCAGGACCCTGTTGGTTGACATCGTCAGGCTGTCACAAAACAATCAAAGTACCGCATGTTTTATCAGCCCCCAAAAAGCAGCTTTAATTCATTCAGTTTAATTTAATTTCTTTCCTTTAATTTTGTACATGGTAACTAGACGAATGCTGGGTTGGATAATTCATATCAACCCTTCATCACTACATTTGATTTCCTTCTTGTTTACTGCCATACCAGGTATTGGGCTGATCACCCATCCTGGGTATCCTATGATCTAGAGTTTGCTTGCTCCTCAACTGACACAAGGTATTGGTTTCTAAGTCCTAGGAGGTTTAAATCCTACAAAGAGGAGCATAATCCATTGAAGAAGAGTTTTGTACACAAAATATTATTAGGAGATATTCGACCAATGGGTCATTTACTTTGTCTACTCTTAGCGTAGTAACTAGAGCATGGTATTGTTTTCGGCATGTTCTAGTAGCCTCTCTTTCTAGAACGTCGTGCTTTGTATGCGAGAGCTAAACAAGGGGCTTTTCTTGCGTAAGAGTTCACCTGAGTTCTGTTAGTTAAATACAAGTGAAAAGTGCACAGTGCCATTGCCAGTTCAGTTCAGTTATGAGTTATGATTAGACGAATCAGCTGTGTTGTGTTTAGAGTGTGTGACAAAAGAGACTCAAGTACTAAACTTTCATTTAAAAATGCGCAAACAAGATTTCATTGGAAATAAGGGTTTTTAGGCAACCTGATTCCAAACAGCATTAAAAACATCCCCCGTGTGTGTATGTCTGTGTGTATCTGTGAAAATTATTAATCAAAAACAGTATCTTGGATAACTACCAAATTTAGTTTTAAGTTCAGCATCTTCCAAACATACAATATATAGATTTTCAAGAAAATCCGTCCACCCCACACTACGGTTACATGGAACTTTTTCGTTATTTTTGAAATTCCTAAAAATGGCTGTAATGATATTGAGTAAAATGCCTGATTTCAAATATGTTTACTTTTATCTCGCCATAATGTCCACATTGCCTGCATTTCTAAACCCATTTTTATCCTCAGAAAACATTCACTCTCCCAGGTTACCATGTTTATAATGTGATATAACGCCCTATAAGCTTCTGGAGGTTTAGTTATTATTGTTGATCAATAGTCGGATGTCTCTATATGCTGGCCTTGAAATTCCATACTCGTACCACGACATCGTGAGAAATATTTGAATAGGGTTAGCTTTAAAAATATGACTGGTATTGCAAAATTAAAATCAATCACAACAGATAACTCGGATATGGCTTATACCACAAAAATATTTCAAATAAATTGTGTATTTTAAAGAGATCTACATTAGTTTATGTAGTAAGTTTTTGTCTATATGTTACAGTTTACCTATTATACTAAATTAAGAAAAAATCCCTCACAATGAAGAAGACTTTGTTCCCAGAAAACTCAAGATATACCTATATTGTATTTCTAATATAAATAACTTTAATATATTGTGACCGACAGCTCGAAGACATCTGCGAACCGTCGGGAAGCCCCTTCTGTCCATTGAGTGAGGCCGTTGAACAATAACCCATTACGTATGTGCCGCTTCCCTATTTTAGATCACTCCTTTCGGCATGTTCTAGTAATCTCTCTTTCTAGAACGTTGTGCTTTGTATGCGAGAGCTATACAAGGGGCTTTTCTTGCGTGAGTTCACCTGAGTTCTGTTAGTTAAAAACTTACGTAGTGAAAAGTGTACAGTGCAGTTCAGTTGTGAGTTGTGATTAGACGAATCAACTGTGTTGTGTTTAGAATGTGTGACAAAAGTGACTCAAGTACTAAACTGAGTACATAAGTGATAAATAACATGTGTTTCGCAGTAAATGGTGTTCGCATTTGCTACAATATGGCATTTCAACAAATTGTTAGAGCCATTTTTAGAAAATAAAAATGGAAGTTTTTTCCAAGTAAAGTATGGTTTGGGGTGGGGACACTTTGTTTTGCTTTTAATCTCTAGTTTCTCCCAAAGATGTGACAGGAACTTAAATATGTTTCAGTTTGTTATTTTTCGTTTTTGAGTTATGCAGTTTACAGACGCACACCCACATACACACACATGGATCTTTTTCTCTAAATGCTTGTTTTGTATTCAGGGGGTCTCAAAACGGTGAAATCTGACTTCGAATTTTTGGTTGGAGTACAACCTACTACAGGTAGGTGGCAGAGAGAGTAAAACGACAATGCTAAAAGGAACAGACTCGTAACAAAATGAAAATAAATTAAGGACACGTAATGTTTAGCTGCAGAAAAATAAAAAGTAATGAAAACTTCTTTGGAGTGGCTGTTAAACTCCAGCGCAAAATAATGGTCTATATCTGCCACATGCAGAGGTGAAATGGCCATAGACCCCAATAAAAGTAGCAGAAAATTAAATTCATTCGGATAAGAGAAATTTAATTAGCTCTCGTGCATCTCGCCACAGTAACAGTGACACTGCATGTGCACGGAAAGCTGAAGATCCAGAGTTCGAGTTCTGATAGTAACATTTAAGTATTCAAAACACAATCAACCGTGGAAAGCTACAACGAAAGCTTAATAGTAACCAATCATCCTAATGCTCATTTCACTTTCTAGTATCACTCTTCCTACAGAAGTTATTCTTCTCTCTATTTATACAGATAAACTTTCATTACACATTTACATATTCGTTGTAGGTTAAAGAAGGATTGGATTGGCTACGGAGGGGACTCGGCACAGATTCACATAGAGGATATTGTACGTAGGCTTACAAGGGGGCGTCCCCGGAGGAAGGATGAGGCGAGAGGGGACACCGGGCGGCCGGAACCAGAAATGATGGCACAGGAATGGCAGGGCCTCTAACTTTCCAGACAGAAACTCCCAGGCAGATAGACAGGCAAACCGGAGACCTCACCCCGCATAGAGGGATCAAAAGCCCCTCAAATTGGTTCGGATACCCCCGGCAGCAAGCCGAAAGAAGAGGGTTGGAGAGAGTCACAAAGAGCATCCTTTTTCCCCGGCACCCTCAACCGAAACACCATCGCCGACACTTCCAACCCTGAAAGGGAGAAACGGGATAAAAGATGAAGTGAAATGAAAATGGAGATGAAATGGAGGGACAGGAAATTCTGGGATGTGGGAATCCTTCCCAGCATTCGACTGGTAACTCGAAAAAAACACATTGGTCAGGAAGGAATCGAACCCACGACCTACCGAACGCCGGCCACACACGAAACCGCCTAAGCCATCCCACTCGGTAAAAGGACACCCTAGGCGATAGTCAAATTTTTAAAAAGCGCAGCGCTAGGTGACGCCTGTCTGATTCCAAATAAAGCATTTTTAGAACAATGTCCGCGTGTGTGTCTCTGAACAGCATAACTCAAAAACGAAAAGTCGTATAAATGCCAAAATTGGTATTTAGATTCAGCATCTTTTTAAGATATGACACGAAGATATTCAATAATATCCCTCAGCCTAAACTATCCTTTACATGGAACATTTTTTCCAAATGTTTAATGACTAAAAATTTTGAATAAAATACCGTATATGGAAGATAATTATATTATAGATAAAATGTGTATCTTGAGTTTTCTACGAATAGTCTATGAAGCTCTCTTCATTCGGAAGGAAATTTGTATAATCTTGTATAACTGGAAAACGTTAAACGATAGACAAAACGTACTACACAAAAAATATAAATCTCTTTAAAACAATTTCTTTCAAATACATTTTTTATGGCATAATCCATTTCCGAGATATCCGTTATTAAAGGTTCGAATTGTTCATTTCTTGGTCATTTTCTTTAAGTTCTGTCAACATTAAGTTGTTTCTCGCTGTCTTGGAAACAGTATGTAATAAGGCCAGCATATAGCGCCCAGTTCCTAAACATTTGGCTATCGCTGTTCTCATTGTATTTATAACGAAATGTGTAATATAGTTATTTCGCAAAAGGTTTATTTGGATTAAAATGACGTGTATAGAAAAAAATCTGATGTTACACTAACATGACTTTCTCTACTCTTGTACAAACTATTTTTACAAACTCTTATTCTCCATCTATTTCATATTAATCGAGATAAACATTTGCAGAAACGATCTTTTGACATGCAAAGAGAATTTAATTTTACACATAGCGACCAGTTCCAGAAATATTTGACTATCGCTTAAGGCGAACTATGTTCCTCATGTTTTGTAATTGCAAGGGCAATATAGAAATACAGTAGCCTTTAAGCATCGACATATCTCTTAATAGCTGGTTGCTAGGTGCAGCTCCATTCTCTTTGCCACAGATAAATACTCTTTACATATCCAAGACAAAAAATGAACAAGGAATTCCCATTTGAGAAAATAAGGATTGAAAAATTTAAGGGAATAACAAGCAATATCTCGAAAATGGTTCACTGAACAAAAAATGTATATGACATAAATTGTGTATTTTAACGCGATTTACATTTTTTTGTGTAGTAAAATTTTGTTTATCTCTTTATGGTTTACCAGTTATGCAAAAGTCATTTACAATGAAGAATACTTTTGGAGACATTCCCAGAAAATTCAAGATATACATTTTATTTGTCATGAAAATATCTTAAACATATGATACTTTAATCAAAATCGTTAGAGCCATTTTTGAAAAAATTAAAATTTTCGAAAAATGTTCCCTGTGAAGGGTAATCTGGGGTGGGGGGATTTTCTTGAAAACCTTCGTGTCGCATCTCTGGAAGATACTGAACCTAAATACCAAGTTTGGCGCTTATCCGACTGTTCGTTTCTGAGTTACGCTGTTCACAGACTCACAGACACACACACGGACACGTTTCCAAAAATGCTTTTTTTGGACTCAGGGCTCTCAAAACATATATTTCCGGTGAAATCTCGCTATGGAATTTTTGGGTGGAATACAATACTTCCCCTACTTTCTATACGTAGTAGTAGTTTTAGTAAGAAAGTTCGTATACCCACTAATAAGTAACAGAGGATAGAAAAGCCATGTGAATGTATTACTTCAGATTTTTTCATATACGAGTATGTTCTGTATACTATTCTTACAAAGCCTTATTTTTCTATCTACTTCATGTTAATTGAGATAAATCTTTGCAGAAATAGTTTGATTATACATTTTGTTGTAAGTAAAAGAGGATAAAGGAAACTGAATCGGTATTCAGATGTTTAAAAGCAGATCGATATATGCTGGTCTTTATTCCATACTCTTCCCATGACATCGCGAGAAACAACTGAATGGCAACAGTAGTTTTATGATAATGGAAATTCTCAACAGTAATAATAGATATCTCTAGTGTGTTTTAAAGAGAACTAAATTTTCGAGTAGTACCTACGTTTTTGTCTATCTGTTATGGCTCAACGGTTATATAAATTAAACAAAATTTCCTAAAATAAAGAGGCGTTTATAGGTTATTCCTAGAAGGAATTTATATTATATGTAATATAAATATTTGTACTTTCAGTATCTTAAACTTACGGTATTTTAATCAAAATCTTGAAAATTTTCCTGCTGCAGCATTGTAAGATGCTGAACCATGAAAATAAATATGGTATTTATCCGGCATTTTGTTTTTGGTTTATGCGATTTACAGACACACACACAAACACACGGAGCTTTTTATAAATGTACTGGTTTTTGCATTTAGGGACCTCAAATAATTCATTTCTTGTGAACTCTGAATGTCGAATTTTTGGGTGGAGCGCAATACTTTCGCTATCAAATTGGTTCATGATGGAGAAAGTTAAAATGCTTTTCTTTTACTGATAAGATCTCAAAGCATGTAATTCCCATAATTCCCTACTATGTGTACTGTCGTGTATAAAATGTGGCCAATAATGGAACGGGGCTGTTTATGTTGGTACGATAAAAATCTAGTCTCCCCCCTCCTTACCAGCGTGACCACTTCTGATTTTCAAATACAATTTTAGCCACTTGATTGACATGGTACTTTACCTCCCACAAAGTATGGCCGAACTGCCGAAGGGTAACATTACAGCTTAAACCTTATATTTTCATGCTACACTACCGTTTTCTTAGTAGCGTCAACTTAACCTGCGTCTCCATGTCGCTGATGAAAGCTCTCATATATGTAAATGTTGTAGCTGTCGTTCAGTTTAACCTCACATGCAAATAATTCTTCAACCCTTCCTCTAGAATTTGTAAACTGTTTAGCCTTTCCTTGTGCACCAATCGCAGGGAAACCCTTTTTTGTCGTCCTCTGTGGTATAGTAGTTGCCATGCTAGCCTCTAGTTCTCGAGATCGCGGGTTCAGTCCCCGCGGAGAGCGATGGATTTTTTCGGGCGTAAAAACCCTTCGGAAGGGAAGTAAAGTCGGGGGTCCCGTGCCGTAGATATACTGCATAAAAGAACCTTAAGCCTGATAAAAAATGACCGGTCTTTCACGCCCAATGTAGACTGGAACGTTAAGAACCATAGTAGTTAAAGAGCGTCCACAAATAAAAGACGCAATTTAATTTTTGACCTTTGTTCATAGGGTATGCAACGGAGGGAAAACCTCGCGCACTGCGACCAATGGGAGATCTATTGTGGCTTCCATCACCCCAGAAGGATTAGATGAAGTGAAGAAACCACAGAAGGTTACAGGCTGTAGGCAGACAGGCGCACGGATTTCCCTAACAGTTCCCAGCTTGAAGACCCGTCCCATCTTGGATCTGTCCGTCACCGCCATACGCCTCGAAAACTAGAAGCATATCTGAAACGTGAGAGGGAATGAAAGGGAGATTATGCAAAGGAAATCTCTGTAGATGAGAATCCACACCAGAATCCATCTATCTACCATGGAAAACCAGAAAAGTCCAACGTCAGAGTGCGCGGACGACGATAATCGAACTCGGGACCTCCTGAATGCAAGCCTCACAGATTACCGCGGAACCATTTCGCTTGTGACCTTTGTTCATAGGCTAATGCGTATACGTTAGACTTAAACACAAGTCAATAAGATATTGGCTCACACAGGGATGAATTTGGAACACAGCTGAATTTATGTCAACGTTAAATAAAGAAAAACACTACAAGAATTCCAGAAGTATCGGCAGGTTTCCCTACACTCGACTGTACGTAAGGACAACTGAATTAATTTGTCTATGCATAGCACAATATCAAACAGCTAACATGTACGTGTATTATCAAATTAGGAGCATACCATATCATTGAGTACAAAATATATCCCGCAAATTAAGCGAAATTAATAGCAAAAATATAATTATATACAAATTTAATATTACCATGGGAAACGCCCATTAAGGGTATTATTAAAATTGGTAACTAAATTACAAAGCAATTGAGCGTACTCAGTTACTTGGTTGCCACATTCCACTTAATTAGAACATTGATTTATGAATAAATCAGAGAGAGATTTCAACAGTTTCACGTCGTCATGATAAAATCCGTGAACAGCGCTCAGAAGAGATGACTGGGAGGTGTGGCTAATGATTCGAAATGATTAGTCTCGAATGTGAGCTGACCAAAATGCTGTAACTGCAGTTCTGTAACTACCGAGTTTCCTTACTCTTTTTAGAAAAAGTGTTTGAATAAATAAAAGTGTTGATAGTGTAAAATGCAAGCTAATCAAACTAAGTCTCTTTTATTTTCAAACAACTCCTTGATATACACTCTAAAAATATCACGCTCCATTTATTCATAATAAATGATGAAGTGTTTTACCCTCTGGTCTTCTATTGAAGTAAAATACCGATGGCAGATTGAAAGCTTACGTACAGTTAACTAAGCAATGCGGGCGAATCAGACTGCTTCGTCATTAAAACTTTCATCAGCACAACACATAAAGCATTGACGTTATACGTTGCTAAAAGCGTGAGATTGCATCTTCCATTAATTTTATCACATTTTTTACACACTCTACTACGTATAGTAAGTAGGCGAAATATTGTATTCCACCCAAAAATTCAATACCGAGATTTCACCAGAAATATATGTTTTGAGACCCCCTGAATCCAAAAAAAGATTTTTTGTAAACATGTCCGTGTGTGTGCCTGTGTGTGTGTGTGTGTGTGTGTGTCTGTGTGTCTGTGAACAGCATAACTCAGAAACGAACAGTCGGATAAACACCAAACTTGGTATTTAGGTTCAGTATCTTCCAGAGATGCGACACGAAGGTTTTCAAGAGAATCCCCCCTTACCCTTTACATGGAACATTTTTCGAAAATTTTAATTTTCTCAAAAATGTCTCTAACGATTTTGATTGAAATATCATATGTTTATGATATTTTCATGACAAATGAAATGTATATCTCGAATTTTCTAGGAATATCTCCAAAAGTATTCTTCATTGTGAACGACTTTTGCATAACTGGTAAACCATAAAGGTTAGTAAAAATTTTACTACACAAAAATGTAGATCGCATTAAAATACACAATTTATGTCATATACATTTTTTGTTGGGTGAACCATTTTCGAGATATTGCTTATTATTCCCTTAAATTTTCCACTACTTATACTTTTTCTCAAATTCGTTATTCATTCTTTTGTCCTGGTAATGCAAAGAGAATGGAATACTAACCACATAGCAACCACCTTTAAAATATTTGACTATGGCTTAAAGCCTAGCAATTCCCTTTGCATCTACAAGATAATTAGCAATAAGATTTAATATCTCGATTAACATGAAGCATATGGAAAACAGGCGTTTGTAAAACTAGTTTGTACAAGAGTAGAGAAAGTCATGTGAGTGTAACACATAAGATTTTTTGCACATATTTTATCATTTATGATATTATGTTGCGAATGTGTTACATTGACATGACTTTCTCTACCATACTTTTTGCTTTCTATATCTAGAGAAAGTATTGCATTCCACCTAAAAATTCAATATCGACATTCAATCGGAAATACATGTTTTGAGGCCACTGAATAAAGAAAACGTTTTTAGAAAAAGGTGCTTGCGCATGTATGTGCCTGTACCTGTAAACATATAACTGAAAAACAAAATGTCCGATAAGTACCAAATTTGGTATTTAAGTTCAGTATTTTTCAAAGATGCGACACGAAGATTTTAAACTAAATGCCCCATCTCCAACTACCCTTTAAATGGAAAATTTTTTATTTTTAAATCTTCTATGTATTTGAGACACTTACATGAAAGATAAAATGTACATGTTGAATTTTTTGGAAATAGCCTGTGAAGTCCTCTTCATTCGTAAAGAAATTTGTGGAGTCCTATATAACAGGTGAACTTTAATAGACGAAAACGTACTATACAGAAATTGTAAACCTGTTTAAAACACAATTATTTCAAATAACTTTTTTGTGGCATAAGCCATTTCCGAGATAGCCGTTATTAATAGTTCCAATTGTTCACTACATTGTCATTCCTTTAAAAGACCTGTCAACATTCAGTTCTTTCTTACGACTGCATGGAAAGAATATACACACACATGCTGCATATATATACTGTATAAGGCCAGCGTTCTAAAACATTTAATTATCGTTATACCCTCTATATCTATAACGAAATGTATAACTTCTGCTGCATTTATCCCATTAAAATGAAGCGTGTACAAAAATAAACTTTCGTAAGATAAGTTTTTATACCCATAATAAATGATACAGTGTGGAGAAGATCAAGTGAAAGTTACACATTTTATTTCTTTAAAACATTTAAATTATGTCGCAGTCAATGTTTGTTTGACCAGTATTAAAATATTTCAGTTACGAGTGCTTCATTATTAAGATTCAAATGCTTGTGAGTGTATGTGACATGGAGGTGATGTGCGCCAATTTGGCGGTTGGGATGTTTAGTAAAGGTTCCGGGCTAGCTCAGGTTCTCGTATGGATCTTGGATCTAGTGTTGGTGGTTAACACGACTGGTTTGTTTACCTGTTCGTTTATTTCCCATTATCTTTTTAAAATCTGAATCCTGATAGAACCCCGCTACACACAGGCCACGTTTACTGCTGTACTTCAAACTATCGCGCTTATCCGCCGACACTTTTCTATCAATTTGATTTATACTGCACCCACATTTGTTTTCAGAACAACTTCAAGGGAATACTACGAACAAGTGGTTTTCAAACACGCCTGTTTCTTTATTTCGAATTTTTCTATCCCCCATTTCGCTATTTTGTGATTTCTATCTTCTTTCCTATTGGTTTTCTACTTTTAAGTTTCCACATAAACTCGTATGCCTGCAGCTATCAGAGAATTTTTCTTCAACTCACATTCCTCTTTAAAAGTAATATTCATTTTCCAATCGTATTTAATAATATTATTCCTATGTTACTAATATCTACTTTCATATCACTATGGCTATCATGTTATATTTATAGCTACGCAGAAGATACTGTCTCATGCTTCAAGTTAATCTTCATACTTTGCAGCTTTGTCAACGCTCTGTAGATCTCTGACAACAAGAGGAATGTTTCTTATGACCAGGTATTACATTTACTCGCAGTGAAAGTCTTCGAGAAGTCTAATACCCCCAAGGGACTCCGATGGCCACTCTCTAATGGAATTTTTTCAGTGAATCACATAAAAACAGGAAAAACTCCAGATAGGAACACTAAGCTTATTTTGCAGAGTAGGAATGGACGAGAGATAGGGGAGAATAAGAATGGAAAGACAAATATATGAAAGAATGAACTCAGAGCTGCAATGATGTCCGCGCTGAAAAAGGACGAAAAGTAATTGGTTTCACATAAACCGCGCTAATTGCACCCAAAGGGAATATAAGTCTAACACTAACGCTTTAAAATTTAAGTATATGTTTACGTTAGAAATTATCTAGGCATAATATACTTCGTGCAAGATTCAGAAAAGGTACAAATGATACCGCTTCTTTGTAAGAGCGTTAATCCCAAAGTTTCAACAAACCACTGTCTTTGTTGTACGGGTTGGACCATGCAGTCAAAACAACCAGAGGGTGTAATCGCCAAATGCTTCCTGAAAATCTTTTCCTACCGTATTGCTGTCTTGTAAATTTATCCAGTTTCATGTGAGTTTAGTTTAGCATGATAATCCCCAAAACTGTCTGGCATTGCGACCTTTGCAGATTTATTGCGCATCCATTTGCATTGTTATTATCGTCAATCCAGAAGTTTGACGTTCACAATGAACTGTCAGATCTGGACCGCAGTGTTTGAAAGCTCCTCCAATTTTGGAAATTGACTCCCAAATCTAAGGGCTCTTTGGTGAGCAAGTATTGGGCACTCGTGCAATGGATGGTCAGTTGTCTCATCTATGTGTTTACATCGTCTACAGGCAGGATTCCTTTGCTGTCCTGCAAGAGACAGTTGCGCATGGCAGATTTTCCATACTTAACTTGAGCGGTTTTTGTGACCTGCTTCTTCTAATCTCTGTGTGCGAGCTTTGGAGTACCTGAATCCTACAGCTGAGTGCGAACACTTCTTGTATTCCCTGAGTAACTAGTCCGTTATAGCAGCTTAAGGGGACAAGGGTAGTCTGAAGACATGGAAATTACACCTTAGGTGTTAAATTGCCACTGCTCTTAAAGTTCTCAATGGTTTTCCAGAAATTTTTATGAATTATTCTATAAATCATGACAATTATTTAAAGTGGTTGTTTGCATTGATAGTTTATGTAGTTGAGTCCATAAAAATTATTTCATTCAGCAGAAAAATAATACAATTTGCTCGTAAAACATGTGAATTCAAGTACCCTTTTCTCTAATACTTCTTTCAATACAGAATCACACTTTTTAATCCTTGTTTTAGTATATTCAGCTATGTTCTGAACCTTAATTATTTAATTATGTATATCAGTTCAATAGAAATTGAAAAAAAATTATTCGCAAAGTCAAAAAAGTAAAAATGCGGAAAATTTTCAATTATTTTTGCTTTCGTAATATCAATAATACACATTATAAAGTTATGATTGAGATTCAAAAATTTTAGCTATGTATTGTATACCTGTGCTGAAAATTTCAGTCTCTACCTCTCATACTTTTTGAGAAAAAGGTACATAAGTATCAAAAAATGTTGTTTTGAGAAAACTGAATTTTTAGTTTGAACATTAAAATTCTGATACCCTTCAGAGCATTCCAGGGTCATCATTATCTGCACCTTCATTTCTGGATTGCTTCAGCTTTTCTGATTGCCTTCTGTTAGTCCTGGCCTCTTTTGTTAATTGCTGAACTGCTCGCTGGGCATGATATAGTCGTTCGTTGTTGAAAGATACAAAAATGTTCTAAAAAGGTGGCGTTGCATCACAGCTTTAAGGAACGCAGACAAGCATTTAAATAGTATTTAAATGTCTAAAAAACCTCTTAACCCCCCCAAAAAGTATATATTTTCCGAAACTGGGAATACTAGATATTTTAGTAGCGCCTAAAACAAAAAAATGTGATTTTTAACCATTTCAGAGCACCTTGGCCCCTTAAACGATCTTAATGACTCAACTGTCCTGGTGCAGGCCCATCAGGTTGTGGGCAACTAGTGCCGTGGGGATTCGCGGCATTGTAAGACCAACTTGGACTTAACCAAGTGGTTATTGAGCGCTTTCAGACCTTTGAGATAATAACAATCTGTCTATTATTGCAGCGTCTTCTTACACTCTCGCAAGTACTGGCTAAAATATCAAATATCTCGATTGAAAGATTGTGGCAATTTTATCGAAGCTAAATGATGGCTTGTTACTATTGATGTAGACTCCATCTCCTGTCCCAAATCCGGTTTTACTTCTTATTAATATTAAAAGATTATGATACAAAGGGGTAAAAGTAGGGTTTTATTTTGCGAGTAGGAATCCTACACATGTGGCATATACTGTGTTTTAGACAGCGCTCGAATTCATAAAATATCAACAATATTATATTGATTCCCGAAACTAACAGAGATCACCTTTAGAACTTGAAACAACGGAAATTACATTTAAAAAAGCGAGATATTGGATGTTTTGATAATTTTCTAGAAGTCATTTTCAGTGAAAACTATTTTCAACATGCTTTCCCTTGCACCAGTCAATGAAGCGATTAATTACTATATCACATTGCTTTCTAGATTTTTTGGGTAGGTAGTTCTAGTGTTATTCTTTCCGCTGCTTCTGTAATTTCACCTGGCTCTTCCATTTCAGTTTATTCTGAATTAATAATTTCTAACATTTAATCTTTATGTAGGTTACCCTAGATAAAAGAAAAACGTTTTTGATCAAAGCAAGCAGATTTACAGTATAGCGTATAGGCTAAGTTCACAATGAATTGCGATAAACATAAGTATATTGTGAACATATAGTGAGAAATTAATCATTTGAAAAGACATAATGAAAGGTAAAACCTAATCCAACCAAGTCGAGTGATTAAACATGTGCAAATACAAAGGGTAATTACCATGAGATTGGACTGGAAACTTAAGTTGGTCCCAATGAAGATTATCCCACTAGTGCGACAATTCAAAGTCTTTAGTTCGTGTGCACCATGTTAGAAGTTCTACTTTTAGTTCATGCTATCTAAAAAGAGTGTTTATTTGCTTGAAGATATCAATTGTCGAATTCGGTAGATCCTACTTACGAACCTGAGCCTTCTACGTTAAAGACGCCTACCAAGTCCAATTCGAGTAAGCCTGTAATAAGGAAACGCTAAAAGTTACGAGGCCAAGCAGTGAAAATTGACTTGCTACACAAGAAGGAAGTGCTTCACAATAATAGAAATCCTTTAACATCTCAGGCAGCAGGTGCCAGTAAAAGCAGCACTAAAAACATATCTCTATCACGCATGTTTCCAGTTATAGGACTACGACGAAGACAGAAAAAAATACAGTAGTTAAGCTTTCCATTAAGTTGATGATTTTACCAGGTAATTTGTTGTGTCGCATCGTGTGTGAGTATTAGCGAGAAGAGAAGTTAATAATCTGACGTATGTAAATTGAGAAACCGCAGTAAATACAGTATAAAATGTGCATAAGCTGAGTTGAACAAAAAAGTAGAAAAAATTCCGGCAACTCATTGGCAGGGCCATTGACACCACCTAACTGCAGTTTTCCCCAAGCTGTCAGGTCATTACAGCGGAGTAGGAGTCTAATTCACTTGCTCAGGAAGTATTATTGTGGCATTTGGTGTACTTTTAGAGGCTTAATTTGCTATATTTAGGGGGATTAGATATTCAGAAGTTGGAACTATTGTCGGTAGTACGTAGAGTTTATGGATGGAGCTATCAAGTAGATACTGACGTGAATACAGTATTCTCTCTTTTCTCTCTCTCTCTCTCTCTCTCTCTCTCTCTCTGCTATCTTTGTGCAGTCAACATGGGGAGCAGCACACATCTTCTTTCGATCACCTGGTTATGGTTCTGAATTTGACTTTTCCTATAATAAAGGAGCTTAAACATTCTCTTTAATCATGTTGGTATCTTGAAGGTATCCTTCCTGTTCATGTAGATGCTAGCAATCTTGAAATGTTTTATGCTTTGCTTCCGATGTCACCCCATTTGTGTTGAAAGTTATAAAGAAGTATTTTCGGACCTTTAGGACTATCGAGTTTTCTTGGGGATTAGACATTATATTCCGCCGAAAAATTTGATACGAGATTTCACCGGAAATATACGTTTTGAGTTCTCCTGGATTTAAGAAAAGATTATTTAGAAGAAGGTTCGTATGTGTGGATGTCTGACTGTCCGAGAACAGCATAACTCAAATACGAAAAGACTTTTAAATACCTAACTTTTCTTCCAAGTCATCATATTCCAAGGATGGAATACAAAGATATTCAAGAAAATTCTACACACCAAAGTAGCTTTTACATAGAATCTTTTTGTTATTCTTTTGTATAAAAATGGTTCTAACAATTTTTATTAAAGTACCTCATGTTTAAGTTATTTACATGACAATCAAAACGTATATCTTGAATTTTCTGGCAATATCCTTTGAATTCTTCTTCATTTGGGCGGAAGTTCATATAGTTTTTTATAACTGGTAAACCTTAAGACACAGACAAACACGTCCTACACAAAAAATTCACAATTTATTTCAAACAGCGTTTATTGTAGCATCAGCCATTTCCAGATATCTGTTTCTAGCGATGTCAAGTAAAGAGTATGTAATTTAAAGGCCAACATATAGCGATCCGCGTTTAATCATCTGACTAACGATTCAGTTTCTTCTGTCCCCCACGAATTGTGTAATAAAACTATTTCTGCAAAGAAAGCTTTCGTCAGAATAGTGTGTAGAAGTTATATAAAATAAACGATGTTGGATAGAGAAAGTCATGTGGATGTAAAATAAACAGAATGGACCATTTAAGTTCAGACTGTAGAATGTCTACAAAACTAAGCGTTGTAGAAAGAAGTGTCTTGAATAAAAGTTGCTTGAAAGTGGGGAAAGTATATTCCATTACTCGTGTTATGTTTGAAGGACATTATGATGGTCATCTTAGGGCCAATTTAATTGTTTAAAATTGGGAATTTACATTTTGTATGTTGTTTACTCATTAGAAAATGGTGTATAAAAAGTTGTTCATTTTGTGAGAGGAATAAGCAAACACAATAAAAAATGTTCATTCCCAATTACAGAACGTAACTTGACCCTCAAATGATCATCCATGGATGGTTCAAACCTTCATTGCGCTCTTCGTTCACAACCATTCAGAATTTTCGTTGTTATTTACATTAGTATAAAAACAATTGCAAAGTGCTTTATTCAAATGTTGTTTAGTTTTTAATGAGGAGTGAAAAAACAACATAAAAGATCTGATGTGTTAAACTCACATGACTTTCTCTACTCTTGTATAAACTATTTTTACAAACTCTTATTCTCCATCTATTTCATATTAATCGAGATAAACATTTGCAGAAACGATCTTTTGACATGCAAAGAGAATTACATTTTACACATAGCGACCAGTTCTAAAAATATTTGACTATGACTTAAGGCATACTATGTTCTCCTTGTTTTGTATTTGCAAGGGCAATATAGAACTACAGTAACCTTTAAGCATATACATATCTCTTAATAGCTGGTTGCTAGGTGCAGCACCATTCTCTTTGCCACAGATTCATACTCTTAGCATATCCAAGACAACAAAAAAATGAATAACGAATTCCCATTTGAGAAAATAAGTATTGAAAAAATTAAGCGAATAACAAGCATTATCTCGAAAATGGTTGACTCGACAAAAAAATGTATATGACATAAATTCTGTATTCTAACGCGATCTATAATATTTGTGTAGTAAAATTTTGTCTATCTCTTATGGTTTACCAGTTATGCAAAAGTCGCTCACAATGAAGAATATTTTTGGAGACATTCCCAGAAAATTCAAGATATACATTTTATTTGTCATGAAAATATCTTAAACATATGATATTTTAATCAAAATCGTTAGAGCCACTTTGAGAAAATTAATATTTTCGAAAAATGTTCCATGTAAAGGGTAATCTGGGCTGGGGGGATTTTCTTGAAAACCTTTGTGTCGCATCTCTGGAAGATACTGGACCTAAATACCAAGTTTGGTGTTTATCCGACAGTTCGTTTCTGAGTTATGCTGTTCACAGACACACACACACAGACACACACACGGACATGTTTCCAAAAATGCTTTATTTTGGATTCAGGGAGTTTCAAAACATATATTTCCGGAGAAATCTCGGTATCGAATTTTTGGGTGGAATACAATACTTCCCCTACTTACTATACGTAGTAGAGAAAGTAAAAGGGTAGTATCCACTTTAAAAACATTAAATTGACCATCACAACGTCCTCCAAATCAAACACGACTAATGCCATTAACTTTCCCCCACAATATCAAGCAACTTTGAGAAAGGGTTGTTGCACCACCTATGGTGGTCAAACCTGAAGTTGTTTATTACTTCTGTTTGCACCATGCATTGCGAGAGATGTATTTCTTGGAGTGTTCGCCCCCCGTACAGCACAAATTTTCCGGTGGCCCTTGCCCCACGTTCACTTTCCTGTAGGCTTCGTCCCAGTTTTTAAAAAAAATCAGCTTTGTATTTTTAATGTTTATTTAAATATTATATATGTATACCTCGGCTGCGTCAGTATTCTTTTTTAGAACACGTATCTCTTAGCAGGGGTAGTGTGGCTAAAAAACAAGGCTTATACAAATTATAATTGTATTGTATTTTGTTTTTATTAATCATTCTCACGATTATATAACACTTCACTGATGTATCCTATTGTAGAGCTGTGAGGTTTTTATATTATCTGCACTTTTTAACACGTAAACTTTATATTAATGAATTTTTTGTTTCACGCTGAATACGCATCGTACCGATCGGGTACGCAATCTAAAAGCGTCTGCCTGGGAACGCTGTCTTGTCGCGTCTAGCGTCTACGACCTAAATTTTCTATTTCAAGTTGCTGATTGGTTAAGCCTACTCCAGTATAATACTTTTATTCAACTTTTAGCTTTACTAGTTGTTGATTGGCTATTTATAAACTGTTTTGAATGTTACGTTATTGTTCCAAGAATTATTAGTAGCATTATAAAACTTTCTAATTTATTGTTGTCTCAAGGTTACATCATTGTTAGCAAATTTCGGCTTCTACTTAATAATTCTGTTTGCTACGAAAGCTAGCTTGCTTCGATTCTCACAGCTCCTACATTGTTAAATTACGTACTTCATTCACATAACATGTGCATAACAATATAAACATAATACAATGACTATTACATACATTTTATATATTATTTTATACACATACTGCTCTAAGGCGGGCTGTTATTAAATTTTATATTATATAATTAGACTGATATCATTTAAGTGTCAAAAATTCTGCCTCAAATTTTATGCAAGACATTTATTTCTACAACGATTAGTTTAGGAGATATTGTTCAGTCTGAACTTAAATGGTCCATCCAGCACTTCTTTTTTCATTCCCGCTCTTACCTTCATATACTTTATCATATAACAGTCAGTTGTGAAATTTTCGCTTTAACGGAGAGTGGTATAAACAAATCTTTCAACCCGAAGCCGCTGTGACAAATCGACAGCGCTCTATGTACAAAAGGATAACCATTAGCTTTGCTTAATTCCAACAGCAGTAACAAAGAGGCTTCGCGACATGTTGCTTGACACTTTACATTTGAAACGGGTGGAAATTTGCAATTGTAATTTCTCTAAAGAAACAGGCGGTAGCCCTCATTCGATTATTGGGAGTCCCTTGGGAGTGAATGAGTCGTTTCCGCCCTAGTGACTTCACTTGTCCTTAATTCTTAGCGTGACATGCGCGAGGGACGTTCATCTTGTTTTCCTTTGTTACGTCGAATGCATTTACATGTTTATTACATTTAGTCTTTTATGCTCTTCTCTTCTTTGTATACCCTCCATCACACTTAAAAATAAGTGCGAAAACGGAAGGAAACTACACACAATAAATATATATTTTGACTACGAGAAACTTAAATCCATTTTGGTTTCATGTAGCACTTCGTTAGGAAAATCAAACCTGATGTGCATCAGTGAATACGATTTCTCTACCCATATCTAACTTGCAGGTAGCTCGCATTAAGAGGAAAATAAATGAACACTCCATCAAACTAAAGCTGGCCAGTATCTTGAACAGTCCCTTCGTCTGAGTGCGCGATTCACAACCGTCAATTTCTGTGCGCCACATAATACCGGGCTAACTCTATTAATACCGGGTGTTTCAAAATGAATATAGGGGTTTCAGGACTTTGTAGTATTTACTACAATTAACTTGCAATTATAAATCACACATAAAACAGTTTAGTTGCGTACAACTATGCGCATACGCATGCATTGTTTCCTCTGTCTTCTGCTAGAAAGCGCTTGTAGCAAAGATGGCGACTAGTCAACTAAAAACTTTTTATGTTTTGCAGTTTGCAAGGACAAAATCTGCGGTTACAGTGCAACTTGCGTTCCGTATTAAGTTCCATTGTACGAGGGGCGCTATTTATATTTTGAGCCTTGGCAACTCTGAATGTTGTAGGTGCCATCTGACGCTTCCAATGGAAAGTTCGACATTTTTACCATAATCTACTTCAAACATTTTGTCAATAGAGCGTCATTTCTTTTGTTTACACTAACTTGAAAATTGTGTGTCAACATAAAAACAGAATTAAATCGTGAAAATGTTCGTGCAATGATTTATTACGACTTTCGACGTGGATTATCAAGACAAAAGTGAATCAATCAACTAACTTCCACATTTGGCGACGAAGCTCCATCTTTTGCCATTGTGAAACGCTGGTATAACGAATTTAATCGTGGCCGCCGTTCGCTCAATGAGGAAGTTCGTGAAGGTCGTCCAAAATCAGTTGTGCCAGAAAACATTGATGCTGTGCAAAAACTAATAATGAAAGATCGTTATGCGACATATTGTAAGATTGAGGCAACCCTTGGCATAAGTTCCACTAGCATATATAAAATATTGCATGATTATTTAGCCGTGAAAAAAGTTTGATCTCGTTGGATCCCATATAATTTGACGCAATCTTAAAAAGATGCTCGTCTCGATTCGTGTACAAAAATGCTCAAGAAATACAATGGCGGTGCATCAAAAGACGTACATAAGATTTTAACAGGTGACGAATCATGGATCTATGTGTATGAGCCGGAACGTAAATAGCAGTCGACTTATGGGAGTTTCAAGATGAAGCCAATCCAACAAAAGTTGTTCACACTCGAAGAACTTCGAAGCAAATGGTCGCCTGCTTTTTCAGCAAAACTGTCCATGTGGCAACAGTGCCTTTAGAGGAACGTAAAACGGTCAATGATGAATGGTACACAACCATTTGTTTGCCGGAAGTCTTCGGTGAAGTAAGGAAAACCAACAAGAACTGTTCTATCGTTCTTCATCAAGACAATGCGAGCGCACACACATCTCGTCTAACGACACAGTATTTGAAGGCTCAAAAAATCGAATTAATGGGCCATCGGCCATACAGTCCTGATTTGTCACCCAAAGACTTCTTTTTGTTCCCGAACATCAAGAATAAATTGTGTGGACATCGATTTTCGTTGGCAGAAGAAGCCGTTGATGCCTTCAAAAATCATGTTTTGGAGGTGTCTCAAGAAGACCGGAATAAATGCTTTGTCAAATGGTTCAAACGGATGCAAAAGTGTATTGATCATAAAGGAGAATATATTGAAAAACAATAAAGCAGTTTTCAATCAGAAATTAGTTTGTTTTAATTATTAGGCTCAAAATATAAAGTGTCCCTTGTGATCCTCTAGAGGATAACAAAATCCGTATATGGTATCACCAGTTTGAAGACACGGCTGTCCTTGTAAAGGGAAGAGTACGACACGACCAAGAAGAATGTGTTGAACGAGTGAGAGAGGTCTCCACGAGTAGCCCAAAGAAATTAGTTCAGAAGCCTAGTCGTGAATTATCAATTCCAGTGACGTCTGTCCGGAGAGTTTTAAGGAGACGCTTACAATTATATAACGTTGCAGTTGTTACAACCTCTAAATCCTACAGACTACGGTTTATGTGCCAACTTTGCAAACGAAATGCTGTTGCAAGAAGGTGAAGGTTTTCTGGATTTGTCATCTTCAGTGATGAATCGACATTTCACCTAAATGGAAATGTCACATTCATAAAGTGTGCTCCTGAGGGTCATCTAATCCCCACGAGAAGGTAAAGTTGCAACGAGACTCCCCAAAATGTAATGTGTTTTGTGCCATGTTCTCAGCGGAAAGGTTATGGGCCTTTCTTTTTCGGTGAAGCAACTGTAACTGGTGTTTGTTACTTGATGCACTACAAATATGGCTGTTTCCTCGATTGGAAGGAGCTGAACCAGAAAACTTTATTTGGGAGCAAGATGGTGCACAGCCTCACTGGCATCATTCGGTACGCGATTGGTTACACGACGCTGTACCCAACCGCTTGATTGGTCGTAAGGAGTCGGATGACGCAGCTGATTTCGCATGGCCTCCACGTTCACGCGGTGTCGTCCTCCTTAGCATGGCTTCCTTCGGAAGGGAAGTAAAGTCGGTGGTCACGTGTCCTAAATTTACGGCCTGATAAAGAGGCCTCTGAGCAAAATTACCGGTCTTTCACGCCCAATGTAGAATGGGACGCTAAGGTCCGTAGTAGTTAAAGAGCGTTCCTAAATAAAACTCAATACGTTCACCCGATCTGATGCCATGCAACTTTTACCTTTAGGGGCTCATAAAGGATCATGTACATGTGCCTCCACTACCAGCTGACCTATCCGATTTAAACAGGATTCAAGCAGTTGCAACAATTACTCCAGACACACTGATCAGGATTTGGGATCAAGATTCGATGGATGTGTGCGTGTGACGAATGGTGCTCACATTGAACACACGTAGGAAAAACTGTTTGAACTGGTCTTTCATTTGATGTGTGATTTATAATGTTAAATGTAATAAATACTACAAATCCTTCCAACTCCTGTATTCATTTAGAAGCATCTGTACAAGCCACATTACATTGATCTGGGCTACCAGCACACCGTGATGGACGTGGTTAAGCTACTTAACTTCTGCGCAAGCAGTTCGAGTTCGGTTCTCCGTAGCGAATCGCTATCTTTTTACCTTCTCTACTACGTACAGTAAGTAGGGGAAGTATTGTATTCCACCCTAAAATTCGATACCGAGATTTCACCGGAAATATATGTTTTGACCCTCTGAATGCCCCCCAAAAAACATTTTTGGAAGCATGTCCGTGTGTGTGTTTCTGCGTGTTTGTGAACAGCATAACTCAGAAACGAACAGTCGGATAAACACAAAACGTTTTATTTAGGTTCAATATCTTCCAAAGATGCGACAAGAAGGTTTTCAGGAAAATTCCCCCACCCCAGATTACCCTTTACATTGAACTTTTTTCGAAAATTTTAATTTTCTCAAAAATTGCTCTAAGGATTTTGATTAAAATATCATATGTTTAAGATATTTTCATGACAAATAAATTGTATATCTTGAATTTTCTGGGAATATCTCCAAAAGTATTCTTCATTGTGAACGACATTTGCATAACTGGTAAACCATAAGAGATAGACAAAATTTTACTACACAAATATTATAGATCGCGTTAGAATACAGAATTTATGTCATATACATTTTTTTGTCGAGTCAACCATTTTCGAGATAATGCTTGTTATTCGCTTAATTTTTTCAATACTTATTTTCTCAAATGGGAATTCGTTATTCATTTTTTTGTTGTCTTGGATATGCTAAGAGTATGAATCTGTGGCAAAGAGAATGGTGCTGCACCTAGCAACCAGCTATTAAGAGATATGTATATGCTTAAAGGTTACTGTAGTTCTATATTGCCCTTGCAAATACAAAACAAGGAGAACATAGTATGCCTTAAGTCATAGTCAAATATTTTTAGAACTGGTCGCTGTGTGTAAAATGTAATTATTTTTGCATGTCAAAACATCGTTTCTGTAAATGATTTTCTCGATTAATGTGAAATAGATGGAGAATAAGAGTTTGTAAAAATAATTTGTACAAGAGTAGAGAAAGTCATGTGAGTGTAACACATCAGATTTTTTCATCTATTTTACTGTAATATAGTTGAATGATATTGCTTGTATTGCTTCATTTTACTTACAAGTATAATTACAATAATGGTGAAATTTGTGGTTATAAAATTAAATTCACTGAGCATGGAACCTTCTCCCGACCGATAAATTAATGTCATGGGTGTCCTCCACCGGTATAACGGACTACTAAATAAACGCCACATACATATAAAAAAGAAGAAATCCTGTTACATTTTTACTCGTGTATTTAAAATGAAGTGGGAAAAATGAGCAGCTCTACGGACATTTGAACTTGCAACCTCAGAAACAGTTAGCTACTCTCCACCGCTTGCTAAAAGTAATGCAGTAGCCGTGGCATTGTAATGAGCTTAAATCAAACTCCATTTGAGAACCATAAATCATTAAAGTGTGTTTTGGTTGCAAATATTCAGTGTCAAAACACTGAAACATCTTGTTGATGAAATCACGCATATGAATTATTTTCTCGGAAGAATTTTTTTGTTATAGTAGTGTCCCCTATTATAACTACTACAAGAATATACGCAGTCTTCTGAACAGTGTGGCTGTCCCGAACGCTCACGGAAGTACCCAATTCGAGCTCATCTTGCAGTTTCTACAACTTGAATTTTCTAGGAATAGTCTGTAAAGTGCTCTCAAGAAGGAATTTTGTACACTTTTTTATTGCTTTTAAAACTTAAGAAATAGACAATAAAAAGTAGAACGATTTAAAAGATATAATTTATTATTAATAACCTTTTCCGTGCCATCAGCCTTTCCATTATTGCTTGTTTGAATTTTTAACACTGACATTTTATTAAAAAGCTGTCGCTATTCAGTTGTTTCAGAAGAAGTATTTACCTCCAAGCTTTTAAACTTCTGACTCTGGATTCAGTTTCCTCTATTCCCCTCGCAGCTACGATGTTTCTACAAAGGTTTTATTCAGAAAGATGTTTGTTTAAATTTAATGGTCATACGGGCTCTGCAAAGGTTTATCTCGATTAACATAAAGTATAGGTAGATAGAAGAATAAACTTTTGTAAGAAGTTTTTGTAGAAGAATAAGAAAAGTGATAATAGGTAGAGAAATTTGTGTGAATGTAACATCCGATTTTTTTACTTTTTCTACCACCTACACAATGTATAGTATTCCACGCGAAACTTCTATCTCGAGAATACATGCAAATTACAAATGTTGATATTCTTTGAACCCAAAAAGACATTTTTATATTCAAAGTATATCAAATACTATGTATCATAGCAATAGTTCAAAATATTTTTCACCTGTATTATATAATTGTGTTAACATAATTTCTAAATGTTTTAATTGGAATGGTTCTTGAACAACTGTAAATGATAATGATAAAGAAAAAAATACGTTCGTTAAATCAACTGGGCATATTGTTTAACAAATCGACCACTACAATCATTTTAAACAGTCGCACTTTTTGGGTTATACTAAAAGCTATAAGTTTTAGGGATTTGTATTACGATGTTTAATAAAAATGCCGTCTATATATTTTATAGT
This sequence comes from Deroplatys truncata, assembly GCA_030765065.1. Lineage (NCBI taxonomy): Eukaryota > Metazoa > Arthropoda > Insecta > Mantodea > Mantidae > Deroplatys > Deroplatys truncata. The sequence goes on along the minus strand of CM060986.1, from coordinate 187,111,355 downwards.
TTTTATAATTAGAAAGCGTACAAAACATAACAAGAAAGTTGTTCTGCAGTGGATTCCATCGCATTTTGGAATTCCTGGGAATAAAATGGCAGATACTCTCGCAAAGAAGGGTAATCAAATCATGCCTTACACCTACGAAGTCCCTTATAGCCGAGCGTCAATCATCATACGAGGAAAATAAGAGAGATACAAAAAATCTCTTCAAGATAATATTAGCACTAGTAAATGGAAAGAACGCAAGTTCAGAAATGGACCTACCACGAAGAGAAGCAATTCACCACCATACAAGACCACTTGGTCAAACACCTTTGTTGAATCGGTGGCTTCAATCCCCCAATCGCCCGCTCTGCAACCAGAACATTAATGTACTCGGACCATCTTAAGAGCTCTAATCTGCTCTCTGCAACAATGGTCAATATATATTGGGAAGCTAGAGCGAAGATACTGAACCTCATAAAATTTAATAAAAGGAGGTAAATATGTTGGGCCTATAAAACCGGAAGACATTAAATGGGAGCCTTTAAAATTTCGACGTAAGAGGCATCGGTTATTCACATTATTTAAAGTTTATGCTGGTTTAAATGCATGGGTGGGCGTTAGTAAAAGATTGGAGAACCCTACATATTACAGAAGACACGATCATTTGTTTAAAAAGTAAGGGAAGAAGATACAGAACTGACGTATAAAAATTTTCCTTTGTTAGTAGAACCATTGAAGAATGGAAAGAATTGCCTGCAGTAGCCCTTCAAGGCTGCCCTCTACCCATGAGGAAATTTAGGAAAAATCTGAATAGAATAAATGTTAGCTAATTAGTTATAAACCTATTGGCTATACCGACTGGATAGGTAATTAGTGAATGTAAATAGTGAAGTAATTAATGATATAAAAACTTTTAGCTGTTAAGTTACACTGGTAGCAACAATAATATTATTGTTGGTAGAAAGTTATTCACATTATTTTTTATTGTTCATTCTATTATCGTTGTTTGGACACTTATTTTTTACAATATTGTTTTGTATATTTAACTCTGCCACCGGGTAATTATCTATGGGCAGTGATTAAACACATGCATGCATTTATTTTGAGATCTTTATCTTCTCATTTGTGTATGAATTACTTTACATTACCTCTAACGTGTGTTATATTTGTGGTTTATGATACAAGGGGTAAAAGTAGGGTTTTATTTTGCGAGTAGGAATGTTTGAGAAGTGTTTGCCTACAGCCTTCGTTTCGCAATTCTACGAGCAAAATAAAACCACTTAATACTGTAGCATATACTTTTTTTTAGACAGCGCTCGTATTCTTAAAATATCAATAATATTATATTGATTCCCGAAACTAACACCGATCACGTTTAGAACACGATCTTGAAACAATAGAAATTACGTTAAAAAGCGAGATGCCAGATGTTTTGATGTTTTGTTAATTCGCTAGCAGTCATTTTCAGTGAAATTATTTTCAATATGTTTTGCCTTACACCAGGCAATGAAGCGATTAAATGCTATATCGTATTGCTTTCTGATTTTTTGGGTACGTACCTCTAGTGTTGCTCTCTCAGTTGGTTTTTAATTTCACTTCTATTTCAGTTTCATCTGAATTCATAAATTCCGTTGTTTAATCTTTATATAGGTTATATAAATGAGTAACTTTTAGATAAAAGAAAGCTGACATATAACCTATAGGTTAACTCTACAACAAACTGCGATAAATTGGCGATTTGTGTTGTGAACAGATAATGCGAGTGCCATGGAAATTAGTCATATAACAATAATAATGAAAAGTAAAACCTAATGAAACCAAGTCGGGTTATTAAACATGTGCAAATACAAAGGATAATTACCATATGATTGGACTTGAAACCAAAATTGGCCACACTAAAGATTGTTCAATAATCTAAAGCTTTTAGCACGTGTGCTCTGTGTTAGAAGTTCCACTTTTAGGCATACTATCCAAAAATATTTTATACGCTTTTTTGTTTGTTCCATTTATATGCTGTCTTTAACATCTAAGATCACATCGGCGGCTTTGCCTTTGGAAAAATTGTTCATAGACAATGATGTTTATTATGGCGTTAATTTTGGGTTTTGTTTTAATTTCACACACATTTGCTCTCTCACTCATACTTCCAGACTCTAGGGAGGATACGGAATAATTCTGGCTGAAGAAAAATTCTCATCCTCCAGCCAGGAATCGAACGCGGGACCTCTGAATTTGAAACTAGCATGCTAACCAACAGATCGCAGTTGTACAACTTCTAAAAACATTTATTTATAATTAGTGGAAATTTAAATATATATAATAATATTTAATTATAGAATGCAGATTATTTTAGAAAATATCAAGTAAATGTATTACGCCATGAGTACGGTTACAGTGTGGAAACGCAATAGAGCATTTGAAATACAACTAAAAGAACCAAGAGGCCACGCTCCCTGCAGGATACTGCGGTAACCTCAGCGGAAGGAAGAGGCCTCCCCTGTATCTGGGATTTGAGGTTTACCCAAATTCCCTCCTCGATATTTTTCTTGCTTTATCCTTCCCATTTCCGAGATATAATGAATGGGGGCAGCATTTCTACTACACTGCAGTACAGAATAATTATATAGTTTGCTTTTGATGTGTGTGGAAAAGCTTCTGGTTTAAACGAGAAAAGCTGTGTAAAAGGAAAATATCGAGGTTTGATGGTTCGTTAACTCACAAAAAAGTATTAGCTAATCAGAATGCTCAGCTTGTGCCCCTTGAGTTTCTCCAAAAAGATAAATGTGCTATACATACTAGTTTCATTCTGATTTACGGCGCACACCCATTTTTACTTTCTCAACCGCTAACCTAAAGGTGAGTCCACACTGTTCAACATTTAACAAATCGCTTCATTCAACATGTTGTAAGTGTGAACTTCAACATTCCATCCACACCGGTTGACTTGGAACTGCAAAAGCTCTCAACTAAAAGCGGCTAAATCTATTTGTGTCTGAGCTTGGTATTGATAACGTATTGCATCACGATGAGGTGCCAATTTTTTGAAGCCGTACCCTTTGTTTCAATACCTGCTGTTGATTCCGCTGCCTATTGCTACAGAGGTAAAACTATAAGTTCTTTCTCTCAGGGTATGCGTGGGCATAGTGAAAGGATAACACCAGCTTAAATTGACTGAAAAATTTAACTGATCTAATACTTGAGCTACAGAAGCGATTTGTCGACCGTTTGAAGATAAAGAATGAAACTGATAATGAATCGTAGCACTTGAATCTATAACAATTAAATTATTATACCTGCTAACTTCTGCAGTATCCATTTTACGGTTTGAAATAACTGTTTCCGCAATAAAAGAAACTAGAAGCTCACTTTGCCGTCAGTCGCCAAAATGTTTACTGGCAAAACCCCTCGCGATAGCCGCTAAATCTTACTCCTACAGTGCGTCACTGAGCGTTTAAAATAACACCCGAGTCGCAACAAGTATCAGAATGTGTACACGAAAAGAGTGTATCTGATTTAGAATGCACGCCATTTCTTGAATAAGCTCCACGTACATTTAATCCTCTACCAAGACTCCGTAATTGCATTGGCCAAAGTTTAAAAATCCTACGTGTGCGTCTCCTACCACCTGACTGAATTCTAAGAATCTTTAAGCAAATGCTTTCTCTCCCTACGCTGTTACTAATGACTTTGCTCGCTAATTAACTTTTTCTTTCCGGACAAATCTTTCAGCTAAGCTTGTTATATTATACATTGGTTTAACATAAGGAAATTATTTATTGTAATTATTTCTTTATCTTACTATCATGTCATTCTTTAATTATTTAGACATTCCCGTCAATAGTTACGCTATCAGTATGTAATGCCAAAGAAAAAAGGAGTGAAGTTTTAAGCAAGTAGAACCTATATTCGTAAAAAAAAAGGACGCTTATTTGAGAGCAGTCATTCCAGCTGCCGGACTTGAGGTTTTTACCATTTTTTTATTTCTCTACTGTACGTGAGCGGAATAAGGATACGCTTTTCTTTATCGCCTCTGGAGCAACACTAAATTGTATATAGTTCGGCAGAATTGCCCGTCCTTTTTATCTTGTCCCTGTGCTCTTTGTGCGAAACGTCCACAATGATGGCCGCAACATAATAATCGATGATTTATGAAACTGTCTTTTCTTTTGTTCATTCCGTAACTTCACGTAGAGCAAACCAAATCAGGACAGAGGGAATCATAGTTGCTACCATTCCAGCATGACATGTGAGGCAGTATTTTTTATCGCTTAACTCACATCATTTAATTGTGCAATATAAAAATAATAACCTGCCTATAAGCATCAATAATTACTACAAAATGTATATTACAGTAATTTTTATTATGTGTATTTATTGTATATGTATATATGTATAAATTGTTAGATGAATGTATTTCCTAGTTTAGTAATACAGGAGCTGGGAAGGTAAAAGCAAGCTGCCTTTAGTAGCAAACAAAGTCACAAAATGGAAACCTAAGGGTGGCTAATAATAAGGTGTAACCTTGAGAGAGAGAGAGAGAGAGAGAGAGCAATAACTTAGAAAGCTAAGAAGGTTACGATCAGACGATGGAAAATACTGGTGTAACGTCCAAAAGTTTGCAAATAGTCATGTGGGTGCAAAAAGCCAATCATAATCATACTTAGGATGTTCTACTAGAGTAGGCTCAGCAACCAGAAACTAGAAAGAAAATTTGAAATTTTAAGCTGTGGACGCTAAGAGATAGCGTACCCAAGCGGTTCAGTTCAGTGGTTGTAGCTCAGTGTGGGCAGATGTGAGAATTTAGTGCATTGCGAAAAAGCTAAATGTTGATGTTTAAAAATGTAGTTAGTAACATCTCACAGCTCCATACTTAGATACGTCAGTAAATTGTTATTTTGAATTGTTGTAATTTAACTGCTGTGAAGAAGTAATAAAGAAATTAGAATTTACAACTATAATTGGTGTTATATGTGTGTGTGTATATAATTATTCTGCAGCCGTACCACCCCTATTTGGAGATAGTTGCTCTACTAGATATCACTGACGCAGCCGAGGCATAAATAAATAAATGAAATAAAAACCATAAATAATTAAACTTTAAAGATTTATTACACATAAACTTTATTATTAACACACTCACACGATACCTGATGTAAATTGAGCACCATCCTGCTGGGATACCGATGCACACGATACGGGCACAAAACAATACGACTGAACAACGGAACTACTGAGCACTGAGCACGTGATGAATAGCATGCAGGGATAGGAAGTACGCCGTTGCCATGGTTACACTCCAGAAACGTCCAAAGCTCGGCCGATCACATACGAAGGGCGAATTAACTTAAGTTTTCCATTGAAAACGGAAAACACCCAACATGTAAAAATGTGAAGCGCAACATTCTCAGTTAACATGTGAAGTCAATCCTGCGATAAAAATTCGGAAAAATGTTAACACGTTGCACTTGATAACGGCTTAACGCACACGGGGTACTTGCATTCGACTACAGAAAACTATATTGCAATTTCACAGAAAAAAACGTTTTTACGTCGCCTGGAACCTATAACACCACTAAACATCCACGTGTGCGAGTCTGTTAGTGTCTGTATGTTCTCTGTAAGGAAGATAACTCCTAAACAAAAATCACACACCATTAGTATCATTTTCACTCCATTATTTAGACATATTTGTTTATTCTGTCTTCACAGTAATTCTTCCCCGGCGTCTAAAATGTCCTTTATTTTTGGATTCAGAGGGTCTCAAAGCATGTATTTCCGGTGAAATCTCAACATCGAATTTTTGCATAGTATACAATTCCTCTTACCTACTATCCGCAGATGGTTTAGAAAGTAAAAATTGAGGTTGAAATTATTAACCATTCTATTTACTTCCTCCACCGCGTATACTGACATGCATAAAATGAGGTCCGTATTCGAACGTAGCTGTTTATATTGGTACTGACAGTCTAGTCCCTCCCTCTGCCAGCGTGAACTGCTCTGTTTTTTCGATCATAATTCTAGCCACTGGCTTGGCAGGGTAAATGTAAAAGTACGAATCACGGAAGGGGCCAAGAAACCGGGGCAGAGCACCATAAGTAGGCAAATCGGCCCTTTTTGCTTCTAACGTGAACCCTGGGAGGGAAGGATGAGCGGAGAGACCCGGAGGGTGACTAGATCGGGATGCCGACGGGCATAAGCATGGACGGGGTCCCTAACTTTTCAGATAGAACGCATCCGACGACACCCGGCCACTGCCCACAAGCCACCAAACTCCAGGGTCCTCCGAGGCGGAGCACCACGCTGAGGAGAGGCCTAACTGAGCGGTACCTCAGCGACGCCAGGGAAGAAACCTTTACACAGCGCAAACCACCGCCCAGCCGCAACCCGCCGAACACCGTCGCCTGGTCCTTCAACCCAGAAACAAATGATAAGGAAGATAATGGGTAGAGGAAATGAGAGAAAGGAGAGTCGTGGTATAAGATGAACCATCCCAGCATTCGCCTGGCGACTCGGGGAAACCATGAAAAATACATGTACCAGAGTGGGCGGATCTCGTGACCTGCCGAATGCGGGCTACACATAATCGCCTGAGTCATCCCGCTCGGTGGAATGACAGGGTACTTTACCTCCCCCAAAATATGGCCGAACTGACAAACATTACGACTTAAATACTACACTATCCTTTTTTTAATTCAATCTTAATATTGGCTTGGTTATTGCCGTTCAATAGGGCAATGACTTTAACCTTCGTCTCCACGCCATGAAGGCTCTAGTATAAATAATGTAGTTGTCTTTCAATTTAAAGACACGCACAAATAATTCTTCATCCGTTTCTAGAAGGCCGAATTATGTTGTAATTGGTTTAGCCTTTCCTATGTACCAGTCATAGTGAAACTGCTTCATAGAGGTGGTATATAAACCACCTCTCATTTCACATAGATTATAACTTAGTTCATTGGTTCGCTTTGTGTCCCTGAGTTTTTATTTAGCCCAATTACGTAGAGAACTAAGGCTGGGTGGAGTCAAAGTTGATTACCTTAAGGTGGAAACCTTACTATGGCGATCTAGGGGAATGGGCCACATCAGCTTACCTAATAGGAAGAGAAGGTATTGCATTTCAGCAAAAATTCGATATGTGATATCCATGGAAGTACAAGTTTTGAGGTTGCCAGTATCCAAATAAAGCATTTTTAGTAAAATGACGTTGTGTGCGAGTGGGTGTGTATCAAAGCCGAAAACTCGAATAAATACCGAGTTTTGATTTGAGTTCAGTATCTTCCAAGAATGCGTCACGAAGCTTTTCTGGAAAATCCTTCCCCCAAATTACGTTTAAATGAAACAAATTTCGATATTTTGTACTTACTCGAAAATAGCTCTAATGGATTTAAGATACAATAACGTTTGCATGACAAACAAAATGTATATCTTGAATTTTCTGGGAACAGGCTTTGAAGTCTGAAGTCTTCCGAATAAATGCTGTATTAGGTGTAAACCGCAAGAAATAGAAAAAAATCTTATTGCATAAAAATATAGAATATGTTGAAGCAAACAGTTTATGTCCAATACCCTTTTTGTGTCGTCAACCATTTCCAGATAATCTGTGTTATTGGTTGTAATTTTTAAATACTTTCCACTTTCTCAATTTCCAGTCACTATTCAATTATTTTCACGTGTTCGTGCAAAGAGAAAGTAATTTTAAAACCATGAATATAGCGATCGGGCGCCGTGGCCGAGTGGTTAGACCGCTCGCCTCTCACCGAGGCGGCCCGGATTCAACCCCAGGGACCCGCATGTGGGATTTGTGGTGGACAAAGCGGCGTCTGGGAGGCTTTTCTCCGGGTTCTCCGGTTTCCTCCGCCATTCACTCCACCAACTGCTCCATCATCACCTTTCTTTTCATCCATTTCACCATCATTTCGTTTCATCTACTTCCTTCCATACCAGGCATCGGGCTGATCACCCATCATGGATATTCTGTCTGCACCCGCCTGTAAGTCCTGGGGGGTGTAAGTCCTACCTAAGAGCGGGTTAAACAGAGAATGAATAATATAGCGATCCGCTGACTCGCTTTAGCCTACTCCTTCTTATATCTACAACGAAATGTGCAATCATGCAACAAAGTTTATCTAGATTAAGAATAAGTGTTTAGACAAAATAATAAGCTTTCTGAAGAATGGTTTGTAGACCATAACAACACATAGAAAGGGTATGGAATTTACAGGCCAGCATATAACAACCTATCTATCGACTCGGTTTCCTCTATCTCTTCAATGTATCCCTTGTACCTTTAATGAAATGTATAACGAATATATTTCTGTAAACGTTTCCGTAAAGTTGATAGGAAAAGAATTTTTCATAAGAATATTTCGTAAAGTCTATCTAAAAACTAACAGGGAAAATCACGTGAATGTAACACATCAGAACTCCTTTCTCTACCACGTACACTATAGTTAAAGATCTTGTTGAATTTCATCCAAAAATACTACACAGAGATTTCACAAAAATCCTTAAAACCCGAAAAAAGTACTTTTATAAAGCTATCCATGTGTGCTTGTGTGTCTGGATAGCATAACTAAAAAATCAAAAGCCGAATAAACACAAACTTTGATATTTAGGTTCAGTACCTTTCAAACATACGACACGAAGATGTTCAAGAAAATCCTTCCACTCCAAACTATGCTATTGAATGGAACTTTTTCGCAATCTTTGACTTCCTCAAAAATGACTAACGATTTCGAATAAAATACCATAGATTAAATATATTTCAATGCTAATAAAATGTATATTTTAAATTTTCTTGGAATAGCCTGTACAGTAATTCCTTCATTCGGAAGGGATTTTGTATAATCTTATACAACTGGTAAACGTTAAGCGATAGACGAAGACGTACTATACAAAACATGTAGATCTCTTTAAAACTCACAATTAATGTCAAATAATGTTTTTAGTAGCAAAACCATTTCTTAAATATCCGTTATTAATGTTTCAATTTGTTCAATACTCTTGTTATTCTTTTCAAATCCTGTCGATTTTCAGCTGTTTCTGATATGGAATTTTGAGAGTAGCCTATAGCATCCAGTTCTTAAACATTTGACTATCACTGTTCCCTTTGTATTCATAACGAAATCTGTAATATAGTTGTTTCTGCAACGGTATTTCTCGTTTATAATGAAGAAGGTGGAAAATATGTTTAAGTATAAGAATAGTTTGTATACTCAGCAATAAACGATAGAGGATAGAGGAAGTCATTTGAATGTAACAAACACACACCGTTATTTGAATTCTCACTGCCATTTCGTGTATTACTTCAAAGTGGCGTCATTTTATTAAAATTTCAAGTTAGTATGACTTACCGGCGGGGATAGCTCAGGCGATAATGTCTGTGGCGTGCATTTGGGAGATCGTGGGTTCGATTCTCGCATACAGCCTTCCTGATTTATGGGTTTTTCGGGGGATTCCTCGGGTCGCTAGGCGAATGCTGCTAAGGATCATTACATCTCCCGAATTTCCTGTCCTATTTCACCTTCATTCTCATTTCACTTCATGTTTCATTTTTGGTTTCTTTCAAGGATGCAAGTGTCGGCAGGTGGTCTCGGCGTGTGCATGGTAGGGGAAAAGGATGCTCTAAGTAAAGCTTCGTCCCCATAATGGAGGCAGCCTCCGGGTCCCGGGACCCCAGGAGATGTGTAAGCCTACAGGGGGGAGCCGGGGGCACCAGCTGCCATCAGGGGAGTTTAAACGGTAGGAACCGTGCCCTCTGGCGTCAGATCAGGGGCCTAGACACAAAAGATCTGCTTAGGGTGAGGTGCTAATTCCCCCTCCTCTCCTATTCCTATCGTATCCTAGTATGATTTGATATTCTTGGAACAGCTAAAGTAAGTTTGATAAACCTTTTTGTTAAAAAAAGCTTAAAAGTAATTTTGTCATAAAAATGAACAATATTTAACAATATGCCCCGTTAACACCGTTTCATTGTTTTAATCTGCCTTACCTTTCCTGGTTACCTCTAATGAAAACGCTACGCATACGCTGACCACGCAGCAAACTTGCCACTCATAATCTGGTCCCTATTGTGTGTGGGTTCAAGAATGGCAACCGTCGTCTGCAGGCAAAGTATTAATCCCTGGTGGTCTAATTTTAAACCAGAGAAAATGAACCACCATGGTCAGTTTATCTCTGTGGTCTCTTCATTCAGTTTCGCGATGTTAAGGCTTTTAGTTAATCCCTGGGTAGGTCAAGAGAAGGTACGCCTGCTTTTAGGAGTTAATCCATGTATGGAGGGAATTAAGGGCGGCTTTCCCCTTCATGTGCGAGACCAAAGTATATGCTAATGTATATGAGAACAATCGATGCTCATACGTAATGTATTTTCCCACAGTGCTGGCGCCTTAAAATCAGCTACTTTGCAGGGTAGTATTGTGTAGGTGAACACAGATAAGCTATGGAATTCTGGGGCTCTAATTTGCAACTTTTGCCTCACTGAAAGATACAGGGATACATATCGTTACCCATAGTATCAAAGAAAAGCTCGAAAATAGGAAATGACACTTCACTGTTGAGATAGGTAGTTTGTATTTTGCCCCACGTTTTGGGCGTCAATTTGAAGTAGGTCGTATTGAAGGAGTTGTATTATATTTCAACTGTTGGGGAACCGAACTTTAAATTCGTTGCATCCACATGTATAGTACCCGCTTTCCGGTAGCCTTCGTCCTAAGTTTAAAAATATTAACTTTGTAATTTTGACTGTTTATTTAAATATTATGTATTTATGTTTGCCTCGGCTGCGTCAGTATTTATTTTAGAGACATGGATGTCTTGGCAGGGTTGTGGTGCGACTTACGAATGTAGGCTTACACAGATTATAATTTTACTCCACTCCTTTTATTAATACTTGATACGATTTAAATAACACTTCACTGATATAGAGCTGTGAGATTCTTTTATTAATTACTTGTACTTTTTAACACGTAAACTTATTTTTCGTCTCACACGAATACGTATTAAATCTCTCGAGGACGCATCTCGCATCCGGTTAAAAACACTGTCTGTAGGCAACTGAATTGATTTTAACCGCCTAAACTTGTAAATATCTGTATTTAAACTCTCTGATTGACTATTCCTAATCCGATAGAATACCTTTATTTAACTAAAGCTTTTTCTGCTTGTTGATCGGCTATTTTTATAAACTGTCACTAAATTTACATTATTGTTTCCAAGAATCACAAGTAGTATTGTTAAACTTTCAAATTCATTATTGCCTCAAGATTACCTCATTATTAGCTCATTGTTAGCAACTCTTAACCTATTATTCTCACAGCTCCTACATTATTAAATTACGTAATATATTCACATAACATTATTACACAAGGATACAATAATACCAGCATATGCAATGACTGTTACATACATTTTACAAATTATTATATACACATATTGCTTCAAGGCGGGCTGTTATTGAATTTACATAGTATATAATTTGACTAAAATCATTTAAGTGTTAAAAATACTGCCTCAGCTTGTGCCTCGGCCATTGCAGCTTGGACTCCCGCCAAAACAGTAAAACATCCCCCCACCGCCTCACATTCTCATATTTACGGTTACAATTACAACGATTATAAAAATATACCTTATCATAAGAAATGTTTAAAATGTTGTCCTTCTCTATGCACATATTTCTGACATCTTCTCAGGAAATGTTCATTCGCACTGGAGAGTTGAGTATCCGAAACTGAGTGAATTTCTCGCCAGAAGTTTTCTTTAAATTCCTCCGATGTATGGGGATTTTCAGCTTCCGCATACCTAGATAAAATCGCATACAGTAAATTCAGGAGATCATAAGGCCATAATTGTTTACTAATTACCGTATCTCAAAAAATTCTCCGAATCATTTGCATGCGCGGTAGCAAAGTCTTGTTTGAAAAATCCAGATTGATATTCAAAGTCCTTCAGCTAACCAAAAAATGGAGCGGTTATGTAATGTGATAGTTTTGAAAACCTACAAATGCTTTTTTTATTCTTTTACAGAAAATATAAATTAAATAATTCACTCATTAAAGCAGTGACCCTCAGAGTCATTAGAGGGCCACTAGCTAAACTGAGAAATCCTTTGTGTGTTACGTAAACTGCTTTCTTTATACACAAACTTGTTTGTTTCAAATAAGCGCAATTTTCATGTATATTTGTACATTATCATTACTTTCAAGTAGTGTTTTATATAGTTTCAACTTGGTTAACAGTTATTTGTATTGTTTACAATTTCAATTACTTATTTATATCCTTTTGCTGCTTAGTATGCTTTGTTTATGGCAGCCTCTAATTGGGGGAAGCTGAATTTGGTAATATATACAGTACATTGCAGCATTTACAAAATATGAAAGAACCCAATCTACCCTAAATGTTCGACCAACTATTGTGGAATGCCTAGGTATAGCTGTGTTCCACCACTGGGTTAGAAGACTGTTTGTATGTTGCGGAGGTCGCTTGATATGCGGTGACACGCGGGTGAGGAATGTCCATACACGGTTTAGGATGTTTCGAAATGCACCTTCACTTGTAAAAAAGTTAAAACGAACGGAGGTGCCTGAAACAGGGGCAGAGCATTGCAAGTGGGACACAACGGTCCTTTTTGCTTCTACCGTGACCCCTGGAAGGGAGTGATGAGGGGAGAGACTCGAAGGCAACCAGATCCGGATAACTAGTGTGCAAGTACGGACGGGGTCCCGAACGTTTCCAGATCGAACGCATCCGACTCCGCTCACCCACAAGCTCTTAACCTCCGGGATCTCCAAAGGGGCTCCCGCCCAAGAGCACCCGGAGGCGAGTCCTAAATGAGCATCTTCGCAGTGATGCTAAGAACAAACCGCCCAGCTGCATCCCGCCGAATACCGTGGCCTGGTCCTACAACCCTGAAACAGATGATAAGGAAGATAATGGGTACGGGAAATGAGGGGCAGGCAAGTCGTGGTAGAAGGTGAACCATGCCAGCATTTGCCTGCCGACCCGGGAACCCATGAAAAACCCATGGGTCAGAGTGGGTGGTGCCGGAGTTCGAACCCGGGACCTTGGGAATGCAAGTCGTACACGTTCCATCTCGCTCGATTCGCTTATAACGTTTATATAATTTATTATAGTTTTATAAATTGCATACGTGTGCACTGAATGTCCAAGGAAAATATTTCTACATAGATGTTTTTGTGTCTATACTTTCCTCACATCTTCATTACTCTTCCACTTGTGTTTTCTCAGGTAACCACCTCTACAGACATATCTTCTTGTGTACTTTCCGTTCGTCGTAGCTGACTATATGCTTTAGTTCTGTTTCCTGCTTCGTTTCTTTCGCTCTTATCCTTTTTTCAGCAACTCGGGGACTTTTTCTCGGTACCTGGAAATAAAACTTTGCCATAGCTTCAGGAAACTTAACAAAACTGAGGAGCGAGAAAGCAATGATAAGAAGTGCGAGTGTGATGGAATGGACGATGCTTGTAGTTTCTACCCAGAAGTGAAGCCTGCAAAGTGTGAAAAAAAGAGCCTTACAACTTTTGTACCAGTTTTCTTTTAACGTATTTTTTGTTGCAAAACGACGAGAAATCCCAAACGCAATCTGCTAAAGCTGCGGGAGTGTACAAGAAAATAAGAAACTTGGAATCTCTCAGAGCAGAGTAACTGTATGTCAAGTTTCCATTCACAACATAACGCCTCTAAAATTCCTACTCATCCCCGTCGCAAATCCTGAGGGATTTGCAGAACACGCACTCTTACAGCTGAATTTACAAATGCTGCAAACTAGTGCCATAAATAGTGCAATCAAACTGCTTCGAAATAGTTGCTTACGGTTTTGCTAAATTTAGTACACAAAATTTAAATTTTTTTTAATCTGTTACATTCATATTACTTTCTCTACTCATTCTTCTTCATTGTAGAGATAGGTAAATTGCAGTCGTCTAGAAGACAGACTTTTAAAAAGCAGATCGCAATGTGATGCCGTTAAAATTCCATGTCTGTACCGTAACCCTGATGCTATCCCTGCCCACCTTGCCCCAAGCCGGATCTTTGGTGACTACCATCCCACAGGAGAATCGGACGAAATGAAGGAGCCGCAAGAGGCTATAGGCTGCAGGCAGACTGGTCACAGAGACGCGCAGAGGTCTCTAATGATTCCAAGTTTGAAGATCCGAGCTCACTGTAGAGCTCCACACAGGAGGCTTCCCTCTGGCGGAGTCGGGGAGAACTCGACCCAACTTAGGCGGTTCAAAATGCTACCTCTGGCAGGATCGAGAACAACTTTCCAATGAGCAAACATCTGCGCTGTCTAACTCACTAACACTGGAAGCGTTAATTCTAGTGAGCACAACATATACAGTCAACTGTAAATAATAATAGAGATATTGGTAATAAATTAAGATCAAATCTATCAAATACCATAATTAACTCCAGAAACATTAACTGCCACCACTGCCCAAAGGAAATTGTCAAATCGTTATATTGTGAATACTAATAAACGATGCCTCATTCATGCAGTGTTTCTTGCAAGATTTTACAGCAAAATAAAGGCAAAAGTTTAATTCCTTTGTCATATTTGAACGCGAGGATGTGGAGGCCACGTGGTTTCATTGTTCTAGAGGGACTTTACCGGGTTTTAGGTGGAAATAGCCAACCAACGTTCGAATGCTTAAACCAGCGCCAATGAGCGATCGCTGAGAATTAACAGAAGGGGATATAGCCAATGGAAAGATGATAAAATTTGACTTAATGTAGGAAATCACTATGGCTGTCATCATATAACATATATGGGTGATCCTGGGTGAAATCGTGAGTCTCTCATACTCACTCCGATATCTTAGTTGCTAAGACAATGTGCTGCTCGGCGAAAGAAGTATGTGACGCGAGAAAGAAAATTAAATCACCGAACAAAGTGGGGGAATCAATTATGAATTAAAGGAAATTGTTAATCGCGAACAGAATATTCTGCTCAGGAATAAAGTGAAGTAATCATCAGTAAATCTCGGCGCAGGAAATAAATTGTTGGAACATACACGCAACAGAGAAGTGCCAACAAAGGAACGGTAGCGCAGCAAAAGGAATACGAAGCAGTAGTGACGAGCTGAATTTTGCAGGGGGGGGTAGTGACCATATCGCTTTACAAAAGTGAAACTTGCCTTTCGT
This sequence comes from Deroplatys truncata, assembly GCA_030765065.1. NCBI lineage: Eukaryota > Metazoa > Arthropoda > Insecta > Mantodea > Mantidae > Deroplatys > Deroplatys truncata. The sequence continues at coordinate 187,096,214 of CM060986.1, read as the reverse complement.
ATCCTGGCCATCATCACCCATTTACAGCATACATCCACGCCGAGGAGAATAGGACAACGCAGAGATCACAGGACATCTCTAGACTGGGCACCATCATCAGCGACGTCATCTCTTCAATCCGCAATTTCGCTGGCGGTATTAGTAGAGAACGCCGCCACGCGCTGCATAGCCTCAAAACCCACCTGAAGCATATGAAATGAGAGGGAGAGAATGAGGAGACAGAAAATTCGTGGAATAAGATGAACCACCCCAGCAATTGCCTACCAATCCGGGGAAACTACGAAAAACCTCTTGGCCACAGTGGCTAGTCCGACGGGAATTGAATCCGAGACTTCTTGAATGCGAGCCTCACAAGTTACCGCCCGTAATAGCTATCCTTATGCAGCATCATTGTTCATGTTAATGTTTGTTTTTGGAACGTACAATATTCGCCTTTAGAAGCAACATAAATAACATTTGAATTGCTTAAAATTATAGTTGAAGGTAGCGAGACAATTGTTGTTATAGTCACAAACTGCTGTTATTTGAAATTATATTTACTACAAGTTTGTTGCTGGAATGACTAGAATTAATTTTGCTTTTATTCCCATTATATATGAAAGGTCTCCTTCCTTATGAATCACTAGGAACAACAAGGTAAGGTTTCTAACTTCTGAAACTGAAAATAATTGGTTGTCTTAGCTAACAATGAATGTGTGATACATCGATTGCATGGAAGTATGAATTGCTTTCACTAGTGACATTTGTGCTCATGCAAAAATACAGAATCGTTCGCCTGTAAATGTGGACTACATACACAAGAACCTTCGTTTGGACGTGTGGCCGCCCTACGGAAATTTTCTTGGCACCGGGAAGTGCGCTGTTTGCCCGCGGATTCGGATATTCATAGCCCCTAAACTCTAGCGCACAGATTTCTCATGCAACTTATAACTGCAGTAACCACATACCTTATCATAGATGATATCCTTGTGAGGATTTAAGTAAATTTGCATTAACACTCATTCATTAATACTTCATGGCCATGTAAACAATCATCCGAAAAAGAATAACACGGATTAATAGAGTTATTATTAACATTATCCAATATCCAAATGCAAAAATTAACTCTACTTACATTATCACTTGATTGCAATTTAATTTTAAAAGTTTAGTGGTATTACAAACCGAGGTTTGCGAAATTCTTAACTCTGTCCACGCTTTCTTTAAGACTTCTTTGGTCTTATTTCTAACCTTTCTCCGATATTTTCCCTCTGAAACAACACGGCTATTTACTTTCGGTTTCTTATTAAGAATAGATCCCTAAATCGAATAATAAGATTATGAACTATTTCTCTGAGTCGCACGGACAGCAGGGAATCTGTCTATAAATCGTCGTCTCGCTTCTCTACAAGAGTTTGTTGTCACATAGGAATCACACATGAAGGTTCTATGTACTAAAGTATACGAACTTTTTGACATTAACAACATATAACAAACTATAACACTGAAACACGTGGTCGCATAACGTATCAAACTCTGTACAGAACAGTCTTCGCGTAAACTGAGTAGCTGGCATACGGAGAGGAGGAAAACTACAGGGGAATAGAAACGGCTAGTGCAGGGCAAGCAATTCCCCATAATACGGCCACACATCGAAACGAAGTCTCTGTATAATACTAAAACGAAAAGGCATAAGATGGTACATAATTAACCATTAAAATAATCTACAAAAAGAATCAATTAAAGGATACAAAGCCATAGGAATAAACTTAAACGTCAGAAATATGGTATACCTACCACATGAAACCCAACTGTGAAAAAAGGCCAAAAATTCATAAAATTGGGTTTAGTGTTATTAAACACTCAAAATTTTCTGCTTTAGTTATGTGTAGCTTTTCTAGCTCTGAGAACTTTTAAAGCATGTTGTATAGGAATTTATATATCTGCCTGTAAGCCTAGAGGTTTAACTGTATAAAAACGAAACAGGAGACTTCAAATAATAAATTAGCTGCAGAGGAACAGAACAAGATTACAGAGGGTCTTTATATGTATGCATTAAATACTTTTTTACAGCAGAAGCAGTGTTATTTTAGCCTCATAATTTTAACTCCCTTTTCTTGAGTTTCCATTTGTCGGCACATTCTCATTTTCTAACTGTTACACAGGATGTGCTACTCTGTGTAAATGAATGGCATTTTTTATACCTCATTGTTAATAAGAGAATAAAAAGTCTGATCTGTTGAACTCACATGACTTCCTCTACTCTTGTACAAACTATTTTCACAAACGCTTATTCTTCTTCTCTTCATGTTAATCGAGATAATCATTTGCAGAAAATTATTGCTAATTTTCTTGTAGGTACAGGGGAAATATGGTAGGCTTTAAGTAATAGTCAAATCTTTTAAGGCCGGTTGCTATGTGGCGCATTTCATTCTCTTTGTATGTCGAGGACAAAAAACGAATAACGAATTCCCATTTAAAAAAGTATAAGTATTGGTAATTTCAAACAAATAACTTGGAATATCTCGGAAATGGTTCACTCCACAAAAAAATATGTATGTTGCATAAATTGTGTGTTTTAACGGATCTACATTTTTTATGTAGTTAAATTGTTGTATCTCTTACGGTTTACCAGTTATGCAAAAACATTCAGAATGAAGAGGAGTTTTGGGAACATTCCCAGAAAATTCAAGATATATATTTTATTCGGTATAAAAATATTTTAATAATATGGTATTTTAATCAAAATTGTTCCATTAAAGGGTGGTTTATGGTAGTGGATTTTCTTGAAACTCTTCGTGTTGCATATTTGAAAGATATTGAATTTAAATGCCAAGTTTGGTATTTATCGGATTTTTCATTTTTGAGTTATAGTGTTCACACACACACATAGACATGTTTTCAAAAATGCTTTATTTGGATGCAAGGGACCACAAAATATATATTTCCGGTGTAAATCTCAGTATTGAATACTTCTCCTACATACTACATATATAATTAAATTAAAAATGATGAAATGAATTTTTTTAACAAGCTATGTTGTGACGTAATTAAACAATAATATTCATATATTTAAACTTTTAAGCGAAAAAGTCTGATGTATTAGATTCACATAATTTTCTCTACTCTCTATCGTTTATTAGTGGGTATACAAATCATTCTTCCGAAAGCTTGTTCCTATGTATTTCACTTTAACCCAGAAAAACCTTCGCAGAAATAGCACATTACACATTTCATCAGGATACAAAGACAGCAGCGATAGTCAAAACGTTTAAGAACGGGTCGCTATATGCTGGACTTAAAATGCCATACTGTTCCTATGCAATCGCGAGAAACAACTGAAAATCGATGGGACTTTAAAAGAATGACAAGCATTCAACAGATCGAATCATTAACAACGGATATCTCGGAAATGGGTGATGCCACAATAGAAAGTATTTGAAATAAATTGTGTGTTTTAAAGAGATCTAAATTGTTTGTGTATATATTTTCGTCTTTGTTTAACGTTTACCAGTTATACAAGATTATACAAAATTCCTTCCCAATAAAGAGGACTTCACAGGCTATTCCCACTAAATTCAAGATATATATTTTATTATTATTGCAAATATCATTAATATATGGTATTTCAATCAAAATCGTTACAACCACGTTTTATAAAATAAAAGATTTCGAAAAATGCTCCATGTAAAGGTTAGTTTGGAGTGGGGGGATTTTCTTGAAAATCACCGTGTCACATCTTTAGAAGGTACTTAATCTAAGAACCAAGTTTGGTGTTTATTCGATTTTTTCTTTTTGAACTATTCTGTTCAGAGTAACACAGACGCGGACGCGCGGACATTTTGATATTTCTTTTTTGGTTCAGGGGGCCTCAAAACATGTATTTCCGGTGAAATCTCGGTATGAAACTTTTGGGTACAGTGCAATACCCTCGCTCTTTACTGTGTACGTGTTAGTGAAAGTAAAAATACTGTACTTTTAAATGCTGTCAGATGCTGAAATTCGGCGAGTACCACAGAGTGCCAGGAGTCCTCCATTCTTTGGCTTCCTCACTGCCGTATTTCTTGATTTCGTTAGTAGCCCCCTCTTGGAATTCCCAAACGCAGCCCTTTTACTTGGCTTTATCCTGCATTGTGGACCTGAAGTAGGGTTATTGTGTTGCATTTCGACTTTCTCTTCAGAATCTCCTCGTTGAAAGACATCAAAGTTTCTTTGGGAAATGGGTTACAGCGCCAAGAGAAGTTGCATTCTGGAAAAGATGAAAAGAACGTTTAGGCAAGAAACTGGCCCAGTTATCTATACCAAAAGATAACTGATGTATTGCACTAACACGACTTTCGATATCGCTCCTCTAGTATTCATTAAAAACATCATATCCTTCTATCGGGGCACTTCTTGTTAAACTTGCATTAAACATTTCGTTGTCGCTGTAAGGACACAGTAGTCAGATTTTTAAAAAGCGGTTCCCTATGACAATACTTTTAAATTTTATTTTTCTTGAATGATTGCAAGAAGAAGTCTGATGTGTTCCACTCACATGACTTTCTCTACTCTTGTACAAACTATTTTTACAAACGCTTATTCTCCTTCTACTTCACGTTAATCTGGATAAACATTTGCAGAAACTATCTTACTGCTATTTTTCTTGTAGATGCAAGGGAATATGGTAGGCTTTAAGCGATACTGAAATGTTTTAAGAGCTGGTTGCTATGTGGAGTATTGCATTCTCTTTCTATATCCACGACATAAAAAATGAATAACGAACTACCATTTGAGAAAAGGTATAAGTATAGCACAACGTAAAAGTATAACAAAGAATATCTCGGAAATGGTTCACAGGACCAAAAAAAAAATATCATATGGCATAAATTGTGACTTTAACGAAATATACAGTTTTTGTACAGTACCATTTTCTCTAACTCTTACGGTTTACCAGTTATGGCATTCAGAATGAAGATGATTTTTGGAGATATTCCAAGAAAAGTCAAGATATACATTTCATTTGTCATGAAAATAGTTTAAACATATGATATTTTAATCAAAATTTTCTAAACATGTTCCATTTAAAGTCAAGTCTAGTGTGGAGGGATTTTCTTGAAAGTCTTCCTGTCGCATTCTTGGAAGACACTTAACGCAAATACCAAGTTTGATACTTATTCGACTTTTCCTTTTTGAGTCATGCTGTTCACAGACACACACACACACATACGGACATGTTTCCAAAAACGCTTTATTTGGATTCAGGGCACCTCAAAACATGTATTTCCGGTAAAATCTCGATAGCGAAGTTTTGGGAAGTGCAATACTTTGCCTACTTACTACACGTAGTAGGTAGGAACGCAATTTCATTCCACCCAAAAATTCGATATCGAGATTTCACCAGAAATATATCTATATTTTGAGGTCCTCTGAATCCAAAAAAGGCACGTTTAGAAAAATCTCCTTGGTGTGTCTGTGTGATGTTTACAGCATAAATCAAAAACGAAAGGTCAGATAAATACCAAACTTGGTATTTAGGATTACATGTATGGGCGAGTGCGTGCCACATCCAGGAGGGAGGGTACTGTGACGTTATGTAACTACTCCTCTATCCACTGGTGTAATGTAATACATAATATTGAAAAACTAGTAATGTCTATTTATTAAAATGTAAGCGATAAATAAAAATCGTTATTATTCGTACAATAAATATCTCCTACTTGTTATCAAACTAAACAACTAAACGTAATAGCGCGTATAAGCTTGCAGGAAAATGAACAAACAATACTCAAAACTTAAAGTTTTTACAGCAAATAAATATCTTGCTTCAATTGAAGTTGTTGACTTACTAATAGAGCCAGGGGTACTATCCCATGCGTTTTACTTTCTCTACCACGTACCTAACAGTTAGAGAAAGTATTGCATTTCACCCAAATATTCGATACAAAGAATTTACTACAATACAAGTTTCGAGACCCCTGAATAAAATAATTATAAGCATTTTTAGAAAAATGTACCTGTGTGTGTCTGTGAACAGCATAACTCAAAAACGAAAACTCGGATAATTACTAAACTTGTTATTTAAGTTCAGCACCTTCCAAAAATAGGACACGAATATGTTCAAAAAAATCGTTCACTCCAAAATTTCTTTTTATATGAAACATTTTTTGAAGTTTTTGGTTTTCTAAAACATGGCTCCAACAATGTTAATTAAAATACAATATTTTAAGATATTTAGATGACAAATAAAATTTGTATCTTGACTTCTGAGAATAGCCTGTGAAGACCTCATTCAGAAGGAATTTTGTATAATGTTGTATAATTGTAAACGTTAAGTGATAGACGAAAACGTACTGTACAAAAAATGCAGATCTCTTTAAAACACAATTTATTGTGTACACACACACACACAAACACACACACACACGAGTGCATACATACACGGTACATTACAGCACCTTTGAATGCTTCAAAATATGAAAGAGAACCAAAATTTCATAATGATGAGATATTTGAAGGTGTTGGTAAATCTATTTCTTCCGTAAATGCCCTGCCAATTCTTTTGGAATGTATCTTGTGATTGTGTTAAGCAGTGTTTCACCACTGGGTGAGAAGATTGCTTGTATTTTGCAAACTTCAAACGAGAAGGGGAGGGGTGGAGGTCGTTTGACATGTGATGACACGTGGGGACAAGAATGCTCATAACTGATTTAGTACCTACCAAATATGCGACACGAAGATTTTCAAGAAATTCCCCCTACTCTCAACTACCCTTTCCATGGAACATTTTTCGAGATTTATTCATTACTTGGTCATTATTTAAAGTTCTTTCAACATCCAATTGTTTCTCGCGATGTCATGGATACAGTGTTGAATTTTAAGACCAGCATATAGCGTCCAGTTCTTAAACATTTAGCTATCGCTGTTCTCTTTACATCTATATCGAAATGTGTAATGAAGCTATTTCCACAAAGGTTTATTTGAATTAGTATATAGTAGAAGGTAAAATAAGTTTTAGTAAGAATAGTTCATATACCCACTAATAAAGTTAGAGGGTAAAAAATGTATGTGGATTTATCACATCGGAATTTTATATATATATATATATATCTGGCTTCTACAAACCATCCTACCTAGCTTACTTTCTCTAGATATGGTATTCGAATCAAAATTCGATAGCAAATTTCAACGGAAATATATGTTTTAATTTATGTTTTAAATCCAAAAAAGGATTTTTATAAAATGTCCTTGTGTATGTTTAAGAAAAACATAACTGAAAAACGAAAAGTCATAAATACCAAACTTAGTATTTAGGTTCAGTGCCTTCCAAGGATGCAACGCGAAATCCTTCAAGAAAATTCCCCACCCGAAATTACCGTTTATATGGGACATTTTCCGAAATTTTCTGTTTTCTAAAAAAAAAGGAATAAAGATTTTGATTAAAATTTACATAACAAATAAAATGTATATTTTGAATTTCCTGGGAATAGATTGTAAAGTACTCTTCATTCGGAAGGAGTTTTGTATAATTTTGCACAACTGCTGAACGTTGATAGACGAAAACGTATTACACAAGAAATGTAGAACTCTTTAAAACACAACATTTATTTCAAATTAATTGTTCTGTGTCATGAGCCATTTCCGAGATATACTTTATTTATGCTTCGAAATGTTCAATTCCACTGATCAACAATGAAAATGTTAAATAATTTCTGCTGATTCTTATGTATTTACATCTGACAAATCCAAAAATGAAGTTATAAATATTTCATCACCCATCAATGTTTTGTAATATTTAAAAAAGCTGTTTTCATGTTTATTAGCATAGGACGGTAAATGTACTGATTACAAGAAAATAATTTTATTTCATTAGGTCAAAAAGTTACAGTTTTGCTTTAGACGATTGTTGTCTGTGATTTCAAGAATGACAACAATGACTTCTCCTCACAAAACTATGGCTTTCCCGAGCAGGTCAATGTTTACTCCATCAACAGATAAGGAAGGGTCCTGCACAGTTGCTAGAGGAGTAGAGACTTTGTGTAATGAAAGAAGCTAACCCTGTGTGTTCTCGGTTGTGAATTAACAAGTGTAGTGTCAGCTAATAGTTTGTTTTCATTGTGAATTAGGAGGAGAAAAGTTAGAAAAATAAGCTTAACAAGAATAGCTTGCATTCCCATTAATAAACGATAGAGGGTAGAGAAAGTCGTGTGAATGTAACACATCAGATTTTTAAATGATGCTGCATCTGTAATTTTGTACTATGAACTCTGCACCACTCAGCAAGGAAAAGAATCGCCAGACTATTCCTACTAATGTACTCCATAATAGAGTGGTAAAGTTCATCCCATCTTTTAGGGGAAGTTTTAGACTGCAAATTTGAACTATTGTTAAATATGGTAATTTTTGTGTGCTCAAGGCACGTGGTTCTTTCTTTGGAAATATGTGCTAGCTTTTTCCCATTTTAGCTTTGAGCAGCTTTTCATCTGAATAACATTTTCTGATATAATCTCCCCTTATATTGAATTATTTTTTGTTTCTTCATACAGAATTCTGTGTTAAAGTATTAAACTGAATGAATGAGGAGGTTTATGGCTGTTTGTATGAACAAAAATCTAGTACACCTGTTTTATTTCTGTCAGAATTTGTATATAAAAAGTGAGAGGATAATGCTCTGAAACCGTAACAATGCAGTGCAAACAAACCACAGTCAGTAACTGTGCCAGCGGCTTAGTTTAGTCGCCCATAATTCGGAATGTCGCATACGGCTTTAACATGGAGGGAATACTTGCGGCTGCCGTATGGGGCCACGAACGGTCGCATACCGGAATATTCATGAGCGACATTATTCACATATTGAGGCACCTTTTGGTAAGGCACCACCAACGAGGCTAAGATCCTATTCACAATGAAGACGTAAGGCCAGCATAAGGCCTCATGAGGTAAGACCATAAGACCGCAGCCGTATGTATAACGCAAGAATTTGACACGGGTTTCTGGATCCATAAACTGCACGTGGAATATTTTTAGAAAGTGCTGCATCGTCGAAGAGTATCATGCTGGCCTCTACTTCCCGAAGTCGCGGGTTTTAACCCGGCGGAAGGCAATGGTTTCTTTCGGGCGTAAAAAAGCTTAGCGTTGCTTCCTTCGGAAGGGAATTGTAGCCGGCGGACCCGTTTCGTAGACCCCAGGGAGAGATCCAAAGGGCGACCAGATCCGGATGACGACAGGCGCAAACATGGATGGGTTTCCTAGCGTTTCCAGATCGAACGCATCCGTCGCCGCCCAGGCCACCCACAAGCCATGGAACCCCCAGCGGTCTCCCCATACGGCGCACTCGGAGGAGAGACCTAATTGACCCACAACGACGCCAGGGAAGAAACCCCTACAGGACGCATCGTCGCCGTCCAGCCGCAATCCGGCGAACACCGCTGCCAGGTCCTAAACCCTAAAACAGATGGCAAGGAAGATGGTAGGTACAGGAAATGAGGGGCAGAGAGGTCATGGTAGAAGATGAACCACTCCAGCATTTGCTTGCCGAACCGGGGGAACTACGAAAAGCCCACGGGTTAGAGTAAGCAGTCGCCAGGGATTGAACCTGGGACCTCCCCAATGCCAGTCGCACACGATACTCTGCGGTTTCAAATTGAATAACATAACCAATAATATCTAATATGGAAATTATCAAGTGTTTAAAAATAAGTAAGGCAAACCCTTGGTACATGTATAACGGTAAGACACGGCCAAATGGAAGAGCAGTATGATTGCGGAGTAAATGACGCAAAATTTTGTATCGCGATCATATATTGCTCAGAAACTGGCTACGTATGGAGAAAAATTCTGATGTGTTGCACTCGCAGGACTTTCTCTACTCTTGTGCAAAGTATTTATACAAACGCTTATTCTCCATCTACTTCATGTTAATCGAGATAAACATTAGCAGAAGCTAATTGCTAATTTTCTGGGAAAGAGGAACATGGTAGGTTTTAAGCGATAATCAAATATTTTAAGAGCTGGTTGCTATGTGGAGTATTTCATTGTCTTTGAATGTCCAGGACATAAAAAATAAAAAAAAAGTACCGAATTTCCATTTGAGTAAAAGTATGTATTGGAAAATTCAAACAAATAACAAGGAATATTTCGGAAATGGTTCACTGGACGAAAAAACGTATGTGGCATAAATTGTGTGCTTTAACGGGATCTACATTTTTTTTGTTTTGTAAAATTGTTTTCTCTCTTACGGTTTACCAGTTATGCAAAAGACATTCAGAATGAAGAGAACTTTTGGGGACAGTCCCAGAAATTCAAGATATATATTTCATTTGCCATGAAAGTATTTTAAACATATGCTATTCTAATCAAAATCGTTAGATCCATTTTTGATAACATCAAAATTTTCGAGAAATGTAACGGTAGTCTGGCTTTGGGGGGGGAATTTCTTAAAAATGTTTTTCGTATTTTTGAAAAATACTGAACCTGAATACCCAGTTTGGTATTCATCCGACTTTCAGTTTTGAGTTACGCTGTTCACAGACATACAGGCAAACACATGGACCTTTTTCTAAAAATTCTTTCTTTGTTTTATGTGGCCTCAAAACATGCATTTTCGGTGAAATCTCGATATCAAATTTTGGGAGGAATGCAATATTTCTCCTATTTATTATACGTAAAAAGGCAGAACCCCTCGATGCATGCAACGCAAGCATAAAGTGTGGAGTTTTCGAACTCTTGTGTTACGTGAATCCTTCCATTAAGTAACGTGGGTGCAAAGTTGAAGTAGAATATTTGTTGGTAGTTGGAAGATGCTTCATGTTTATCTGCCCCACGTATGGGAGCCAATTTGTTGCAGTAACTTCGTGTTATCTTATTGCTGAGCGCCTGTTATTTTATTACTAGTTTGAATTTTGGAAAGCGGCGCCGTGGCCGAGCGGTTACACCGCTCGCCTCCCACCGAGGCAGCCCGGGTTCAATCCCAGGGACCTGCATGTGGGATGTTTATTAATTCGTGTATTTCACATTTATAGCTAATTTTATGACGCGAGAGATTTTGTAGAATTGCGCGACGTATAATCTGTGAATGGTTCTCTTAAACTGTGCGATGCGTAACCTTTGTATGATTCTGTTGGACAGAACGACGTATTACCCGCGAATCCTTCTGTTGGGCTGAACGAAACCTGTCTCTGGCACGGAATTTATACTCCCTCACCCGATATGCCTAAAGATTATAACCGAGGTTAATAAAACGCGCCAACATTAGCGTCTATATTTATATCCAATCAAAATTAGGAACACATGTGCTCTAGGGAAGAAATTCCCTCCATTTCTAAAGAAAGGCACACTACTCTGACGTCATTTGTTTGTCTCTTATAATTGATAAACAACTCACCCCGTCGCTCATTGTTACCCGCTCCTATTATCAGTTTCAGTGAGGCCGTGTAAACTTATTTCCTAACAATGCTTATAATTAACAAACATCTCAAATTATTGTCATACAATAATGCTAATTTACACTACAATCACTCTAGCATTCACAGTGTTGTGATATAAAATACTGCGTCAAAGTTTTGCGTCTGTGCTTACTATTCGTTGTGAATGAGGTCTAGCTTGATAAGCGGGGAAAACAAAATCACTTTTAGCACCAGAAATATTAAAGACGCTCTACATCTACGACAGTCAACTCGACTGGATACTTTGGAAACTTGTACTACCGTCACCAAATGAGTGGCTACATCGCGGGTGAAATAAACAAAACATGCGGTCGAGTTGGAAGTGCTGCAATCAACAATGCGCGACCTCATTAATATGGATTTGAAACTGTGAGCATTTCATCCTGCGACCTTCCAAAAGCATGACGCAATAGCAACTGTTGAAATTTTAGAGGAACATAAACTGACTTCCTAGATTTCCGTTCAAATATTGTTCTAAGAGATAAACAAAACAGGATATACTTGGTATTTTCTCTCATACCAACAAATATTACGTTGTCGTCAGAAAACGTAATGGGTTTAAACCCATTCTTTATGATTTAACATTAAAAGACAAAATGTTTATTTGAACTTTGGTACGAGAAATAAAGCGCAAATCAGAAATTGTTTCCATTTAGACAGCGAAATAATTTTCATTGTTAAATAATCTGAAAGGCCTAGGCCGCCCAATCCGACTGCCGGTCTCACCCCCACATGTCATGTCAAAGGTGGACGATCGTTCAACCGATAAGGGAAGATAGTGTGCTCGGCAACATGCTTTACCAGGCTGGAATATTAGTTTTCGTGTTCTAAAGGTCCCCTGCCTGCATTAGAACCTTAAATGGATCACAATAATAAGTGAACACAGATCCTTGTCTTGTGTTGTTCGATACAGATTTCCATCATTGCTCCAGACGAACTCCTGCTTTGAGCTTATTGTCCTATCTGTATCCTTTTAAAGCTAATTCATTATACCTGCTCCCTTTACCGAGAAGTACGGTCTCGTAACAGATATGGTATTAAATTCTTGTGGCTCTAAAAAGCAATATATCTCTGTGAGCCCAGGCCTCACAGCCTCACAGCTGGGCTGTTTCAGTTTCTTTCTTGCACAATCTGCAATCTACAGCTCCTTGTACACGATCAACGCAGCTTTTCTTCTCAAATTGCTTCCAGTGCTTTTAAAGTCTTTAAAGGTCTTGAAAGCAAAACGGTCTAAAATTTGACAATGATATTATGGCTTTGGCCAATGAAATACGAGTATTTACAGTGCGTCACGAAATCTGCAACATGGCTGAAAGGGAAAAGTAAATAAAAATGGCTACCCGGGCAAGATATGTCGTATACGAACTGTTTAGGTTATGCATAAGCGTGCCATGTCTGTACGTCGAGAGCTCCGTGGATTACCACAACAAGATGAAGCAGATGAAGGCATATGAAGAAATAATTCGTAATGTGATTTCATTGGTTATAATACGTGAAAGTGCTACATAATATTAGTAAAGAACAAAATTTCATTGTAAATTGTTATACCGTGACGCAAATAGTAAACGGCTTTGCGCGTGTTATATTATAAATGTTTTCTGAAGAGGTTTCAGTTTGGCAAACAGACAATTTGTAAATACACAATTATGATACTGTCCAGTCGTGTTCAATCTTGTCACACATTGAAACTATTTGACAATTTTCTTGTAAACTCTTTAATTGAAGAATAAAGTTTTATCATGTACAAGGGGCTCAAGTTACCTTAAACGCTTCCATCGTGTTAATATTCTTTTTTTGTAGGAGAAATGCAATAATTTTTTCTCAGCTGACGTCTGTTACATTTAAGTACGCTTTCAGCTCTTTTCTTACATAGCTGTCTAATAAACAGCTTGGCGTTTTGTTTCGTGGAGCGATAAACCACGTTTTATGATCTGCTTTGAAACAGTTCTTAATAACCTCTCTTACTAAACATTGAGATGTTCCTAGGGCCAACTCTGAAGCAATAAAGCGCAAAGGTCCTACACATGGGCCGAAAAACCCTCGTGAGTGGGCTCGAACCTACACTCAATCCGTGGCTGGGAACCGAGGCACGCTCCAGTCCACCGGAGACAGTCTGCACAAGGCATTACTGAATTTTATACAGTTGGGAAGCCAAATGGTATATTATGCAACAAGACCATAGTGGTAGTATTTAAGACTTAATAGTGTTCATACAAACGTCTTAATTACCATTACAGTCAAGTTGCATACGACTGTTTTTGGTCGACCACATTATAATTTAAAAACTTTGGGTTTTTACAAGTAGCTAACCTTGTTAATTGTGTGTAATACCGCGCGGGATGGCTCAGGCGGTTACGTCTTTGGCTCGTATTCGGGAGGTCCCGGGATCGATCCACGCGACCGCCCACTTTGGTCAATGGATTTTTCGTGGTTTCCCCGGGTCGCCAGGCGAATGGTGGGGTGCTCCATCTTCTACCATGACTATCCTTCCTCTCATTTCCTATATCCTCATCTTCCTTGTCTGTTTTAGGTTTGTAGGACCAGGCGATGCTGTTGCGCGGGTTGCGGCTGGGCAGTGGATTGTGCTCTGTACCTAATGGTTTCTTTCCTGGCGTCGCTGCGGTACTGCTCAGTTAGATCTCCCCTCAGGTGAGGCTCCGCTCCATGGGATCCTGAGGGTTGTGGTTTGTCGGTAGGGACCGTGCGGCATCCGATACGTTCTATCTGGAAACGTTAGGGATCCCTGCTTACTTGCGCTCGTTGGCATACGGATCTGATCACCTTCGGGTCTCTCCCCTCATCCTTCCCTCCTAGGGGTCACGTTGGATGCAAATGGGCGTGCTGGTTTTCTGGTAATTATACTTAAATCAATTTTTTTGGTTCTGGTTCCGTGATACTTACCTTTAATTGTGTGTAATTAAATACTGATCGGGTGGTAACACTGATAGCAGAACCTTGAGCATGTTTGCGAGTAGTGCAACAGTTGGCAGCATTGCTGAGTCCACGCCGTATTTATTGATTTTTGCAGGTAACGTGAAAGCAACACATATTGAAGCAAATAAAATTAATGTTTTGCAATATTAAAATGAAAGCAAGCTGGCCCCCTGTATCCAAAAAAAAATCATTTTTAGAGAAACGTCCGCGCGCGCGTTCGTGTGTGTTGTGTGTAGATGTGTGTCTGTGAATGGCATAGCTCAAACACAAAACATCCGATAAATACCAAGTTTGATACATAGATTCATTATCTTTCAAAGATGCGAATCGAAGGTTCCAAGAAAATTTTTCCACCCCAAACTACCCTTTACACGGAAAGTTTTTAGAAAATTTTTATTTTCTCAAAAAGGGCTCTAAGGATCTTGATTAAAATCTCGCATGTTCAAGATATTTTTAAAGCAAATTAAATGTCTATCATGAATTTTCTGGAAATGTCTCCATACGTCCTCTTCATTCTGAGCGACTTTTGCATAAATAGTAAACCGTAAGAAATAGACAAAATTTTGCCACTCAAGAAATGTATATCTCGCTAAAATATACAGTTTACGTCATATACATTTTTCTGACCGAGTGAATCATTCCGAGATATTCCTTGGTATTTCTTTAAGTTTTCCATAATTATACTTTTTTCAAATGGGAATTCATTATTCATTTGTTTGTTTGTTTTTATATTCTGAACATGCAAAGAGAATGGAATGCTCCACATAGCAACCAGCTCTTAAAAGATTTGACTATCGCTTAAAGCCTACCATATTCCCCTTGCACCTACAGGAAAATTAGCAATAAGTTTCTGTAAATGTTAATCTGGATTAAATTAAATTAAATTGAGTCTTTTTATGGACGCTCTTTAACTGCTGTGGTCCTTGGCTTGTCATTCTATACTGGGCGTGAAAGACCGGTAATTTTGCTCAGAGGACTCTTTATCAGGCTTGAGGATCTTTTAGTTGCGGTAAATCTACAACGCGAGACCACCGGCTTTACTTCCCTTCCGAAGGAAGCCATGCTAAAGATTTTCACGCCCGAAATAAATCCATCGTTCTCCACCGGGTTTGAACTTGCAACCTCGGGAACTAGAGGCTAGCATGGTAACCACTAAACAACGTCTGTGACTGTCGAAATTGTAGCACACGACGAATTTTTGTTAGTCGCAGGCCATGACTAAGAGCTTGCTTCAAAGTCATGTAATGTACTACATACTTCGTTCGTGATCCAAGGTGAGGAATTAGCTTCTTCGTAGTCGAGTCCTTTGGTTTCAGAAACTCAGGCGGGAATGGTAGATCATTATGCAGATCATGGAGTTCAGCAGGATACTCGATGTCAACTTCTAATATGTATCCATGAGGATCATCTCCTTCTAGTCTTTGTAAGTTTATTTCTTCAGGTGAAACCCAGTGAAATCTACCAAAAGGTAGGGCGTGACTCATTGCCCACCCATATTGGTTTTTGGCGTCCTCATAGGTAATGAATTGGGTTGGTCTCGACGGATCAAACTTGTCCATGTAAGTGTTATTAGCCTCTGCATACCGATGGGACACTTGGCATAAACCTCCTCTTATGCCGGATTCCACCATGAGTAGTTGGTCATAATCTTGCAACAGTTCCAGTTCGATTCCAGTATACAGTAACATGGCGTCCGATGTAAGTCCTGGAGAGGTAAAATAATGTGCTGGATCAACTTTGTGCGTTTTGAGAGTTTGCTCCCTGAATGTCTCAAAGACATCAGCTAGAAAAAGTACATCCGAAGTTAAGTAGAGGTCACTGTATTCTCCCAGGTTTCTCACATTGAACAGTCTCCATACATTTCTAGCATTTTCGTAGTCAGCATCACTAATTTCTTCTTCATTCAGTTTATTGTAGAAGTAGTTCTTAGGAGGCAGGCAGGTCTCGTTCAAGACGTCCCATGAAGTGACGTAATCATAGGGAAATACACCCTTACGTGTCATCAACTTCATCTTGTCTTCTCCGAAGTACTTCAATGTCTCAGGGTACGATGTTAGATTTTTTACCAGCTTATCCAAGCTTGTACTCGGGAACCGAAAACTATCTACAAACCGGAGCTTTATATCTCCGACATACTTGGAGAATGATATATAGCTTTCTTCAGAGCTAGGAATTACTTCCACCCGCTCACTTGTACATCACAGATCCTTAACAATGAAGTGTGAGTCATATGTGCATGAAGTCAGGGATATATTTAGGTGTTTTGTAGGCTAAATTGCATTCATTATGCAGACTTCCTCGATATTCACCACTGATGTGAACATGGTCGCGTACTTTATAGTTCTCTTCAGTAAGGGTTTTTCCACACAAGTAGCATACTGTAGAGGCGTTGAAATCCATCTGCTGTTGATCTGTAAGTTTCAGGGGCATGTCAGATTTGTATATATTATTAATCTCCTTTGCAAGGAATGACAGGTAATCCATAAACTTCTGAGCAGCATCAACACCACGATATACATAGGGATGCTTAGGAAGGCTAGTTTTCAGATGTTCAACCTTGGTTGATGGTTTAACGTAAACACAGAAGCTCATTGCTGTATGCTCTTGATAAGGGGTTGTATAAGAAGTTTCAGGACTGGGTATGCATGTATGACATGGAGCGAGAATGCTTTCAAAGTCTGCGTAGATGACGTAAGGTAGTTTCAACATCCTTTCAAAATTTTTAAACTGTACAATTGATTTCTCCTTTGTAGACATAACTACCCTTGCAACACCATGCTGATTACAGATGGATGCATGTTCTTGCAGTTTTTCCAGTCCACTTTGTCCATATCGATCGTCAAAATGTGTAAAGCACTGCTTACAGGTATATATCACTCCATCATGCTTAGTTTTCTGACGTCGAACGAGCTTCTCAAAATTCTTGATATATACATAGTGATGTTTTACACTACTGTCACTCAATAGTAGGAGGTCACGGTGGTCAGGCAGTTCAGTGTCAGCAACCTTTATCGGATACACTTCATGCTTCTCATCCAGACCGAAAACGTTGATAGACATCCTATTAAGCTTCTCAAATTTAGGTATTTGAGAAAGTGGAGTAGGATAGGAAACGCAGCTGAAGTCGTACTTATCTTGGAATTGTTCGTATTTGCTCACCCGTTGTGCATTCTTCTCAACGAATTTGGCTAATACAGAGTACATGAAACATAGCTCATCAGTTAAATTCTGGATGTTTATTCACGCTTCTTTACTTCTAACAGATGGCGATAGGTGTATGTAGCTACTTCCACGTAACGGATTGTACTTGTTAATACGAAGTCAAATTCCTTCTACAGCAAGCAGAGCCCAGTTGCTAACTTTAAGTTGTGATTCCTCCATTTCAGTAATCAACTTCTTCATTTTCGTTTCCAGCATAGAGTCCAGATCCGTTTCTATGAAAACAGTTTGATTCCGTGTTTTAAATGTTTTGTCACAGGTTTCTCCGACACTGTTAACAAATCTACACTCAGCTAACAGATTAATTTTCACACTTTTGTGAATACCAAGCTCTTTATGCACAGCCTGGATTATCCGCTGTTTCGCCTCATGCAGGTACATATTCAGGCCCTTAGTCGATTCACATCGTATAAAATACGATTTCAAGCGTCCATGGAATGAAGTTTCATATTCTTTCATATCACACTCCTCCATTGTAGATAACAACTCATGCTTTGTCAGTTCTAAACTACGTTTCTTCTCAGGTCCTTTATTTCACACGCATCTTCGTGTCGACGACCCTTATAACTGTCTTTGAAGGCTACATTTAAATATTTACACTTGAAGAGCCTTTTACAAAGTAGCTCATGTCGACTTTTATCATATCCACGGAGGAACTTCTTACAGCATTTACCACAAGAATATCCTGAGGCACTAGGAAAGATATTCTTATACGAGGACTTATTCATTTTTCTTCTTGATATAATAAGGTATTAACCTTTCTTCAAGGAAATGTACGGCTCTTTACCTTGATAACGCTTTAGAAGGTTGATTATTTTCTGAGAGAACAGCGATGTTAACACCTCAGAGATGATCAACAGAATGAATTTCAATGCTAGAGGTCGCTCTATTTATAGAGGAAGCACGAACATTTTTAGATCAATTATATCCTGATTATTAATACTAAAAAAACGGTGATGAAGCGTTTAAGCTCTTATATTTCAATTCGTGTTACACTGATGTTCGAGAGCCTTCGTATTGCTTTGCATGCTTAGAGTGAGTGAGCAAAGTATTGTGAAGATGTATGTATTTTTCGGGTATAATCGTACAGATTCGGAGAGCTTGACTCGTGAAGGTGATGATCGATCAGTTGACCGAGCAAGAGGCAAGCATTCCCTCTGCGCAACGAAACCTAGAAGCACAAAGATGCAAATGAAAGGAAATCGTGATAGCATACACCTCTCAGGCATCGCCCGCAAACCATGGAAAACCACGAAAAATAAGTCAGAGTGAACGTCCAACGGGACTCGAACCAGGGACTCTAAAAGCACCCGTAAAAGATAAAAATTATATAGAATGAAAGGAAATCGGATTCGATGAGAAACCACTCAAGCATTCGCCTACAGACCAGGGAAAACCATAAAAATTATGATGTCAGAGTGATCAACCAACAGGAATCAAACAAAGGACCTTAGAAGCACATAGGTTAAGATGTAAATCAAATAAAAATGCAATAAAATCGTGATAGATGAGAAACCACCCAGACATTCGCCTACAGACCAGGGAAAACCACGAAAAAATATGTCAGAGTGAACAACCAACGGCAATCGAACGAGGGAAACCATCAGATTGCGCTCGTGAAAGATGTAAGTCAAATAAAATGATAGAAAATCGTGATAGATGGGAAACCACTCAGCATTCGTCTGCAGACCAGGGAAAACCATGAAAAATCTCAGGATGGAGTGTGCGACCGCCAGAGAAATCAAACAAAGGACTCTAGAAGCATAAAGATGCAAATGAAAGAAAATCGTGATAGACGGGAAACCACTCAGGCATTCGCCTGCAGACCAGGAAAAACCATGAAAAAAATCAAAGGTCTGAGCGACTGGCGGAAGGTATTCCAGACAGAGTGCCTTAGAAGAAATAGGTTAAGATGTAAATCAAATAAAATGAAAGAAAATAGAAATCGATGAGAAACCACTCAGGCATTCGCCCACAGACCAGGGGAAATCGAGAAAAATCTAATGTCAGAGTGAACATCAAACGGCAATCGAACCCCACGACCTCGAATGCAAATTACAGACGTTATCGACTGAACCAAACCGTAAAAACAGGTTTATACCATACAACCCATAATAGAATACCGGGCGAGATGACGTCATACCTGTAGACAGATTGTGGAGGGTCAGTCGACATGCTGAAACGCGCTTCAGCGTTCTTCAGTTAATGTTTCATTCAATGCCTACCATATCAACACCGCAATCCATTTCACAGCAAAGTTAATTTTTATTACAATACTTTCTCTCCTTATTTAATTAAATTCATGTATATACCCTATTATTTAGTGATTTTTTCAATAATTTCTTGCTCTCATCTCCATCATTCTTCAAGGAATCAGTGTAAAATATGCATTTTTATACGTTTTAATGTTCGTTTATTTTTAAAACCGCTGCATTTGCCTGCAATTACGAGCAATATTTTTTTTTCAGATTTACTCCGATTTTAAACTCGTAGAATCGAATTAAGAAATGTTTTAATAAATGTATTATTTTTTTAGCTTAATGTATCAACATTTTTAAAGTTGCCATGCCCGTTATTTGTATTTAGCGTAAAGATTATCATATATCATTTTTAAATCCGTCTTCTTAAATATAGTGTATCGCAATCCATTTTTAAAATCAAATCATACATGCGTTTAATGCATATAATGGATGTCTTCATATACCCAATATGACTGCCATGCACGTTAGTCATTCAATATGGACGCGTCCGGGCATCTTCTTCATTGAACATGCTTCCGACTCTCTCCGCTAGGTGGAG
This sequence comes from Deroplatys truncata, assembly GCA_030765065.1. Classification (NCBI taxonomy): domain Eukaryota; kingdom Metazoa; phylum Arthropoda; class Insecta; order Mantodea; family Mantidae; genus Deroplatys; species Deroplatys truncata. Next base: position 187,075,860 of record CM060986.1, on the reverse strand, counting down.
CGCATGATGCATGCTACGAGGATGGAGAGAGGGAAACCAGATCTATTTAAGCTTGCAGTGAAGATAGCGCGCCAGTCGGCCTGAGAGCCTCGTTCAGGGAGGTCGTATAGTTCTCACAGCCATGATAATACGCGTCGTCGTATCGCGTGTTCGTTACGTAATTTTTTTTGTTTTGTTTTTACCTTTCTTAGTCATGCATTCATCCAAGAGATGTAATTTAGTCAGGACGACAGTAGTCAAATATGCATTACAAAATAAACGTTTATTCCACGTCTTTATATTAATTACTTTTTGATGTTAATCGAAGATGAATTTATACTCATGTCACGCGATTCAGCCCAAGACCAGATGTCAACTTGTAACAGCAGACAACGACGGTCTGCAGACGAATGCTGAGTGGTTTGCCATCCATCACGATTTTCTTTCATTTTATTTGACTTACATCTTTCACGAGCGCAATCTGATGGTTTCCCTCGTTCGATTGCCGTTGGTTGTTCACTGTGACATATTGTTTCGTGGTCTGTAGGCGAATGTCTGGGTAGTTTCTCATCTATCACGATTTTATTGCATTTTTATTTGATTTACATCTTAACCTATGTGCTTCTAAGGTCCTTTGTTTGATTCCTGTTGGTTGATCACTCTGACATCATAATTTTTATGGTTTTCCCTGGTCTGTAGGCGAATGCTTGAGTGGTTTCTCATCGAATCCGATTTCCTTTCATTCTATATAATTTTTATCTTTTACGGCTGCTTTTAGAGTCCCTGGTTCGAGTCCCGTTGGACGCTCACTCTGACATATTTTTCGTGGTTTTCCATGGTCTGCGGGCGATGCCTGAGAGGTGTATGCTATCACGATTTCCTTTCATTTGCATCTTTGTGCTTCTAGGTTTCGTTGTGCAGAGGGAGTGCTTGCCTCTTGCTCGGTCAACTGATCGCTCATCACCTTCACGAGTCAAGCTCTCCGAATCTGTACGATTATACCCGAAAAATGCATACATCTTCACAATACTTTGCTCACTCACTCTAAGCATGCAAAGCTATACGAAGGCTCTCGAACATCAGTGTAACACGAATTGAAATATAAGAGCTTAAACGCTTCATCACCGTTTTTTGGTATTAATAATCAGGATATAATTGATCTAAAAATGTTCGTGCTTCCTCTATAAATAGAGCGACCTCTAGCATTGAAATTCATTCTGTTGATCATCTCTGAGGTGTTAACATCGCTGTTCTCTCAGAAAATAATCAACCTTCTAAAGCGTTATCAAGGTAAAGAGCCGTACATTTCCTTGAAGAAAGGTTAATACCTTATTATATCAAGAAGAAAAATGAATAAGTCCTCGTATAAGAATATCATTCCTAGTGCCTCAGGATATTCTTGTGGTAAATGCTGTAAGAAGTTCCTCCGTGGATATGATAAAAGTCGACATGAGCTACGTTGTAAAAGGCTCTTCAAGTGTAAATATTGTAATTTAGCCTTCAAAGACAGTTATAAGGGTCGTCGACACGAAGATGCGTGTGAAATAAAGAGACCTGAGAAGAAACGTAGATTAGAACCGACAAAGCATGAGTTGTTATCTACAATGGAGGAGTGTGACATGAAAGAATATGAAACTTCATTCCATGGACGCTTGAAATCGTATTTTATACGATGTGAATCGACTAAGGGCCTGAATATGTACCTGCATGAGGCGAAACAGCGGATAATCCAGGCTGTGCATAAAGAGCTTGGTATTCACAAAAGTGTGAAAATTAATCTGTTAGCTGAGTGTAGATTTGTTAACAGTGTCGGAGAAACCTGTAACATAACATTTAAAACACGGAATCAAGCTGTTTTCCTAGAAACGGATCTGGACTCTATGCTGGAAACGAAAATGAAGAAGTTGGTTACTGAAATGGAGGAATCACAACTTAAGGGGAGCAACTGGGCTCTGCTTGCTGTAGAAGGAATTCGACTTCGTATTAACAAGTACAATCCGTTACGTGGAAGTAGCTACATACCCCTACCGCCATCTGTTGGAAGTAAAGAAGCGTGAATAAACATCCAGAATTTAACTGATGAGCTATGTTTCATGTACTCTGTATTGGCCAAAATCGTTGAGAAGAATGCACAACGGGTGAGCAAATACGAACAATTCCAAGATAAGTACGACTTCAGCTGCGTTTCCTATCCTACTCCACTTTCTCAAATACCTAAATTTGAGAAGCTTAATAGGATGTCTATCAACGTTTTCGGTCTGGATGAGAAGCATGAAGTGTATCCGATAAAGGTTGCTGACACTGAACTGCCTGACCACCGTGACCTCCTACTATTGAGTGACAGTAGTGTAAAACATCACTATGTATATATCAAGAATTTTGAGAAGCTCGTTCGACGTCAGAAAACTAAGCATGATGGAGTGATATATACCTGTAAGCAGTGCTTTACACATTTTGACGATCGATATGGACAAAGTGGACTGGAAAAACTGCAAGAACATGCATCCATCTGTAATCAGCATGGTGTTGCAAGGGTAGTTATGTCTACAAAGGAGAAATCAATTGTACAGTTTAAAAATTTTGAAAGGATGTTGAAACTACCTTACGTCATCTACGCAGACTTTGAAAGCATTCTCGCTCCATGTCATACATGCATACCCAGTCCTGAAACTTCTTATACAACCCCTTATCAAGAGCATACAGCAATGAGCTTCTGTGTTTACGTTAAACCATCAACCAACGTTGAACATCTGAAAACTAGCCTTCCTAAGCATCCCTATGTATATCGTGGTGTTGATGCTGCTCAGAAGTTTATGGATTACCTGTCATTCCTTGAAAGGAGATTAATAATATATACAAATCTGACATGCCCCTGAAACTTACAGATCAACAGCAGATGGATTTCAACGCCTCTACAGTATGCTACTTGTGTGGAAAATCCTTTACTGAAGAGAACTATAAAGCACGCGACCATGTTCACATCAGTGGTGAATATCGAGGAAGTCTGCATAATGAATGTAATTTAGCCTGCAAAACACCTAAATATATCCCTGTCTTCATGCACATATGACTCACACTTCATTGTTAAGGATCTGGGATGTACAAGTGAGCGGGTGGAAGTAATTTCTAGCTCTGAAGAAAGCTATATATCATTCTCCAAGTATGTCGGAGATATAAAGCTCCGGTTTGTAGATAGTTTTCGGTTCCTGGGTACAAGCTTGGATAAGCTGGTAAAAAATCTAACATCGTACCCTGAGACATTGAAGTACTTTGGAGAAGACAAGATGAAGTTGATGACACGTAAGGGTGTAATTCACTATGATTACGTCACTTGAACGAGACCTGCCTGCCTCCTAAGAACTACTTCTACAATAAACTGAATGAAGAAGAAATTAGTGATGCTGACTACGAAAATGCTAGAAATGTATGGAGACTGTTCAATGTGAGAAACCTGGGAGAATACAGTGACCTCTACTTAACTTCGGATGTACTTTTTCTAGCTGATGTCTTTGAGACATTCAGGGAGCAAACTCTCAAAACGCACAAAGTTGATCCAGCACATTATTTTACCTCTCCAGGACTTACATGGGACGCCATGTTACTGTATACTGGAATCGAACTGGAACTGTTGCAAGATTATGACCAACTACTCATGGTGGAATCCGGCATAAGAGGAGGTTTATGCCAAGTGTCCCATCGGTATGCAGAGGCTAATAACACTTACATGGACAAGTTTGATCCGTCGAGACCAACCCAATTCATTACCTATGAGGACGCCAACAACCAATATGGGTGGGCAATGAGTCACGCCCTTCCTTTTGGTGGATTTCAGTGGGTTTCACCTGAAGAAATAAACTTACAAAGACTAGAAGGAGATGATCCTCATGGATACATATTAGAAGTTGACATCGAGTATCCTGCTGAACTCCATGATCTGCATAATGATCTACCATTCCCGCCTGAGTTTCTGAAACCAAAGGACTCGACTACGAAGAAGCTAATTCCTCACCTTGGATCACGAACGAAGTATGTAGTACATTACATGACTTTGAAGCAAGCTCTTAGTCATGGCTTGCGACTAACAAATATTCGTCGTGTGCTACAATTTCGACAGTCACAGTGGTTAAAACCGTATGTGGAATTTAATAACAGACTACGACAACAGGCTGCAAATGGTTTTCAGAAGGATCTCTACAAACTGTTTAACAACGCCATGTTTGGAAAAACAATGGAGAACCTTTGTAATCGTGTGGATATACGGTTGGTGACAAATGAGAAGACTCTGGAAAAGTTAATTGCAAAGCCTACGTTTATCGACAGGACGATATATGCTTCTAATTTAGCTGCTGTACATATGGCCTCTCGTCAGATCGTATTCACCAAGCCTATATACATCGGTATGAGCGTGTTGGACATCTCCAAGACATTAATGTATAACTATCATTACGACGTGTTGTTACCGTATTATGGAGCTGAAAATCTGAAGCTTATGTATATGGACACTGATTCGTTCATTCATCGTGTTACAACTGAAGATGTGTACCAGGACAAGCTACGTTTTCTCGAACACCTAGATACAGCTGATTACCCTGTCAACCATATATGCTATTCAGCTCTAAACAAGAAGTTGTTGGGAAAATTTAAAGATGAGGCTAATGGTAAAATCATCCTACGCTTTGTTGGACTACGTCCTAAGATGTATGCCTTAGATATTCAAGGCTCAATGATAAAAAAGATTAAAGGTATAAAACGTAGCGCTATTAAGCAGTACATTTCGTTTGACAGCTATACAAACTGTCTTAAAACCGGAGAAATCATCAGAACACCCATGAATCTGATCCTGTCTCGGGAGCATGCTCTTGCCACAGTGCAAGTGAATAAAATTGCATTGACTCCGTTTGATGATAAAAGAATTATTGCTGAGGACGGAATAACGACATATGCGTATGGACATTACGCCATTACAAACAGTGCTTAAAAGAATGTAAGTCAAAAGATAAAGATTTTCTCCTGAGTCTACAATCTTTAAAAAAAATGAAGGTCATCCGTGTGCTGTATATGCAGCTAGCAGACGACCGATGAAGAAAGAAGAAGATGGAAGGGAAGGTGGTAACCCTGCCACTAGGAGCAATCCTAGTGCTAGTCTCAAGCCTGGATAAAAAGGGGAGAGACACCTACAACGAACTAAAATAAGGGTATGTTGACGTAAACTTTTCGAATAAAACTCTCGAATAATAAAACCTGAATGAAACATTACAATTTCACTAAAAGAAAGTTGAGGTTATCTTTGGTTAGCCAGATTAGGTTAGTCGATGACTGAGTAGAATAGATGATGAGAGGAACGTTTGGGATTGGTCGGGTTAATCTAGGCTGGGCTCTCGTACTTATTGTTTAAGTTATGAAGGATGAATTAGTTTAGATTGCCTTAGCAATGGGTTGCTTACGTGTTGTTCTTACGTTTTGTTACGTGGTTACATGGTTGGTACGTGTTGTTACGTCGTGTGACGTTTCTGGTTACGAGATGTCACGTGATGTTATGAGGATACGTGCTTATGTTACTTAATGTGACGTCTTGTCATGCTGTTATGTTACGTTGTGTTACGTCTTGTTACGTGGTTACGTTTGTTGGTTACGTCTTGTTACGTGATTATGTTAGGAATGAATAGACAATGAGAAGATCCAGAGCAAACAAGGTGGCAATAGGTTAGGACGTATACTTCGGTGTAAACCGATATACAGTTTGTCCCTCTCCGTCTCGCGCACTACTGTTTAACATATATAAAGTTTGTAAGGTTTAGAAAATAAGTATATAAAAGTGTTGTAACGCTGGATGAGAAAGGTTTTATAATCGAATTACTCTCTATATTACCGTATAAACCTACATTCCTCCTCCTTCAACCCCTGTCTATCCTTGTATCTCTCCCGTTTTCCATATTTCTCCCATATAAACATATACTCTACTCCTCAAACCATGTCTTGACTAGCACCTCTCCTCGTATGTCCTACCGCTCTCATATAAATGCATTTTCCTCTTTGAAGACTCTCTCAACCTAGCACCTACCTTCGTTTTCCTCGTCTCTCCATATAAACGCATACTCTGTCATTCAGACCTTCCTGTCTAGCCTAGCACTTCTCCTCATATTCCCCTACCTCTCTCATATAAGACGCATTCCCTCCTTCAACCCCGTCTAGCCTAGCATCGACCCTCGTATTCCCTATCTCTCGCGTATAAACGCCTACTCTATCATTCAAAACTCCTATCCTAATACCTCTCCTCGGTTCGCTATATCGCTCATATAAAACGCCATATTCTACCCTTCAAGTCCTGTTTAGTATAGCATCTTTCCTTGTATTCCCTGTCTCTCTCGTATAAAGCGTATCCCTCCCTCCTTTAGCATCTGACTAGTCTAGCATCAGCTCTGGTATTCCCTATGTCTCGCCTATAAACGCATTTTCCTCCTTGAACCGTCGCATCTACCCTCGTTTTCCCTATCCTTTCCCTCATAAACGCAAAAGCGGCACAGCTTCTGTCTATAATACCGTCTGTCTCCGTTTTCCATACATTCCTCATATAAGCGTATACCCTACTCCTTAACCTCTGTCTACACTAGCACCTCTCCTCTTATGACCTATCTCTGTCGTATAAAGCATATCCCTCCCTCCTGGATTCCCTGCTCTACCTCGGAATTCTCCTCGTTTCCCCTATCTTCTCCATATAAACGCATTTTTCCTCCTTGAAGTTTCTCCCAACCTAGCATATACCTTCGTTTTCCTCGTCTCTTCATATAAAAAGCTCTACTCCTCCCTTCAAGCCCTGAATAGCCTAGTAGCTCTCCACGTATCCTCTATCTCTCCTGTATATGTATCCGTATTCCCCTGCTTCAGCATCTGTCTAGCCTATTATCTGTTCACGTTTTCCCTATCTTTCCTATATAAACAGCTATTCCACTTCTCAAACTCTGTATAGTCTAACACTTCTCCTCGTATTCCCCGTATCTCTCATATAAAGCGCATCCCCAATCCTTCAACCTCTATCTAGCCTAGCATCGATCCTCGTAGTCCCTATCTTCCCCATATAAACGCATTTTCCTCCGCATCCACCCTCGTTTTCCCTATCCTTTCCCATATAAACGCAAATCTGTGCTCGGTCTGTCCTATATATCCTACTGATGGAGAATAAGCGTTTGTAAGAATAGTTTGTACAAGAGTAGGGAAAGCCATGTGAGTGTAACGCATCAGATTTTTAAAACATGATCGAAGGAATTTCATTAATGGAAATGAGAAAGCCAATTATGATAATTCAGTAAGTAAACTATCATTAGAAAATAAAACACACTGGAATTTTTTCCACGTAAAGGGTAGTTTGGGGTGGAGGTTTATTTGGAAATCTTCATGTCGCATCCTCAGAAGATACTGAACTATTAATGAGTTTTCGTTTTTGAGTTAATGCGCACATGATACACACTTAGTCTCACGCACGTGTATTTTCTGTGAAATGTTGTTCTCGACCTTCTAGGTGGAATACAATATTTCTTCTGCTTGCTATAGGTAAGTAGCAGAGAAAATAATAATAGGTGGTAGGAAGAAGAATGTACTTTCGTGTGATTAATTTTCACAGTAGCTATGGAAAGTTAATTATAATGGTTAGAAGCATTTTTTTTTTACTTTTGCTAATAACATTAATTTCAGAGTACCTGTAGTTATTTTCGAATTTGCGAAATGGTGTACCTCCTCTAATGCATAAATTCCTATATACTTTCAGGTCATTTCAGCTCAGCTACTGGGTAGACTTTCAATTTAGTGTTAATTGAAATTCGCTTGTAGGCAAACAACCCTCAGGTTGTTTCGCTTGGGTAATTGTCTGCAGGGAAGGGTTTACCACAGGACTCTGCAGGGCTTAGTTTCTTGGCCAACACTTCCATTCTTTTCCTTCTCTGTCTCGTTTACGTACTGCATTCTATCCATTGTTGGGCGTATTCAGCCAAAGGGTGGAAACTAATTCCGGAAGACCATTTTAAGCAAGAAAGTGCGGTTGTTTAATTTTCTGGATGTCTTTTATTTGCATGATGCGTAATGAAAGCGCTTGAAGATAAGGCGAGAAATGCATATCGTGTCATTTGTGTGTGCTTTTATACTAATCGAAAACTAACAAAATCGTCAAGGGTTGTCTTTGTGACCTAGTCGTAACCCTTCTGGCTTTTAAATCCACAAGTTCGGGCTTAATAATAATAGGATGTAGCGTATAGGATAAACAACGGAGGAAAACAGCCCACTGCGACCTATGAGATGTATTGCTGCTACCACTGATCCACAGGAGGCTACAGACCGGGGTATGTCCCTAACAGTTTTTGCCTCGAAGACCCGTAACACTACTGGTACTGCACAGAAAGGGTGATGAACGACCCATCGAAACAAGCAGCCCTCTAGTGACTACGGAGAATATTCTTTCCTTGGAGCAACAGTCCGTGCTATCTGTCCGGCACCGGCATACACCACGAAACTTAGAAGCACATAATAAATGTGGTCATTTTAGGGCGAATTTATATTTTTTAAACGGGAACCTACATTTTTTTATGTTATTTTTAATTAGAAAATGATTTATAAAAAATGTTTATTTTATGATGAGGAATAAGGAAACAAAAAAAATGCTCGTTCCCAAATACGAAACGTTATGACTCTCAAATGAATCATACATAGAAGGTCCAACCATTCATCTCGCTCTTCGTACACAGCCATTCAGTATTTTCGTTGTTATTTACGTTGGTGTAATAACAATTGCAAAGTGCTTTATACAAATGTTTAAGTTTTTATGAGGAGTGGGGAAAGAACATAGAAAGGTGGATTCCCATTTAAAAAAATCTGATGTGTTACACTCACATGACTTTCTCTACTCTTGTACAATCTAATTTTACAAACGCCTATTCTCCATATGCTTCATGTTATCGAGATATCGAGATGTCAATCTTATTGGTAATTTCCTTGTAGATGCAAGGGAAATATGGTAGCTTTTAAGCGATAGTCAAATATTTTAACGCTGGTTGCTATGTGCCGCATTCCATTCTCTTTGCATGTCCAGGACATAAAAAAAATGAATAACGCATTTGAGAAAAAGTATAAGTATTGGAAAATTTAAGGAAATAACAAGCAATATCTCGAAAACGGTTCACTCTACTAAAGAAATGTATATGACATAAGTTGTGTATTTTAACGCGATCTACATTCTTTGTGTAGTAAAATTTTGTCTATCTCTTATGGTTTACCAGTTATGCAAAAGTCGTTCACAATGAAGAATACTTTTGGAGACATTCCCAGAAAATTCGAGATATACATTTCATTTCTCATGACATTATCTTAAACATATGATATTTTAATCAAAATCGTTAGAGCCATTTTTGAGAAAATTAAAATTTTCGAAAAATCTTCCATGTAAAGGGTAGTCTGGGGTGGAGGGATTTTCTTGAAAACCTTCGTGTCGCATCTCTAGAAGATACTGAACCTAAATACCAAGTTTGGTGCTTATCCGACTGTTAGTTTTTGAGTTATGCTGTTCACAGACACACACACACAGACACACACACACACACACAGACACACACACGGACATGTTTCCAAAAATGCTTTTTTTTTGGATTCAGGAGGTCTCAAAACATGTATTTCCGGCGAAATCTCGGTATAGAATTTTTGGGTGGAATGCAATACTTCCCCTACTTACTATACGTAGTAGAGAAAGTAAAAATTAAATTGATCCTAAAATGGCTATCACAACGTCCTCCAAATAAAACACAACTAATGGCATTTACTTTCCCCATAATATCAAGCAACTTTTATCAAAGACATTTATTTCAACAACGCTTAGTATTGGAGATATTGTACAGTCCTAAATTAAATGGTCCACCCTGTATGTATGGTTTATTCGAGTTGTAATGTATAGATCAGTTCCTGTGGCTGTTACCATACGGCATATGAAAGTTACTGCTGCAATTGAAGGCTGCAGTGATTTAATTTTTAAGTTAAATCAAACGTAAATATCAATCGTTTAGTATTATTATTGCTAGAAACCAATTGAAAATTATGGAATATTTATAATTTGTTGAAACAATAAATGTCATAAACGTGAATACATTAAACTCCGAAAGCCTTTTTGTTGATCAATTTATACACTGTTTAAAGCACATTTATTTTTCCTTTTTGTATTAAAATAATGGGAGTAGAAGCTGAAGCACCGATTTAAATGCGCCAAATAAAGTAGACAGAAAACATCATTAAACATGCAGGTTCGGAATATTCTAAAAAGCATTTAAGCGATTTTTACTGTCTCTACTACTTTACCTATAGTAAGTAGGGGAAGTGCTACATATGTTACATAGATATACGAAAATTGGATACCGAGATTTCACCGAAAATACATATTTTGAGGTTAACTGTGAAGTAGATATTGTCTTTACGTTGTTTGACCCTGCTTTGGGCCTCAATTTGAAGTAGCTTGTATTGAAGGAGTTGTATTATATTTCAACTGTTGGGGAGCCGAACTTATAGTTGCAACCGCACGTATAGTAAACAGTTTCCGGTAGCTTTCTCCTCAAATGCACTTTCAGGTGGCCTTTGCCCCAAGTTTAAAAAATTATTAACTTTGTAGTTAAACTGTTTTTTTAAATATTTAATATTTATGTTTGCCTCGGCTGCGTCAGTATTTATTTTAGAGACATGGATATCTTGGCAGGGTTGTGAAAAGACAAGAATGTAGGCTTACACAGATTATAATTTTACTTCATTCCTTTTATTAATGCTTGACACGATTTAAATAACACTTCACTGATAGAGCTGTGAGATTCTTTTTATTTATTAATTACACTTTTTAACACGTAAAGTTATTTTTCATCTCGCACGAATACATATTATATTTCTTGAGGACACTTTTAACGTCTGGTTAGTAACGCTGTCTGCAGGCAACTGAACTCTAAATTTGTAAAATTTTCTCCGTTTCAGTTCTGATTGGCTAACCCTACTCCAATATAATACCTTTATTTAACTAAAGCTTTTTTCTGGTTGTTGATTGGCTATTTTATAAACTGTCACTAAAATTACATTATTGTTACTCTAGGAATCACAAGTTAAACTTTCTTACTTATTATTGACTCAAGGTTACCTCATTGTTACCTCATTGTTAGCAACCTTTAACTTATTATTCTCACAGCTCCTACATTATTAAATTACGTAATATATTCATGTAACATTATTGAACATGTATACAATAATATAAGCATATGCAAAAGACTGTTATATATATTTTACAAATTATTACATACACACATTGCTTCAAGGCGGGCTGTTATTGGATTTACATATTATATAATTAGACTGAAATCATTTAAGTGTTAAAAATACTGCCTCAACTGAATACAACAATCCGATATGTTACATTGACATATCTTTCTGTACCCTATATCATTTATCAGTGGGTATACAAATTATTCTTACGAAAACCTATTTTCCAATGTCCATCTTTTTATTCGCAACAAATATTTCTGGAAATAGCTGCAGCATAATTTCGTTATAGATACCGAGGGAATAGCAAAATTGAAGTGCTTTAGAATGCTGGCTATACGCTGGCGTTAAAATTTCATACTCTTTCCATGACATCGGAGAAACAACTGAAAATCGTAGAACTGAAAAGAAAACGAGTATTGAACAATTCAAAGCCAAAAAAGTTATTTGGAATAAATTGTGCGTTCTAGAGATGTACATTTTCGGCATCGCTTAACGTTTACCGTTATACAAGATTATACAAATTCCTTCCGCATAAAGTGGACTTCGCTAGCTATTCTTAGAAAATTCAAGATATACATTTTATTTGTTATGTAAATATCTTTAATATGTGGTATTCTAAACAAATTTTAGGGCCATTTTTGAGAAATTCCACAATTTCGAAAAATGATCCATGCAAGGCGTAGGAGGATTTTTTTGTCGCACCTTTGGGAGATACTGAACTGAAATACCAAGTTGGGTATTTACCCAAATTTTCACTTTTCAATTATATTGTTTACACACACATACATAAGCGGAACTTTTTATAAATATGTGTTTGTTTGTTTTTTGTTTTGATTCAGTGGGCATTACAACATTAAATCCATAGAAATCTCAGTAACAAGGTAATTTTAAGCCGAAAGAGGTTTTGTCCATTTTTTGTCGATCAAAACCTTACTATACAAAATGTAGATTTCCTTTAAGGACAGAATTAATGTCAAAAGCTTTGTAAGCATTTTCCATATATTCTTTTTCATTAGTTTGAATTTTCAAATACTTAAACGTTTTACAAGTAGTAAGTCGTATTCGTTTTACCTCAAGATCATATAATGAACTTGGAATTTCAGAGCCATTACATGACTATTAGCTTCATAATATCTGAGTATCGCTTTAGCCCCTTGTAATCTTATTATACCTATAAAGAATGTGTCATAAAACTATTAGTGCTATTAAGTATTTCCGAGATATTCTTTGTTACTGATTTGAATTTTAAAATACTTACATTATTTTTCAAGTATTAAGTCGTATTGGTATTTTTTCTCATGGTCATGGAAAGAGAAGGAAATTTCAAAACCATTCCATAGTTTTTTAAAAGTCCCACTATGTGTAATGAAGGTTTATCTCGATAAATAGAAGAATAAGTTTTTGTAAAAATAGTTTGTAGAGGAGTAAAGGTATCACGGGTGAGCCCCCGGTACCGGGGCGAAGCACCGCAAATAGGCCAGTGGGCCTTTTTGCTTCCAACATGAACTCTAGGAGGGAAGGATGAGGGGAGAGGATCAAATGGCGACAAGCTCAGGATGCCAACGGGTACAAGCATGGACGAGGTCCCCAACGTTTCCAGATAGAACGCCTCTGACGCCGCACAGTCCCTGCCCACAAGCCACCAACCTCCGAGGTCCCAGGGAGCGGAGCCCCACGCTGAGAAGAGACCTAACTGAGCGGTGCGACCCAAGGTAAAAACCCTTACAGAACGCAAGCCAACGCCCAGCCGCAACCTGCCGAACATCGCCGCCTGGTCCTACAGCCCTGAAACAGATGATAAGGAAGATGAGAGGAGGGAGAGTCGTGTTAGAAGATGAACCACCCCAACATTCTCCTCGCGACCCGGGTAAACCACGAAAAACCCGTGGGCTAGAGTGGACGGTCGCCGGTGATTGATCCCTGGATCTCCCGAATGCGAGCTACAGACGAAACCCCATCCCGCTCAGTTTGTAGAAGAGCAAGTAGAGAAACTCATGTGAATGCAGCACTTATATTTTATTTATTTTTAGTGTAATGCTTGAGGTAATACATGATTCAAACCAATTTTTACCTTCATATCATAAAAGTGTACTATAAACATATGACACTGAAAATTAATAAGACTGAATATATTGCAGCAGGAAGGAGCTAATTGTCGCTCGGTGTTTGTGGTTTCTCTTATGTTAAAATAGAAATATATTTTAAACTTAAATGTTAATATAAAGAACACGCAAATGTCCTTGCTTGTTAACCTAAAACATGGTTTCTTGAAATTATTTAAGAGATCTCGTTTACACCAGTCCATATTCAACCAGAATGCTCTTTCTTATCGCCTATGCAATTTTATTACACCACCTCAGAGGGTTGTTTTTTGCACTGTCTCCATAACGGGTTGTAGGAAGTCGAGCTTTTTATACCACACAGCGATCCCTTGCCTGTCGGATCCTTACCAGGGTCTTCACTTGCAGCTGGTATTAGAAAAAGCTCCGCTGTTGATGTCACTAGCTCGCTTGCTAGCGCTGGAAAGTCGATAGAACGCAGATATATGGCATGTATGTATTTAGGTAGTTAAAATTTGTGGTCTTACATCCCAAGAGGGTTTGACAGTTCTAATTGTTCACTAATTTAGAGATGAATGAAGATTCTAACAATAGAACAGTTTTTTGTTTCACAACAAAAATAACGATTGGTGGCTCACATAAAATGTTCTCTTAAGCGAATAGAAAAAAACCAAACGCTATAATTCTAAACCTAACAGGAGCAAGGGATCTTCTAAATTACTATATGGCCAGACTCAGATTTTAAAATGAAACCACGATAATTTGTTTTATATCCTGGTTAGCCTCAATAAACTAAGAAACTTTTATTAAAACTTTTTTTTTTCTAAAATGAACAGTTGAGCCCTTACAGCGTGTTTTCACTGAAGTATACAATAGCAGAAAATAGTAGGTTACTTTAAATTACTTTATTAAATGCTCAAGATAGCCACCATTAGCATCTTAGCACTTGGCAATTCTTTTGAAAAGACTGTTCTCTAACCGTTAGCAACATAAGGGGCTAATAATTCGACAAGCTTCGTGTATTTGAAATTTTTTATTCTATTTGTTTGTAGGTCTGTATACATGATTCTCGTTTTTATGCATCCTCACAAAAGGTAATCCAAGGATGTTATGTCTGGTGAACGAGGAGACCATGTGAAGGTCCAGAACGTCCATTCCACCTATCACCAAATTTCTCATTTAGCAGTTGAGGTGTACATGTTGAAAAATGTGTTGGTGCACCATCCTGTTTATAACACAATTATTTTCTCACATTGAAGGACACATTTTCCAACAAGAGAGGTAATTCATAGTTGAAAAAATGGCAATATGATTCATCAGTAATTGTTACTTCAAAGAAGTAAGGGCCGATGACAGAATTATCAAGAATTTCACACCAAACATTTAACGAACAGCGATGCTGAAAGGGCAAAGTTCTCTTCCATTTAGGGTTTTCAAATGCCCATTAATGCATATTATGCCTATGAACATACCTAGTATAACATAATAGATTTTTAAATTACTACTAAATTATTTGTTTATACCTGTGTATTCTCTACCCTTACCTTCCTGAGACTACATACAGCAGAGGTAAAGTACATAGTTGCCGGTAAAACAGTGGTTTGTTCCCTTGTACAGCTTGCTAATGCAACCCAACTAATACAATTTGAAAAATTGTTCACTTACAGACCAATCTAAACTGGAACCTTATTGTTGATTTTCCTTCGCACTTTTTGCTTTGTCTACTACTTAGCTGCAAAAGCAGAGCAAGTATTACATTCCATCAAAACGATATTTCATCGGAAATACATGTTCCGAGACACCCTGAATAGAAGCAAGTAATTTTAAAAAAAATATTCTGTGTGCCTGTGAACAGTAGAACCAAAAAATGTTGTGTAATACATTCACATGACGTTCCCTACCCTCTATCCGCTTTAGTGGATATACAAATTATTCTTACTAAAGCTTATTTTTCTATCTACTTCATTTTAATCCAAATAAATCTTTGTAGTAGTAGCTACATTACACATTTCGTTATAGATACAAAGAGAACAGTGGCAAACAAATGTTTAGGAATTGAACGCTATACGCTGGCCTTAAAATTCTATACTGTTTCCATGCAATCGTCAGAAACTACTGAAAATCGATGGGACTTAAAAGAATGACCTTTTGGACTTCTTTATAGGCAAAAATGCAGTGAATGCATTCACTGATGCAACAGTGTTACATGAACTAAACTCAGACCATTACCATCTTTTACTTAACCTCAGTGAAAATAACTTCTTTGGGCATCTTCACCAACTCTTCTTAAACATCCTTTCATCTGGCAACTTTATACATCCGTCCTTGATGAGCTCACTAACTTGCAGATAGCTCTTAAATCGCACAAGACATTGACAACGCTGTAAGTGATTTAACCCGAAATGTTCAGTACGCCTCGAGCATAGCGTGCTCCCAAATTCCTGTCCCTTGCAACACACAACAAATGTTTCCTTTTCTCCACATATTGCTCAGCTACATCGTATCAAAAAGGAATGTAGGAAGCTCTGGGAAAGTACGAGGTATCCGCCGCATAAAACCAACTACAACCGTGTCACCAGAGAACAAAAGCGGCATTAAAATCTGAGCACTCCGCAGCTATCAATAGTCAGATAGCATCCCTTAACGCACATAATGGTTCACTGTGGAAGAAAATAAAATTTTAACAAGAAGCATCAACAGGATTCTCCCTTTAAGAATCGGCAACGAATGGTGTAAGGAAAAACACAGCACTTCTCTGAAATATTTAGCGACCAATTTCAGCCTAGTCACTGACTTTGATTTCTTTAACGAAGTAATGAGCTCAGTTTCACAACCTTTGCAAATTTACCTTTTCAACATTCTTCTCTCCTGCGAAGGTGAAGAATATAATACAAATAATCCCGAGCAAAAATCTCCTGGATATAATTTAATCGTACAGACTCTATTGAATGTCTGTTCTAAGAAAACACTGGTTTCCTTAACGAAAATGTACAATGTTATTCCTAGGACAACACATTTTCCCAAACAGTGTAAACATGCAATAATTGTCCCCATCCATAAACCTAAACAATAACAAAACGACCCACAAATTATCGCCCCATATGTTTGCTGTCGTTATTATCCAAGTTATTTGAACGTTTACTTCTACGCTTCCTCCTTACTCATCTGCAAGGAATCATACCACCCACACAGTTCGGATTTAGATCACATCACTTTTGTCTGCAACAGTTATATCGGGTAGTTGATACAATATTGGACGCTCACGAAGAGAAATCACCATGTCTTGGGCTGTTCCTTAATACTGAAAAAGCTTTCGATAAGGTTTGGCATGAAGGTCTGCTTTACAAACTGAAACCTCATCTCCCAGGTACACTATACAGAGCAGCTCATCTTACCTGTGCAAGCGAACTTTCATAGTCAAATATGAAACTACGCAATCAACATCCATCTGGTGTTCCACAAGACAGCGTTATGGGGCCACTGTTTTATTCTGTATATACATCTGACTTTTAACAAAGAGACGAGTTGACAATAGCACAGTTTGCTGACAACATAGCTATTCTAAGCAAAGACACCAGTGACTCTACTGCTAGACAACTTCAGGAATTCTGTGATGACATTCATACTTGGTGTATGCAATGGAAGGTTCAAATGAACCCACACCATGACTTGAGAAATAAAATGAATATCTTGAATTTTCTGGGAATAATCCGTGGATTCCTCTTCGTTTGGTAGAAATTTTTGTATAATCTTGTTTAACTAGTAAACATTAAGCGACAGAGGAAAACGCACTACACAGAAAAAGTACATCTCTTTAAAATGCGCAATTTATTTATTTATTTTTTTGTGAATTCAGCCATTTCCAAGAACCTATCCGTAATTAATCGTTCGAATTCAGCTGTTTCTTGTGATTGTATGAACTTTTAAGGGCAGCATATAGCGCTCAGTTCTAAAACATTTGAATATCGACATTCTCTTTGTATCTATAACGAAAAAGTATAATACAGCTATTTCCGGAAAGTTTTATCTAGATCAAAATGAAGTATACAGAGAAATAAACTTTCGTAATTTGTGCACCTACTAATACACGGTAGAGGGTAGAGAACTGAGAAAGTAACACATCAAAATTTTTCAAGTCTTGTCGCTCTTCACTTGTCTCTCGCGATATCATGGAAAGAGTATGGAATTTTCAAGCTATAGCGCCCGCCCTTTAAATATTTGAAAATCGATTCGGCTTGCTGTATTCCCCTTGTAATTACAACGAAATTTGTATTGAAACTATTTCTGCAAACGTTTATCCCAATTAACATACAATAGATATAAAAATATTTCGGAAGCATATTTTGGAGAGGCTGTATAAAAATTAACGAAAGGGGAAAGAGAAATTTATGTAAATATAACACATCGGGTGTTTCTACATAAAATTAGTGTGAAAGGCCATTCTATGATTTACTTACTTAGTACCATACTATCATAGTTACTTTTTGATAATAGATAGCGATTACGTGTAGTAAATGAGCCAGTGGATTAGCAGCGCTAAAGCTAGCTGATAATAATGCACTGACTGGAAAACCTCGAAGCTCCAACCAGGCAACTTGAACTACCTAATTTTGCAACTTAATCCCACAAAGCATGGAGGTAATTTCGGACGCCCATGTTAGCCAATCGCTCCAGAGTTAATTGAATCTTTGACAAACACACTCACACATACACACATAAACACAAACAGAAGAGGATTCTCAATCCTTTTATTAATTCTCTTCCAAAAGGTAGAGATGCTTGAAGCTGCGAGCCCTTAAAAATTCAAAGTAGCGAGGTTTAAGTCTAAAATTGCGATACTGAAAATATTATAGTTATTAGTTGCAATTCTGTTACTCCTGAAAATTTTGTTCATATTCTTAGTTTCTGATAAATGTTGTCACTCAAGAATACTGGATATTTCACATAAGTGTTGCCCTATATAGGTTAAATCAAAATCTGGTGTATAACAATAACATGATCTTCTTCTATCCCTTTCCTGGCTAGACGTACCCATTTCATATTAGGCATACGATTCACATAAAATATTATAGTTCTATTGCACTTTACGTTAATGAGATAAATGCTTCCCTAAAAATTATTTAAAATTAGGCAATAAGGATTTGTTTGCATAACAAGAAGGAAATGTTTGTATCACAGGTTAAGTTGTTTTACTAATGTGCTCATGTGGAAAAACAATAAAGTGCATGGAATCATGTCGGTATAATGCACAGTGATTTATGTTGGTAAGAAAATACTAAATCGTCTCTGCCACGCCCAGCCCTCTTAGTTACTTAGTTCTAGCACTACACTTAATGTTTGACGTACTTTCCTATTCTCTTTGCTCCGGAGTCTGGAACCAACCTGTGCCACACTTTCGACATCAAACCAATACGAAGTGGAATCATACAGGAGCGGTAGTGGACAATTGCTGCGAAGAATGCCTTCCAACCACTCAGATGAAATGTTTCCGTACTCCTCCCCTTTTGCCGGTCACCTTAGCCTGACCTTTGTTCATAGGCTAGTGCGTGTGTATTGGACTTGAATTCAAACCAATAACAGATTGACTTAGTCATGTCTGGCGTGGAACACCGGTGGTAAGTTTCTGCCAACATTAAATAAAAAAAACGTATTATAGGAAACCAGAAATATCGGTAACAAATCACAGTTTTCGTGCACTCGATTGTGCATTGTCAAAAATTTTGTGTTATATCACTTACCGTACTCTAGAAAATTACAAACGTGCAACAAATATTTCAGAAACAGATAATGCAATCAAGCAAATAATGTTCTTTAAATAGTTTCTTTTCGAAGCTATACAACATTCGTTGAGAATGATTAGGCCTTCATAAGTTGTTCCAAAAAATTGAATACATAATTCGTTATGCCAGCATACCAAACCTATCATATTTAATTGACATCTTATTAATTGTTTCACTTTTATAGCGCTGTTTAGCTTCTGTGGTGTTTGACTTTTAGAAACATCTAATTCATTAACTGTGGGTATTTACAGATTTTCACTAGGAAATACTCATATTCACTCCCACATACATACTATCAGATTCTGTGAAGGGTGGGGAATAATTCTAATTAAAGAAAAATTACCCTGCTCCAGGCAGGATTGAATCCAGAGCATCTAGGTTGAGAAAGAAAATTGCTAGATCCAGTATCGAGAAAAAAAAACAACGAATATTTTTCCATACAAAGGGTTGTTTGAAACAAGGGGATTTGCTAAAATCTTTACCTGAAGTTCTTAAAGTGTCCGATTCAATTTTGGAATATATTTATCCAGTTTTTCGTTTTTGGCTTATTCTGTTCACAGCCAAACTATTCAAGAATGTTTTCCTAGAAATTATTTTTATTTTAAGTTCATGAGAGATCAAGGGAAGATATTGGATTTTGGAGCGGAATACAAGATTTCTTACATTTTAGATAATTAACCTCCAGACAAAACTAAATTGCAGCCGTCAAAGATTTAAAATACTTCTTAATATGCAACCGTAAGCCAATCCACTTAACATTTTATAGATTGGAAATAAAATAGACTATATTACATTTCTCTTCAAAGAAACGTAGCTGAAAAATTACTTATTTAAAAATAACTTAAGCGTATTAGTATAAATAAATTTGTTTATAAATTGCCAATGGACCTTCTTTAAATTACATAGGGTGATCAATAATACAATGGTACACAAAGTTAAAGTTAATAATGAACTATATAAAATATTGAATATTTTTAACATTTACTACGTACATTTTGATATCTTCCCTTTAGGAAAAGGCTTTTGTCAAAGCTGTAAATCAACTATTTGGTTATTTGAAGTATTGTCAAAAATGTTGTGTTAAAATTCACTTTCGAAACAATTGGAACTGATAATAATATTGCTGCATACTTTAAAGCTAGAATTACAGCAATTTTTATTTATTTAATTAATTTACCACAAAGTAATAAATAGGCATGTCTCACTTTAACTTTGTGTGCAGAGTAGTTCTGTCAGTTTTCTCATAAATATGTCATGCATTTCCGTTCTTCGGACATTTAGCATACTTAATAATGCAGTTTCGAGAAAACGTAGGCATTTTTAAACGTTATGTGGTTTTAAAACCGAGTACACAATAAAACCAGCCAGTTGACCAATGGGCATACAAGTTGAACCAGTCCAAACGTAAGTCATTTATAGGAAAATGTGGTACTATAATTTCGAATACAAAAATCTTTATAACTAAAAGACATGCGAACTTTCACTTGAGTTTAACTTTATTAATCAGTATAACTGGAAATGAGATAAGTGGCATATTATTTTAACATTTCAAATGGGAATGGGGGTCAAGAGGGGTGCCCCCTTCAAAACAAACAACTTTCGCAGGAAACATTTTTATTAATTCATACTATTTCAAACACAAAAACATGCGAAAAGACAGCGCACCCGAACCAAGACATGCACATAGCAATGTCTTATATTGAAAAATGTTATAAAAAGAAAATCAAAATTAAGGTTGGCAAAGAATATCAGAAGCAGCAATCCAGTGTTCTGTTTTCCTTATTCTTGTGGTTAATAAAATAGGTATCAACGTTAAGAATGATTGCAAATACGTTACTTCTACTGCAAATGGCAGTGGTTCTCACAAATGAGGAAGGTTTTGATATGTTAATAGTGTTGGACCGCCGAGCTCATGTACGCCGAGTGACCCTCAACGCGCTCGTCAGGTGTCTTGTTGATTGTATTCAAGCAATTGGACAACTGCAATCTAGCCACAACAAAAATAGATGTATACTTTTCTCCTTACAAGAATATGAATTAATAAAGTTTCCTAAGAAAGTTTTTTGTTTTGAAGAGCTCTAGCAATTTGATCTCCACTGGAATTTTAAAGTGACACATTACTGACCCACCTCAGGTTGCGGCTGATCGATGAAATCAATCTCAACTGAAAGATCACGTGTGTTTTAATTATACATAATTTTATTTGTAAACTTTTCCCACTTCCGGGTGATCTGGCATTCTGTATATTTTACTAACTTCATAAACCTCAGAATACAACGCGGTTCCGTCTCTCTTCTCGTCGTCACTTCCGATCTAGTATCGTTGGCGTTGATGCTACTCGATTGCCTCTGGATGCAGCAGCGCAGATTACCTCTGGTGGATGTTGATGTGTGTTTTAGTGTGGCTATGTTGTGTGTATAATTAAATGTTGCTGTAGATTATGTTATGCCTCGGTAGCTCTGTTTTTGGTAGGCTCTTTTTCTCTAGTCAGGGTGTGTAACAACGACAAAAATAAATGTAATTAACTTACACACAATTCACTGTACTAATACTTGAAGATATATTGTAACTTTGTGGATCACTTTAACATACAACAATCTTTACAAACTGATAACTTTTCTTTATTTGCCAGAGTTTTTGTGTGCACTCGAAGTATTTATAGGTACACACTGTTTCTAGTAATTTTAGTAAATTACATAATTGTGTCATACTCGATATTAATCTGCCATAATAATTCCACATTCTTTAAGATTACTGCACTTCTGTAACGGTATTTCAATGAGGTACTTACATAGGCGCTTTCTATCAAGCGATTCTTAGTAAAGTCTGATTTACTTGAAACGACTTTTCTGCACTGAAATATGAAATCTTAACATCTGCTGGCTACTGTAGTGACATAGCATAGTACAATCCTATCAAATAATGCCAGTTTCAGGCGATAGTTTGCTTGCATTTACAACTTCTATGGAATGTTTTAGAAGTTTGCCCATTGTTACGTGCTCCCAGCACTGTTGAGGTAGAATAAGTTTTGTTAGATGACTTCCTACTGAGTTGTCTTTATTACAAACCTTATAAGTAAGAATATTTTCTAGGTGCAAACACGAAATACTTCTGGCTTTGCTTTTAAATATTACTAACTTGTATGCACAATTTGTAGCATACAACTCTTGAAAAATTATTAACATTGATGAAAAGTTGTATATCTTATAATTAAATGTTTTTGTTATTGCTAATTAATTGAACAATATTTAAGCTTTTGTTAGTAGGGAATACCTCAAGTACATCTCTGAAAACAAAAGTTATATTTTCTTTCGAATATAGTGAAGTAAGTATTTAAACTTAAAAGAAAATTGCATGTAGGTTAACCTGTCCTTATGTTTGGAGACATTTTAAAGATTATGTTGTACATGCTCCCGATTAATATCGATAAATATAAGAAAAATGCATTCACAAAAAGAAAAATACCTATTAATTTAGTTTATAAAATAAATATCACACTGATTCCTGAAGTGTTTGTAAATTAAGGTCTATGGATATATATTTTATCTTCAAAAATTATATTTAACAGACATGCTGAGGAACAACAAACCTATTGCTTACACAAGCTTTACTAAGATCTGTTTATATAGGCGTTCAAACAAAAGCAGTAATTACACTATTATAATAATGAAATTCAAGAGAAGAGGGAGCGTCGCCAAGATAGACAACATCCACTGCGAAAATGATAAGTTAGGGTTGGTAAGTTATTATATAAGTACCTGGTATTAATACTCTAAGCAACCGGGAAAACTTTCACGAAGCATATCGAAGAAATATGCCCAACAGCCACAAAAATCATTTTTGAGATTAGGAACATTGAAAAATTATCTCTTGACACAGCCTTGAGACCATTCCACACTACAATTGCCCGATAGCATGCTATGTAGTCACCAAAATTTGGACCCACCTTACACCCGCAAATCTAAACAGATAGGCGGCACCGAAGAAATCTACATACGCAGGGCCCTTCGGCTTCAATGACTAGACTCGTCTATCTCTTGGCCTTCTTCATCAGGGAGATAGCAATAAAGAACAATCTATTCGATACACAGCATACGAAGCTCACATAACAGAAAGGGAAGAAAAGACACCTGTAGTAGTTCAAGGCTTTCATCATACACCAGCCATGAATTCAGAAGCATGGAAGAAATCAAATTTTTCCATTCCCAACACGTGTATGCAAAAACAGTAGCACGGCTCTCACTTCGGTATCTGCAACTAAAGAGGATTTAACAGGGTCATCCCAATGTTCCTACATCCTATGTGGACACAATATGAACAGTTTCACTTATTCATTGCAAACCAAGGAGAAACTCGCTAACATTTTAGCTGAGAAAACTTTGTATAATATATACTTTGCGTGTACACAGTGTGTTTAATACGGAGTGGCGCACGAAAATCCGGTCTGCAAGAGCAAATACACACAACAGATAATAGATAAAATGATAATAAATAAATAAAAGAAATAAAAAATAAGCTAATACATAGGATTGTATTTACTGAAACGATCTTATATTTTACATTAGGTGCTGAAAATGACCTAGTGCTTCAGCACACTTTTGCATGTTATTATACACTTTGCACAACACTGATGTATCCATTATCATAATTTCATTACGAATATTGTTCTTCAAGTCTTCTAATGTCCTAGCTTATTTACGTACACTTTCCTTTTAGAGTGCCCTACAGATAAAAGTCGCAAGTGATTAGGTCCGGCGAACGCGGTGGCCACAATCTTTTGCTGACAGTCATCTCTTCTATGAATATTTTATGAATTCTTGAGATTGTCTCGGTGAAGTGTGACATGTCGCCCCATCCTGTTGAAAGACAACATACGAACATTCATGGGGACGTCAACTTTGCGTAAAATTCCTCAAAGATTCACATATACACATCAGTGTTTACTGTTGTTTTAAAAAATTTGGAGCCCACAATCCAACTTGCTGATACAGCACACCACACTCCGATGTTTTTATCGTGAAGAGGTTCCTCATGAATCATACCGGAATTGTTTGTCAACCAGTATGTGGTGTTCTACCTGTCCTGTCAGATGGAAACAGGCTTCATCACTCATGAAATACAGCAATGGATCCAGTATTACACTCTCAATTGTTTGACATAGCCATGTACAGTAATTCACACGTTTTGCCTTGTCTTCTTCCTTCAGTTCTTGGACAGATTTCATTTTGTAGGGCTTCATCCCTATATGGTGTAAACCACCTTGACAAGACCCACATGAAATTCACCTGTTGCCACAATTCTTAGGACTCTTTTTTGGGTGTTTGCAACTGACCCTGTAGTGCACCACTTTTTCACCAAATCCTGGTGAAATCACCTCTTTGCTGGTATCGAAATGCCAGAAAATTTGTTTGCAAAAATGTCCCGTGTTTCCTTAAATGAACCATTAGACACGTGCGCCTCTACTATTGCGATTCTGTCTTGCAGAGGATACATCTCCCTGAGATATTTATGGTTCAGAAACTTATGAAAGAGAAACAGTTCGTAGGGTAACTCACCTGGTTATTTATACCCCCTCTCTAATTGCCTTGGGCGGGCTTGCCTCTGAGTCACTGCTTAAACACCACACGCCATAATTTCACCTAGCCCGTGTTTTATTTTATTTCTTTCTCACAAAATCGTTTATAACGTCTTAATCACACCACTGTTGTAACTACCCAACTGTAGGGGCAGGACTAAAGAGACAAGAGCGTTGCAACAAAAATGCTGTGTTTGTAGATTGGTGTGGCAGGCCACGCAAAGAGCAGGTGCGACGGGAGTGAAAACAAATGTTTGCATATAACTAGCGATAGCACTTCAAATACAAGCGGCATTATTATGGGATACCTTCTAAAAGTTAATTCACACCTTTTAGGGTATTTCATAACCTTAATCTCCCCATCCTCTCTTAATCGGAGTTGATCAAATTTATAATACTATTGTAACTGCTCATGCTTTTATTATAAATTTTTGTCATTTTACCAATTTTATAATTGGTGGAGTTGGTAATTGATTAATTCCTTTAATACTTGGAGCCCCGGGAAATAACCCTATGAAATTATTATATATAATAATTGTAAATGTTGAAATAAAAATAAATGTTGTTCCTTTGAAAAACGTTTCTCGCTGATTGATTTTCATAATAAAAATTATTTAAATTGATGTCTTACAAGGAAAACTGGCTGATTTAGGTTTTTTACAGGGAGATCAATCACACATCATCATCATCATCATCATCATCATCTCGAAACTGTCCTCTTTAACAGCATCATCTCGAAACTGTGCTCTTTAACATACCTGTTACAGAACTGGAGTAGAGATCTTAGTTTTTGAGTAAACAAGGTCCTATTACATTTTTCTACAGTATAAAATTACCATGTTTACAACTGTGATGTGACACTTGTTTCCCGTGTATCCGCCCACTTCCTCTTTGGATAGTTCAGTAGCTAAATGCAAAAGACAAGTAGAGTGGGGGCGATTTATCCCTTCTGATTACTCGCACAGTCCATAGACCGAGGGATTTTACTGCTATACTATAATTTACACGTCTAAATGAGCAATCTGTGCTCGAGCCGGTTTTTGTGCCTCACGCTGTATAATATCTTATATAATTACACTATACAATTTATACCGTCCATACCACTTAAGGATTTGGACATTCTTAACAAAAGAACCCATTCAAAGTGTGGCAACGGCCTGTACAAAGTGGCAGCTGACTAGCGAAACACAGGAGTTAGTAATACTGACCATCGCAGGAACCTTTGTATTGCGACCCATACGCAATGAGCACGCATGGAAATCCTTGTATTTATTTTGTTACACAAATTATGAATATGCTTCTGTCGATGCAATCCTATCAAATATATTTATTTTTAGGTTTTTTCGACATCAATCCAGATGCTTAAATTACGAAATGCTCTTAAAATACTGAAATACCAGGTGAGCGATTGGGACTGGAAATTCTGTACAGGGTTCTTCATTCGATTGGCTAAAAATCCATAATGCTCAAAACATTGTTTTTATGTACCAAATAGAGTAAGCAGATTAAACGTTTTTTCCCCTTCTCTTTCAAAATAATTCCTGATATTCAAAAGAATTCGATAGTGTACAGAATCATTCATTTGTATAACAAAATGCAATCACTCAGTAGAACCACAGAGTAGATAACAGTTATTTATCATTAAAGTTAAATTGATGCAGGATACAAATAATTATAGTTTTGAAAACTTTGGCCATCTTTTTCTTTGTTTCTTTGTTTTTATTTTCTTACCACGTACATAGTAGGTAGAGAAGCTATTGCACTCCATCCAAAAATTTGATACAGAAATTTCACTGAAAATACATGTTTTGAGGTTCCTGAAAAAAACATTTTAGGAAATGGTCCGTGTTTGTGACTCTGCATAGTATAAATCAAAACCGAAAATTCAGATAAAAAGAATATTTGGTAATTAGGTTCAGTACCTTCCAAAGATGGGACACAAAGATTTTCAAGAAAGTCCCTCACACCTTATATGGAACACTTTTCGAAACTTTGTTTTTTTAAAAACTAGTTTTAATGATTTTGATTATACTATGATCTATTAAAGATATTTACATGACAAATAAAATGTATACCTTGAATTTTCTAGGAATAGCCCATGCAATTTTCTTCATTCAGTTCTTGTATAACTGGTAAACGTTAAAAAATATAAATCTCTTTGAAACACACAATTTACTTAAAATAAGCTTTTCTGTGGCACAAGCCATTTCTGAGATATCCGTTATTATAGGTTCAAATTGTTTAATCTCATCCATTTCCAGTTGTTTCTCGCGATTGCAAGATCTGTATGGAGTTTAAGGCCGGCATACGGCGTCCAGTTCGTAAACATTTGTCTATTGCTGTTCCTTGTATAACGAAATGTAGCTATTTTTGTAAAATTTTATTTCTATTTAAATGCATTAAATATAAAAATAAGCTTTAGTAAGACGGTTTGCATACCCACTAATAAAGATAGAGGGTATGGAAGGTCAAGTGAATGTATCACATCAGACTTTTTTTTCTGTGTGTTGTGTTGAATTGTACATAGATGAATTTGTGTAACAGCTATATTAATTGCGCATCTGCCCTTTCGTTTCATAAATAAATAATCTGAATTTTTATTTTTCTATATACGTTTATACTAAACAACTGTAATAGACTTTATACAATTCTATTGGAGGTTTATGTTTGTCATTTTTGACAGAAGCTATACACCAGAAATGTACATTAAAACTGTAAATTAGCGAATATACGCTGTTCAGAACTTCTTTGTGTTGGATATAATGTTGCGCTTTGATTACCTGAATGTAACTGAATAACTCCTTTGAGCTAGCGTGTGTAGCAGCAGTTATTGATGCCTTATATCACCTGTTGCATCCACTGTGTTTATACAATTATTATTCTGTGAGAGGTGTCCTGCAGCCACGCCCATTATTGAAACGCGCAGAAAATGTGTAGTATGTACAGTCAAGGACATGGCATCGTGCTGATATGATGCACAGTGCTTTACTGGTAAGGAAGCGTTAAGCCGTCTCTGCCACGCCCAGTCCCCATCCCTTAACTTTTGTAGCACTCCACTTAATGTTTGTCTTACTCCTTCGCTCCAGAGTCCTTAACCTACCTGTGTTCGTAAGTAAATGTTTGATTGCCAGACTTTTGTCATAAAACCAATACAAGACAGATCATCCAGGGGCTGGTGTGGCGAAGCATGCCTTCCAGCCACTCAGGTGAAGTATACAGTTATTCAAAAAGAAGGAGCAGACTTTAAATATTTATTTCTAGTGAACGACAATAGATGGCGACACATGCGATACATAACTGAATAGAGGATAGTTTAAAATTTTATTTGATGTGTTCAAAATGAGCACCATTATGCGAGGACGACCAGTGCTTTTCCGTTTGCATACGTAAACATCATCTACAATTTATTGTATCAATTGTACATTTTTTATGACGAGGACCATTTGTTGAAATTGCAGCTAAATGCATGCTGCAATGAAACAATTAATTCACTCTTTCCGTACTTCAGGACACAAAACGACTTTTCCTATGCCGTTGCCATTTTTGTCTAAACAAAACCAGTGTCACTAGGCACGGAATAGAGCTAATAAGCGGGGCTTAAAACTTTGAACTTTCCTCTATTCAATGATGTGTCGTATGCGTCACTATTTCAAATCTGTTCCTTCTTCTTGAATAACCCTCTATTTTCGCACTCATCTCCATTCGCCGCTCACCTAGGCCCAAATGCTGTTCATAGGCTAATGCGTGTGTGTCAGACTTGAATTCAAAACAATAAGAGGCCTGGTGTGGAACACAGAGAATAAGAAGTTTCTTCCGAATTGAAATAAGGAAAGACATTACAGGAAACCAGAGGCGTCGGCACTTTTTCGTGCACTCGACTGTAATATGGCCCTTCTAGTGTATTCAAAAGTTGCTACTCTCTTTGGTATATCAGAGTTGTCCAGTGTTACCGAACTAGCGAACCCTAGAAGGTTTGTTCTTGGTTTGGACCAAAATCATTCAAATGGATTAAATTACGGTGCTTCAGAAGACCAAGGTAAGATTTCAGTCGAAAATAGATGAGCGAAATGGTTATCCTGTTGGAACATAATAATATGTAGGATAACGAAAGGTAAATAAAAAATCTGATGTGTTTCAATCACATGACTTTCTCTACGCTTGTACAAACTATTTTTACAAACGCTTATTCTCCATCTACTTCATGTTATTCGTGATAAACATTTGCAGACTCTCTCTTATTGCTAATCTTCTTGTAGATGTAAGGAGAATATATATTTACAAGGGCAATATAGAAATACAGTAGCCTTTAAGCATATACGTATCTCTTAATAGCTGGTTGCTAGGTGCAGAACCATTCCCTTTGCCACAGATTAATACTCTTTGCATATACAAGATAAAAAAATCTGATGTGTTACACTCACATGACTTTCTCTACTCTTGTACAAACTATTTTTACAAACGCTTTTCTCCATCTACTTCATGTTAATCGAGATAAACATTTGCAGACTGTATCTTATTGCTAAGTTTCTTGTAGATGTAAGGGGAATATATATTTACAAGGGCAATATAGAAATACAGTAGCCTTTAAGCATATACGTATCTCTTAATAGCTGGTTGCTAGGTGCAGAACCATTCCCTTTGCCACAGATTAATACTCTTTGCATATACAAGATAAAAAACTGAATAACGAATTCCCATTTGAGAAAATTGAAAACTTTAAGGGAATAACAAGCAATATCTCGAAAATAGTTCACTCAACAAAAAAATGTATATGACATAAATTGTGTATTTTAACGCGATCTACATTTTTTGTGTAGTAACATTTTGCCTATCTCTTATGGTTTACCAGTTATGCAAAAGTCGTTTACAATGAAGAATACTTTTGGAGACATTCCCAGAAAATTCGAGATATACATTTTATATGTCATGACAATATCTTAAACATATGATATTTTAATCGAAATCGTTAGAGCCATTTTTGAGAAAATTAAAATTTTCGAAAAATGTTCCATATAAAGGGTAATCTGGGGTGGGGGAATTTTCTTGCAAACCTTCGTGTCGCATCCCTGGAAGATACTAAACCTAAATACCAAGTTTGGTGTTTATCCGACTGTTCATTTCTGAGTTATGCTGTTCACAGACAGACACACAGACAGACACACTGACAGACAGGCAGACACACACGGACATGTTTCCAAAAATGCTTTTTTTGGATTCAGGGGTCTCAAAACATGTATTTCTGGTGAAATCTCGGTATCGAATTTTTGGGTGGAATACAATACTTCCCCTACTTCTTATATGTAGTAGAGAAAGTAAAAATCAACCCAATTGCCGACGCACTAACTGCACGCTGTACCTTATAGCACTTCGGACCTAACCAGAAGAGGTATTTTAGAGTAGGAATGAGGAATTTTGGATCAATCTCCCTCTTCTATTATTTCCATTTGTTTATCGCGTGCTGAAAATTACTGTCATACAAGTTGCCTATTCCTAATACTCGGGAAATGGGCGAATTTTCGCCACTATTACAAGTATTCCAAATGAATAACAAAATTGTATAATATACAAGCGTATTCCAGCACTTATACGGGGATGCTTATAAGGAAGGGTCCATGTGAATTAAAATAAGAACTATGAATATTTTGGATAAGTTACTTCTTATTCCATTTTATATAAGTTAAGCTTTCTTTCCATGCAGTTTTCAAATCAATTAGATTCTCGTTGTGGTGTAGAATAAATTTTAGTGGCTGCTCCTAATAGAAGTTCGCCGCCAGTCCATAAAGCAGTCCTTCAGTTTCTAAGATACATATTGTCTGTGTTTAAGATTCCATTATAGAAACAATTGCGGTATTTACATAGTTGGTTTAAATCTCCTGCAGAGTTGTTGAAAGGAAACGATTGTGAATCTGCAAGTTAATGTGTGCTGCTTAGTTATCATTATTTTTACGATTCATCATTATGTCACTGAGCACAATCATTACCTACGCATTTCTTCAAATATCGTAGGCTGGATCGTGTTACCAATTCAGAAATTGGTTTACTTAAACTCGTATTTAAGTTCATTAAAAATTCCCATTACTCACAATACTTAAAGTCAAAGTTCTACTTTAACAAAGTGCAACGTTCACAATTTATTGCGTGTTGGGCCCTTGAATTGCACCACTAGAATTTTCCCATACCAGGAGGTGTTAAATTTGTGGCAAGTACTATTGCGTAGGAGCTAAGAATTGGAAAGAACCACCGCCACATATGTTAGAAATTAATTATAAAGTTTTGTATTTGTTAAAAATTTCATCATCAGCTTGCTTTAATATTTGAAAAGTTTTCTGATTTACAAATAATATGCTCGGAGACGACAATGCAATATATTCTTTCACCTTTTTACAATATAAGTACCCTACAAATCGAAAATATTTCTTATTACAACAAATAATAAATGTAATGTTACTCTAACTGAAAAATATGAATGTTTTTTCTCCCGTAAATGTGAATTTATAAACACCAAGACTAAAATGGTTAAATTTTGCAGCTTACCGAAAAGTTGAAAATAATTTAGAAATCCAAAAGGTTACTCTTGGTGATTTACGCCAAATCTCGCCGTCACAAAACCAGAACAGAACTCTGGTGCTATCCACTCGGTCCCTGGCCGAAGAGTGAGTCTGCTACCTGCCCAGGAGTTGCTGAAGTTGACCACGAGCGTGATGGCGCTGGCGTCAGTAGCGTAAAGCAAACCAGCTATCGTAAATCTGCACGACGCTTTTAGTTGTGGAATGCTGAATTACGTCATAATGACGTCTTCCTCGAAGCTTTGGTCGTTCTTGAGCTGGTTACATAAGCCATGACCAAGTGGGAGGTAGAAAACGGCACACTATATTCTTTTCGTCTCCTATTGTGAAAACCTGCACCTTTAACTTTAACTCGCATGTGGCAAGGAAAAAAAAGCAGGTAAGCAACATAAAGAATAATTATGATTGTTGTAGCTGTTATATAATTATATTAACTTCAAAAATCAGTCTTTAAACATGACATTTACGAAGATGAAACTATTCTAAAGTTTTTGTGTTCTTCCGCAAAGAATTTAAATAATTAGTTTGCGTTGCAATTAGTCTGAATTAACTCGTTCAGATCCTCACGGTTCACTGTTTTCACACGCATGATATAGAATTTGGAACATTACTTACAAAAAGTTATCAAGAATTTAGACTAAGCCGAAAAGCGTGTATGCTCTCCTCGCTACCCCAGAGCAGAGCTAAAGCTCTCGATGCGTCGTCCGCTAGCAAATCCTCAACTGAAGCTTGTTCCTTTTCATGCTAGCTATCCAGGGGACCAGGGAACGCTCCGAACCACTGACTTTAGTCGCTTTTAACGCCACGTGGACGGGAGAGAGAGTGCCCTCTAGCTTTCCAACGAAATATTTTTAAACAGCTTCCTCCATACTGATTGCGTCGTAAGTCCTGGCTGGCGCAAAACCTAAGTGATGGAGCTGGTAATGATGAGAATACAGTGACGTCATCACTGGTCAGCGTAAATGTTGAAATAAAGACGAGCCAGAAATGGCTCAAATGGATGTTGCGAAAACAAACGACTCATTATGTATGTCCTTCAAGAAGCTTTCGTACACTTGCCGCATATGTCCCCTAAGAGATTATCAAAGGCTCATTTTCAATACAGAAAAATGTAACTACAGAAGCAGCTACACGCGTCCTAAATGAGCTAGCGGCGGAAATCTTGACGAGGTTCTAAAAAGCTCATACTACTACGCTAAGGCAAATGTTCGAAAAATATTGTTAACTTAGAAAAGCAGTGTAAGGTCTTGGATATAAATAAACTATCAGAAAATATTTAGTAGATGGGACTTAATTGCAAAACGGACCTCACTTTTAAAATACTCCTTGTATTTAGGCTTTAATAACAGTAATTATGATTACTGAAGCGGCTAACCGCCACAAAACAACTAAGTTCGCCACAGATTGTGCATAGTAAACAACTCTTTGGCACACGACACAACGGCGCTAGAATATAAGCAACCTGCAATACAATATAAGTAGCAGTTAGTTAAGGTACGCGCCCCAACAGTGCTAAGGTTTAGGTAGTTTAAGCTCAAAAAACAGGATGGCGCCACGGGCAGTTGGGCAGGAAACTACGCCTTAATGACCACGGATGTGAAATGTATAAGCCCAGGGACGCAGCGAGTGGGCGGACATCGCTTCGAGCTCTCGTCGAAACAACATGGGAAGAAAGCAGATAGCCGCAGCCTCAAAGCCTCCTCGCGAGGAAGCCATCGCCAACGCCGCAGAAGAAAACCAGCTTCCCGCCTCACCGCTGCCACCAGGCGGAGCACCCAGCGCCACCTCTCCAGCCACAGCAGCCAACCACACACCGCAGAACCGCGTGCACGCACGCCACTCCGCTGTTGTCCGGGGAGTTCATCGACAGCTACCGGAGACTCTACTCCTCACCGCCGCGCAGCGCTTTTGGCCGTCTGCGGCCAGGGCGACGCGAATTCGCAACATCAGAGGTCCTACACCACTTGTCAGGCTCATCTTTTTGGAAGAGGGCGATTACTTGGCGGCCCTTGACGCAGGATTGCCCTTGTTAGGGCAAACCCTGCTGCTCGAGACAAGCCGTAGTACTCGTCCAACACCATGCCGCCGCTGCTGCCTGTACGGGCACACTGACTCAACATGCGACGCCGCGCCCCGCTGCCATTACTGTGGTAGTGGGACACTCACAGCCGACTGCAGGGCGCACGACCTGACTCAACGACGCCGCTTCTGCGCCTCCTGCGGGGGCAAGGGGCATTTCACCGGTCAGGCCGTCTGCCCACTCTACCCTCGTAGAGCTACGCCGCACATCACTGAAACGACGCAGAGCTTCACATCACCGCAGTACATCGCACCGCCTCCCCAGGCTCAGGCTCCGAGCATCACAAGCGACGCTGCCCCTGAAATACTCCAGAAGCTGGAGGACATTCAGGCGGAACTGCTGCACTTGTCGGAGAATTTTGCTAGCCTGGAGGAGGAAGTCACAGAACTCCGTCTCGACATCAACCCCAGACCGGATCCCGAAGCAATCAGGTTCCCGGTCGTCACCTCTGTGATGTTGACGGACAAAGTGGCCTACATCACCTCAACCATCGAGAGGTACGTCAGGGCAGAGGTAGCAGCCCTTGAGACGATGCTTGATGAAAGACTTCCGCCGCCAAAATTCAGCCATCCTCCGGCTTCAAGGTTTCGCGATGGCCATTCTGGCCGCTAGCGCAGACATGCCTAACTACTTCCTTTACATTCCTTACACCCTGAATTCCAAATGGCGCAGGTGGGAACTGCTGCCGCACATTCACTCCTAACTTCCTTTCACACCTCACTCCTGAATTCCCAAGGGCGCAAGTAGGGCCTCGGTCATGCTTGCGTCCTGGCGCTTCACCTTCACCTGGCTTAGGCCCTAGTGGCCGGCCAATATATCCTTACCCTGAATACGCCGGTGCAACAGCGGTATGACCGCATTTCCACTCCGAATTCCTCTTTCTTCCTTCTTCCTTATTTTTCCATTCCGGTGGAGGAGTTTTTAGTGGGTATGCCGACTATTGGTGAGTCCCACACTCTCAGTCCCGACTCCCATCGGGGCTGAGGTAAGTGATTAAATCATTTTCTCCTCCACTTGAACAAAAAACCAGTGGGCAGTCAGAACTGATCCGTGCTACCGTACGATCACTGTTACCAACCACCATGAAGGGCTATTGAAAAGGAAATTCAATCTACTCATTAATCAGAACTTTCTACCCGGACTGACCATCTCCCGACTCCAAACCTTCCGTAGGGACCTCGCTTCGACGGCTCGGCGATCCCGGGCGGTGTTCGAGCTCGGCGGAGTTTAACCATCAAGTGGAGGCCTTGATCGCTCTAGCAGGCCACTTACGCTCGATCGTACGGGGATGACGAACCCGGCTCTTTGCTTTGAGCCACCTCACTTCAAGTGCTGTTCCTCGGTACGAGCAGTTGGTGCCTTCTCTGCCCGCTGGAGTAAAACATCCTCTGATCTTAACCTGTGGTAATCACAACACGCAACCATGGACAGATCACAGTCAAAAATAAGTACTGTATAAGTATTATGATGTAGCAGTTAATAGGACTATCAAAAGGACACTGTTTAAGAAGGTACGTAAAGAAACAATTTTAAAATTCTATAAAGTCCTGGCGATTCCAGTCCTGATATATGGAGCAGAAGTATGGACACTCACAAGTAAATTCAAATAAGAGATTAAGGTATTGTAGATGAAACTGCTACGTCCAATATCTGGATGCGCCTCTGCTAGATCTCCAAAAGAATGAAGATATAATAAAGGTATTGCAAATACGGTAGAAACGACAGAAAATAAAAGACATGAATGTATACCACCTTTGTAGAATGGACTCCCCTCGTAATCCTCTCCGAGTGTTAAAATATCTTCCAAGTTGTAAATGAAGTGTAGGAAGAACCAAAAAGCGATTGAGAGACCAGCTGTAACTCTGTGTAGCCGGAAGAGATCTTAAGGTCCAAACCGTGTGGTTGATGATGATAAAATACAACATATAAAATATCACTTATTGATTGAATACAGAGTCCTATCTAAGCATAATCCCTGTCTCTCACTCCCTTTCTCTCTCTTCCTTTCTTTCTCTCCCTCTCGTGTGGAGTATCAATAAAGCAGAATAATTACTGACTGTTAGCGAAGAGTGTAATTGAAAAGAAAATCTTAAAGCGCACAGTAATCAGAATATTCGACAATATAGTTTAACTGTGCTGTGTTTTCAAAGATTGATAGAAAAACTACACAGACATAGATTAACTAAATAAGCATGTAATGCTTGACATTCAAGATAAACCACAAAATGGGGAACGATATAAATGACATTGACATTTATGATGTGCCAGAATTACCGAAACAAATAACTATGTTAAATGTACAATTATACTATTCGCAATTAAGGTAAGTGAACCGAAATACAAAATGTATCAGAATAAACAATGCATTTTCATAACTTAACCCAGGAATATAAGAAAAACCATTTGTCGGAAATTTTTCGAAGAATGGAATATTAAAGCAGGAACATTGCTAGTAAACGAACACTTCAAACTAACGCATGTTTGGCATGCCAGGTGTTATAGACAATTAATTACCATTACTATACCAAACAATGCAGGAAAATAAAATTACAGCTTAATTTAGGTACCTATTATTTTAGGTATGAAATAATTATTGATATAATAAAAGTCTATAAGGTATAGGCTTAAAGCAGGGTGTCACTGGAGGGGACACGTACTTTAACCCATTTCCCTGTTTTGTTCTTCGATTTGCCTATTGTCCAAGGAGCTTGTCTTCTCTTAGCACTGTGTCGCCGTAAAGGGTGACTACTCCCACTACACTAAGTTGTAGAGAGAAAGGAGGAGACGGGAGTTCGAATGTCAGAAGATGGCATGCCTGGCTTACAGCTTTCGGAGAATGTATTACACTTTAGTCAGGAATTTCGATGATGGAATATTGCGATAAATACTACTCCATTCAGAACAAGTCCATTTCACTTATATGTTTTCAGGCCCCTGAATTTTAAAAACAAAATCTGATGTGTTACACTCACATGACTTTCTCTACTCTTGTACAAATTATTTATACAACGCTTATTCTCCATCTACTTCATGTTAATCGAGATAAACATTTGCAGACTCTATCTTATTGCTAATTTTCTTGTAGATGTAAGGGGAATATATATTTACAAGGGCAATATAGGAATACAGCAGACTTTAAGCAATACATATCTCTTAATAGCTGGTTGCTAGGTGCAGCACCATTCCCTTTCTCACAGATTAATACTCTTTGCATATCCAAGACAAAAAAATGAATAACGAATTCCCATTTGAGAAAATAAGTATTGAAAAACTTAAGGGAATAACAAGTAATATCTCGAAAATGGTTCTCTCAACAACAAAAAATGTATATGACATAAATTGTGTATTTTAACGCGATCTACATTTTTTGTGAATAAAATTTTGACTCTCTCTTATGGTTTACCAGTTATGCAAAAGTCGTTCACAACGAATAATACTTTTGGAGACATTCCCAGGAAATTCAAGATATACATTTTATTTGTCATAAAAATATCTTAAACATATGATATTTTAATCAAAATCGTTAGAGCCATTTTTGAGAAAATTAAAACTTTCGAAAAATGTTCCATGTAAAGGGTAATCTGGGGTGGGGGATTTTCTTGAAAACCTTTGTGTCGCATCCTTGGAAGATACTGAACCTAAATACCAAGTTTGGTGTTTATCCGATTGTTCGTTTTTTAGTTATGCTGTTCACAGACAGAACAACACACAGACAGACACACAGACACACAGATAGACACATAGACACACACACGGACATGTTTCCAAAAATGCTTTTTTTGGATTCAGGAGGTCTCAAAACATGTATTTCCGGTGAAATCTCGGTATCGAATTTTTGGGTGGAATACAATACTTCCCCTACTTACTATACGTAGTAGGGAAAGTAAAAATTGAAAATGGTCCCTGTGTGTACATATGCGAATGGTATAACTCATCCACGAAATGTATGATAAATACCAAACTTAAGTTCAATATGTCACAAAGACGTGATCCGAAGGTTTTCAAATTCCGTGATTTAGGGGTACCATTCTATTTCCCAAGGTCGCGGGTTCAAACCCGGCGGAGGGCGATGAATTTTTACGGGCGTAAAAATTGAGGCGATGAATTTTTACGGGCATAAAAATCCTTAGCATGGCTTCCTTCAGAAGGGAAGTAAAGCCGATAGTCCCGCGTCTAATAAACATGCCTCTGAGCAAAATTTCCGTACTTTCACGCTTATTATAGAATGGGACGATAAGAACCATAGTAGTTAAACAGCGTACAAAAGAGTTATTGTTCTTTTGTGACGCCTACGAGTTAGAAATAATGAACGGAAAATACGGTTCGGACCTGTCAGGGGAAGTAACATTTGTGCATACGAATGGGAGTAGTGTCATTGACTACATTCTGTGTTCACAGGACGTATTGCCGTTAGTTCAAAATTTTAAAGTTGAAAACAGCATTGACTCTCATCATTTTCCACTGATAATGACTTTAAAAGTATCTCGGCTAGTATCTTATACAAGGGATGAAAGCGCATGCGAAACATTGACGCCATTGTTTAAATATAGATGGAGGGAGGCAGGAAAGGAGATTTTTATTAACACTTTAGAAAACGAAATTATATCTTTTGACGTAGATCAACACAAAGGAACTGAAAGTATACAGAACATAACTAATATTATACAGAAAGCAAGTGCGCACATGCTAACAGGAAGGGGTAATGCATCAAACAGCTTAACATCAAATAGTTGGTATAACGATCAGTGTAAAACAGCGAAGAAAGCAGCGGAATCTGCACTTATCAAATACAGAAGAGAGGGGGGTGAAGAACGTAGAATTTCTTTTGCAAATCTAAGAAAGTCATATAGGGAAGTCCTAAAGCAGAGCAAAACAGCTTGGCAGGACGCAAAGGCAGAAGAGGTACGTCAAGTAGTCGAAAATGGGGAAATTGGTGACATGTGGAAAGTTATTAGACAGATTCGAAGGCGAAGGTCCATTCAGGCAACTATCCCTGCTGGAGAATGGATAAAGCACTTTAAAACAGTCTATGAAGGAGGGGAGTTTAGAATACAATTAAATACTTTGGCCGCTGAAGGGATGACTGGGGCTCCAATTGTGCAAATGCTTGATTATGAAATTAGCACAGCAGAGGTTGTTCGTGCAATAAAATGTTTAAAAAACGGGAAGGCAGCTGGTATAGAGGGCTTGTCAGCTGAGTTTTTCAAGATCTCGCTAGAAGTTAATAAAATGGTAGATTTCTATAGAAAAAGCTTCAATAAAATATTTGAAGGCGGAGAATATCCGGAAGCATGGAAAACCGCCATTATCCAACCTCTTTACAAGGGCAAAGGGAGTTACAGCATTCCAGGAAATTACAGGGGTATCTCGCTGCTCTCTATATTTGGAAAAATTTACAGTAGAATCTTATATGAAAGAATTAAGTGTTGGGCCAAGACACATCATAGGGTTTCTAAATTTCAGGCAGGATTTAGGGAAGGTTTCTCGACTATTGACAATGTCTTTGTTCTGAAAACAATAATTGATGACAATTTGAGAAATAAAGGTGGTAAGGTATATACTGTATTTGTAGATTTTAAAATGGCATTTGATACTGTAGAACGCAGTGCTCTCTGGGAGAAATTAACACGTAAAGGACTTTCGGGGAAAATGATTAGAGCACTTAGGGCAATGTATAAA
This sequence comes from Deroplatys truncata, assembly GCA_030765065.1. Taxonomy (NCBI): domain Eukaryota; kingdom Metazoa; phylum Arthropoda; class Insecta; order Mantodea; family Mantidae; genus Deroplatys; species Deroplatys truncata. The sequence continues at coordinate 187,036,873 of CM060986.1, read as the reverse complement.
GAAGTAAAGTTTGTTATCAAGACCGATCAGCACAATACATCAGAATGTAACATAGCGCAGAGGGGGGTTAAACAGGGTTGTATACTATCTCCGTTACTCTTTAATTTGTTTATTGATGATGTTGTTAGCGTGATGACGGAGGAAGACATAGATGCACCGACAATCGCAGACCAAAAAATACCAATTCTTTTGTACGCGGATGACATTGTAGTTCTTTCTAAAACGATAAAAGGTTTGCAGTCTGGTTTAAACGCTCTTCGACAATACTGTAGGCAATGGGGTATGGAGGTAAATATTCTTAAAACTAAAACAGTCACCTTTAAAAATGGATATGTGTACGGCCAACATGAAAAGTGGACCTATGGGGAGGAAGAAATTCAAAATGTTAAACACTTCGATTACTTAGGAGTAAGGTTTGATATGGGCGGAAAATGGAACAAGAACATGGAGTTTATAAAACACAAAGGGATTGGACAACTTTCTGAAGTATTAAGGATATTGACACGGGTACCAGATATGCCAGTAAAAACATTACAGACCATGTATGAAGCAATGGTTAGGTCCTCATTACTATACGGCAGTGAAGTGTGGGGATGGGAGAGGGTGGATAATGTAAATAAAATACAATGCAATTTCTGGAAGCGCATTCTAGGGTTGGGGAAGGGTACTTCAAACTACGGAGTTCTTCGGGAGGTAGGATGCTGGGAAGATGCTGTATTTGCTAAACTAAACGTAGTTAGGTACTGGCTGCGAATAATTAAAGGCGATCAAACAACTCTGAGAGCAATATGTTATCGTCATCAAATAAACAACATAGGGCATCCAAAATGGTGGGCAGCGGGGTTGCAACGCGAATTATCAAAAATTGGCTTAAATGATATCTGGCAAAGGGGTAATGAAAATACACACAGTGCTGTAAGAAAGGTCAAAAGACGACTATGCGATATAAACAGGCAGAAAATCGAATCTGAATGTAGACAAAGATCAACATTGGAGCTACAAAATGAAATAAAAACTAGGTGGGGTAAGGAAACATATATTTTGGAATTGAGTATAAAACAGAGGACTGGAATAGCATGGCTTAGGTTGGGAGGGTGGAAAGCTCGCAAGATTGTTGATGACGATGGCAGGAGGATTTGCCCATTATGCGGGGAACAAGAAGACTGGACGCATATTTTGGCAGCATGCGTGCAGACGGAGGGTATTAGGAAAAAACTATTACCGGAAGTATTTTTGGCTTCCAACAGACGGAGGACAGCATGCTGGGACATGATTCTAAACAGCCAAAACTGGCCAAGCTTGGGCACATACTTAATGGAAGTACGTGTACTAAGAGATAAGGTGTTTATGTAATTTTTCTTTAAACATATGTGGTGCCTGAGTACTTGTGCGCGACTGTGTGTGTGTGTGTGTGTGTGTGTGTGTTTGAGTGTGTGACTCAGTGTGTTTTTTTTTTTTTTTTTTTTTTTCAATTTTATATGTATGTATGTATATAGTGCGGTGATTGTAAAAAAAAAAAAAAATAGTTGTTTTCTGGTTGATACTGCAAGTCACGTATACAGACCAGGTATTTATCTAGAGAGCATGTACGGTCTTATGACCCATGCGACTGTGTTATGCAATTAATGTAATACTAAATACTTAATAAATACCACCACTACTACTAAACAGCGTACATAAATAAAAATTCAATTTAATTTTTTAGATTTCCAAGAAAATATACCAGAAATACTCTCTACGTGAAAAACATGTAAGTTATATTTGATTATCTCAGAAATGGCTAGCGATTATATCAAATAAGCATCATATTTTATCATATATACAAAATATTTTATGTATTTAATCAAATATATAATATATTTACGTGATAAATAAAATATATATCCTGGATTTTCTGGGAATAGTATGCGAAACCCTCTTCATTCGGAAGGAATTTTTTGTAATTTTAAATAACGGCTAAACCACAAAGGATAGACAAAATCTTCTCTCTACATAAAATCTGGATTAAGTTTTATTTATGGACGCCCTTTAACTGGTGCGGTCTCATTCTATCCTGGGCGTGAAAGACCGTAATTTGTCTCAGAGGCCTCTTTATAGGCTTGAGGTTCTCTTACTTGTCGTAAATCTACGACACTGGACAACCGGCTTTACTTCCCTACCAAAGGAAGCCATACTAAGGATTTTTATGCCCGAAAAAATCCATCGCCCTCCACTGGGTTTGAACCACCGACCTCGGGAACTAAAGGCTAGCATGGTAACCGCTATATCACGGAGTACAACAAGATATGCATGTTATGTGCATGTTCATTATGAATGAAATGGGTGAAATAATGCTCAGATGAACTCAGAGTACCCGTTATTCGTCTTCTCAGAATAAGGAATAATCACAAAAAAACCTTATCCAGATAACTCACCCTGACCCGGATTAGGAACCTCCTGAATGTGAAGCAGACACGCTACCTCTACATCACGGAGGTGGGCCTTTTGTTTTTGTTTTCAATACGTTGTCATTTTTTTAAAGCTATTGCCGCTATTAAATTGTTTCTTGCGAGTTATGGAAAGAGTAATGTATTTCAAGGCCAGCATATAGCGACTAAATTTTAAATATCAGACTATCTATTCGATACTTTCTTGCGCCTAGAAGTAAACAGAAAATAAGCTTTCATCAAAAATAGTTTGTAAAAGCTATACAAAAAGAAATATAATGGGAAGAGGATGTAATGTAAGTGGAGAAAAATTTTATACTGAGATTCACCGGAAATGTATGTTTTAAGGTCCCCTGAACCCAAAAAAGTCGTTTTAGTCCGCGCGCGAGCGCGTGTCTGTGAACAGCATAATTCAAAAACGCAAAGTAGGATAAGTACCAAACTTGATATTTGGGTTCATATCTTCCAAAGATACGACACGAAGATTTTCAAGAATGTCCCCCACCCTAAACTACCCTTTACATGAAAGATGGCTGCTAAAATACACTGTATTAAGGATATTTACATAACAAACAAAGTAATATCTTGAATTTTCTGGGAATAGTCTGTGAAGTCTACTTAATTCGGAAAAATGTTGGTATGTTCTTGTATAACTGGAAAACGTTAAACGATAGAACTACTATACAAAAAATGTAGATATCTTTAAACACACAATTTATTTCAAATAACGTCTTTGTGGCATCAGCCATTTCCGAGATATTCGTAATTAATGGTTCGAATTGCTCAATACTTTGTCACTTTTCAAGTCCATTCGACATTCAGTAGTTTTTCGCGATGTCACAGAAAGAGTATGGAATTTTGAAGCCAGCGTATAGTGTTCAATTTTGACTGTACCTATTTCCTTTGTATCTATAACGAAATATGCAATGCAGCTATTTCTGGAAAGTTTTATTTCAATGAAAATGAAGAAGATAGGAAAATAAACTACATAAGAATAATTTGTATACGAAATAATAAGGGCTACAAGATAGGGAAAGTCATGTGATTGTAACACATCAGATTTTTTTTAAGTATTGTCTTGTTAAAATATGTGATCTGCGAGTTTTCAAGGCAAGAATTCAGGAAGAGGTTTAAAAAGTAAGACGAAGCAGTTTGGCTGCACGATAGAAGTTCTCCGAAGCAGGAAGGGTTTTTTGCGCCAGTGCTGATAAATGGAGGCTAGTTTTAAAGAAGTCATTACACACCAAGCCTGTACGGAGTATTAAATTCTCATCAGTGTAAACTGCTTACGTCTCCATTCTTTCCTTAGGGAGTCTTAACGTGATTCTGTAGTCGTTTCTAGTCCATTTTACTCGCATTCGAAAGGTTTTCCAGCTCCTTTAAAACAACGCAAGTTCATTGAAAATATATTTAAATAATACTTCCTTTGTATATGTATAAACTTACGCTTGTTTTAAGAATAGCTATCTTTACATAAAATTTGCCAAACTGCATCAATCTGGATCTTGGTATTATTTAATAAGTATAGACATTCTACTTCAGTTCCATGTACTTTGCGTGATTGTGCGACCGTTTCGCTGCCAGATAGCGATTTAAACATCAGCCTGCAAACCCAACTTAGACTACCTAACGGTGGATATACAAATTATTCTTGCGAAGGTATATTTTTTTATCTACTTCATTTTAATCGAGATAAACCTTTCCGGAAATAGCTGCATTACAGTTTTTGTTATAGATACAAAGGAAACAGCGATAGTCGAATGTTTTAAAACTGGATACTGGCCTTGAAATATATACTTTTCCATAACATCGTCAGAAACAACTGATAAAAGATAGGGTATTAAAGAATTCCTGAATATTGAACAATTCCAACCATTAATAACAGATATCTCTGAAATGGCTGTTGCAACAAAAAGTTATTAAAAAACCAATTGTGTGTTTTAAGGAAATCTACATTTTTTGTGCAATAAATCTTCATTTATCGCTTAAAGTTTATCGGTTACATGAGGTTATAAAAAATCTGATGTGTTACTCACATGACTATCCCTACTCTTGTACAAACTATTTTTACAAACGCTTTTCTCCATCTACTTCATGTTAATCGAGATAAACATTTGCAGACTCTATCTTATTGCTAAGTTTCTTGTAGATGTAACGGGAATATATATATACAAGGGCAATATGGAAATACAGTAGCCTTTAAGCACATACATATCTCTTAATAGCTGGTTGATAGGTGCAGCACCATTCCCTTTGCCACAGATTAATACTCTTTGCATATCCAAGACAAAAAAATGAATAACGAATTCCCATTTGTGAAAATAAGTATTGAAAAATTTAAGGGAATAACAAGCAATATCTCGAAAATGATTCACTCAACAAAAACAATGTATGTGCCATAAATTGTGTATTTTAACGCGATCTACATTTTGTGTAGTTACATTTTGTCTTTCTCTTAGGGTTTACCAGTTATGCAAACTGGTAATCTGGGGTGGGGGATTTTCTTGTAAACCTTTGTGTCGCATCTCTGGAAGATGCTGAACATGAATACCAAGTTTGGTGTTTATCCGACTGTTCGTTTCTGAGTTATGCTGTTCAAAGACACACACACACTCACACGGACATGTTTCCAAAAATGCTTTTTTTTGGATTCAGGGGGTCTCAAAACATATACATCCGGTGAATTCTCGGTATCGAATTTTTGGGTGGAATACAATACTTCCCCTACTTACTATACGTAGTAGAGAAAGTAAAAATGAATAACGAATTCCCATTTGAGAAAATAATAATTGTAAAATTTAACAAGCAATATCTCTAAAACGGTTCAGTCAAAAAAATAATAGTATATGATATAAATTGTGTATTTTAACGCGGTCTACATTTTTATGTAGCAAAATGTTGTCTATCTCTTATGGTTTATCAGTTATACAAACGTCGTTCACAATGAAGAATGCTTTTGGAGACATTCCCAGAAAATTCAAGATCTACATTTTATTTGTCATGAAAGAATCTTATAGGTATGATATTTAAATCAAAATCGTTCGAGGCATTTTTGATAAAATTAAAATTTTCGAAAATGTTCCATGTAAAGGGTAATCTCTGGTGGGGGGATTTTCTTGAAAATCTTTTTGTCGCATCTCTGGAACCTAAATACCAAGTTTGGTGTTTATCCGACTGTTCGTTTCTGATTTATGCTGTTCACAAACAGACACACAGACAGACAGACAGACACACAGACACACACACGGACATGTTTCCAAAAATGCTTTTTTTGGATTCAGGGGGTCTCAAAACATATATTTCCTGTGAAATCTTGGTATCGAATTTTTGGGTGGAATACAATATTTCCCCTACTTACTATACGTAGTAGAGAAAGTAAATTAAGCTATTACCAGAACATTCAAAATATAGAAATTTTTTGTCATGTAAATATAATAATATGTTGTATTTTAATCAAAATCGTTAGAGCCATTTTTATAAAATAAAAAATTTCGTAAAGACCTTCCATGTAAAGAGAAGTTTGGAGTGTATCGCACGTTGGAAGGTACTAAACCTAAATACCAAATTGGAAATCTATCTGACTTTTCGTTTTTCAGTTATGCTGTTCACAGTAACATACACAAACCTAATTTTTACTTTCTCTACTACGTATAGTAAGTAGGGGAAGTATTGTATTCCACCAAAAATTCGATACCGAGATTTCACCGGAAATACATGTTTTGAGATCTCCTGAATCCAAAAAAAGCATTTTTGGAAACATGTCCCTGTGTGTATCTGTGTGTTTGTCTGTCTGTCTGTCTGTCTGTGTGTCTGTCTGTGAACAGCATAACTCAGAAATGAACAGTCGGATAAACACCAAACTTTGTATTTAGGTTCAGCATCTTCCAGAGATGCGACACGAAGGTTTTCAAGAAAATCCCTCCACCCCAGAGTACCCTTTACATGGAACATTTTTCGAAAGTTTTAATTTTCTCAAAAATGGCTCTAACGATTTTGATTAAAATATCCTATGCTTAAGATATTTTCATGATAAATAAAATGTATATCTTGAATTTTCTGGGAATGTTTCCAAAAGTATTCTTCATTGTGAACGACTTTTGCATAACTATTAAACCATAAGAGATAGACAAACTTTTAGTACACAAAAGATGTAGATCGTGTTAAAATACACAATTTATGTCATATACATTTTTTTTGTTGAGTGAACTATTTTCGAGTTATTGCTTGTTATTCCCTTAAATTTTTCAATACTTATTTTCTCAAATGGGAATTCGTTATTAATATTTTTGTCTTGGATATGCAAAGAGTATTAATCTGTGGCAAAGGGAATGGTGCTGCACGTAGCAACCAGCTATTAAGAGATATGTATGTGCTTAAAGGCTACTGTATTTCTATACTGCATTTCTGCAAATGTTTATCTCGATTAACATGAAGTATATGGAGAATAAGCGTTTGTATAAATAGTTTGTACAAGAGTAGAGAAAGACATGCGAGTTTAACACATCAGATTTTGTTTTCATTCAGTCGTCTCAAAACATATTTCCGGTGAAATCTCGGTATCGAATCTTTTGTGTGGAAAATAAAACTTCTCTACCTACTATATACGTGGTAGAAAAGGTAATACTCATGCAAATTAGTCTATATATTATATATTAAATATTGATTGTTACAATTTCAAATTAATCTACCTGAATTTGTGAGTTTTTAAATTTCACGATGTGTATCTTCAATCCCAACCATTGTATCGTATTATGGCATAGTACCATAAACATCGAAATCTCATAATGGTGGGAGGATAGGGGAAATTCAACAGTTTTGAGTTCTCTATTAGGAGATCTATGGAATGGATTAAGCATTTGTGTTGAAAAATCTTTCACACTAACAGATGTAGTACAGCTTTGGAGAATATTTAACTGCCGTCTTATTAAACATGCCCGGGTGGCATAAACATTTTTTAATTATTTAAACAATTTCAATTACCTCTCTTTTATTACTTTTTCTATCACGTATAGTAAGTAAGGGAAGTATTGCATTTTACCCAAAAATTCTATACCGTTTTTCAACTGAAATAATGTTTTGTGGCCACCTGAATCCAAAAGAATCACCTTAGGAAAACGTTCCGTATATGTGTATCTGTGAGCAGCATAATTCAAAAACGAAAACTCGATAAATACGAAACATGGCATTTAGGTTCAGTATCTTTCAAAGATGCAACACGAAGTTTTCAATAAAATTCCTCCACCCTAGACAACCCTTTACATGGAACATTTTGCGAAAATTTTTATTTCCCCAAAAACGGCTCTAACGGTTTTGATTAAAATGTCATACGTTTAAGATATTTTCATGATAAATAAAATTTATATCTCGAAATTTCTGATAATGTCACCAAAAGTCCTCTTCTTTCTGAGTGGCTTTTGCATAAGTGGTAAACCGTAAAGATTGACAAAATGTTTGTATACCAAAAAATGTAGAGCTCCTTAAAAGATACAATTTATGTCCTATATATTTATTTTTGTGGAGTGAAAATTTCTGATATATTCCTTGTTATTTGTTTAAACTTTCCAATACTTATATTTTTTAAAGGGGAATTCTTATTATTATTATTATTTTTTGTCCTGAACATGCAAAGAGAATGGAATGCTCCGCATAGCAACCAGCTCTTAAAAGATTTGACTATCGCTTAAAGCCTACCATATTCCCCTTGAACCTACAAGAAAATTAAAAATAACATTCTCGATTAACATGAAGTAAATGGAGAATAAGTGTTTGTATATATAGTTTGTATAAGAGTAGAGAAAGTCATGAGAGTGGAGCACATCAGATGTTTCATTTTTATAATATGTTAGTACGATGAATCGGAGGATTTTAATGATAAATTCTTCCCTTTACCCCTTGAACTATATTTTCGACATGTTAAGGTGATGTTGCTAATTGCAGAGAAAAATCTTCAGAGAAAGAAATTAAATACGCTGTATTACCTTTGCCCCGTTCTCGAAGTGTACAGCCTATATGTACATATATTTTTAGCAGTGAAATAATTTATAGAATGGATAAGTAGTTGTTAGATAAATACAGTAGATCAATTTTGAAACTTTTTTACCTTCTCTTAAGCGAATTCACAGATGAAATTGGTACATAGTAGCTAGAGAAAGTATTCCAATTCTGTACCGTGATTTCACCGGAAATACATGTTTTGATGCTCCCTGTAACCATAAAAAAGCATTTTACACAAATTTCCGTCTGTGTGTATGCATGTCTGTGAAAACTTAACTCAAAAACGAAAATTCGAATAAACACCAAACTTGTTATTTAGGTTCAATACCTTCCAGAGATGCGACGCGAACATTTTCAAGAAAATTCCCAGACCCCAAACTACCCTTTACTTGGAACACTTTTCGAAATATTTTCTTTAGTAGAAATAACTCTAACGGTTGTGATTAAAATGTCATATATTAAAATACTTACATGGCAAATACAATGTATGTCTTGAATTTTCAGGGAATAGCCTGCGAAGTCCATTTCATTCGGAAGAAATTTTGTATACCCTTGTATAACTGGTAAACCTTAAGCGAAAGACGAAAACGTACTACAAAAAATGTAGATCTCTTTAAAACACACAATTATTTCAAATAAGCTTTTGTGGCATAAGCCAGTTCTGAGATACCCGTTAGTACTGGTTCGAATTGTTCATTATTTATCCTTTCTCTTGAAGTCCTGTCAAAATTCAGTCGTTTCTCGCGATTGCGTGGAAACAGTATGCAGTTTAAGGCCAGCATATAGCGTCCAGTTACTTAACATTTGACTGTCGCTATTCCCTTTATATCGGTATCGAAATGTGTAATGTAGCTGTTTAGCAAAGTTTATTTGGATTAAAATGTAATAGATAGAAAACTAAGCTTAAAAATGAAGAGTTTGTATATCTAGTAATAAACGATAGAGGGTAGAGAATGTCATGTGAATGTGTCACAATAGATTTTGTTATTTTTGTGCTTATAAAGCAGCCTAACCTTCTAGATTCCTTTATATGTATTGCTTGTTGGCCTGAGTCACATTTAAATACTGTCACATGTCCCTTTCGCATATGACATATACTGCCATCATAAACAAAAGACCTTAAGTCCACTTTTAAAAAAATGAGCTAAGGTGATTCTTTTCGTTCAAGGACGTTATACATCATATTACAGGGTAAAAATACCGTATTTTACATTTTACTGCTCTATACTGAAGTTAATGTTTTTGGTTTATTTGGAGATCTCCAGATGTTTTAGGTTATTTTTACTTTAAAAAGGCTTTAACTCTTACAATAATTAAGATAACCTCAAGTACAATGGAGTAAAGGCATTTCACATTAGAAATTGGACTTACAGCTATTTGTTTTATGAGTATCTAAATATTGTGTACATAAAGATGTTGATATTATACTTGCAATCAGTTAGGTTTTCAGTTTTATTGTGTTGGTAGATTAACTTCTGTTTGTGACTACGTATAAAACGTCAAGTCAACAAACGAATTATTAATGAAGATCCAGAGCATGCAATAGAAAACGTTCCCAATTGTGAAGACTGTCATAGTGTTTTGGTATATTTGCAAAGGGCAAAACTGATCAAAAAACCTCATATTATTCCACTAACATTCAGGTCATTGTGTTTCCGAAAAGAAATACATTGACAACTGTATTGTTTATTCAGCGGATTATAAGCTTCAATTAAAGTATTGTTCATCTCATTATAAAAATAAAATTAATGATGATGGAAAGCTAATATCTATGATATGGCAGACAGGAAACAAAAATATGCATTTCACACTTTCTTTTTAAAGCAAAGGGATAAAAATAAGGTTGTTTTGTGGCTTGACAACTGGGAAGAATAAAACAAAAACTGGACATAGCTAGCTTCATTACATATCTTGTAAATTCAGACGAAGTTGCTATTCAAAATAAGCAGCTAATTTATTTGAAAAAGCACATACCTTTATGTCAGCCGATTCCTTTCATCACCAGCTTGAGCTCTGTCTGATGAAGAAATAGAGTGTACAGACTGATGATTTCCAGGACATTGCTGAGCATGCAAATTCCAAAAATGTATCGGCCACATGGATGCAAATTGGTGACTGTGTTAATTGGAAATATCCTACTTCCGTCCTCAAAATAAATGAAATAAAGCCAAGACCAAATGTAAACCAAATGGTAGAAATTGTGGCAAGCGGAGGTCAATATGGTTTGATTTATAAAACAAGTTATGATGATGCTATTGAAAATAATTTTCTTAGTGCTAAGACAATAAAATACGGGTTTCTAACTGTTGAAAGATGCACACGAAGAAAGAGATACTATAAAGATACTGTTTCATTTCATGTCTAAGAATCAACTTAAATTTCGGACTAATATTGAGATTCAGATGCGTCTAACCTAGTGCAGGCCACGAGAGGATGCGAAGTTCCAAATTGGATGAGTAATAACAGAAATAATCGTATAACTACGTACAGGTGTTTTAAAATAGAGGGCATGATTTCAGGTATGCATTCCCCATATGTAGGCAACAAAATTTCCATTACAACAGTGTCCGGCAATGCAATGCTTGGTTTCTGATTTATGCCCTTCTAAACAGTGATATTCACCGGAACGTGTTTCTTACCGCAGTAGTTTTCTTACAGAAGATGTTCAAAGTGCCCACTTCCTGCTTGAATGCAGGTCTCACATCGACGTCTTATGGCCGTGCAAACGCGATTACAAATTCCAGGAGTATTGCCTATTTCCTCATTCTGCCACAATTCGATTCTGAAGAGATTCCGTGTCAGACAACGGGGACTAATTCAACAACGCTTTTAAATGGCCCCACAAGTTCAAATCAGGTGAGCATGGTGGCCAAGCAATTGGACCACTCCTACTTATCTTCGGATCAGGAAACGTTCGATCCAAGCACCGGCGAGCGGTATGAGTGAAGTGTGCAGGAACACCAGCATGTAAGGTGTGAGCTTTTTGACGAATGCTCAGGAAGTTTGTGTACGCCCGCCCGTAAGTCTGTTTACAAGTACATGGGGTTCAACTAACCGATCACCACTGATATCGGCCCACAAGTTGAGAGTGAACCGCACTTGATGGTGAGATGGAACAATTGCATTTGGGTTTTCATGTGCCCATGCATGCTGATTGTGGAAGTTTGTAATGCCCTCTCCTGTGAACTGTACTTCATCTGTAAATAATATTAAGGCAGGTAAGTTCGGATTTCTAGCACACTGCTGCACGAATCACTGGCAGAGTAGACTAGTGACAGGGCCTGTACACATTGCAAATGATAAGGACAGTCGTATAAGGAACATTCGTTTGCAACGCTAACCTTCTTGTACTGATAGGAGTCGTGTGCACAGAATCCAGAACCTCCTCCTCTACATCTGGAGTTGTAGATCTTGGTCAACCCCTCCCCAAACCAAGAGATGTAAACTTTCCAAGAGCGCACAGACGGTGACGGAGACGTTCAAATGTCTTCCAATCTGGCATCTTCGCTGTGGGTACCTTTCTTGGTACAAACGACCAGCATTGCCGTCCGCCTTACCGTGCATGAAGTGCATTTCTGCCAGCTTGAATACATGTCGCTCAGTCGAAGGCCAAACACAACACTCAATGTATACCCTTCGTGTCGGAATGAACTGTCAGTGTCCTGAAAATATCTTCTGTCACGGCAACTAACCTGCGGGAAGAAAGACGTTCCGGCGAATATCACCGTTTTGAAGACTATAACTCAGAAACCATGCATTTTCGTACACATATTGTAATGGACTTGTTTTATTGTCTTCATATGGGGAATGCATACTTGAATTTGTGCCCTCTATTTTTGAAATATCCTGTATAATACAGACTGTAAGCCTTCAGGCAAGTGAATCAAAGCAATAGTGTATGCTTTTAAATGAGTTATCAATGCATTTTTCGTGTTAAATATTTTATATTTTGTTTGTGGATAGAAATACTAAAATTCTATGAGTGAATTGTTTATTAATTCATTTACAATTAAGATAAAATAACTGTGAATTTCATACTGATTTGTAATAAATTTGTAAATCAGAATGTTGAAAGTCTTTTCTATTCTAGTTTTCAGTCACCTACGTGATTCTCACATACCTCATGTTATATATTTATTAATTTTTGTGTACTAATTGCCTTCAAAGTATGTGAAAGTATGCATATAAACATTTAGAGCAAAAAAATTTGGTGGTTTAGAAATAAGCCTCTCCTGCAAAACTGTATAAACTGGAGTTAAGGTGTTTTGTTTTATTAATATGCTTCTTTTCTGTTCCACCTGGGTATTCAAACAGCAAACTGTTGTAAATATCCAACATAATTATTAGTTTTAGTCATTTATGGTTATATATTAAAATACCTAAAGCTTAATTCATGTAAAATAACGATTAAATAATATTAGACGTAGGTTCTCTTAATTTTAGTTTGTCAGCTAAAATGAATCGTCTGCAAGATAAACATACTCTCTTCTAAAATAATTCATGTTTCATTTGCAAAAGTTTGTAAGACAGTTAAGTTTGGAGCACAAAATTGAAATATGGTTCCAAAAGTTTGAAAATTGCACCGCAGATTAACGTGGATCACTAAAAAGCAGATAAATGTGTTCTTTCTCAGGAACTACTCGAGGAATTGATGTGAAAATTTGGAATTTTATTGTAGAATATAATACCACCAATAGTTGACAAAAAAATTACAGAATTTAAAATTTTCACAGGTTGATCCCCCTAAGGATATACATACGTGAAATTGCTAATTTCTATAATTATGTATATAATTGCCTCGAATTCATACCATGGATCATACATGCAAAGAATAGTGTGCATACTAAATGTCATTGTGTTATCCTCAGTAGCTTAGAAGTTATTAATTGTTTAAGTAATTATATAACCACAATAGGAAACGCTTCACTAGATGTGCAATTAACATGTTATTAAGTGTAACTTTTATTCAAAATAATGCATTTCAGAAAAGCAAACCGAACAAAAATTGCATTGCCTGGAACATTTTGAATCCTCCCCAGGCTTTGAGGTTTTTAAAGGCCGCTTATTCACGTGAGCAGGAACCTTTAAAAAGTCACGTGACGCTACTTCCAGGCATCACTGACTGACAACAAATACAGATTAGTAAACTAGAAGGTTCAGAGAGTAAAAAAGTAACAGACGTTTAATGGATTTTAGTCAATTTGCACCCTTAAGAACATTTCATAAAACGATACAATATATAAACCCTTCTCAAACTCCATAGGAATTCGATGCTTTCTTCTTTACGCTTCTGTTTTACGTGCCGATGGAAATAGCAAATGAACTAGATTTATAATTTTGCTGTCCCTTAGAAAATACTTAAGATAATACGTATATACTCACTTGGGAAGTAACGTAAATAGCCTCCCCAAAACGTTAAATAATACACAGGAGACCAGACACTTTAGCTGTAACGACAAAGTTAAGGAGATTGTCTTTCCAGGTCCAGTCTTCTTCGGGGAGGAGCAGTTTTAAAGTCAATAAATCATCCGGACAGTACGGGAGTGTACTGGGAAATACCCTACACAGAAGAGACATGATTTACAGAGTCGCATATTCTGTCCCAGAGAGACTCAATAAGTTGATTAGTTTTTCTTCCGCTGTCCAAAAACAAATGCTTGGTAATTTATATTTTCACTGCTTATTTTGCTCACTATTTCTCATTCAGGTAATGAGATATAAGCAACTATCAGTGAGCAGTGTGCATTCAAATTATCTAGAGCCATTTTCTTCACGTGTCACTTACCTAGAAAATCTGATGGGTTAAATTTACATTCTCTATCCTCTATCCTTATATTTGTAATAAGATTATAAATTATTCGTATGCAAGTTTATTTTTCTATCTACTTCATTTAGTAGCTGAAAAACGTTGTTCTTCTGGTTGATACCCTCGGCTGCAGTGTTTTTGTCTCCGGCTATTGTTGCTCAGAGCGACTGATTTCTCCATTCCTAATTATTACCTATCTAACTAATTTCATGGGTCTCAGGGTTTTCGTAGGCGAGGCAAATTAAAATACACTGATTCCCCTTTAAAAATGTGGTTTATTATCCAATGAATATTTATGGGCGGCTAGCTTTTCCCATTATAACTATCCCCACCATTACAATAAATTAGGAGCCTAATATAACTGCACACGCTTCCCACCCAAAGCACGCATGTGCATCTGTCGTCCAGAGGGTTTCACTCTGTGTCGCCGAGATTCTATAAGAGAGTGAAAACCTGGGGCTTTCTTCCCCTTTTTATACACTAGCTTAGCGACGCTCACCTTTGCGCCTCAAAATGTAACGACATGTCTAATTGGTGCTGAGACCGCGTTACCTTGTAGTGTATGAAAATATTCTGCTCCAAAGTTTTTCGCATACGTGTCCTAGTGACACATCCGGAAGCAGATTCAATATTTCTGTCTCTTTCCTTTCTCTATCTTTATCTTTCTATTTCTCCTTACTGTTACCAGTTCCGTGCTCCTTAGCTTGGTGAAAGATTGAAGTAGGTGATTTTTTGCTGTTGTTATCCCCACGTTTGGGAACCCAATTTGAAGAAGTTATTGTCTTTAGGAGTTTGTTGATGGTTTTGGAGTTGATGGAGTTGTTTATTTATTTAGCTCCATGTATGAACGTCAATTTGAAGATGATGTTTTTGTTACTACACTCCAAGTTTAAAAAAATAATATTAACTTTGTAATTAAACAGCTTCTATAGATAATATTTATGTTTATGTTTGCCTCGGCTGCGTCAGTCTTACTTTAGAGACACGTTTCTCTTAATCAGGGCGTGGTGCGACAAGATTGTAGACATACAGATTTTAAGTTTTAAATTCACTTCTTTTTATTAATCCTTGACACAAATTAAATAGCACTACACTGATATTAAGAGCTGTGATATTCTTTAATTTAAAACTTGCACTTTGTTAACGCGTATACTTAATTTTCGTTTCATACGAATACGTACTATTTCTTTAGAGAACACATCTTCCATCCGGTCACTACCAAGGTCTGCCAGCAACTGAAAGATTTCAATCGTCCAAACCCGTAAGCTTCTGTATTTCAAGTCTCTGATTGGCTAATCCTAGTCCAATAGAATACCTGCATTTTACTAAAGCTTTTTCTGGCTGCTGATTGGCTATTTTAAACTGTCACAAAATTTACATTATTGCTGCCCTAATCATGACTAGTAGTATTTAAACTCTCAAGCTAATTATTGCCTCAAGGTTACCTCATTGTTACCTTTGTTAGCAATTTTAAACTTATTATTCTCACAGCTCTTACACTATTAATTTACTTAATGCATTCACAAAACATTATTAAGCATGTTTACAATAATATAAGCATTTGCAATGAATGTTACATACATTTTTTATAAATTATTACATACATATTGCTTCATGGCGGGCTGTTATTGAATTTACATATTATATAATTTAATTGAAATTATTCCAGAGTTAAAAATACTGCCTCAAGGTGGACTCTACGTCGAATTATCGTTTAGCAGGAATTAGCTAGCTTGCCCGTTCCTTACTTATCTAAATTACTATCTGCTTTTGTACAATTCTTGGTTGCTAAATATTCTAACATCTTTCTTGGTGAATTATATTATTATTTACAATTATTGTTTAATGTTGATTTATTTGGCTATGTGTGTATGTATATATATGTGGTATATCCCCTTTTAATTTTAATCGAGATAAACCTATCCGAAAATAAGTGCATTACACATTTTGTTATAGGCGCAAAGGGAAAAAACAGCAGTAGTCAAATGTTTAAGAACTGGACGCTATACGCTGGCCTTAAAATTCCTTGCCCTTGACGTGCAATCCCCAGAAACAACTAACATCGAAAGGACTTCAATAAGAAGTATTGAACAATTCGAAACATTAATAAGAAATTTCGGAAATGACTGGTAACATAAAAGAATTATTTGAAATAAGCTAGGTTTTAAAGAGATCTACATTTTTTATGTAGTACGTTTTGGTCTATCGCCTAATGTTTATCTCTTATAGAATATTGTAGAAAATTTCTTCTGGATAAACTGGACTTCATAGGCTTTTCCCAGAAAATTCAAGACATACATTTTACTTGTAATGTAAACATCTTTAATGTATGGTATTTCAATAAAAATCGTTAGAGCTGTTTTATAGAAAGTAAAGAATTGCGAAAAATGTTATATGTAAAGGGTAGCTTGGGGTGAGGGATTTTATTGAAAATCTTCGTGTCGCAGCTTTGGAAGGTGCTGAACCTAAATAGAAAGTTTGATGTTTATCTGATTTTCGTTGCTGAGTTCTGCTGTTCGCAGACACACAGATAACACACCAGCACATACAATGAGCTTTTTTTTTTAAAAGAAATCTAATGATACATTCACCTAACTTCGTCTACTCTCTATCCTTCATTACTAGACATACAAACTATGCTTACTAAAGCTTATTTTTCTATCTACTACATTTTAATCCAAATAAATATTTGCAGAAATATACATTTTGTTATAGATACAAAGGGAACAGAGATAGTCAAATGTTAAAGAACTGGATGCTCTACGCTGGCCATAAAATTCCATATTATTTGCATGACATCGCGAAAAACAACTGAATATTGCAAGGACTTAAAATGACCAAGAAATGAACAATTCAACCTTAAACTGGCTTATGCCACAAAAAATTGTTTTAAGTAATTGTGGTATGCGATTATCTCTTACGGATTTTTCGTTATACAGAATCACAACAAATTCCTCGGATTGAACAAGACCTCATGGACAACATCCAGAAATTAATATATGAATTTTATGTTATAAAAGATCTATAAAGATATAAATATCATGTTACTATAAATATATGTGCACACATACTTTTTGGGGGTAGAATACAATACTTCTCTACCTACTAGATACGTGGTATAGAAAGTAAAACGTTAAAGTCCTGAAAATGACTGCGTATTAAACCTTAAGTGTACATACAAGACTTTGAGACTATAGCTTTAAAAATTATAAAAACAACTGCTAGTGATTAAATATAAAAATATAATATGTTACACTCACATGATTTGTCTACCCTCTATCGCTTATTAGTGAATACGTGTGAATTAATGAACATTCGCATCTACTTAATTTTAATCGAGATAAACGTTTCCCAAAATAGCTGTATGACACATTTCGCTATAGATACAAAGGAAATAGCGATAGTCGAATGTTTTAGAATGCTGGCCTTAAAATTCCACACTGTTTCCATGCAATCGCGAAAAACAACTAAAGCTTGACGGGGCTTGAAAAGAATAAACTATTCAACAAATCCAACCATTTATAATAGATATCTCGGAAATGGCTGATGTCACAAATAAATTATTTGAAATAAATTGTGTGCTTTAAAGAGATCTACAACTTTTGTGAAGTAGGTTTTCGTCTACCGCTTAAGGTTTACCAGTTATACAGGATTATACAAAATTCCTTCCGAATGAAGGAGACTTCACAGTCTATTCCCAGAAAAATCTATATATACATTTTATTTGCCATGCAAATATCTTTAATATGTGTTATTTTAATCAAAATCGTTAGAACCATTTTTTAGGAAATAAAAAATTTCGACAAACGTTCCATGTAAACGGTAATTTGTGTTGGGGAGGTATTTTCTTGAAAATCTTCATGTCGCATCTTTGGAAGGTGCTGAACCTAAATACTAAGTTTAGTATTTATCTGACTTTTCATTTTGAGTCATGCTGCTTAAACACACACACACACACACGGACCGTTACATGTATTCCCGGTGAAATCTCGATATCGAATTTTTGGATGGAATGCAATGTACGTGGTAGAGATAGTAGCAAAAACAAAGGAACAAATTAATATTTTAAGATGAAATAAAACTGGCAAAAATATACCTAGACAATTACTTTTGATTAGAAAATGAAAACTAGTAATGTATGAAGTTCAAAAATACGTGAGTGTGTATTATATTCTTAGATGTAGATGTGTATTAAATGTAAATCATTGTGTCCTTCGGTAAAGCGACAACCCTTTGTCGGATACAAAAAATGCAACTGATATACAGGGAGAGTCACCTAAAACTTGAACTACAAATATCTATGAAACAAAAATAGGAATTGAAAAACTATTTTCACAGTTATGAAAGCAGAGGAGGAGCTCATTAATGTAGGTAATATAGGTTATTTAAAATGTAAATATATATGATTTTTACGTAAACTTTTTAAATGGAAACCTTATATTATTTTTACAGAGTTTATAACATTGTTCGCAGTCCTCATGGTTCGTGTTATCTTATTTGTTGAGCGCCTCTTGCTTTATTATTTTAAATTGGGGTTCTTTGTCCTCCGGCTAGCTATTACAACTCAGTCGAGCAAGTGTCTCTAAGCAGGGCGTGCAAACATAAAGACGTTGTTGCTAAAAGATAACAGTGATAAAATAATTTGTTTCTACACTTTTATTGCCGTCACACTTAATTAATAATTCACATATTTAATCTTTATACAGGCCTTACTGAAACTGTGATATTTCCGAATGTAACTACAGTCGTTTTAGTTGCCGCGTACCAATTACTTGCGTGTTTCACATTTTGTAACTAACTTTGCGACGTCACCTCCTGAGAGATTCCTTAGGACTGAGTGGCGTGCACCTCGTGAGAGATTCTTCCGAATTGCGCGATACTTGCTTATGGCTCGAGAATATATACTCCTTCACCTCGAGTTGCCTAAACATTATAATAGAGCTGCTATTGGTTACCAAATCGCGCCCACTTTAGCGTCTGTTTTGGTCAGCCAATCACTACTACTAACATATATACTGTAGGGAAGATATTCCCTCCATTTCTAAAAAAGGCACGCTACCCTGACGTCATTTGTTTGTCTCTTCTTAGTGATAAACACTCACCCCCTCGGTTTATTGTTACCCACTTCTATTGTCAGTCTCAGTGAGGCCGTGTAAACTTATTTCCTAACAATACTTATGGCTAACAAACATCTAAAATTCTGTACATACAATAATATTAATGTATACTACAATCACTCTGGCATTTACAGTGTTATGATATAAAATATTGCCTCAACATAGAAAATATTATCCAGAATGCCATTTGCTGCATTGCTTTGCATACAGAGACATTGTAACGTGATTTGGTGCTTGAGATGCAACGAAAGAGATAAACCTTTATTTATTTCCCCTTTTTTGTGACTGGAAAACTGAAGGTGTCAAATATCTCTGTAGAAATACAAGAATAATAGTCAACACCGGCAAGTTAAAATCGGAACGTACTGTAATAGACAAAGGATTGAGATAAGGTTCTATTTTGTCAACTACACCTTTTTGAATCTATATTGACGACATAATTATTAAATGAAAGAATGTAGTTATTTTAGGTACACTAATAAGCATAAATAAATATGTAAACATAATGTTATACATAAATGATATAAAAGTAATACAGAATATTGAGTACAATTTACAGCGTTCAGTGTATGAGCTAACTCAAATTGGAAAAATAATATAAGTTGAAAATATTTACAAGCAAAATGAAAGTTATGGCCCATTGGGGTAAATACCCTGAGCGCTCACAGCTAATAATAGAAAATGAAATACTGGAACAAGTAATTTATTTTGATTATCTGGGATGTAATACTGTAACGTACACATAACAATAAAGCCGATGGCTTTACCAACATGCAGCAACATGAGTTAGAAAACCACACGCCTGGTGTAGTTCTAGGCGCCATCATCTCTCCAACTGCCACGCCGGACGCGAACCTGGGAACAACAATGACCTGAAAACTTCTACCTAACATAGTCTCCAAAGAAGAAAAAGGAAACAAGGATCACAGCAAAGTAGTAGTAGTAAACTCGCTTAGCGGGCCTAGGGTTTCCGGGAAAGTATTTAAGTTGTCTAAGGGAAGAATAAAAAGGAAGACAATTCAGATCACACATCTTGGTTTGCTTAGGCTCACCTTTACATGTCGAGAAAGATTCCGAACGAAGCCGTCGCCTCCCCTGCACCTGACCTATACTCTCCTGTGGCTGGCTAACAACTATCGCGTTTATTCCCACTGCGCATGCGTACACAGAAAAAGAAGCTTCCCGAAGCTTACGCGTTCCATACTTACAAATTATCAGATATTTTCCTAGTCCCACAATAATGGATACAGACAATATAAATACAAACAATACATTTGTTTAATATTAAATATAAATGTCACAATATAAGCTATAATAGACACAGAGAAATTGAAAATAAATCTAAATTTAAATCAATTTGTGGATAAATAAATAGAACCGTTCAAAATAAAACCCGAAAGGGTGCAAAATTAAAATGGTATAAGGCTGTGCCGATGTTAATGCTCGTAGTAAAACTTGGATAGCTTATGAAAGAGATAAAGGCGAGATACAATCAGCGGAAATAGAATTTCTCCTGAAAGGATGCACAAGCATTGATTTGATACGAAATGAAACTATAGGAAAATAATTAAGTATATACAAACAACTTAAATGAAAAACGAGAAGAGTATAAAGACAATTATAGGAAAAGCATTAAGTATATACAACTTAAATGAAAAAATATGATGTGTTACACTACATGACTTTGTACAAACTATTTTTACAAACGCTTATTCTCCATATGCTTCATGTTAATCGAGATATCGAGATGTTAATCTTATTGATAATTTTCTTGTAGATGTCAGGGGAATTGGTAGGCTTTAAGCGATAGTCAAATATTTTAAGAGCTGGTTGCTATGTGGAGTACTCCATTCTCTTTGCATTACCAAGACAAAAAAATGAATAACGACTTACCATTTGATAAAAAGTATAAGTATTGGAAAATTTAAGGGAATAACAAGCAATATCTCGAAAATGGTTCACTCAATAAAAATATGTATATGACATAAATTGTGTACATTTTTTGTGTAGTGAAATTTTGTCTATCTCTTATGGTTTATCAGGTATGCAAAAGTCGTTCACAATGAAGAATACTTTTGGAGAAATTCCTAGAAAATTCGAGATACAATTCATTTGCCATAAAAATGTCTTAAACTTATGGTATTTTATTCAAAATCGTTGGAGCCATTTTTGGGAAAATTAAAATTTTCGAAAAATGTTCCATGTAAAGGGTAATCTGGGGTGGGGGATTTTCTTGAAAAACCTCGTGTCGCATCTCTGGAAGATACTGAACCTAAATACCAAGTTTGGTGTTTATCCGGCAGTTTGTTTCTGAGTTATGCTGTTCACAGACAGACAGACACACTCACAGATAAACACACGCACATGTTTCCAAAAATGCTTTTTTGGATTCAGGGAGTCTCAAAACATATATTTCCGGTGAAATCTCGGTATCGAATTTTTGGGTGGAATACAGTACTTCCCCTACGTAGATAAGAAAGTAAAAATTGAAGAGTATAAAGACAATTGAAGAGCCCACCTATCTCGAAAGAGTACTGAAAGAACCCCAGCCTTGTTGAATACCTAACGGCCCGAGGAAGAGGTGTTCATAGGACTGTGAAGTCGGCAGTGGAAAACAATCCACTAATCCTTACAAGGCGAAGGTGGTGTTGATGAATTTGCATGGAAACCCTGTGTTATTTCCAACATAATTGATAATAGTGAAGCTAACAGTAGGAACAGTGTTATGGCATTGTTAAATGTTGATCACATAGCAAATACCTGCACGGTTGAACTCGGAATGGGTAATTGATGTGTGTTTCGTTGTATTTCAAACGTCAGCTTCACGTTACAGTTTCTTTCTCACAAATGTGGTTGACCTATTGCGATGCAACAACGCCATTCTTAACGTTATTTACTGATGAGGGATGGCTCTACGGTAACGTGCGAGGCTCGCCTTCAGGAGGTCTCGGGTTCGATTCCCGTCCCGTCCACTTTGCTCTTGGGTTTTTCGTTGTTTTCCCTAGTCGGTAGACAAATCCTGCGGTGTTTTCTCATCTACCTAGAGTTCCTTTCCATAATTTCCCTTTCATTCCGTTTCCTTCTCATCTTTATGAGTGATTCTATATTTCGAGACGTATGGCGGTGGCGAACACCTGGCGCAGATGCTTGCTGAAAGGAAAGAGTACACCACGTGGATACTAGAGGGCTGCTTGGTCAACGGGTCGTTCATCGTCCTCTCTAGGTAATTTCAGCAGTGGAACGGATCTTCGATCTTGGAACTAGGGCCTTCTGCCTGCGGCCTGTAGCCTCCTGTGGTTTCCTGACTTCGTCGCTTCCTCCTGGAGGTGATAGCCACAATATATTTGCATAGGCCACAGTATAACTATATAATGTTATTTTCCATGCTATAAATTGCGTCAAAAGTAATAAGCGTTTCTATTAAAACATTCTAATCTATGTATTTTTCAACGATCTATATCATCTACTTCAATGAGCAATTGAAATTCGAATTTTAATTCCAATTGTTTCAGAAATATTTCTGGTGAAAGTTTTACGTGGTTCACCTGATATTTGTAGTCGCAATGTTAAATACCTCACCCTGTATACTTCGTTAAGGGATTTGCAGCAGCGCGCGGGGACGATAGCGGTAATCCAAATAACCTTGTTCTAAATGACTTTGACTTTGCACTTTAATACGTTCCGGAAACGAATTTGCGAAGCAACGGAAAGCGATTTAAGGCGGTAAGAGGAAATCGTGATGGCTGTGGAAGGAAAATGAACTGGGCTTATCCATCAAGATCAGACATTAAGTGGAATGCTAGGTGAAACTCATTTGTTCTCAACCGAAAAGTGTTCAGCTTATAGACTTTGTAAAGGATCCGTCTTCGGCACACTTTATTGCAGTCTATAGACAAAGTCCTGCGCTCTGTTTGTGCAGACACGTGGTGGGAACTGATGACTAAGGAACCAATATATTGTAAACGCAGCACATAATATACAGATTTGGATTTTAAGGAATAGAAATTTTTTGTATAGTAAATCCTTGTATAATTCTTGTGGTTTAGCAGTAGGCAACATTATACAAAATGAATCCCAAATTAAGAGGTGTTCATAGGCCATTAGCAGAAAATTCAAGATATACTAGGTTGTCTCATAAGTTATGTCGGTTTTTTAACTGGTTTTATATCGTACACATTTAGACTTTTATTTTTGTCAATTCTTTTTGTAGTATCTATGGTTATTGTTCCTATTGTTAACATATTGGCAGCCAGCATTTGGTAATACAAGATTTTAAATGGAGGCAACAATGTTTGAGGTTAGAGTCCTTCTGAGGCACTGCCGGAAACAGGATTATAAAGCTACTGCCGTGTTAGACTCGCATTCGGGAGGCCCTGGTAACCGCCCACTCTGACTAAGGGTTTTTCGTTTCCTCTAGTCCGTAGGAAAATTTTGGTGTGATTTCTCTTCTACCACGACTTTCCTGTCTATCATTTTCTGTACCTATCATATCCATCTTTTTCAAGGTTGAAGGACCAGGCAACGGCGTTGGTCGTCTTCCTAGGTGTAGTGGTTACCATGCTAGCCTCTAGTTCCCGAGGTCGCGGGTACAACCCTGGCGGAGGGTGATGCATTTTTCGGGCGTAAAACTCCTTTACATGGCTTCCGTCTGAAGGGAAGTAAAGCCGGTGGTTCCGTGTCGTAGATTTAGGGCACGTAAAAGAACCTCAAGCCTGATAAAGAGGCCTCTGAGCAAAATTGCCAGTCTTTCACGCCCAATATAGAATGGGACGCTAAAGAGCACAGCAGTTAAAGAGCGTCCACAAATAAAACCGAATTTTAATTTCGACGGCGTTCGGCATGTTGCGGTTGGGCGGTGTGGTGCGCTTTGTGAAGGTTTCTCCCTGGAGTCCGTCGGATTGCTCAGCTAGGTTCCACCTCCGGGTGCTCTCGGAGCAGGCTCCCCTTCAGGGAGCCCTAAGGGTCAGGGTTGGTGGGAGGGCTTGAGCGGCATCGGATGCGATCGAAATGAAAACCCTAAGGACCCCGCCCAAGCTTGCGACCGTCGTCATCCGGATCAGGTCCCCTTCAGGTCTCCCCTCATCCCTCTCTCCCAGGGGCTACGGCAGAAAGAAAGGCCATTGTGACCTATTTGCGGTGCTGTGCCCTAGATGCGGGGGCACCTCCAATTCGTAGCTGTGTTTTATGCATACCTAGGTGAACTACAATTGCTAAAGGTAAACTACTGATAAAAAACTTTTTTTTTGGTCGTTTTATTATTTAGCTCTTATATAATTTGTCATTCATTTGCAACTGTTTTTATAAATTATATTGTTTACATGCACCAACGTTTCTTTTTACTCTAATGGTAGATATTATCGTAGACTTAACGCGAACTATTCTAATTTACGACTTATTCATTCTGGACATACATTTTAAGTTATTCTTTTAAGCCCCATACCTTCAGTTTTGTTTGCACTAATAGTTAAACCCTATTGTCTGCAACACACCGATAAAGCTCTGAATCCGCTTAGCATTCTTTGAATCGCTGGGGAACAAATTTATCGTGGAACCACTACTTGCATACCTCCTACCAATGCAACGCCAGTATTCATACCCGTTTCACCCATAACAATACCAATCTATGAACCGATTAAATAACAAAGATCACAAAATGAAGCCGCGGTTTATGCATTTGTATACGCTCACAATATCAGATAATGACGCGTCCACAAAATTTGACTTATATAGGTAATAGTTTGGTGGCGTTCGATACGAGAAAATACAATTTAAAATCTCTCATTGTACTCGTTTCCAGAGACTTTATGAGCGTCGAAACTGCACGACTTAAGTCTACATCTACCACATGTGAGTATAACTCTGCAATAAACGATAAGAATCTAAATTTCCTTATAAGATCTTAAGGGGACAAGGTACTCTGAAATGGTCAAAAATCACACTTTTTCTTTTAGGCACTTACAAAATTTCTATTATTTCCAGTTTCAGAAGTATATCCTTTTCGGGAGTTAAGAGGTTTTTAACACATTTAAATACGATTTAAATGCTGGTCTGCATTCCTTTAAATCTGTCATGCAACGCCCCTTTTTAGAATATTTCTGTATCTTTCAAATGAACGGCTATATCATACCCAGCCAGCAGTTCAGCAATTAACAAAATAGGCCAGGACCAAGAGAAGGCAATTAAAAAGCTGTAGCAATCTAGGAATGAAGGTGTAGACGATTATGACCCTAGAATCTACTGAAGTGTGTCAGAATTTGAACGTTCAAACTTTAAATTCAGTTTTCTCAAAACAACATTTTCATTGTATATTGACGAGCGCCAGCATCATTGGAATTATAAATAATTGGCTAATAAGATTATATTAACGTGAAATAGGCTTTCAAGAAGAGAAAATAGGTTTATCTTTTACTAGAAATTTCCCGCAAATAAAGTTCTCTCCGTTGCACAAATTTGTTGCCAGAATGCTGAGCATTTTTATATCTGAATGTACAACTTAGAAACAACCCTCTGAACTAAATTTTAAAAACGTTCTTCGCATATGTGTTAGCCAGACTATGGCTCCAAATTTTACAAGACTAGTGAGTGACAAAAGAGGGGAGAGGGAAAGCTTGAGAAAGTTTCGAGCTTGGTTAGGGCACCAATAGATACATAATAATAGCGTGTTTCACATAAATGTACGCAGTGCAAACCAAAATGTATAAAACTGTATATTGCGCAGACGAATTTAAGCGAGAGCTAGTGTTTTTATATAAACAACTGCCTATTTTCAACGTTCCTAACAGGTAAAAAGCTGGTACTAGTGCTTAAAGTGTTTGAATGTGCTTCGTAGTTGCATTTATGTAAGCGAGTGCCTCTGCAGTTATGTATCTCGTACTTCTATAAGTATATTAAGTTAAAATACTTATTACGTTGTTTTACTGTGGATGTTTTTCATACAAATGTATTGTTATTCCCTAAGTGACAGGTTGAAATTTGTTGCCAGTTGCAAATAATTTCTACTGCTATTGTAGTATCTCAGAAGAACAATGTAAACTCGGTTAAAGCAAAGTGGCAACACAGCTCAGTTGAGGCTTTACCGCCTTTGCTCTCCATGTCGTGCTCACTGCACAAATATCCCGAACAATGAGCAAGCTTGCTTGGGAGAATGACGCCACAGAGCAAGTAATCAGCCTACCACCATTCTGGGACTTCCAAGTAAGGACCTTAAAAGTAAATTTTGTCGGACAGTGTTTGTTATGCTGCCTATTCTTTTGACTGAATTCTGCAAATGTGACTTTAAACTGAACTAGTTTTCAGTTTTTAGCACTTTTTGTTAATGTTCATAAGTTCGGTTTATATGGCCGCTTAGAAAAAACACTCTACTTGATCGAAACTAGCACTTTTTCAGATTTCATGGGTAGCTGACTGAGGTAATAATCTTCTCAATGATTCCAACAGTCTTAATCCAAAAGTTTCAGCATTCGGCCATTTGATTGACACATGAAAAAAATGTAAGAATATGATGTATTGCACTCACATGACTTTCTCTACTCTTGTACAAACTATTTTACAAACGCTTATTCTCCATCTACTTCATGTTAATTGAGATATCGAGATGTTAATCTTATTGCTAATTTTCTTGTAGGTGCAAGGGGAATATGGTAGTATTTAAGTGATAGTCAAATATTTTAAGAACTGGTTGCTATGTGGAACATTCCATTCTTTTTGCATGTGCAGCACGTAAAAAATAAAAAAGAAGAATAACGAATTCACATTTGAGAAGCAGTATAAGTATTCGAAGATTCAAACAAATAACAAGGAATATCTCGGAAATGGTTCACTTGACAAAAACCTGTAATGCCATAAATTGTGTGTTTTAACGAAATCTACATTTTTGTGTATTAAGTTCTTTTCTATCTCTTATGGTTTACCAGTTATGCAAAAGTCATTCAGAATGAAGAGGAATTTTGAGGACATTTCCAGAAAATTCAGGATATGCGTTTCATTTTTCATGAAAATATCTTATACGTATGATATTTTAATCAAAATCATTAGAGCCATTTTTAAGAAAATTCAAAATTTGCGAGAAATATTCATGGTAAAGGGTAGTCGCATCCCTGGAAGATACTAAACTTAAATACCTAGTTAGATATCTATCCGACTTTTCGTTAATGAGTTATGCTGTTCAAAGACAGACACAACAGGGACATGTTTTAAAAAATTCTTTAGTTGAATTCAGGGCACCTTAAAACGTGTATTTTCCGTGAAATCTCGGTATCGAATTTTTGGGTTTACTTATAGGTAGTTCGCTGCTTACTATACCTATATAGGTAGTAGAGAAAATAAAAATAGAAGGTCGGCGAATCAGAGAGACCATAAAGCTAGCCCTCTGGTGTAGGTTAACACCCCGATTACAAATAATTGAAGCATTCCTAAATATCACTTTGGGCCAAAACTGTTTCAATTTCCGAGAAGCATTCATTACCTCCGCCAGCCAACCTTGCAACTCCACCGAAATTCAAATTTAAAACCAGTGGGATGTACGCTGCTATTTAAAAAAATCTGATGTGTTACACTCACATGACTTTCTCCACTCTTGTACAAACTATTTTTACAAACGCTTATTCTCCATATGCTTCATGTTAATCGAGATGTCAATCTTATTGGTAATTTTCTTGTAGATGCAAGGGCAATATGGTAGGTTATAAGTGATAGTCAAATATTTTAACACTGGTTGCTATGTGGCGCATTCCATTCTCTTTGCATGTCTAGGACATAAAAAAAAATGAATAACGAATTTGAGAAAAAGTATGTTTTGGTAAATTTAAGGGAATAACAAGCAATATCTCGAAAACGGTTCACTCAACAAAAGAAATGTATATGACATAAATTGTGTATTTTAACGCGATCTACATTTTTTGTGAGGTAAAATTTTGTCTATCTCTTATGGTTTACCAGTTATGCAAAAGTCGTTCACAATGAAGAATACTTTTGGAGACATTCCCAGAAAATTCGAGGTATACATTTCATTTGTCATGAAAAGATCTTAAACATATATTTTATTCAAAATCGTTAGAGCCATTTTTGAAAGAATTAAAACTTTCCAAAAGTGTTCCATGTAAAGGGTAATCTGGGGTGAGGGGATTTTCTTGAAAACCTTCGTGTCGCATCTCTGGAAGATACTGAACCTAAATACCAAATTTGCTGTTATCCGACTGTTCGTTTCTGAGTTATGCTGTTCACAGACACAGACACACACAGAGACACACTCACACAGACACACATACACAGACACACACAGACACACACAGATGCACACAGACACCCACAGACACACACAGACACACTCACACGGACAGACACACACAGACACACATACACACACAGATACACAGACACACACAGATACAGATACACACACAGATACACAGACACACACAGATACAGATACACACACAGATACACACAGACACACACAGACACACACAGACACACACAGATACACACTCACACAGACACCCACAGACACACACAGACACACACAGACACACACACAGATACAGATACACAGACACACACAGACACACTCACACGGACAGACACACACAGACACACATACACACACAGATACACAGGCACACACAGACACACTCACACAGACACACTCACACGGACAGACACACACACAGACACACATACACAGACACACACAGACACACATACACAGACACACACAGACACACAGACACACTCACACACTCACACAGACATACATACACAGACACACTCACACAGACACAGACACACACACAGACACATTAGCTTTCCTAGCATAATTAACTTCTGCACTTGGCGCTAGAGTGAGCTTTGCTGCGGCGATCGTCCTCATTGACAAGTTGTTAGCCAAAAGGCCGGTAAATGATGCATTTACTGATGCTTACTTCGATTTTGCCTGATATTGTTCCGAATGTTCTTGCATTATAAATTTTCTAGTAGAGATGTTTATTTATTGCGATACCTATTAAACTTGCTACTTTTGTCTCAAAACTGACCTAAAGATCTGCCTGGGAAATTCCCTTGCACCTCAGTAAATATACTTTGAACGCAAGCTATTATACTAACCAGTAACCAGTTTTACCATATACAAAAAAGAGTCCTGAACTTTGTATTGCATGTTAAACAAGCTTTGTAAGGAAAATCATAGTAACTTTTAATCTGAAAATGTAATAGTTTATGCAATCCTTGTACTATTAGTCAAAATTATACATAATCGGCTAATTATGGCATGTGTGCTATAATCATTGCTGAAGAATGCGTTATCACGGCTTTCTGTACATACATTCATACAAATTACCTGTAAGAAAGTCTTCAGCGCTCTGGCAAGCATGTAAACTTTCAAGTGCAAATGCAAGCACTAATTTATCAAAATATATTTGTTAAGAAAGAGCATGTATTTAATCATTTTATTTATATCTACGTAAAACACGTGTGCTTCATCTGCTTACTAAATTAATATAACCCTTAGGAACGGTTCTATGACCATGTTTGACGTTATTCCATGGTTAGTCACTAAATTATGTTGCAAATGCCGGCATAAAGCTTATTAAGGAAATAAGTTATTACTTGCTTTCGTTATTACGAGTATAAAAAGATAATGATTACTTGGGTACTGCACATAAATTTGTCATATATAAACGATGAATATCCTGTGTTTGAGAACTAGAAAGTTTAAGACAATACGCCGTAACGGTATAAATAAACACGACAGCAATAAGATTCAAGCTGAGAAAGGATACCTCGCTGAAATGATTTAATGATATTGGTTAAGAACATACATGAGTCAGATAAATAAAATTCATATAGGGTATACAACGGAGACAAGACACCTCGCGCAATGGACATACGGGAAATGAATTGCGATTATCTCCCCTTAGAAGGAAGGGATGACGTAAAGGAGCCACAGGAGGCTGCAGGCCACAGAGACGCGCGGGAGCTATTAACAGTTCCCAGTTTGAAGACTCGTCCCACAGAGGGACGTTCAAACAAACAACCCTCTATGCCCACGGGAATATTCTTTCCGTAAAGCAAGCATCCGTCCGACACTGCCCTACGCCACGAAACCTAGAAGCACACCTTAAACATGAGAAGGAAACAGAATGGAAGGGAAATGATGGAAAGGAAATTATGGCAGATGAGAAATCAGTCGGCTACCGACTAGAGAAACCAACGAAAAACTCAAGATCAGGGTGAATGGACATTGGAAATCGAACACGGTACCTCCCGAATGCAAGGTTCACGCATTACCTAATACACATCTCACAAGAAGTAATTACATCCGACTTCTGGTCGTCTGTAAGAGCGTTAATAGGTCGTCCCTTAAGGTATCCGCTGTCACATCCTGTATTTTTTATCTGTAGAAATGACCTATCATTTTATATATTGCAAGTATCATTCTGTTTGCTGATGACACGAGTGTTCTCGTGATTAGTAAAAACTTGAATGAGTGTGTAATTAAATTGAATTATATTTTGAACTGCATGCCACACTGGTTTAAAGCTAACAAATTATCTGTAAATCTAAACAAAACAGAAGTTATTAAATTTATAACCCATCAATCATCACACACTCCAATAGAAATTGGGATTAATGATATGTTACTAGAACAAATAGACAACATTAAATTTCTGGGCCTCCAGATATTTATATTGGAAAGTTCTGATTACATATATCTTACCCAAACTCACTTCTGCCATAAGCTTAAATTAGTATACTATGTATATTTTAACTCTATCATTGAATATGGAATATTATTTTGGGGAAACTCGTAGAAAGTAAACGAATATTCCTCATGCAAAAGAAGGTTATAAGAATCATTTCCAGCACCCAAGCAGACACTCTTGCAAACATATTTTTAGAAGACTGAAGGTATTAACCCTACCTTGCATGTACATATTTTCAGTCTTAAAATTCTATGTGCAATCGAACCACATCGATTACAAACATGGAAATTCGTGAGATAAACATTAGACAAAATAGTAACATCCATCATCCAAGTGCAAAGCTTTCTTACTTCCAGAAAGGTGTATATTATGAAACCATAAAAATATTTAATGCTCTTCCTAATGATGTTAAGAGAAAAGTAGACAATTTCAATGTCTTTAAAACTGCTGTTAAAGAGTACCTATGCTCAAAAGCATATTATTCTGTACAAAATTATCCTGATGATTATATATATATATATAAGTAGTATTAGCAAATATTATTGACAATTGCCAGTTACATTTGATATCTGCTCTAGAAATAATGAAGCTATTTAAATGTATGTATATTAAGAACTGACAGTAATTACAAATCAAATAGAACAAAATGATGAGGCGAACAAAGGTACAAGCCTAGTGAAAGTTCAAATAACTGTTCTTGTCTATAAATATAATGTTAACCTTATAACGGCAGGGAGGTATTCGATTTTGTACAAAATTACACCTGATTTGTTTCATTTTGTATATAATATGTCTTTATTTGATTTTAAATGTTCTGTAATATATGTAATATTTATGTGTATATGTAACTATATATACATTTCCTTCATACCCATAAAGTATGTCTCTATTTTATTTCAAATGTTCTATATTCTGTGTAATATTTATGTTTATATGTAATTTTTGTACGTTTCCTTGACATGTTCTATTTTCACAAGCCTTTATGGCTGCTAGTGAACTCACAGAATGCAATCCAATCTAGTCTAATCTAATCACCCTTAGTGCATTGAGGAGGAATGGGGCTATAGCTTGCCTTTTTAAGAATATGTAAATAGCTAGGAAACGCTAATTTATGAAGATATAACTGATGTTTGAGGACTAAAATGCTGCCATCTCGAGAACTTGGTTATATTCAAGAGCATTTCCAAACAGACATTTGCTTTATACTCGCAATTAACCTCGCGAAAGTTCGACGAAATCGGTCGCCGTTCCTCATCTATACCTATTCGTAATTTGCGAATGACTTGACAGAACTAGGTATGCTTATTGGTGCGATACAGAGCACCTACAAGGTGACACCACTAGCCAATAAAATGAAGTGATGTCGTCATGAAGTATCCTATAAACGATAGCAAATGCGGTTTGTCCAAGAAGGCGTGTGGATTTCTTCCTGGCGTTTCTGTACGTAGAGATGTAAAGAGTAAGGTTATTATTAACAAAACACAATACTT
The DNA here is from genome assembly GCA_030765065.1 of Deroplatys truncata. Taxonomy (NCBI): domain Eukaryota; kingdom Metazoa; phylum Arthropoda; class Insecta; order Mantodea; family Mantidae; genus Deroplatys; species Deroplatys truncata. Next base: position 187,004,341 of record CM060986.1, on the reverse strand, counting down.
ATAAATTAAATATCAGCACGAGACGGTACTTTTGAAAAAGGTGAGATTATGTTTTTGTTTTTATATATAGAAATTATTCAGTGCCGCCCATCAATCAACTACTTCTTCAGCGAATCATACTTCTGCCGAAGCTCCAAAGCTCTGCTGTTGGCAGTGAAATAATATACGCATTGACTTTCATATCGTAGAAGACACGCCTTCTGTCTTTGTGTTTTCCCACGAAAACCCGCAGAATTATATTTTGCATTAAACATGCCTGGAAACATTCATAAGGATCACAATATACCAAACACTGTAAATAAAGAATGACATACGTTTAGGAACAGTTATTCTGAAAAAATGAAAAATACTATAAAAGTTTCAGCAAACTAAATCTTCAAAACAGCTGTGATTACTTATCAAGCTGGCTTTGACTGAGTTGCATTATAGCCAATATTAGTTTTAAATCTGCTAACAGTGAAATATCTATCTACGGAACAGAAGTGTTTCGTATATGCTTCATTTATGCTCCTAGCTTAACTATTCCAAGATAATATATTTCGAACTCGTAAAACTGGCCATTAGGCCAGGCAAATAGATTTAGCATAAAAAAATAATTTTTTTAGATATTATATGACCTGCCTACTGCTATTTGTTTCGTGATATGAACTTTATTTGCAACTGACTCTTCCACATAGCCTTCGGAGCAACATTTCAAATATTCCCTTTCGTTTAAATTCCTCGATATTTCAGGAATCAATAACGATTCCGCTACATCTTTCTGGCCGATAATTTGTTTACAGAATACTATCCATCTCCACAAACATTTCATTTACTGCATCATATTACTAATTTTATAAAAAAAAATTCCAAATCCCTATACATAAAGAAATAGACATCGTCTTGTCAGGGACAAAAATTTGACTGTTGAAATGATATATACCATCGCGCAGAATGTTAGTCTAAAAATTCTAAATATTAATTATTAATCGACAATTTAGGAATTAGAATTGCATAAAACATTGCATAAAAATCTGTTTAATCTCGATTATATACTTACTATATGAATTTCTTAATTTAGAGAGTAATGGCTTAAGGAAAGTTTGGAGGAAAAGAGAAAGAAATGTTGAAGGGTTTAGGAAAAAGGCAAGAAGGCGTTTTAAGGATATAAAGCTAAATATTGTTTAGCAGTTTAACAGAGAAGAGATCCCTGGTACTTTGTTAGGTTGAATTATGCATGTAAAAGGGAAAATTATATTGATAAAGTAAATAGGAAGGAAAGGGAGGATATAGGAGTGTACAACTCTAAGGGTCAAAGGAATAATTTTTCTCAGGAGAGTTTCCATTGTTTGGAGGGCAAGAGGACTTAGAACACATTATGAATTAATGTAAAGGAATTGAAAACTTGAGTAACGAATCCATTAACCACAAGCTTAAACTCGACAAAACAATAATTAAAAGGGTAGTTAGTAAAGAGTGCAAGAGTGCGGGACAGTATATAAAGTGAGAAACAAGTGGAAATGAACAGTAAAGAGAGGAAAAGAAAATTTAAAGCACGTAAAGTGGATGACTGATCAGAGACAAATGTTTATAGAACAACCTTGTTTATTATAACATTCTTACCTCTTGACAAATTAACAGGCGGCAACGTCTGTGGCCTACATTCGGGTAGTCTCGGGTTCGATAACCGGCGAGCGCCTACGGGTTTTTCGAACTTTTTGGGGGATCAGGTGAATGCTAGAATGGTTTCTTTCAATCCCCGAATTTCCTGTCCCTCCATTTCTTTTCATTCATCATTTGTTTAATCTTTCCTCCCGTTGGTCTCTTTCAGGGTCGGAAGTATCGATGATGGTATTTCGGTGCAGCGTAGCGGGTTAAAACGATGTTCTGTGTGAACTCTCTCGGTCCCTCGGCTTTAGGCTGGTTGCCGGGGTATCCGAATCCCTTTGAAGGAACGTTGGACTCGCTCTGTGTGGAGCATGGTCCTCGGTCCGTCTGCCGGGGTGTCTACTTCTGGAAACTTAGGGACCCTGTCATTCCTGTACCGTCGCTCCTGGATCCGGCCGCCCGGCGTCTCCTCTCGCCTTGTCCTTCCGGCCGAGGACGCCCTCTCGTGGGGCGTAGGTACAATGTGGCCTCTGGATCGGTGCAGTCCCCTCCATAAAGGAAGATAAGTATGCTATACCCAATGTTGAGCGTCGTGGAATTGTAAAAAAAGTCTGCACTCATTGATTAGCTTATGAGCAATGCTAAGAGCAAATCATATTTGGACACCTTCCCAAAAACTGAAGCTGTGAACACACTCAAGTTTGTTTCGCGCTTATAAACAAAGTTACTTAAGCTGGGTTTATTTTTCTCTTTCAGGATTCATTCACCTCACAAAGTAGCTTAGTTGCGCAAGGACGCGATTAACGAGGACCTTCGGTTCAACGACTGCAACAACAGCACATCCTGCATGTTCGCTGGGGCGTAAAAATCTTCGGATCAGTAAAGGATTGCCCTACTCTTCTCTCAGCATTTCTAAAATCTGGCTAAAGCCGCTTTTATTAAGGACCTTCTACATGCTGCAACCTTCGGTTCTCTCCTTAGCTAGAGACGAGACGAGAGAAAAAAATATATCTCTAGGAAAGGGTCAACCACCGTAGGAACTACAAGCATAGCTAAGGTTACAGGATTAATTAATGAAATACGAACCCTTTCTTTTGCGACACTTTGAGCATTTACATTCTTAGGTTACACGACGCACAAATTTCAATCTGTAGGTTTGGGTTTGATTACGGCTATTGAATTCCTTCTACTTCCACAAATAAACAGGCGTATCTCCAATGCGATTTAATTTAAACACACACGAACTCTCCAATAATACTACGGTTGTCTTCTGTCACTTAAAATTATAAATTCTATCAATTTTGGTGTTGGAAAGGAAATTTAGCCTTCATAAAGTTGAGAATTTATTAGAATTTCTTATATTATAGTGCACAGTTCTTTCTATGCGCTGTGTACAGTCGAGTGCATAGAATCGTGCTCAGTGGCCGCCTCTGCCACACCTTACCTGATTCTAGCACTCCACTTAATATTTTCCTTATGCCCCCTTTTCCGTCGCTTCTGAGCGTGAAACTAACCTGTGATAATATTTCAGAACCAGACTTTTGGATCAAATCAACAAGAGATGGACTCATCCAGGGTATAGTATGGATCTCGTTCCAGCTACTCAAGTGAAGTATTTTAGTACTCCTCCCATTTCGCCGCTCGCCTAGGCCTTGCCTTTGTCCATAGGCTAATACGTGAGTGCCGGAGTTGAATTTAAACCAAACAGAGATTGACTCGCTCAGGGCTGGTGTATAACACAAATGATAAGGAGTTTGTGTCAAGATTATATAAAGAAAAATGCTACAGGAAATCAGAAGCATCGGCACGTTTCTGTACATTCAACGGTACAACAGTTCTCTGATTTCCCTTTGTTGTGTAAGCTACCAAAAGTCGTTTCTTTTAACACATCCCAGTAACCGACAGCTGGTTGGATTGTGAAAATCCAGTTTATCAGAGCATATATGATAACAAAATTGTCAATTCTTTTGCGAGGTTGAACTTTACACAATTAAGTGGATAGAGCATAGGGTATACAATGAAGGGGGCTCGTCGCGTTCTATGACCTACAGGAGATTTATTGCGACTCCGTCCCTAAGGAGGAAGCAATGGAGTAAAAGAACCATAGAAGGCTAAAGGCAGACAAGCCAAAGAGAGGTGCAGAAGTCGAAATATAAATCGAAGACCCGACACACGTACTGGACTCCACCGGGGACGGCGATGAACGACCTTCAGCAAGACAGCACCTGATGTCCTCTTTTCTTAGAAAATGCACCTGCGCCATCTGTCCGGTACCGTCCCACACCACGAAACCTAGAAGCATACCTGAAAGATGAGGAGGAAACGCAACTAAAGCGAAATGAGGGAAAGATAATCTGGTATATGAAACCACCCCAGCATTCGCCTACCGACCAGGGAAAACCACGAGAAACCCAAATTCAGAGTGGGTGGTTGACGGGAATCGAACCCGAGGACTCTCGAAAGCGAGGTTGGAAAAAGTGTTCTTTAAATGCATCAAATTTATTCCAACACTGAAAAAAGGCTCTGTTTGTTTTGTAATTGCACTAAATCAATCGTTTCCTAAATGTAATGGTTTGTATTTTAAAATTGCTTCTGCAATTCTAAATAATTTACGTTTTAATTAAAATGCTAACTATAATGTATGCAGAAATGGAAATTAAAAGCAAACCTCATTAATGGTGCTACATTATGTGTTTTATGTTTGTTCTACCTACATCATATTTATCTGTTATTCTTTAATCTTGAACTTATTTTGTAGCAGCCTACATATGTACATGGATATGCATAAAACAAAAGGAATATTTTACATTTGTTGATGAACAATGTCGTTATTAAATTTGGCAAGGGGGAAAGGTTACAGAGAGAAGCTTCTAAATTGAACGATTCATTCAAAAAAAGTTCCAGTTAAATAAACACTAATTGATAATATTAAAGTAGGAGCGGTGAGACTCTTTAATACCTGGACTTGATATGTCGTATGAAGAATTGTTTTTTGTTTTTTTTTTGAGTGGAGGAGAAAATGATTTAATCACTAACCTCAGCCCCGATGGGAGTCGGGACTGAGAGTGTGGGATTCACCGAGCGTCGGCGTACCCACTTAAAACTCCTCCACCGGTTAGGTCGTGGGTTTGAAAGGAAGTTCATAGGAAAGGTAGCACGGTCCCGCATAGCATCCGTGTTAGTCGAACGAAAGATTCTGTGCTGCCGCCCAATGGGCGGGAGCGGCGTAAAGTGCGGTCCTAGGCTACAGACTGCAGCCTAGAGCTTAGGAAGTGGTAATAGAGAAGGGGGTTCAAAAGGGAAATTAGAAAGGGATGGTTATGAAGATGGACTTACTCTGGTTCTGGATGCCGTCGTCGTTTGCCCTTGTCTTGCACAAGCGCACGGCATTGTGCAAGAATTCGCTGCTGGCTCTCGGAAATTACCAGCGCTGATTTGTCTGGTGGTTGTGGAATGTGTGATGATGCTGATGGTCTTCCTTCCTCGAAGCTGGACTCCAGGTTCTGCAGCCGTGCAGTGATGACGTGCAGTTTAGACACCAGGTCAGCGGCGGTGGTCTGTTGCTGTCTAGTGCCAGCAGTGATGGCGGTCTGCAATTCCTGGAGCTTCTCGGTGGTGGTGGTGATTAAGTCGTCCAGAGCCGCGATACGCACACCAATGTCCAGTACCTCCGCGTGGAGATCCTGAACGGCGTCGCACAAACCCTGGATTTCCTCGTGGATCGGCGTTGAAGATGCTGGTGTCGGCGCTGGTGATGTTTCAGGTGTCGGTGTCTGTGGAGGTGCTGATGACTGCGATGTTGGAGCTGGTGGCTTCGGCGGTGCCTTCCTGCGAGGATGCAGGGGGCAGAGCGCTTGGCCGGTGAAATGAGTTGTCCCTCCACAGGTCGCACAGTAGCGGCGTCGGCGGCGAAGGTCGTGCTGCTTGCACGTTGCAGTTGTGCTGGGGGCACCACAGTAGTGGCACCTCGGTTGTGCTGTGCAGGACGTCTCGATGTGCCCGTAGGCACAGCAGCGCCTGCAGGAAGCCTGGCGTTCCACTCGGCTGGCCTCGATGCGTAAGCACCGCCCTAACAAGGGCAGGCCCGCCCTCAAGGCAGCTCCGTAGTCGCCAGGGTCTGCAAACTCCATCCTGACTAGTGACGTTGGTCCCCGTGCTCCGATGATCCTAGTGGCCTTCAGAGCTGAAGGCCACTGCTGGTGGCGTGCGGTGATGAGTAACCTGGCTGGCAGGTCCCTCGGGACACCTCTAATGACTGCACTGTACCTCCCTTGAGGCACAGGCTGACTGCGGTGGCTGGGATGTACCCAGAATCGGCAGCGTAGATGCCGGTGAGTGATGCGGCGATTGCGGGGGCAATCGAGGCGAAGCTGCGCTGGCTGGCGGCGAAGCGGCGGTTGCGGCATAGGTTGCCCTAGGCTGCGGCGGCTGCGGCGAGATCTCCTCGGCGGGTACCGTAGGAGACGAAGAGGTTGCTGCCTTAGCAGGAGCGGCGACAGAGCGGACCTTCTTCCTCGCCATCTCGGAGCTCCCTCCGTATGAAGAAGATAAAGGCATGAATTAATAAAGGGAAGAGCAGGCAGTTTAAAGAGGAGGAAGGAAAGGACATCGAATAAAAGCCAGGAAGTTATATTCAGTAGGCCCTCTCCGTAGCGCTACGGTAGCGTTGCTGCCGCGGTGCGGTGGTACCGAGTTCAATTACTGGAGTCACTCAGGTGCATTCCCATATTTGGTACGCGTTCCTCCCTTCTTGGAAAGCACACCAAGGTGACCAGAGGGTAGGTGGTATGTTGGCAGTATACCAGCCTCATTATTGGACACTGTCATTGATATCCTCTCTGGACGAGGCAGATAATGTAGCGTGCGAGCGGTAGGCCTTGATCTACAAGGGCTGCCGGTCAGAAATTTAATTCAAAAACAAATGAAATATAATCGCCGTGGAAGAGAGTGGTACGGGTATGTAAGTAGCAAGCAGTCGTAAACAAAGTTTGTAGATGTATTATAAACAAGCTTCTGATGCTGTCACAAACCTTTATTTTTGTAACAAATGTTTAAATCAGTTTTGCTGCATATATTACTTTCTTCTTGTTGTTATTTTCGTAAATGCGTGCACATTTAAACTTAGTGTTGTATAAAAGCCTCGTCATCATGATCGTCGCTGTCATTCCTGGCCATTCCTGGCTCATCGACAGCTCTGTTTTGGTCCTGGGCCTTCTTGGAAGCATTTTCCACTCGTTCCTATTTCTTGCCAGCTTGTTCCAATTTCTTTTCCCCAGAGTTTTAGGGTTTTCTATTCCATCTTCCCATCTTAATTTCGGCCTTCCTCTTCTTCGACCCATCCTTGATTTATACCAGGTGGTACAAATAAACCGTCCTTTGCAGTTTTATGTTTCCCGAATACATGGGTACAAAAGAAATTGCTGCATCACTGCTGTTTAAAGTGGCAGTGCAGGTTCAGAGCGAAAGATCACTGATGTAATGCTGTTGTCTGTAGGTGTTTACGTGGTAGTTTCGTACTGATAAGCGTCGCGTGGTCGCCTGCATACAGTTCGAGCCAGGTCATTCAGACAAAAAGGTAACGTTCACCAATAACGAACACACCAATATGGTTACGATGTGTGCCTCCACACTAAAATGTAGCTGAGGCTCGAAGGCTGTGTTCTGAACATTTTCAGATGCGGCATCTATCTTCTGCGTACTTTTTAATTTTATTACTTTTTCTGTACAGAGATGACATTAAGAAATTATGGATCATTCCAGGTTGAATGCGGGCTCACGAAGGAGCGGCATTCTTTTGTACATGCTTATAATGAATAATGCAGTATTAGAAAACAATTTAATTCTAACGCACCTTTAAAGGTACATAAATATAATAAAAACAATTTTCGTTTAATCTTGTCAACTTTGCGACATCAATTGGTGCCATATAGTTGTAGTGAGCGTAGATCGTCATCGAACTAAATGACTTAACACGTGTGCTCGAGCGACAATCCTGAATTCTTGTTAATTGTCGAATTGGTTATTAAATAACCGATAATGCTCTCTACGTGTAAGTACTCTCACATCCAAACACCCACCCTGGAAACACCATGAAATGTATGAGTTTAAAGATAGCTTTCTAAGCCTAGCCCGAATCCAACCCGGAACAACTCGTATAACAGGCAGCTTCTCTGCAAAGGAGCTCTTGGGCCACTGATGAAGGGTTCGTTTTCAAGCATTGGTCTTTCATTCAGCGGTCTCCTCGCTGTCGGTATGAATTCCCTTTTGTAGTTCTGCTTAGGCAAACCTTTAGGCACCCGCGCTATCCAGTATAAGCTAACTTCAAATAAGGACGGCTTGTGTTGCCACCTGGTATGTAATTTCTCTACTACTTACCTATAGTAAACAGGGGAAGTAGTGCATTCCATCCAAAAACTTCATACCGAGATTTCACCTGAAATACATGTTTTGAGGCCCCCTAATAAAAAAAGTATTTTTAAGTAAGAGATCCATGCGTGTGCGTGCGTGTGTTTGTGAACCCATCACTCAAAAACGTGTAGCGGTTCCTCCTTGGTAGGACCTCACTTCGTTGATGATGGATGCTGTGTTACTTACCTGTAGGTCGTCTTGATGCCCGATAGTATGGTGATGATGGCGGCGAAAGGAGAGGACCTACAGCTTTTACAGTGGACTGCGAACCACCTTGAGCCTTGGGGGATACTTCACATGAGCAAGTCAGAGGTAAAGTCGTGGGTAGGGCGGACTTAAAATCACCAGCCTAGAGCCGAGAATCGAACTCCAGGCCCTTACCATGAGAACCGAAAAGAAACCACTGCGCTATCCCGGTTCCCAAAGAACAAGTAGATGAAGAATAAATGTTTTTAATAATGGTTTTTGAACAGTGGCTAGAGAAAGTGATGTGAATGTAATACATCGCATTTCTTTCACCTGATTTCAAAGGTTAAGCGCTCGTGGTTCCAGAAGCACAGCTCTCAGAGAAATATCTGAAGAGCGTGCTTACCTCGGAGGCAGTGGGCAGCAGTAATTCCTTTCCTTTGTAGCGAAGAGGAGATAAAACCAACTGAAATTCATTGCAGGATGCAGGTCCAATTCCAAAGCACATTTATCATGCATACAAGTATTGGATATGTGCTAAAGTTAGAGATAGCGAAACATTCTAGTTTCTGTTCGAAATACAATGCATTTTTGGCTCTCCCTTTATTTTCTACCTGTTCCCTAGGGCACACGAAGTTTTCGTTTGATTCAAAACATCCGTAGCAACGGTTTTGCTAGAGGCATGCTTTGAAATCTCCAACAAATAACTAACTCTAAATATATTACTCTTGATGTATTACATTTTAAAGTTAAAACATCTTAAAATTTGTCTAAAATATCAATGATTTTCTTCTTCTTTTAATGCGCACATGAATCTTAATTCCTATTTTGTATAATTTCAATATTTGGTATTAGCACAGTTTATGTAAGCAGTATCAGATGTGAGATTATTGACTTAGCTTAAATAAAGTTATCAGAAGGCAGTTTATCTCAAAATAAAGAATCACAAATCCTCATTAAGTCGATAAGCATAAATAGAATAATTACCTTGAAATTACTATATTTATTTTCCTTAATACACAGAGTGAAACAGAGTATTTGAGTGGTGAAAATACTGTCACACACATAAGAAAACCAGATGGTAGAGTCTAGAGGACCGAGAAATCTTGTATCAATTTCAACACATGCTGTGGGACATAGGGAACGAAGCCCAGTATTTCAGAATGTATCTAGCTATATAAAACGTATCCCACAAATTTAGAGGATTTCTACTAGCAGGACTAAACGGGAAGAATCTGTATTACTAAAGGATCAATGTATTTTAAACCAAAACATTAAATTTATTACAAAGAAAGCTCAAAGATTACCTGTTGTTCTGAACAGGACGCCTGCTCCCAGTTCGCTGTGACTGCCGTTACTTAAACAGAACGAGTAGCCAGGCACAGTATATAAAACCTGTTTTTCCAGTCAGCAACTTCCGTCATCCCCTTTTGGCACAAGCTACCAAACTATGAATATTTAACTAATCCAGGTATACCACTATAATTTCCAACATACTATAAATGCCACAATATTTTCCTTGTGAAAGAATCCCACACAGAGCACGGATATGATATAATCTCTACATGAACACATCTTTGCTATTGTGAGCACCAAAACAAATATTTGAAGACTTTCAAGAGATCCCCTACCCAAACCACCCCTTATATGAAAATGCTTTTGATATTATTTATTTTCTCAAAACGGGATCGAATGATTTTGTTTAATACCACATGTTTAATTTATTTGCATGACTAATATACACGTTGCATTTTCTGCTAATAACTTATGAAGTCCTCTTCATTCGGCATGAAATTTGCGTAATTTTGTAAAACTGCTAAACCATAAAAGATAGACGAAATATTACTATGTCTTTAAGACACACAATTTATTTAAAACAACCATTTTGTGGCATTAGCCATTTCCGAGATATTCACTGTTATTAATTTGAAATGTTAAATTTGTTATTTTTAAAGTGTTTTAGGTATTCAGTTGTTTCTATACAGCGACCTGAAGACTGGCGAAGACTGGAGTTTTCTCAGAATAGCGTTCGCAGTCCTCTTCATTACGAAGGAATTTTGTATAATCTTGTATAACTAGTAAACCTTAAGCGATAGACGAAAACTTACTTCAGAAAAATGTAGATCACTCTGAATTTATTTCAAATAACATTTTTAATGGTGCCAGCTATTTCCGAGATATTCGTTATTAATGGTTCGAATTTTTCAAAGCTTAGTATTTGGATTTTAAATTTCTCCCGATGTCATGGAAACAGTATAAAATTTTCAGGCCAGAATATAACGCCCGGTTCTAAAACATTTGACTATGGCTATTCCCTTTATATCTATAACGAAATGTATGATTCAGCTATTTCCGGAAAGTTTATTTCGATTAAACTGAAATAGGTACATAGGAAAATAAACTTTCGTAAGAATAATTTATATACCCAATAATAAAAGCCAGCGGTTAGAGAGAGCGAAAGTATCATATTATTTTTTATATAGCATCTACAAACTATTATTGCAACTGGTTATTTTTCTTCTAGAAGTTAACTGAGGAAGTGTTTGCATAAATAGCTTAATTACAATATATATTACATTATAGGTACAAAGGGAATGGAGGTAGTTCAACTGTTTAAAAACATTTAAGATGCACTTTAAAAAATCTGATGTGATGACTTTCTCTACTCTTGTACAAACTATTTGCTTATTCTCCATCTGCTTCATGTTAATCGAGATAAACATTTGCAGAAACTATTTGTTGTAGGTGCAAGGGGAATTGGTAGGCTTTAAGCGATAGTCAAATCTTTTAAGAGCTGGTTGCTATGTGGAGTATTCCATTTTCTTTGTATGTCCAGGAGTTAACAAAACGAATAACAAATTCCCATCTGAGAAAAAGTATAAGTATTGGAAAATTCAAACAAATAACAAGGAATATGTCCTCAAACGTTCACTCCACAAAAAGTGTATATGACCTACATTGTGTGTTTTAATGAGATATACATTTTTTTGTGTAACAAAATTTTGTCTACCTCGGTTTAACAGTTATTCGAAAGTCATTCAGAATGAAGAGGACTTTTAGGGACATTCCCTAAAAAGTCAAGACATACATTTCATTTTACATAACAATATCTCAAACAGGTGATATTTTAATCAAAATCTTAAAGCTATTTTTGAGAAAATAAAAATTTTCCATGTAAAGTGTGGTCTAGGGTGAAAATCCTTGTGTCGCATCCTCGGAAGATACTAAACTCAAATACCAAGTTTGGTATTTATTCAGCTTTTCGTTTTTGAGTTATGCTGTTCACAGACAGACACACAGATGGGCATGTTTCCAAAAATTCTTAATTTGGATTCAGGGCACCTCAAAACATGTATTTCCGGCGAAATCTCGATGTAGAATTTTTGGGTGGAATGAAATAGTTTCTCTACCTACTATACGTAGTAGAGAATGTAAAAATACATCATTTACTGATATATTCATACCAATTATGCCAGAAAAAGATTTATTGGAAGTAAATTGTGTTTTTAACAGATGTAAATTTTTTGAGTAGTACGTTTTTTACATAAAATTTACCAACACAAAGTGATAAAACATTCCTTCCCAATTAAGAGGACTTCACCGGTTATTTGCAGATAAATTATCCGCACTTTTTCAATATAAAGGGTATATGGGATGCAGAATTTTTCTTGAAAATGTTCGTGTCGCATCTTTGGAAGATACTTAAAATAAATGCCAAGTTTTGTATTTATCTGAGTTTACCTTTAGAGTTATACTGTTCACGCACGCACGGCCCTTTTTCTAAAAATGCTTTTTTTGGATTCAGGGGGCCCAGAACACGTATTTCCGGTGACATCTCCATATCGAATTTTTGGGTGGAATGCAATATCTCATCTACCTACCTCGTAGGTAGTAGGGAACGTAATAATAACTTCCACATAAGAAGGTGTAAACGAAAAGAAGGGAATGGCAGGGAGATGAGGATAAGAAGAAAGAGAAGAAGAAAAATATACGGACAGCAACTTCAGTAAAAGTGGACTTCTAGCGCCTGTTTACTCTACAAATGCTAATGTTGCACAAAAGCAGCCTTAATGCCACTTGGTTATGCAGCGTGCGCTTTATTTGCGTTTTCGGCATTTACCTTGAACGAAATGCAAACCCGCATTGCGAATTTAATATTCAGACATAGTTGTTGTTGTTGTTGTTCATAGTTTAGAAGCTTGTGTATTCTGCTCGCTTAGCCGGTAGTTCATTATGCCTGCAGCTTTTGAGATATTTTCAGTCCTTCCTTTTCCCTTTGCTGCAAAGCGGTATGCGTTTCAAGAAGAGTAAGAAGAAGGACGGATAAAAACTGTTTACTTTCTGCTCCGTGGTCTTTTGGAAATACAGACGCGCAGGCTAATGGAACAACGACTTGGAGAGGATACTGCCAGACGTAATCGGCTTTTGCCGAAAAGTAAGAACTCCGAGGCTACGACCTTACTTACCAGGGCATTAGAAGTACGACTTTTGCATTAGTAGCGAGTTTCAAGCGTGTAATACGATTTTTAAGGCTGTGCAGTGATGCTGGAAAACAGGGCGAGCGAAACAAATGAAATGTAACGTCCAAGTACCTGCCATGAATTCTCCCCACTTTTGCACTGTCGCTTGTAGAAACTACACAGAGTGGATCTCCTAAAACTGCCACCCAAATATCCCTGAAACAAATATATGAATCGACTGCTTCTGCGGACGAATGGCTTTTCAACCCACAGGTCTCTGGTTCGATTCAAGTATATAATGGGGGATTTTTAAACCAGAATCATTATATACCTCACAAAGTCTGAAGATATGAATATGAGTGTGTTTAATACAGGCTGGCTGGAAAGTCAATACCTATTTTTAGTTTCTTTACTACGTATAGTAATTAGGGGAAGTATTGTATTCCACCCAAAAGTTCAATACCGAGATTTTACCGGAAATATATGTTTTGAGACCTCACGAATCCAAAAAAAGCATTTTTGGAAACATGTCCGTGTGTGTGTCTGTGTGTCTGTGAACAGCATAACTCAGAAACGAACAATCGGATAAACACCAAACTTGGTATTTAGGTTCAGTATCTTCCAGGGATGCAACACGAAGGTTTTCGAGAAACTCCCCCACCCCAGATTACTCCTTACATGGAACATTTTATGAAAATTTTAATTTTCTCAAAAATGGCCCTAACGATTTTGATCAAAATATCATATGTTTAAGATATTTTCATGACAAATAAAATTTATAACTCGAATTTTCTGGGAATGGCTCCAAAAGTATTCTTCATTGTGAACGATTTTTCCATAACTGGTAAACCATAAGAGATAGACAAAATTTTACTATAAAAATGTAGATCGCGTTAAAATACACAATTTATGTCATATACATTTTTTTTGGTTTAGTGAACCATTTTCGAGATATTACTTGTTATTCCCTTAAATTTTCCAATACTTATACTTTTTCTCAAATTCGTTATTAATTTTTTTTGTCCTGGTAATGCAAAGAGAATGGAATACTCCACATAGCAACCATCTCTTAAAATATTTGACTATCGCTTAAAGCCTAGCAATTCCCCTTGCCTTTACAAGAAAATTAGCAATAAGGTTAACATCTCGATATCTCGATTAACATGAAGCATATGGAGAATAAGCGTTTGTAAAAATAGTTTGTACAAGAGTAGAGAAAGTCATGTGAGTGTAACACATCAGATTTTTTTAACATAAAATATTTCAAGGAGTGAACGATTTATCTTAGTTTTATTTTCATTTAATACATTATTAGAGTGTACCATTTGGGTTGGTAAGTTACAATTAGACGTATGCACCCGCAATGTCTACACATTCCTGGAATCTTTTTGTTACGTCGTCCACAGATTTTCTTAGAATCTCAAGTGACACATTTACGAAATTTTCACGAATTATTTTTTTAAGATGTCCACCTTCCCTGACAGCTTGTCTTGTTGACTTTGTAGGACCTTGTTGAAACATTTTACGAACAACATCCGCATTGTCCTAGTTCTCTCTTCTACGCTGAGTACACCGGCCATTGTTTTGCTTTCACTCAATCAGCCTCTGAAATAAGCAATGTTAAACCTCACAGTAGTCAAATTTGTTAACATACCAACAAGAGCTAATGTAGTTTCTCGGGTAATCTAATCTAACAATAGGTATTGACTTTCCAACCTCCCTGTAGTTCAAAAGCATAAAACCGAAGTTAGGTTATAGGCTACACAACGGAGGGGGCATCATTCATACTTATACCTAACAAATGTATTGCGGCTACCAACCACCAGGAGACCGAGCGGGATGGTTATGTCTATGTCCCGCATTCGGGAGGTCCTGGGTTCGATTCCTGTGGCCGACCTTCCTCATCCATGGTTTTTTTTGGGCGTTTTCTCTGGTCGCCAGGCAAATGCTGGGAAGCATTCTCACATCTCCTTAATTTCCTGTCCCTCCATTTCGTCTCCATTCTATTTCACTTCATATTTCATTCGTTGATCTTTTTCAGGGTTGAAAGTGTCGGTTATGGTGTTTCGGTGCAGTGTGTTAAAGGAAAAGGATGCTCTTTGTGACTGTCTCCGTTCCTCGACTTTCGGGTCTGCCTGTCCGTCTGCCGGGGAGTCTCTATCTGGAAACTTAGGGACCCTACAATTCCTGTTGCGTCACTCCCGGTTCCGGCCGCCCGGTGGCTCCTCTTGCCTCATCCTTCCTCCGGCAGACGTCCCCTTGTGGGGCGTAGGTACAAATTCCCTTATGTGGATCAATTCCGAGTCTCCTCCGTAGCCATTCCAAATCAACCATCAGGAGGAAGGGATGAAATGAAGGAAGCACTGGTGGTTATAGGCCACAGGCAGACAGGATGTGAAATGCGGAAGTTCCTATAATTCCCAGGCTCAAAGACCCGTCCCACTGCTGGAGCTGCAGAGGGGATGAACGACCCGTGGAACAAGCAGCTCTCTAGTGTCCAGGTGGGGAGTACCTGCTTTCTTTTGAGGAAGTATCCGTGTCATGTGCCCATATGTGTAGCTAGGTAGTGCTTTGGGGGACTGGAACCTCCTGCTAAAAATGCAAAAATTAGGGATGGGACTTCGATACTCTCGGTACTCGGTGGTATCAAAGTATGTCCTAATACTTTGAGATAAACTTTCGATACTTTTAAATCTTTAAGTTTTGCATTATTGAAAGTTGTTTCGTTTAACTTTTGTGTTATAACTTTAACGTAACTTGCTAGATAAGGCATGAAAAGAGTTGAGACTCCATGTTATTGCCTCGAACGTGTCCCCAAAGTCTATAGTTCTTGATAGACCTTGGCTGTGATGAATGAAACATTCCATAGACATGTCTCCAAATGAAAATGTGCAAAACAATGGAGGAAGAAGTAGAGGTACTCATTTAACATTAAGTGAGTTGCGAATGAAGCTGATTTAGCTGACGCACTGAATCACGTTTCTGCAATAGCCTGGCTTGGTGACTCACTCTCAGCCATTACATTTACCTACTCGAATCACGTTTCTGCAATAGCCTGGCTTGGTGACTCACCCTCAGCCATTACATTTACCTACTCGAATCACGTTTCTGCAATAGCCTGGCTTGGTGACTCACTCTCAGCCATTACATTTACCTACTCGAATCACGTTTCTGCAATAGCCTGGCTTGGTGACTCACCCTCAGCCATTACATTTACCTACTCGAATCACGTTTCTGCAATAGCCTGGCTTGGTGACTCACTCTCAGCCATTACATTTACCTACTCGAATCACGTTTCTGCAATAGCCTGGCTTGGTGACTCACTCTCAGCCATTACATTTACCTACTCGAATCACGTTTCTGCAATAGCCTGGCTTGGTGACTCACTCTCAGCCATTACATTTACCTACTCGAATCTCGTTTCTGCAATAGCCTGGCTTGGTGACTCACTCTCAGCCATTACATTTACCTACTCGAATCTCGTTTCTGCAATAGCCTGGCTTGGTGACTCACTCTCAGCCATTACATTTACCTACTCGAATCTCGTTTCTGCAATAGCCTGGCTTGGTGACTCACTCTCAGCCATTACATTTACCTACTCGAATCTCGTTTCTGCAATAGCCTGGCTTGGTGACTCACTCTCAGCCATTACATTTACCTACTCCGATGACCAAAGTCTGTGAATCCAGCAGAAAGAAATCAGAACTTAAGACTTGGGATAATGCAGAGCATGAAAATATTTTTTATTTTTAGTTGTTTGAGCTTCATGTGAAATATATATTTGTTTGTATGTTTAAGATTGCAGAATAATGAACTTCTAGTAATCGTTTTTCAGTGATAGAAAATTCTTAAACAGAAAAATTTCAGCACAAAATTGGTTAAATAGAAATGGTAGTAAACAATCTATTATTATTATTATTATTATTATTATTATTATTATTTTTATTATTATGCAACCCGCAGCTTATTGACCCTTTTAGAAAACAAACTGTTATTGTAGCTCTGCCCTTCTACTCGGTACTATACGTAATCCCTATTAATGATTAAAGGCCTGAATGAGAACCAAAGAGCTGCGAAACCCTTAAAAAACGTCGTTTCATGGATATAATGCTCACAAGGAGATAGAAGAATGTTTTCCCGAAGAGCAGGATAGACTACGTGGATTCTGGCCGAGTGGTTTAGCTGCCGGAATGTGATGAAGCAAAGGTTAGTTTCGGAGGTTAGAATCTGATACAAACATAAAATTGTTGTGGTTCTTTTTTTCTCTGCTTGTGTTTATTTTCTGTATTTTAGTGTACTAATTTATTTATTTTTGTTACTGGCTCTCCTGTGAGCCAAAGACATAAGAATTACAATCACATAATTGTGTGTCATGTTTACCCTAATAATCTGTACCGTATCTGGTGTTGTAAACCGTGTTAAGTAGTTAGCTTTCGTTCTTTTGGCGCATATCGACGATATTAAGTTTTTGTTTCATGTTTAAACCTTTTGTTTCATTTCTTCTATTGACAAAGGAGTTGTAAATGTGCTAAGTTCACGGGTAAACAAAATAATAAATTGTTAAAGAGCGTGGATTTCATCAAGGAAGTAAATGTTCAAAATGACCACCCCCTTCAATGCACATTTGTGTACATTACCGGAGAGACCTCCTTGCATGCTGTAACATGCGTGGTGTAACCTGCTTGCATTCTTCACGTATGAGTATGCCCGTATATGATTTGGGTTTTGCGGTGGAGAACATGACGATTATTCTATTTTTTACACACATAATTTTATCAAAAATGTTATTTATATCATAATATCAAATATACGCCCAAACAGATAAAGCAAAAGGTAATAAGAAGTTTGAAATTCATCTGAACCATTTGAACACGAATTAAAGTGGCACAGTATAAAAGCAACCATAATAATACCATTCGGCCAATGCTACCTTTCGAGCAGTGGTTCCTATACGAACGCAGAACTAGACCCTACCTCGAAACGTTATATCCTTTTTGCAGCGTCATACAGTGTTTTGAGCTCGGTTTGGTAGTTTTAATTCAAACATATAAACTGCATCGGTCATTACAATTACCGTATGGTCTGAAATATGCCATAGTTTGTAAAATAAGATAAATTATTTACCTAATACTTAGAATTTTTCGACAAAGCTGTACATTGACTAACGGCTTCAATCCAATTGGTCGCACTACGTAGATCTGCCATTTTGTTCCCAAATGGTTTTGTCAACTGATGCATGAGGTAGGTCGTTCCTTCAGGGGCGTTTTCAAATGGGTGCATGGATGTATGCTAAAGAATAAAAGTTTGTAAATTTGCTACTGTAGCTCTCAGTGTAAGAGTGGGATTTTTTGCATCGACATACATAACGATTGCATTCTGTCCCGTAAAACACTTACGCGCTGAGTTATGTATCCCTGCTCTATAAAGTATTACGCAAATCAGCTATTAGAAGACATTCAAGAAAGACGTAAGCCACATATGTCGCTTAGCACGTTGCACAAATTCAAAAATAAATACGCGCAGCGACTCGCCTGGTATAACATGCAGCATTATGAATATAAAAAAACTTCCGCCATTTAGAGAATGTCAAACACAAAAATTTGGAATTAGCATAAATACAAAATTAGTTACATGCGTTTATAAACAGAAAACTGCGAAGAAGAACATAATTCATGAACAAACTATCACCTTTACAGTTTTTGTTTAAAGTGAGTATCGAGTGTCCAGTATCGGTGGTCAAAAATATAATTGGTATTGAGTTTCGATAAATAGTGATGTCCCATCACTAGTAAAAATTAATAGCAAAATTAATTTCGTTAAAATGATAGTATCTTTCTAGGTTGGTGGTAGCAAGACATTTCCTAATCATATCGCTGGTAGCAGTATAGTTACGCCGCATGTCTTAGACAATATCGCCAAAGCTGACAGCAACGGGCTGTACTTTTGATGTTAAGATATCGGAGGTAAGTTATCGTTTCGGCACTAAACTTCAGTCGCTTCCAAATTATTGCAATATTTCCCAGTTTAGGACATAATTAGAAACCCTATTTTTGTAGTGAAATAAAATGTCCTGCAGAGATATTGTAAAATAATTCACAGTGATGATTAATTCTAATGTCACAACGCTTTTGCCTATTAGAACACTGAAAACATCCTATACTGATGTTAATTATAATTTCTGTTATTTATTATGAGAATATAAAATCGATTTATTTAAATATTTCAATTTTAGGATTAATTCATATTTATTATTGAATTGATACAAGCTGTTAAAAACGTGGATCCCTACACATAAGCCCCTTAAAGTTTTTCTGGCTACGCCACTGCATCTGCCCGGCATGCTATACACCATAAAACCTAGAATCACACCTGAAAGAAGAGAAACGGAATAAAAGGGAAATGTGGTATACGATATCCACTTCAAGATTTGCCTACCGACCAGAGAAAATCCCCTAAAAACCAAAGTCAGAGTGGGCGGTCAACGGGAATTGAACCCCGGACCTCCCGAATGCCAGCCTCACATGTTACCGCGGAGCCATCTCGTTGGGTATAAAGCAACGTTAAGAAATTCTACAGCTCAGCGAGCAGTAACACCATTAGATGTGTCTCAAGTGAAAGCTCCTGATATGGCCAAAGAAGTTAAAGGAGGCTATACAAATGAATAAAATAGAAAATATGAATTGAAAAGCGACCTTCACAGGCATGATGATAGGGAAGCGGTTCAATAAAGTAGATAATGCAGGCATTAAACATATAAGTAAATCTAATTTTCAATATAAACTTATGTTTTAAGACTATTTTTGACGACATTGTGGTAAAATTATGGTAGCATAAGTGAAAACAGGTTCGATTAACGATTAACATGATGTCTTCTCTGTGGAACGAACTGCTAGCAAAAATTTTGTGACCACCACGTTCCCCTGATCTAAAACCGTGTGATCTTTTTTTTCCTGCGTGGTTATTTGAAGAGCAAGGTCTATGAAAGAAATCCACACATAGTACAGCGACTGAAAAACAAAATTAGCCATGAAGTTGTCGTCATTGATATCGGAACATTACTCCGGGTGTATCTGAACAAGTGTATTGATGCTGCAGGGGGCCACTTTCACCATCTTCAATAAATGGTGAGTACATTTCAGCAGTTCGTTTTGTCTATATTTGCTCCCAACATACACGGGTCACTTTTATCTGCGCCAACTATCATTATTTATATTACATATAATTGGTTATTGTTTTACTGTAACTCGGTTCCATTTTAACGACCAATTTTAATAAAAATTTATATTAATTCACAAAGAAATATCGTATTTGCATTAAAATGAGAAAAGGGCCACTTTTATCTTTTTTTTTTTTTTTTTTACTTAAGTCTCTTTCAAGAACGCAATACGAAGATTTTCGCGAAATTTCTGCCACCCAAACTGCGTTTTATATGAAAAAATGTTTTAAAAGGCGGCTCTAACGATATTGATTAAAGTATCATGCTTACTATATTGACATGAAGTTTAAAATTCTTATCTTACATTTTCTCTTAACAGCGTATGAAGTCCTGTTCCTGCTGATTAAAATTTGAATAATTTTTAATAGCTGCAAAGCCATATGGCAAAACTTACTATGTAAAAATGAAGAGCTCGTTAAAATGCAATAGTTGAATGTGTTTTTCATAGCCCTAACCGTTGTCGAAACATCCCAACTTGAATATGTACATTTTTCCAAATTTAACTGCGTCATTTGACGGAACTTTTTTTTTTTTTGTAATTTTTTTTTTTTTACATAATGGTTTATCACACCACTGTTGTGACTATCCAACTGTAGTGGCAGGACTAAAGACACAAGAGCATTGTAACAAAAAACCTGTATTTTTTTTTAACTTGTTACAAGCTCAATATATTTTTTTTTATTTATTTTTTTTTAATTTTTTTATTTTATTTTTTTTTATATTTTTTTTATTATTTTTTTTAAGCAAGGAAGAACAGGATCCTAACAAAAAGGAAAAGGGTATTACTGTGCTAGTGGAGCTTAAATCTGAATATCCAAGGCTGGAATGGCCCTGTTCTGTGTTGCCGAATCATGTGCCATCTCTCAGCACGTAAAAATTGTCGTAGATGAGGCAGTACACAATCAGCTGCATCGTCCAACGTTTGTAGCCAAGTAAAGGTGCCCATAATCAGCCAGAGTAGGGAATTATACAATGGGGGGCTTACTTTAGGAATGTTCAAATGCAAAATATCAGAGGGTTGAGGAATCCATCCGGTAGGTATCCAAGTACGACAATATCCTAAAACCCAAGTCCAGACCACAGTTTTACCGGAACATTCCATCAGTCGATGAGGAAGGGAATCTTCGGCATTACAAAGTGGGCAGTTGTGGGAAATAGCCATCCGGTGGCGATAGAGTTTGTCCGCCGTTGGAAGGATTTCGTTTACCACCGCATACGTTACTGCCATCCAATCGGAGTTAATCTGTGGAAGGTTAAAACATCTCCAAATGCGCCTCCAGGGCAGTTGTGGGTATTTCAGCTGGACATGAGGGATAATGGGAGCAGCTTGAACAAGAAAGGTGTAAATCTTCTTCACCGTACTAAAGTCACCATTCCCCACTTTCTCCGGTGGTAACTTCTCCAAGACCTGATAAACTTCACGTAACATTTGGGGAACCTTGTCACGCTCGCCCCGATTCAAAAAGGATGAGTATTGTCGTTGTAGCGCAATATCCACGGGGTCACCCTGGTTATTCATGGCAAGCAAGAGCATTCGCATCATCAAGGCCTGAGACTGACGAACCACCTCTAATAATCCCCATCCACCTTGACCTTTAGGGAGACGGAGTTGCGTACGCGCAATACGATAAAGCTTTCCTGTCCAGATAAAATAACCTAATATCTGTTCTATTCTCTGGCAATGGCGTTTTGAGGGCAGAAGAACAGATGCAAGGAACCAAATTCTGCTGAGCGCAAAGCTATTACAAAACCATATACGTTGTACCAAATTCAGCATCCTGGTTTTCTGCTGATACATCACACCACGTAAGATATTAATACGAGACGTCCAGTTGTATTCCCGCATATCCTCTGCGTCAGTACTAAAGTAGATCCCCAGAACTTTCGTACGCTGCACAACAGGTATGCCCAAAACTGATGTATCCGGAGGTTGTAATCCAATGGGCAATATCTCGGACTTCCTCATATTAAATGTCATTCCGGTAGTCTCCTCATATTGCTGTAAACAATCTGTTAGGCGCATAATATCGCGGGGTGTGGTAACCATTACAGTAATATCGTCAGCGTAGGCTCGTACCACCAGTCTCTGACCATACACATCGATTCCGGTAAGAGTAGATTGAAGACGTCGAAGTAAAGGATCGACATACAAGGCAAATAGTATCATAGACATGGGACAACCTTGTCGGACGGAACGTTTAACGGGTATAGCAGCTGTCAGATACCCATTGCAGAGAATCTTAGACGAAGCAACATCATATAGGGCTCGGATAAAATTACGGAGCTTATCGGGCACTTTCAAGGCAACCAAACGTTTCCATAGTGCCCCGTGAACGACGTTGTCAAAGGCCTTCTCAAGGTCTAAATTAATGACTGCAGCTGACTGTTGTTCCTGTGCACAGTGCAATATACCACCTCTCAATGCCGCTAGCGTATGATGAATGGCCGTCCCCTTATGTACGGCAGCCTGCATCTCGCTAAGTATATAGGGTAGAATCTTCTGCATACGAACACTAATGATTTTAACAAACAACTTGTAGTCACAGTTCAATAACGTGATCGGCCGATAATCCTGTGGAGTCTTCGGCTGCGCACACTTCGGAAGCTGGACCACTATCCCATCTGCAAAAGTAGGCGGAAATCGCTCTGAGGTCCACATTACCTGGAAAACTTGAAGTAATTCTTCCCGAATATAGGTCCAACAGTGCTTGTAAAATTCATATGGTAGACCATCAGGTCCTGGAGACGCATGCAGCTTTGACGACTGGATCACTTCCATGAACTCTGCTGCTGAAACAGGTGTCGTATCCTGCCGCAGCTCCTCCGGGACAACCGGAGCAACCCCAGACATATACTCGCCCACAGCACTGGAGCATTCCTCTGGGACGGAGAAGCGTTGGACGTAAAAGGAGTGCACTTCACGAAGAATTCCGGCTGTAGTGGAAATTTTCTGTCCATCAACCCCCAAATGAGTGACGAGCTTCCGGCGACCATGTTTACGTTCCTTCGCCAGATGGTAAAAACTCGCCTTTTCCCCAAACACCACTTCCGCCGAGTGTACTTTGGACAAACACCCCTGTAACTCGTTAGATTTTCTATCTTCGCCACCCTTTATTTGCAAAGAAAGGAACCACATGGCTTCAGCACACAGAAGCTGTCATTCTTAGCACTAGACTAATTTGTAGAGCAAAACTTCCCCTTAAAAGATGGGATAAAGTTTACCTCTATACTCCAAGTGTGTAGCAGTTATCATTTTTACTTTTACTACTACGTATAGTAAGTAGGGGAAGTATTGTATTTCTCCCAAAAATTGATACCGAGATTTCACCGGAAATATATATTTTGAGGGCCCTGAATCCAAAAAAAGCATTTTTGGAAACATATCCATGTGTGTGTCTGTGTGTGTATGTGAACAGCATAACTCAGAAACGAACAGTCGGATAAACACCAAACTTGGTACTTAGGTTCAGTATCTTCCAGAGATGCCACACGAAGGTTTTCAAGAAAATCCCCCCACCCCAGATTACTCATTACATGTAACATTTTTCGAAAATTTTAATTTTCTCAAAAATGACACTAACCATTTTGATTAAAATATCATATGTTTAAGATATTTTTATGAAAAATGAAATGTATATAACGAATTTTCTGGAAATGTCTCCAAAAGCATTCTTCATTCTGAACGACTTTTGTGTAACTGGTAAACCATTAGACATAGACAAAATTTTACTACAAAAATGTAGATCGCGTTAAAATACACAATTTATGGCATATACATTTTTATTGTTGAGTGAACCATTTTCGAGATATTGCTCGTTATTCCATTAAATTTTTAAATACTTATACTTTTTCTCAAGTGGAAATTCGTTATTCACTTTTTTTTGTCCTGGTAATGCAAAGAGAATGGAATACTCCACATAGCAACCAGTTCTTAAAATATTTAACTATAGCTTAAAGCCTACCATATTCCCCTTGCATCTACAAGAAAATTAGCAATAAGGTTAACATCTCGATATCTCGATTAACATGAAGCATATGGAGAATAAGCGTTTGTAAAAATAGTTTATACAAGAGAAAAGAAAGTCATGTGAGTGTAACAGATCTGATTTTTTTCTGTGAAGTGTACAAATGGCAGATGCAATTTTACTTTTTCTACCACGCACAGAGTAGGTAAAGAAGGTATTGCATTCACCCAAAAATTCGATATCGAGATTTCACCGAAAATATCACCTGAATCCAAAAAACATTTTTAGAAAAATGTCCCTGAGTGTGTCTGTGTGTGTAAAACGAAAAATCGGATAAATACCAAACTTGGTATTTAGGTTCAGTACTTCCCAAAGATGCGACACGAGGAAGATTTTCAAGAAAATTCCTTCGCTACAAACTACATTTTACATAGAACGTTATTCCAATTTTTTTATTTTCTGAAAAATGGCTCTAACGGTTTGGCTTAAAAGACCCTATATTAAACCTATTTACATGACAAATATCTTGAGTTTTCTGGGAATAGCCTGTGAGGTCCAATTCATTGGGAAGAAATTTTTTATAATCTTGTATAATTGGTAAATGTTAAGCCATAGAACGAAAGCGTGCTTCAGAAAATATATAAATCCCTATAAAACACACAATTTATTTTAAATAATTTTTTATGGCATAAGCAATTTCTGAGATAACGGTTATTAAAGGTTCGAATTGGTCATTTCTTGATCATTCTCCTAAAGTCCTTTCAACATTCAGTTATTTCTATCGATGTCATGGAAACAGTATGGAATTTTAAGGCCAGCATATAGCGACCGCTTCTTAAACATTTGACTATCGCTATTCTCTTTGTATTTGTAACGAAATGCGTAATGCAGCTATTTCTGCAAAGCTATTTTCGTATTAAAATATAGTACATAAAAAAAGCTAATAAACTTTAGTAAGAATAATTTGTACACCATTAATAAACGGTAGGAGGTAGAGGAAGTCATATGTAAGTATCGCATCAGATTTCTAGAAATATATTTAAAATATAAGATCTGTGCCTACATTGGTAAAATATGTAACACTTAAAGAGGGAATATAAAAAAGAAACATTTTATTTTGGGGCAATTTTCGCCATGTAAATTTGCTAGCACATGAAGTTAACCATGTATCTTTTATTTGTAACTCATAGGTTATAGAACGAAGAAACCTTGCCTATGTGATCTACATAGATCTATTGTGGTTATTACCCTTCAGGACGAAGGGAGAAGTGAAGGAGCCACAGGAGGCTACAGGCTGCAGTCCGGCCAAAGAGACACGCGGAAGTCCCAAAAATTTCCAAATCGAAAATCCGTCTCACTGCCTAGAGAAGGTGATAAACGACCCGTTGACTCTTTGAGCAAGCATCCGAGCCAACTATCCGGCACCACCATACGCCACAATACCTAGAAGCACACCTGAAATATGAGAAGGAAACGTGACGAAAAGGAAATCGTGGTAGATTAGACACAACTCCAGCATTCGCCTACTGACTAGGGAAAACCTCGAAAAAAACCAACGCCAGGGTGGCGGTCAAAGGGAATTGAACCCGGGACCTCCCGAATGTGAGCCTCACATGTTACCACAGAACCAACTCGCTCGTTACGTTTGTAACTTGTGAAGCAAATTTCAAAACAAAAATACAACGAATTTGTATTGGATCTTAAACAAAAGTGTACCTCCGCTAACGCAAACTACTTTATGTTTTGTTCTGAATATTACTAATCTTCCCGCGACCCATCTTAAAGACTTAATGATCCCCTAAGGATTTCAGCATCTCATACTAAAACATCATGAGAGAACCCAAGTAGATTGGAATACGTAGAGTGTGATATTGGAATGAAAATTAACAGACGAGAGATATGAACCAGCAGGGAGGCTTGAAACTATGTTAATTAAAAACCTGGTGCTGCTGTGTCTTGTGCTATATCAGTTTTGAATATTGTTCCCTTACTTGGCTTTTAAAACGAGGATTTCTGGATCGAAACCACACATTCTTACTTCAGCATTTCCTCAACTATCAATTATTCTACATAGTCGCCAGAATTTCTCATAAAGCGAACCTTCATTTAGCTGCTGTCAGCGCTTTGGCTGTGTATTTTATATAAAATGCTTGCTTACTTGAAAAGAATTTCACCGTTTAGCAATAAAAATACCTAAGAGACTTGCAGAAATTTACACGTTACTTAATTAAAACCATGAACATCAAGTAGGTAACAAAACCAATATAGTTTTTGGTGCACTCGAGTGAGAATGGCGTAAGAGAAAAATTGCAATTTTGCAGCTGAAGTTTAATTTCAAAGTAGATACTTTTATGAAGAAGTCTCGAGTTTATAGATTGGAAACTAGGCTAATCATATTTTGTAAAGTATAGCACAGCTCTTTTGAAAACGGAAGCTACATTTTGAAGACAATAAAGCCTTTAACTCAGAATAATTATGCACGTTATTAAAAAATTTAAAAACTAAATTCTGGTGTTTTAAATTCACATTGCTTTCTGTACCCATTCTTCAACACATTGTTTTCCAAATCCATATGCTTCTATTTAAGTCATGTTAATCGAAATTACAGAAATGGTTTTATTACGTTTTCTTGTAGATACAAGGGGAATGAGGGTTTGCAATACACATTTTAATAACGAATAGGTACTTTGCAGTTGAAAAGGTATAAACTATTTTTCAATTCAATAAAGAACATCTCGGAAATACTTCATGCCAGAAAAAGCTATATTTTGCATTAATTACGTTATTTAACAGTATCTACATTAAAGTGTAGTAAGTGCTTGTATATCTCTTACGGTTTACAAGTTGTAAACGTTCATTTAGAATGAAG
This sequence comes from Deroplatys truncata, assembly GCA_030765065.1. Taxonomy (NCBI): domain Eukaryota; kingdom Metazoa; phylum Arthropoda; class Insecta; order Mantodea; family Mantidae; genus Deroplatys; species Deroplatys truncata. Next base: position 186,977,650 of record CM060986.1, on the reverse strand, counting down.
AGGACTTCACAGGCTATTCCCAGAAAATTCAAGATATAAAGGCTGGACCATTTAAGCTGAGAATGTACAATATCTACAAAAGTAAACGTTGTAGAAGGAAATGTGTATAATAAAAGTTGCTTGATATTATAGGGAAAAGTAAATGTCATTAGTCGCGTTCTATTTGGAGGAAGTTGAGAGGGTCAATTTAATTTTTTAAAATGGGAACCTACCTTTTTTATGTTGTTTTCTTACTCCTCATAGAAAACTGAACAATATTTGTATAAAGAACTTTGCAATTATTTTTACACCAGCGTAAATAACAACGAAAATTCTGAATGGTTGTGTACGAAGAGCGCAATGAATGGTTGGACCATCCATGAATGGTCATTTGAGGGTCAATTGGGTTTTTTGCCCGAAACCAACACTTTTTATTTTGTTTCCTTATTTAACATCATAAGATAAACAGCTTTTTATAAACCATTTTCTAATGAGTAAACAACATACAAAATGTAGGTACCCATTTATCAAAATTAAATTGACCCTAAACGGACCGTCACAATATCCTCCAAATAAAACACGACTAATTGCATTTACTTTCCCGCATAATATCAAGTAACTTTTATTCAAGACATTTCTTTCTACAACGTTAGTTTTATAGATATTTGCAGTCTCAAATTAAATGGTCCACCCAGTATGGTTACTTTATTTGTCATGCAAATATCTTATAGGTATGGTTATTCGCTCCAAAATGGTTAGATATTTTTTAAAAAATCGAAATTTTCCAAGCCGTTTCCATCTAAAGGGTAGTTTGGGGTGTGAAATTATCCTTAAAATGTCCTTGTCGCATCCTTGTAAAATGTTGAAATTAAGTACCATGTTAGGTATTTAACGTTCTTTATTTATGGTGTTCAAGCACAAACACGGACGTTTTATTTTTTAAAAAAATGCTTATTTTCGATTTGGGGAGTCGCAAAATGCATATTTCCGGTGAAATTTCAGTATCGAATTTCTGTATAGAATCCAATACTTCCTCTACTTAGTATACGTAAGTGGTACAGAAAGTAAAAGTTTATCTACCACTCCACTCCACTAGGCTCGTGAGCCTAAGTTGTGCTGATGTGAGCCTGCCCAGAGTAGGGCTTAACCACAGAGATAGTAGGATAGTTGTAGGATGGTGATTTTTGGTTTCTAAGATGGTAGTTTGATAGAAGGTAGCCTCTATATTTTTTATAGGCTCCTCAACGATTGCCGTGTCGGGAGCAGCACTCATCCACTGCTCCGCTGGTGCCAGTGTTCCAAACGGATTGAATGTTTTAAATTTTGAATGAAAAGGGAGTACTTACAGTCAGCATTGTGCTGTTGGCTGGTACAAAAATTTATCTAATTACTATGCTTAGGAATCTCTAAACATTAAAATCAGGACGAAAGAAAACAAAGTTGAACTGATACTGGACTTGTTACCTTTTTGTTTTTCAACAACTCTTCTTCTTTCTCTGTTTAACCTCCTCTTATGGACTTGACTTACACCCCCCAGGCGGGTGCCTGGAGTCAGAGGCCCGTCGAGGAGCTGACACTCATGGATCAGACAAAATATCCAGGATGGTGATCAGCCCGATGCCTGGAATGGGAGGAAGGAAGTAGATGAAACGAAATGAAGGTGAAACGGATGAAAGGAAAGGTGATGATGGAGCAGTTGGTGGAATGAATGGCGGGGGAAACCGGAGAAGCCGGAGAAAACCCGTCCACCACAAATCCCACATGCGGGTCCCTGGGATTGAACCCCGGCCGCCTCGGTGAGTGGCGAGCGGTCTAACCACACGGCCACGGCGCCACCCTTTCAACAACTCGTTTTACTATAATAGAGCTAAATAACATTATCTATGTTACTCCAGTTTACTGAGAGGTATAAATACAACAATAGTTAAATTTTGGTTATAAAATCAAATTGACTGAGTATTAAACCTTCTCGTGACCGATAAATTAATGTCACAGTTGCCATTTGCTGGCCGGACAGACTACTAATAAACTTAACATACCGGTGGAAAAAATGTTGTGCCATTTCGTCATTTAACTGTTTTTTTTTTGGAAGCTTTTTGTAATTATACGAAGGTCGTGTTTTAAGTAACAACCGTTTTGTTATAACACACGAGATATTTTATTTATGAACATAAATTTTATAAGAAGTGAAAATATGAACATTATTTTTCTATATAGTGACCATTTATGTCTTAACAATTGTTCAGTCGTGGCACCAGCTTTTGGACCGTCATCGCAGAGCTCTGCTGCCAGTTCATCTTGCGCACATATTTTGTGTTGAAGTTTGTCACTAACAATTGCATAAATCACTTAGTTTGAAACTTGAGGGAAATGTTTATGAAGTTCGTGAATAGTGAAGCGCCTGTTTTCACAAATTTTCTTGTCAACTTTGTGCCAATTCTTCTCTGATAACAGTAGGCCCTCCACATCGATCCTCATCATGAACTACGTTCTTCTTTCTTCGAACAGTCTGCACCGCTTGCGTACATTTCCAACATTCATCACACCTTCCCCATACACTGCAACAATTCATCGATACATTTCAGAACGGACCTTTTCTGCGTCTAAAAACCGAATGGCGAAACGCACCTCAAAGACAGAGTTGAAACTTACCGGCAGAGTAGCGGGGGACCGGCCGAGAGAGACTGAACTTGAATCGGCGTTGTCTACGCGAACACTATGCGCAATCTGTTGTGATCCCCGTTATAACTACTCAAGGTTCAAGGCTATTTAATAGATACAGAGAGCCTGGAGCCAGTACACGGGGCCTGACTTTCAGGAAAAATTTACATTTTCATTATACATTACGGTTTTCATTGGCTTAGTCTTTTGGGTTTTGCCTGAAACCCATACAGTTACCCGTTTTCTTGGGCAGCCGAGAACAGTTCAAGTTGAATTTTAAGTGTTTATCTCACACTTTCTTTGTTATTTTATATACAATATTTACAAAATTTACACATATATACATTCGTGCATTCATACCATTCATCCTTCCTCGCACAGAAGTCTTATAAACAAAGCCTGGTTTTCCCGAGCGCTCGCGTAAGTAGCTTCCCGATTCGAGCTCCGTCTCTCAGATTCTTCCAGTTTTAAATTAACCAAGTGTAAAAACGAAACAAATAGTAATAACAATAATAATAGAATAACTGTCAGCTTATTTCAAGTTGAAGATCTTCGTCACCTACATTGGAATACTAATAAACTGTAAATCACCCTTATCACATGTTATGTTCATAAAAAATGTAGGTTCTCATTTTAAAAAAAATAAATTGGCTCTATAATGACCATCATAACATCCTCCAAACAAAACACGACTAATGACATTTACTTTCCCGCATAATATGAAGTGACTTTTATTCAGATGCTTCTTTCCACAATACTTAGTTTTGTCTTAAATTGTCTCAACTTCAGTCTCAACTTGAATGGTCCATCCTATATACTCGATGAGGAAGTATGAACTCCAATAAATGTATGCATAAAGGAGTATGTACTTTTGATATACTTCTTTTATGTTGTGTTTGATCAGCAGTAGACTCAACCTTGCATTATTCACAAGTGTTATACGTAATGGCTGAATTTATGGACAACTTTACGTACTAGAAAATGCATTCAGTGTGTCGCGATGGAAGTGACCTATTTGGTTCGTACAGGACATTAGGTGGTTAGCAGAATATTTTTTGGGTGAACGCTGGGATCAGTGCATGATTCTCGAATTTGGAAGCATTCAAATGTGTATAGAATGATTAAAGAGAATCCAAAAAATGCTCTTATGGGTGATCAAGGATTTGGTTAAGGTCCGTGGCTATTGGCGCCTTTTAGAAATCCTACTATTCCGTAGCAACGCTGCAAAATATTTAAACGACGTGTAGTCAAGTTGCTAAGCTTTTGATTATTTACTTTTGCCATATCTTTTCTATACACTACCGTCAATTTATGTCGCATATTGCTTAGTATAGTTTTCTTTTCTTCCCTTGCGGCTGGAGTTTGCGATTTGGAAAACACCACAGAACATGTCTTAACCACGCTCACGAAAGCTTTATTTGTTAAATTAAGTTTACTGATATCCTCAATACTCGATGTATCTGACATGTTAACATCTTTGTTCGTTTACAATGCTACCTGTTCAACAGGCACTGCAACAAGAATAAAGCCGCAGCAACAATGTATTTTGGCCAACAATGTGAATTTAAACTATGTTAATAGTTAATTAAGGAGTATAAACTCCGAGAGTGAAATCATACTCGCGTAACTTTTATTCATATGTTTACGAGTTTAAACTTAAAATACTTAGACTCAGTATTTATACCTACTTCCTAGTACAAACTCATTTTTTTCTCTACCACGTACATAGTAGGTAGAGATAGTATTACATCCACCCAAGAATTATATATTGAGATTTCAGAGGTAATAAACGTTTTGAGGCCCCTTGAATCTAAAAAAAGACATTTTTAGAAAAAAAGTGTGTGTGTAAACAGCCTCAAAAACCAAAAGTCGGATAAATACAAACATTCCCAAGATGCGACATGAAGATTTTCAACACAATCCCTGTCTGGCTCCTTAGCTCAGTCGATAGAGCACTTGCCTACTGTGTGAGGGGTCCCGGGTTCATTCCCGGCTTGGGGTGGGAATTTTTCTGTAGACAAGATTATTCCCTATCCTCTCCAGAATCTGGAAATATGAATGACAGTGTGAATGTGTAAGTGAACTAATGATTAAAACTCAAAAAGTGTAAGAAATCCAACAACAAGAAAATACGAGTTAACACCATTGCCAATAGGCAATAAGTTCCAAAAGAAACGACGCCGACAAGACCAATGTAGTTAAAGTTGGGGTATAAATAGAACTAAAGATAAAATCCCCCATTACAAACTACCCTTTATATGGAAAATTTTAAGAATTTTGATTTTCTAAAAAATTCCTCTAAAGATTTTCTTTAAAATACCATATATTAAAGATATTTACTTGAGATATAAAATGTATATCTTGAATTTTCTGTTAATAACCTTTAAAGTCCTTTTCATTTGGAAAGAATTTTGTATAATCTTGTATACTGCTAATCGTTAAGCAATAGACGTAAACGCACTACACAAAAAATGTAGATCCCTTTAAAACCACAATTTCTTTCAAACAGTTTTCTTTTGGCGTCAGTCATTTCCGAGATATCCGTTATTAATGGTTTGAATTGTTAAATACTAAGCCTTCTTTTTTAAGTCCTGTTGATTTTCAGTTGTTTTCCGCGATGTCATGGAAAGAGTGTGGAATTTTAAGGCCAGCGTGTGGCATCCAGTTCTTAAACATTTGACTATCGCTATTGCTTTTATATTTGTAATGAAATGTGTATTGCAGCTATTTCCGGAAAGTTTTATGCGGATTAAAATTAAGCAGTACCGTAGTCAGAAAAGCTTAGGGGATTATGTATATGGATTAATTTTTTAAAGAATTTGTATCCATTCAAATGTTAAATATGAATTAATCCTGAGTTGAGCTATGGCGTAAATATAAGGTTACCAGTGATAAGATTAGGAAGTGTCTTGTTCCCGTCAACCTAGAAAGGTATTATTCTAACGAAGCTATTTTTAATATTAATTTTTAACATTTTTGTGTAGGAAATAGGGGGGTTCCAACCCGCAAAAATATACTTTCGTAAGAAAACTAAAAAATTAAATCCATCGCCGGGATTTGAACCACGGATCTCCCGGTTTCCGTCCGGTTGCTCCAACCTCTGAGCTACTATGTCAACATGCCGGTAAAACATTAAATTTCACAGCTGATTCGCGTTTTTCCGGGTAAACCACAAGGAGATCTCAAATTGTATTGAGATGATATACTCCCAATGCCGACTTACAATGTTGTAAGTGTCCCAGGTTTTGACCAATCTTAGGTCAATTAATCTAACCTTAGCCAACCTTGTCAAATACGTGGCTTGTGTGGAAGAACAATTAATTTCATAAGAATAATTTGTATACCCACTAACAAGCGATAGATGGTAAAGGAAGTCATGTGAATGTAACACAGATTTTTATTCATAGCACCCACTTTCTAACACAATGGTCAACTCTGTTATCACCATAATATTACTATGTATTTCACTGAAAGTTGTTCGTAATGTGTTTCAAAATAAATGAGAACTATGCAAAACACTACTTACTACATTGTGTTTTACCTTGTAAAAGTTGCTATACGACCTAAGATATTTTAGCTACTATAAAGAAGTAAATAAACAACATTAACATTATAATTCACACAAAATTAACTTTAAGGTCTAAAGGTTATTTCCTCAGTAATGGCTTGGCATGGAAATATCCAGAGAAATGTGTGGAAAGGAGGGGTGGAGAAGGTGTAGTTAGAGGGGGGATGTGCACCAGTATGTACATATAAGCCATAATTTATAGCCAGGCGATATCAGTTTCAGCTCCAGCAGAAATTTGGAAGCCACTACTGCCAATACCTGCATGCGCACCCACCGCAATCGATATTGCTGAGGTTTCTTTTCCCTTTTTGCATTATTTTATTGCATGAACCCTGCAGCTATTGGTTGTGGTTCCCTTTAAAGGAGTATACCAAAGCGTGCGAATATAATGCCGCATATTCCCGCAGGCTGAGTTTACGGAAAACGAGCAACTTTTATTATCCTTTCTGATGTTCCTTAAAGACAATGCTCTAGCATTAGTCGGATTGTGTAAGAGAGAAAAATGCATTTATCGGTCAAAATTTGCATTTTTTAGCATTTATATTAAAAATAATTTGAAGCCGAAGGATTTTGGAGTTAGTCGCTTTCTAAATCGTGGAGAAAACCATTTCCTCGCATAACACTCATTATAAAATTTGTTTATAGTTTGTAAAAATCTGTGTGACAATGGAAGTTTGTAAAGCTGAACTTTACAAACAAGGTTAAATATTTACAAATTAAATATTAGATAATTTACAAGGGTTTTGTTTCACAAATAAAATGGTAATTTCACAAAGTTCTAAAGGAAGCTATATTTTAATAATATTCTTCTAAAAAAACAGGTAAAAAAGTATGCAACTTTTACTTAATCTACCACGTACAGAGTCGGTGGAGAAGGTAGGTATGTATTGCATTCCACCCATAAATTTGAACCATTATCTCACTAAAAGTACGTGTTTTGAGGCCCCCTGAATAAAGAGGCCTGAAGTGACAGATTCACATGACATTCTCTACCCTCTATAATTTATTAAAGGGTACACAAACTATTTTACTAAAGCTTACTTTTTTCTATCTACTTCATTATAATCAAAATAAACCCTTACAGAAATATCTACATTACACATATCGAGATAGATACAAAGAGAACAGCGCTATCAAAGTGTTTAAAAATTGGACGCTGTATGCTGGTCCTAAAATTCCATACTGCTTCCATGCAATCGCAAGAAACGACTGATTTCTAAAACAACTTTAAAGAATTACGAAGTAATTAACACAATTCCAACTTTTAATTACGGATATCTCGGAAATGGTTGTGCCATAAAAAAACTTATTTGTAGTAAATTGTGTGCCTCAACGAGGTCTACATTTTTACTTTCTCTACTACGCATAGTAAGTAGGGGAAGTATTGCATTCCACCCAAAAACTCTATACCGAGATTTCACTAGAAATACATGTTTTGAGGCCTCCTGAATCCAACAAAGGTATTTTTGGAAACATGACCGTGTGTGTGTCTGTATCTGTGTGTCTGTCTGTGAACAGCATAAATCAGAAACGAACAGTCGGATAAACACCAAACTTGGTATTTGGTTCAGTATCTTCCAGAGATGCGACACGAAGGTTTTCAAAAAAATCCCCCCACTCCAGATTACCTTTATATGGAACATTTTTCGAAAATTATAGTTTTTTTCAAAAATGGCTCTAACGATTTTGATTCAAATATCATATATTTAAGATACTTTCATGTCAAATAAAATGTATATCTTGAATTTTGTGGGAATGTCTCCAAATGTGTTCTTCATTGTGAACGACATTTGCATAACTGGTAAACCATAGGAAATAGACAAAATTTTACTGCACAAAAATATAGATCGCGTTAAAATAAACAATTTATGTCATATACATTTTTTGTTGTTGAGTGAACCATTTTCAAGATATTGCCTGTTATTCCCTTAAGTTTTCCAATCCTTATACTTTTTCTCAAATGGGAATTCGTCATTAATTTTTTTTGGTCCTGGTAATGCAAAGAGAATGGAATACTCCGCATAGCAACCAGCTCTTAAAATATTTGACTAAAGCCTTGCATCTACAAGAAAATTAGCAATAAGATTAACATCTCGATTAACATGAAGCAAATGGAGAATAAGCGTTTGTAAAAATAGTTTGTAGAGAAAGCCATGTGAGTATAACACATTAGATTTCTTTGGGTGTAGAACCTTTTCGTTTATCGCTTAACGTTCAGCTGTTGCAGAAGATTATACAAAATTTCTTCCAACTAAAGTGGACTCCACAGGCTATTCCCTGAAAATTCAAGTTACACATTTTATTTGTCATGTAAATACCTTTAATGTTCCACGTAAACGGTTGTTGGGGTGGGAGTATTTTCTTGAAAATCTTTGTGTCGCACCTTTGGAAGATACGAATTGAATACCAAATTTGGTATTTATTCAATATTTCGATTTGGAGCTATGCTCTTCACACACACACACGCACAGACAGACACATACACAATTACACACACATATCTTTTCCTGAAAATTCTTTTCTTGGATTCAGGGTACCTCAAAGCATGTATTTCCGGTGTAATCTCGGTATCGAATTTTTAGGTGGAATATAATACTTCCCTTACTTACTACGTAGTAGAGAAAATAAAAAAGCACCTTTAGAAAGAGGCCTACGTGTGTGTCTGTGAACAGTATAACTCAAAATCGAAAGCAATTGGTATTTAAATTCGCTATCTTCCAACATGCGACACAAGGATTTTTAAGAAAATCCTCTCATTCCCAACAATCCTTTACATGGGAGACTAAAGGTATTTACATGACAAATAAAATGTAATCTTTAATTTTCTGGGAATAGGCTTTTTCATTCTGGTAGAATGTTGCATAAGCTTGTATAACTGGTAAACGTTAAGCGATAGACGAAAGCGCACTACACAAAAGATGTAGATCTCTTTAAAACACACAATTTACTACAAATAACATTATTTGTGGCAAAAGCCATTTCCAAGATTTCCCCATTAATGATTATTTGAATTGTCAATACTTTGTCATTATTTTCAAGTACTGTTTATTTTCAATTGTTTCTCGCGATGTCATGGAACCACTGGAATTTTAAGGCCAACATTAGCGTCCAGTTCTTAAACATTTGACTATTGCTGTTCCTTTTATGTCTATAACGAAATGTGAAATGTAGCTATTTCTGCAGAGGAATATTTGGTTTATAATAAAGTAGATAGGCGCCGTGGCCGAGTGGTTAGACCGCTCGCCTCCCTCCTAGGCGGCCCGGGTTCAATCCCAGGGACCTGCATGTGGGATTTGTGGTGGACGAAGCGGTGTCTGCGCGGGTTTTCTCCGGGTTCTCCGGTTTCCCCCGCCATTCATTCCACCAACTGCTCCATCATCACCTTTCATTTCATCCATTTCGTTTCATCTACTTCCTTCACCCCATACCAGGCATCGGGCTGATAACCCATCCTGGATGCTCTGTCTGATCCATGAGTGTCTACTCCTCGACAGGCCTCTGACCCCAGGCACCCGCTTGTAAGTCCTGGGGAGTGTAAGTTCTACATAAGAGGAGGGTAAACAGATAATGAACGAATAAAGTAGATAGAAAAAGTAGTAGTTCACGATTGAGGGTGGAGAAAGTCATGTGATCTAACACATCATATTTATTGGAAATTTCACAGCAAACATCACTGAAAACTGCATAAAATTCTATTTGGCAGCAGTCCTAGTGATTCAGATAATTATCAAGTTCATGCAAGGGGTAGATGAATTTCATGCCTCAGAATTAATAACATTGATTTCACATCAGTTTATGAATGCATTCTTAGGTTTCGAATGAGACCTTTAGCAATAGAATTGCTATTTTAATATAGTGGACATTACTAAGTCTCGGAAGTTGGGATATTCTGCGCCTAAGCCACCGATATTTAATTTCAACAAGCACCTCCTACCGCCATGGAAGTACTAGTCGGCCACGATACTAGTGCGTTCAGTGGAAAAAGGAACTAAATAGTTATGGAACAAGTCGGCGGGGCATCGGCAGGGAAGTCAGCTAAAGAGAACATCCAATGGCCATATTGCATTTACTACTACTGAGACCTGCAAATGTAGTACTGTTTTCATTGTGCAACTGTGTATTCCCTTATCCCTTGTACCTCACTTCCCTCCGATTCCTAGACGTTGGGCATGTCAACACAAACAGTGGCGCCCTCCTCCAAGCGAACTCATATAGTGACCAACTAGTACTGTTACTGAGTACACGTATGTAGCCTTGTATCTGTATCCCCAGTTGACCGCAAGGCACACCGGGTCCCAAGTTCGAATCTTAGACATCACATTCAGCAGACAACAGGCAAAAGTGAAGTCTTAACCTCAAAACAACTGTGGTTGCTTTGCACTGGATGGAAATTGGCCGTCGCTTTCATGCAATAGCAGACATATGAAAAGTAGTTGTTTAAAATTGTAGTATTGAGGATTAGAGTGAATGGCACCAGCACATTGATATATTATAAGGGAGATTTATCTGCCTTTTTGTGTGTGAAGACTGCTAAAGATAACATAGATTGGATTATATTTTTTGTGTACGTCCATTTTTGTTTGCTTTTACCCATCATATGACCTGTGGCATACTGTGATCTCTTGTAATACTTATCATTCTTTTAAATTCCTGTCGACTTTCAGTTGTTTCTCGCGATGTCATGGAAACAATATGAAACTTTTAGATCATCATATAGTGTCCATTTCTTAAATACTTGCCTATGTTCTCTTTTTATCTATAACGAAATGTGTAATGTAGCTATTTCTGCAAAGCTTTATTTGGATTAAAATTTAGTAGATAGAGAAATAAGCTTAAGTAAGAATAGTTTGTATACCCGCTACTAAAGATAGAGTGTAGAGAAAGTTATGTGAATGTATCACATCAGATTTTTTAGTTATGCTGTTAACATAAACACGTCGACGTGTATCCAAAAGGATTTTTTTGGTTCAGGGTCCACAAAACATGCATTTACATATTAATTTTTGGGTGGAATACAATCTACTTACCTACTATGTTAGGTGGTGGAGAAAATGAAACGTTAAACAATCCCATGCTATCCTTCTTATACTGAAATAAAAAACGCATGAGGATTGTACAACGGAGGGGGGACACCCGGCACACTTAGATCTACATAGTTATGCTGTGGCTACCACCCCAGGAGAAAGGGATGAAGTGAAGGAACCAGAGGAGGCTACAGGTCACAGAGATGCACGGAAGTCCTTAACAATTCCAGGCTCGAAGACCCGTCCCACTGCTGGAGCTGCCTAGAGTGATCGACACGTCGACCAAATAGCCCTCTATGTCCACAGGCAGTACCTTTCACTTTGAGAAAGCATCTGTGCCATTTGTTCGGTACCGCCATACGCCAAGAAACCTACAATATACCTGAAAGTTGAAAGGAAATCGAATGAAAGGGAAGTGATGGAAAGGAAACAGATATAGATTAAAATTCACCCCAGCATTCCCCTACCGACGCGGTAAAATTTCGAAAATCCCAAGGTTAGAGTGATAGGTCAATGAGAATCGAGTCGTCCTCCGTGGTGTAGTGGTTACCATGCCAGCCTCTAGTTTCCGAGGTCGCAGATCCAAACCCGGCGGAGGGTGATGGATTTTTTTTTGGCGTAAAACTCCTTAGCATGGCTTCCTTATGAAAGAAAGTAAAGCCGGTAGTCTCGTGTCGTAGATTTACGGCATGTAAAAGAACTGAAGCCTGATAAGGAGGCCTCTGAGGAAAATACTCGGTCTTTGACGCCAAATATAGAATGTGACGCTAAGGACCACAGCAATTAAAGAGCGTCCAGAAATAAAAAACGTTATTATTATTATTATTTCTTCTTATTATTATTATTATTATTATTATTATTATTATTATTATTATTATTATTAACGATAATCAAACCTGGAATCTCCAAAATGCGAGTCTCACGCTCCTGAGAGCCATCTCGCTCGGTGAATGAAATAATACAAATGTTGCTGCAGGAACCAAACCGTATTTTGAACAATGTGGAATATTCCCTTCTTATGTTGCTGCATATCTGCTGAGCATCTTACATGATCCAGTAGTGTGTCTATAATAAACATGGTGCGCCATATTGTGGCCTTATCCAGCTATGAATTTCAATTAGTTACAAACCCTCGCCTCTGCAACAAAAACGAAAAACTGAATGCTGTTCTTCTCTAGTGCGCTTTAGGCAATATTTTAGTTCTAACGGCGTTATACCACTGTTCTGAAGTATCCCTATGGGCCCTACGATGTACGCAGTCTGCGCTTTAAAATTGTTTTTTTTCTACACAATAAATTATAACCTTTACTTTAGTGACTCGATCGCAGAGATACGTTGTTGTAAAGAACAACCTAGACCGAGGGATTCATAAAATAGCCCTCTAGATGGATATTTTCTTTCAAAGAGTGACTATATTGAAAAAATGTACTTTTTTACGTTCACGTGACTTTCTGTAACCACTATATGCTTATTTATGTTCATCTTCTAAAAACTATTTTTGCAAAACTTAATTGTCTATCTCTTTATTTAAATTTCTATAACTGTTTACACAAATAATTTCATTACAAATTTAGTTATAGGTGCAAAGGGAATAGAGGTAGCCAAATATTTAAACACTGATCGCTAAATCTTGGCCGCGAAATACCAATCTGTTTCCTTGACATGATACCGTAATTATTGACGAGCAGAGATGAATAACTAAATAAAGAAATAGCATTAAGATAGAGAAATAATTGCAATAAATAAATCTCATATATTAAATCAGTGTGTAATGTAAAACGTTTGAGTTGAAATATTTGTCCGTAAAGACGAAGGTAATTAGGAAGTCAGATTGGCGAAAGTCATTACTATCAGCCGAATTAGCGAACACATTAACCTAATGATTCTGGGAATTCAGTTAAGTTATAAGCTCATTACGTTTACTGGATTAAATAGGCAGAATTCTGAAAACAGAAAGGCACTCAAATTCTGAGATTTTACCTAAGAACCTTTGTAACAGAGTCACACGTAGGATTTTAAGTGTTTCCTCGGACACGATGTATAGTTGGAAGGGGAATTAATATGTACACGGAGCTAAAAGTAATAAAGGTGTGCAATTTAAGATCAGAGAGTTACTCTCTCACTCTCTGGTATCGGCACTAGTACTTACATTCGTTTGTGCACACCTTCATGCACACAGTTCTGCATACATTACTCTTCCTCACTCTCTCTCTCTCTCTCTCTCTCTCTCTCTGGTACGGCACTATTGCTTATATTCGTTCGTGCACACCTTCGTGCATACAGTTTTGAATACATCATCTCGCTCTCTCTCTGGTACCGGATCTATTACTTATATTCTTTCGTATACACCTTTGTGCATACAGTTATGCATACATTACTCTCTCTCCCTCTCTGCTACCAGCACTATTACTTACATTAATTCCTGCACACCTTTGTGCATACAATTGTGCTTACATTACTTCCCTCTCTGGTACTGACACTATTACTTACATTTGTTCGTGCACACCTTCATGCATACTGTTGTGCACACATTGCTCTCGCTCTCTCTTTCTGGTAGCGGCACTATTACTTAGATTCGTTCGTGCACACCTGTATCATTTCCCTCTCTCTCCCTCTCTCTCACTGGTATCAGCACTGTTACATACATTCGTTCGTGCACGCCTACGTGCATACATTATTGACTCTGATAGTGTCACTGGTACGTACTGCTTGCGTGATAATTTAAGCGCTCAGTGACGCGCTTTGTGAGTAGCGTTTCGCTGCTGTTGCGAGAGGTCTCACCGGTAAGCATTTTAGCGACTCACACTAAGTTCCTTCACTAGTTTCTTTTATTGTAGAAACAGTTATTTTAAACCACGACTTTGATACTGTAGAATTGTAATAATTCAGTTATTACAATTTCGAGGGCTACAATTCAAAGCCAGTCTACTTCTTCGTCTCAAACTGTCGGCAACTGACTTCAATAACTCAAATATTAGTTCATAATAAGTTCTTCAGTCAGTTTAAACTGGTATTATCCTTTACAATACATCCATGCATACCCTGAAGGAAAGTACTCATAGCTAGGCAAAGTAAACGGCTTCAAAGTTCACGACCATCGATCCTGTATCAGACTTCGCGAGAAACAACTCCAAAAACCATGACAAAAGTATTGAAAAACTCAAACCGATGCCAACGGATATTTCAAAAATGGCTAAAAGAATTTATTTCGAAGAATTCTAGATTTAAAGTGATATACATTTTTTGTGTAGTGCATTTTTGTCTATTTGGTTACCAGCTATGACAAAATTATACAATCTTCCTTCGGGATGCAAGGCTTTTAACGCTATTTTCAGAAAATTCAGGATCTGTGTGCATATTATTTGTCGTAATATGTCTTAAATATATTACATTTTAATAAAACTTCCTACAGACATTTTTGAGAAAATAATAAATCCATAACAATGTTCCATGTAAAGGGTAGTTTTAGGTGAGGGAATTTTCTTGGAAACCTTCGTGTCGCATCCTTGGACGCTCAACTTAAATACCAAGTTTTATATTTATCAAACATTTGATTTTAGAACTATGCTGCTAACTCTCTCTCTCTCTCTCTCTCTCACACACACACACACACACACGGGTTTATCTAAGAGTGCTTTTTTGGATTTCGGATGCCTCAAAAGATATATTTCTGGTGAAATCTCGACTTGTATTAGATGGGTTGAATGTCATACTTTTTCTTATATACTGGTAGAGAAAGTAATATATTATAGCCATGCAACTTTCTCTATACCCTATCATATATTTTAATATCTGTTTTAGGAATTATTTATGAATACCTATTCCGTGTTAATCAAGACACACTTTCACAGAAATTGTTTTATGCAACCCTATCATTACAATAGTCAATATCATGCATAATTGGCTCATTATAGCACAAGTGACATAATAGAAATGACATATTCCTATAACAATTGCGTAATGTTGTCGTGAGTTATAGAGAGAAGATGAAACCGTTTTATGATATTCTTTCCTCTGAGAAATCTTCCGTACATTATTAAATGTAGAATAATTCAGTTCTGAATTTACTATAACTTACCATAATGTACTGATAATAGGCTACACTACAGTCCGTAGCACATGCTCACTTCCCTCCCAGGAAGGGATTGCATGCTAACTGTCTTTTTTATCATTTCAACGCTTCAGATAATAAATAAAATACAGTGAGAGAAGCTAACGTCTTATTCACGTCAGCTATTGATGCCGAATTATTTAATCCTACAATTTATACTGCTATAATTGCATAAAATATTGTATCCTACTTGTGGGTAATCTAAATCTAACACTCGTGAAAATTGTTACACTCACTGTCTTGCATGCGAAAAACATTCACTTTCGCCATAATGATTAAGATTATTCTCTTGTTTTATGAATTGCTATTATTATGTTTTGTTGAGGATATACAGGATCGTTCTTTGGGGTGAGACCATAGTACAATGTTTAAAAACAGGTTTCCACATATTGGCTTTGATAGAACATAGTTTTTGCATGATCAGACGAGAAACAAAACAGTGGTGAACTAAAACTTTAATAAATCTGATATGTTACACGCGCATGAGTTTCTCTATTATTTTACAAACTATTTTTAATAAATGCTTATTCTCCATCTACTTCATGTTAATCGAGATGTTAATCTTATTGCTAATTTTCTTGTAGATGCAAGGGGAATATGGTAGGCTTTAAGCGATAGTCAAATCTTTTAAGCGCTGGTTACACGTGGAACATTCTATTCTCTTTGCATGTCCAGGACATTAAAAAAACAAACAAACAAACAAAAAGCGAATAACGAACTCCCATTAGAGAAAATGTGTAAGTATTGGAAAAATTCAAACAAATAACAAGGAATATTGTTATACACCGGGGTGAAGACAAAAGGTTTGTAACTAAAATATTAAATTTAGTTACCTCGGCATAAGCATTGGGGCACGTAGACAGAGGCAACCAGAAAGCTACCAAGAGCTTGTTGCACAAAACTAAAGCGAGGCGTGGAATATTTTTAAATAATTACATTTGAATTTACATTTTACTCAGGTTTATTATAAATCAAGGTGCGCTGCATGGTACACAAAAAGGTCAAACTCAAAACACTGGGGGAGATGCCCCACGCACATACTCCCATCACACATACACCCGTTCCCTCCGAAGATTTACATGAGAGTCGACGCTACTCTGGCTACAACAAGCCACGCTATAACACGCACACACACACATACACACACACACACATATATACACACACAGCTCTTCCCACTATTGCCTTCACCCCAACTAGGAAATGGAATTGCCGCGCCACACAATAATTACACGCAAACATAACAATCAGCTCAACAATATTATATACAGCAATAATGTGTCTGACGCGACAATACACACACATACATTACAATAAGTCGGAATTGGGTCACTCCACAAAAAGTCTATATGACGTAAATTGTGTGTTTTAACGAGCTCCACATTCTTTGTGTAGAAAAAATTTGTCTATCTCTTACGGTTTACCAGTTATAGAAAAGCCATTCAGAAAGAGAGGACTTTTGGGGATATTCCCAGAAAATTCAGGATTTACATTTTATTTGCTATAAAATATCTTAAATGTGTACTATTTAATCAAAATCGTTAGAGCTATTTTTGAGAAGAAACAAAATTTTCGAAAAATGTTCCATATAAAGGGTAGTCTGGTGTGCGGGAATTTCTTGAAAATGTTCGTATCGCATCTATTCACAGGCCACAGACACACATACACGCACACACGGACCCTTTTCTGAAAGTGCTTTTTTTGGGATTCGGGGCACCGGTGAAATCTCGGTATCGAAATTTTTGGTGGAATGTAATACCTCCTCTGCTTACTATACGCAGTAGAGAAAGTAAAAAGTGTTTTACTTAAAACACCTATAGGAAAATTCCAACGAGCAACGTCGAATATCTTGGAAATGATTAACGCTACAATTTTTTTGTTCAAAGTTATACATTTTTTTAACAACAACTACATCAGCCTTGTAGTATGATTTTTCTCTATCTAATGGTTTATCAGTTATAGAAAATTGTATTAAATACCATCTTGATGAAAGCACTGACAGGCCACTCACAGAAAACTTAGGTGGTTGCTTTTATGTCAATTTTTTTATTTTTAATCAAATCGTTAGAGTTGTTTTTGAACAAGCAAAGAATAACGTAAGTTCTTGCATCCAAAGAGTTTTATGGTTTTGGGGGATTTCATCAAAACATTCGTATTCCATTCTGGAAGGATGGTTGGTATTCATTCAACTATTCGTTTCTTGGCTATGCTTTTCAGGAAACAGTCATGCTGACATTTGTTTAATTTCTGGATTTTTGGAACCTCAGCATAGGTGTTTTCCGACAAAATATAGATACCGAATATTTCGGTGGATGGAGTGATTCTACATGCTTCCATAAGAAATCCAAAAGAAATTTTGTAATTTTGGTTAAACTTAGGTCTTCTTGTTTTTCTTTGATGTACGTTCTTCAAAATTTTCAAGAGTCGGATTTAGGTCAGCTCTTATTTAAACGGCCTTTTGCATGTATCAACAGATACAAATCCAAAGGATTGACCTCAAGCGAGCCTGCAGATGACAGAACTGTTCTTCCCTTAGCAATCCATCTTCCACATGGCATTCTAACTATATGACTAAAATGTAAGTATAGCAGGTGCATACATTACAAAAGACACGTTAGTCACAAATGTACACATGTTCCATGGCAACATAACTCAAATTGGAATATGAGTGCAACAGCTGATTAACCTGATAAAATCACTGGGTTACGTAAAAAATTGGACTATTTGTCACATACAGCTATTGGATTATACCTCGAAATACTTAATGAAAGCTTTCAATCAAATCTCCAAACTAGGCATTTCCGGACATAGATTTATATTATAGTCATGTTCCCCAACTGATTGGAGCTCTGACTTTCAGATGCCAGCCAGTTTTAAATTGGCCAAGTGCATAGTAGGTGCTTCATAAGTAATATAATTTATATGTGCTGGTCACTGTAGAAGTTTTAAGTATAAATATCGTTGTAAGAAATTCTTAAATGAAAATCTACAACTGAAAGGTAAAGAGACGCTACCAAAGGACTTCCTTAATACGCCTCATTCAACACAGACACAAAGGAAGGAAAGACAAAGAAAGGTAACAAAGGAAGACAGAGACGTACAGATTGGGCGAGAAGCCCCCGTACCCCTGTTAGTATCAAATGTTATTATGCTATGTGGCTGTTTTACTTCTTATCAATTGCCGGAATCAATTGTTAGAATTCATGGTTACACGTTTTCGCAGTCGAATTTTAATTTATAGCCATGGCAGATGTGAGCGGTCATAGTTACACTATTGAGGAGCGCTTAGCAGTATTAAAGACAGGCCGCGGAGGGGAAGGAAAAAGACACGAGAAGAAACATGTGCCGGAATCTCTGCTTCGATTGAACAATCTCCTATGAAGTCAATACGCAAACGTGCTTCGGAACTCGGTATACCGAGGACAACAATGCGAGATCACATGAAAAAATCTTATGTGTTACACTCACATGACTTTCTCTACTCTTGTACAAACTATTTTCACAAACGCTTATAGATATCGAGATGTTAATCTTATTGCTAATTTTCTTGTAGGTGCAAGGGGAATACGGTAGGCTTTAAGCGATAGTGAAATATTTTAAGCGCTGGTTGCTATGTGGCGCATTCCATTCTCTTTGTATGTCCAGGACATAAAAAAATGAATAACGAATTTAAGGGAATGACGAGCAATATCTCGAAAATGGTTCACTCAACAAAAAAAATGTATATGACATAAATTGTGTATTTTAACGATATCTACATTTTTGTGTAGTAAAATTTTGTCTATCTCTTATGGTTTACAAGTTATGCAAAAGTCGTTCACAATGAAGAATACTTTTGGAGACATTCCCAGAAAATTCAAGATATACATTTCATTTGTCATGAAAATATATTAAACATATTATATTTTAATCAAAATCGTTAGAGCCATTTTTGAGAAAATTAAAATTTTCGAAAAATGTTCCAAGTAAAGGGTAATCCGGGGAGGGGATTTTCTTGGAAACCTTCGTGTCACGTCTCTGGAAGATACTGAACCTAAATACCAAGTTTGGTGTTTATCCGACTGTTCGTTTCTGAGTTATGCTGTTCACAGACACACACACACACACACACACACACACACACACAGACACACGGATATGCTTCCAAATTTTTTTTTTGGATTCAGGGGGTCTCAAAACATATATTTCGGTGAAATCTCGGTATCGAATTTTTTTGGGTGGAATACACTATTTCCTCTACTTACTATACGTGGTAGAGAAAGTAAAAAGATCTTAAGCTCAGACACCTTTTCGACCGACGTTCGTAAACGAGTTATTGGATTGAGACCAGAATGAGCACGTTTTAGCATGCCGTGCTTTGTTAACTCAATTTCCAAATTCAGTGGACCGTGACAAGTTTATGTTTTCAGATGAATGTGCGATTTATAGGGACTCACGTGCTAGAAATATTGGCCAAAGGGAATCCTCATTACACAGTCGAGTTAGAAAGGAATCCGCCTCACGTCATGATATGGGCAGCGATGACATTACAATATCTGCTGGAACCGTATATTTTTGAAGGGACTGTAAATGGCGCAAATATTTACACATGTTACAAACATGGTTAATACCTCGGCTTGAGGAAAGGGGCCTCACAGAACGCATATGGTTGCAGCATGATAGAGCACCTCCTCACTGCGCTTACAGTGCGCGAGTTTCCAGGACGGTGGATAGGTTGTGGTCCATCAGCAACACCAGCTCCCTTGAAATGGCCACCAAGAAGTCCTGACCTCCCCACACCTGACAACTCGTTATAGGCAGTCATTAAGGCGCATGTATCTGCACGTCGTTACGCTACAAACGAAGAACTCGCAATAATGCTGTTGAGGATGTATATCGCACTATAACACCGGACATACTCAAGAATATGTCAAGCAGAACGTGGAGGCTATGGAACTGTGTTTACAGCATGATGGGTACATATTGGACACTTAATATGTAAGTACTTGTGCTAAAATAAATTAGCATTCGATACTAGGGGTACGGGGGCTTATCACCCACTCTGTGGTGTCGTAAGTGTTTACCTAGATCAGTCAAGAACCCGTTGAAGTAAGGTACACAACGAAAATACTTTTCCAAAAATGTCCTTTGACTTGACCTTTGCCAATGTGGGTAACTGTAATAAATTTGAAAATATGAATGAACGAATGAGACTTACTGTATCTGAAATTCCAGGTAAGACAGCGTCAGTAAGTGTCATGACTGGCATTGTATAAAAGGAATTGCGGGAGATTAACACAGGTTGTTGTTCTTCTTCTTGCTTAGTACTCAGCCATTCGTTTTGAGAGAACATGCTGAAGCGATGTGTAAGGATTAAGGAACATACACAATTATCTTGGGAATAAGGTCAAGTGTTAACAATCAGTGCTTATACCTGCACGACCACACCTGAGATAAAACGCACAGCAACGGAGATTGCTTCTTCGTAGCAAATACAACCTACCTACAGACTCATCGCCTATCCGCAACCAAACATCCGTTCGCTATTGGTGACAGGAACACGACCCAAAGCTTATCCAAGTCCTTTTGATGAAGTATGAAAAATTTTACCAATGTTTTAGTAAAATAAATTAACAATATTCGCCTATTGTGTGCACTTTTCATAAACAACGAATTATTCCACTCCACATCTGCAATAATATTATCTCTTTATGGCAATCATGAAACCAATGTACAAGGCAAATTGAGTTCGTTGAGTTTTTCAATAATCGTTTCCTCTGATAACTGATACAATGCTTAATTTTGCACATTCATTTTCCAATAGTTTTGGATTTATTCGCGTTTAAAAATGTGTCATTTCGATGGCTTACCTCTGCTGTATAGTTAATTATAGGCTTTAGTCTGCAATACACGATAATTGCGGAAACAAATTATCCCTCTGGAAATTCGATGTGAATCAATCACATTTGCATTATGAGTTGGTATAGAAAATACGTAATGATTATAAAATTTGTCATGGGTGGTCATTGAATGCCCGGAACCTAAACCTGTGTTATGCTGTAACTCTACAAAATAATTTCCGTTTCAGATATATTTTTTCAATTCAATGCAGGGGCTTATTTATGGGTTAACAAGTTCATGGTTTACAAGGTAATTATGCTATTTTTTTATTTTGTCTACTACGTATAGTAAGTAGGGGAAGTATTGCATTCCACCCAAAAAGTCGATACTGACATTTCACCGGAAATAATGTTTTGAGCATTCCTGAATCCTAAAAAAATACTTTTAGATAAAGGTCCGTGTATGACTGTATGTATGTTTGTAAACAACATAACTCAAAAACGAAAAGTCGGATAAATACCAAATTTGGTGTTTAGGTTCAGTATCTTTCAGAGATGCAACACAAAGATTTTCAAGAAAATCCCCCTACCGCAGACTACCCGTCATAGGGAACCTTTTTTGAAATTTTTGATTTTCTCAAAAATGGCTCCAACGATTTTGATTAAAATATCACATATTTTACATATTTTCATGACAAATAAAATGCATATCTTGAATTTTCTGGGAATGTCCCTAAAAGTCCTCTTCTTTCTGAATGGATTTTGCATTACTGGTAAACCGTAACAGATAGACAAAATTTTTCTATATAAAAATTATAGAGCTCATTAAACACACAATTTGTCATATACATTTTTTAATGAACCATTTCCCAGAGATTCCTGTTTGAATTTTCCAATACTTACACTGTTTCTCAAGTGGGAATTCGTTATTCGTTTTTTTATATCCTGGACATACAAAGAGTGCTCCACATAGCAACCAGTTCTTGAAAGATTTGACTATCCCTTAAAGCCTACCATATTCCCCTTGCACCTACAAGAAAATTAGCAATAAGATAGCTTGTGAAACGTTTATCTCGATTAACATGAAGTAGATGGAGAGTAAGCGTTTGTAAAATAGTTTTTAAAGAGTAGAGAAGCTCATGGAGTGTAATACATCAACTGTTTATAAACTATGGGGAGAATACTCAATTACTAGCAAAAACCCAAATGTCTTCTGCCTTACTTTGCACAAAACGTTTGTTTTCAATTAATTTGATATAACATAATGTGCCTTCATCTACTTTTTCTATTACGCACTTACAGTAAGCTGTTGAGAGCACAGCGAAAATGCATGTTTTGAGGCTCCCTGAATAAAAAGAACATATTTAGAACAAGGTCAAGCGTTCATAACTCAAGAATGAAAAGTCAGATAAATAAATTAAATTATTATAAATAAATGAATTTTCTATTTAAATTCAGTGTCTTCCAAAGATGCGAGACGATTTCCAAAAAACCTCCAACCCAACTCCCGTTATATGGAACATTTTTCGAAATCTTTGATTTTGCAAAAGTAACTATTAAAATATAATGTCCTAATAATATTTGCATGACTTAGAATCTATTGCTGGAATTTTCTGGGAATAGCCTTTGAAGTTCTTTCATTCGGAAGGTATTGTATATAATTTTATATAAGCGATACACGAAAAGGTGCTATATAAAAATGTAGATCTCTTTAAAACACACAATTTATTTGAAATAACTTTTTGTGGTATAAGCTATATTTGACATATCCTTAACTTACCTATTGTTTCCATGAACATCGGTATAGATACCGATGTTGTATACCTATGTTATCTCATGATTAGTAATCCTACAAAATACCTCTAGCTGCGATTTCATAGAAATTTTGGTGTTAGGTTCTGACTCTTTCGCTTCCTATTCTTTCTTTTAGTTTTACTTCCTCTACTGCTTACCGTAATCCGTGGAGGATTGCATTCCACCCAGAAATTCGGTAAGGATATTTCATTGAACATGCAGGCTTTGAGGTTCTCCAAATTCAAAGAAAACATTTTTAGAAAAAGATCCTCACACATGTGTGTCTTTGAAGAATATAACTCAAAAACGTCAGTTTCGTACTAGTTCCCCACTACAGTGTCTTCGTTTTATGCCAAGGCCAGCCGCCTTATAAGCGTATTGGCTCAGACGAAAGTGACCTCGCCAGTATGCCACTGCGCAGAAGCGGCGCAGGACGTGTCAAGTGTACGTCTATCAGCTGTGAGCAGTCTCAGTCGTTGCTTTGTCTTCGTGTTGTGAAGTGTTTTGACATTACGTGTGTTCTGTGATTTATTTAGGAATGCTGTTCTCTTATTAGTCCATAGAAATGACTACCAACAAATTCACGCTTGAACAGCTTATTTTTATGTGTGATACATACGTGGAAACGAATCATGTAGACAGGTGTGTAGACAATTTCCTGGCTATCCAGTTGAGGGTAGAGACACCGTGAGATGTTTGGTCAATAAATTTAGAACAACGGGATCGCTAAACGCTAAAAAATAAAGTTTATAGGAACAATCCCCACATCATAGGCGAACTTAGGGGCAATATAAAAGCAGAAATTATGAACATTACACAAGAAGAACTTATGCATGTGAATGGTAATTTCATCCGACGATGCCAAAAATGTCTTCGCGCAGATGAACACCACTTTCGACAACACTTATAACAAGGTTAGTACTCATTACAATGTTACTAACACTCTGACTAAGTAACGCTGGGGTTACGGAACGGAAAACCCGCAGTGTAGTAGTCTGTTTGCGGAGCACGCATTCGCACGATCCTAGGCATTGGCATTGGCACTGTACCTTCTATATGGAAAATACTTCGTTATTTTTAATTTCCTCAAAAATAACATTATCAACGTTTATTAAAAGATAATACATGTGAATTAATAATGTGACAAATTAAACCTATTTCTTGAATTTTCTGTGAGTGCCTGGAAGTCTTTTTGGTAACAACCGAATTACGCATATTTTGTGTATAACTGGGAACTCTTAAGATACAAAGAATCACTTAAGGAAAATTTTGAGATTAATAAAATACAATTTGTGTAAAATATTTATTTAGTCAGTTTCAAATATATCACGTTGAATCCTTATACGCGAACTTATAGCAACAGGATACGAGGTTTGCCCGCACGAGGGTGCATTAGGATTCTTTTCACAACGATATGTTTTTTTAAAGCTTAGAATCCATATTAGTTTATTGAAAAAAATATTAGTCGTTTGATTTTTCAAAATTTAAGTAAAATTTAACAGACGTAACGCGTCAAAATTTATTCACGAAACTCATTGAAAGGCATTCTTAGGCAGGTCAGGCTAAAAACAAAATAGTTCAAGATATTGGATCCTATTAATACTTCCTCTATTGTTGGAAATTGCATATTTCTGAGATTGCCTTTATCACTTTAGATTGAAGGTAAAATCAAACCAGAGTGCCAACATTAAAATATCTAGATCCCTGACACAAGATTAACGTACAAGGCACACTTTACACATTTAGTCCAAAAACTAAGAAACAGATTTCACCAGGTAAAGTTCTTAATATAGAATGCATCTTTATTGGTGTCATATGTTTGGGGGACGTGTACCTGACATCCAAATGGTAATAAAAGTTCATATGAATATGGGTCTGAAAATCATTTATTTCAGAGTTATAACACATAATCGAAATTTAGAAAAATTGCTTCGATGCATGCATTAAGCCTGCGTTCCATGCTCCGGCGTACTCCGTTGAAAATTACTGGTGTGTTTCGTTTTTGGTCAAATCCAGTTTGGATACGTCCTCTCAAAATGTCAACATCAAGTACAGGAGTGGTATAAACCAAAGGCATCAAATGCCCCAAGACGAGGGAATCCATTGGATTCAAATCAGGTGATGGAGCAGGCCATGTAATGGGTACCCCTCGGCCAATCATTTTTGCGGAAATCGATCATTAAAAAATTTACGAATGTCATACTGAAATGAGCTGGAAGACCATCGTGTAAAAACCACATTCATTGAGTGATGTCCAGAGGCACATTATCAGTTAAGTGATGCAACTCCTTTCTGAGAAACAGGAGATAGGTTTGTCCACTCAGATGCGGAGTAGGGAGCAATAAGGCGATCATGAATGATTCCACTCTAAACGTTGAGAGAGAACCTCTGTTGATGGTGGTCCTGTCGTACTTCATTAGGATTTTCAGATGCCCAATAATGAGTGTTATGAAAGTTGAAGATGTGAGTAAAACCAGCCTTATCCGTGAATATGATACAGGCTAGGAAATTGATGAACACATGCGTTGACAGAAACGATTCTTGGCTCAAAGTCCGCCTCATTTAATCCTTGCACACGTTGAAGGTGATACGGGTATAGAATATTTTCATGCAGAATTCTCCAGATAGTCATGTGACTAACTCTTTCCCCTACAGCCATACGTCTTGTGCTTTGTGATGGGTCTGCATCCACAGCATGAAGAACTCGTTCTTCAAGCTGAATGCCTCGTACCGCTCTTGGTCTCCCAAAATCCCTAGTACTCTTTTCAAATGCATCATTCTCTCTCAAGCGCTGGTGAATTCGTTCGAATGTTCTTGCACACGGTAACGGCCTGTCAGGGTACCCTTCTGCATAAAGTTCACGTGATCGTGCTGCATTGCCATCTGCACAGCTATACGTGTAGTGCATAACCGTCTGTTCCCTCATTGTCACAGTAATCTGTTCGTGTTATCTTTTTTCTGAGCGCCTGTTATTGTTTTACTATTTTGAATTTTGGGTTCTTTGTCCTCCGGCTAGCGATTATTATTCAGTGGAGCAAATATCTCTTGAGCAGGGCGTGTAAACGGAAAGGAGTTGTTACTAAAAGATAACACTGATAAAAGAATTTGTTTTTACACCTTCATTGCTGTCACACTTAATTAACTTCAAATATTTAATCTTGATACACGCCTGCCTGAAACTGTTACATTTTCGAATGTAACTATAATCACTTATTTGCCGCGTACTATTAATTCGCGTATTTCACATTTTGTAACTAACTTTACGACGCGAGAGATTCTGTAGAATTGCGTAACGTGTACTTCGTGAATGCTTCCTTAGAACTGTCTGACGTGTAACTCGCGAGAGAGATTTCTTAGTCCTGCGCGACGTTTACCTTGTGAATGATTCTGTAGAACTGCGCGATACTTGCCTATGGCTCAAGAATTTATGCTCCCTCATCCCGATATGCCTAAACATTACAATCGAGCTGCTATTGGTTAATAAATCGCGCCAACATTTGCGTCTATTTTTTTAGCAAATCATACTTACGAACATATATGCTTTAGGGAAGATATTCCTTCCATTTCTAAAGAAAGGCACGCTATTCTGACGTCATTTGTTTGTCTCTTCTAAGTGATAAACAACTCACCCCCTCGCTTCATTGTTACCCACTCCTATGGTCAGTTTCAGTGAGGCCGTGTAAAGTTATTTCCTAACAATGCTTATAGCTAACAAACATATAAAATCATTGTCATACAATAATGTTATTTTACACTACAATCACTCTGGCATTCACATTGTTGTGATATAAAATACTGCCTCATCATGGAATACATCTTCTTTGACCTATAACAAAGAAACGGTGTATTTTCAGACCCATGTACATATGGACTTTTTTTACTGTTTTGATGTCAGGAACACGTCCCCTAAATATAAGGATTCATCCTGTATAAGGAAGGCCATGGCTCCCTCTGAAATTCAAGAAACTAATCTACTGGCCATAAATAGACCGATTTTAACCTATTCCTAGGAGACGCGAATCGCAGGTGAAAATTAAATGTCATAAAATTGGCTTAAATAGCAGTACAGCTACTTCATCATTTGGTGATATGATATTCACAAGATGACATTAAATCGGTAGATCGAATTCAGTTGGGCGCCTAATTCGCGAGCGTACTTATAGGACATGTAGCAACAGTGCGCCCCATTTAACTTGTGAAACACGATACAGTTGTTTCTAGAATGTTCTATAAAAGATTTCATTGGCTATAAAAGTGAGTGTTCTCGCGAGGGCAGTCAGTTGAGTTGAGTCAGTAAGCGACATAAAGTGCGGTTCTCCGAGCGAGCATGTAACGATTGCTGTGACGCGCAGCGAGTGTTTGTAGATATTGTGTTTGACTTCCGAGGGAGGTGAAAGAGGAGGCTACGTCGAGAAGAACGGGAAGCGATGTGGAAGTTGAGCTGGTTCATATCAGTGAAGTGACAGAGTTTAAAGTGAAGTCCCCGAGAATGCTGAACCACGTCAAAACAGTGACAGTGAAAACTGAGGGAAGTGACAGTAGAAAAACTAGAAAAAGTCACAATATGATTAGCTGGAGTCTTCAGCACCGCCCGCCTGCTTATGCCTTTACCTTTATCTACCCCAAACGAGTTATTTGACGGTATACTAGGCTGCCATTAACAAGACAAGTATGATCATTACCGTAGGTTCGGTAGATAGCCAATAGCGCCTCTAAGTTCAGCTAGGATAGGATAGGACAGGACTAGAAGCGGAGAGGGAACTTAGCATCTCCATCTACTCAGATCTGTTGTACCTAGGCCCCTGATGAGGCACCCCCGGGAGGGAGAGATGAGCTGAGAGGAGACAGAGAGTGGCCAGACCAGGAGGCACGGCAGGCATAGTGCATGGTCTCTACCGTTTACAGATTTGAATTCCCCGGGTAGTGGCTGGTGCAGCCGGCTTCCCTTCCCCTATGAGCTTACACATCCCCTGGGTGACTGGGAACCGGAGACCGCTAGCAGTCCAGGGGCCGAAGATTTACTTAGAACTTCCTTTTCCCCCTCCCACGCCGAGAACTTCCAGAGACACTTGAAACCCTGGAGGAAACCAAGCAAATGAAAGTTGAAATGAGAATTGAGATGAAATGGGGGGACAGGAAATTAGAGAATCCTTCCCAGCATTCGCCTGACGACGCGGGAAAACCCCGAAAAAATCTATGGGTCAAGAATGTTGGCCACGGGAATCGATCCCACAACCTCCCAAATGCGGGTCAAGACGTTACCGCCTGAGCCATCCCACACGGTGATTAAAGCTAAATGAAGATCAATTTGTAAACAAGCACAGTATTGGAAAATATGATACTGCAGTACTTACTGTACATCGCTGCAGAGAGCAGTAACCAACCCTCTGATTTAAATTCCGGCTACAAGAGAAAAAAATTTAAATATCACTGCGAGGGACCTGAGGGTGTTTGTGATCATAAGATACCTCTTTGTTATATCCTTCCCCCCTGGCGGTTCATTATACCAGCAGTTCTTTATTATCTGTATTGGCATGCAACACACAAACTGCCACGGTATCTAATAGCCTGTTTATATATTCAGGTCACTTTGGAGATTGTTTCTGACACAGAGAGCAAAGCCCTAAAGCACTTCAGAGGCTTTCAGTTATTAAAAATAATAACTCGCAAAAGTTACCTCGTATAACACGTGCGTATAGCATCTGGCAGCTGTGTAGCTTGTAGGCTGCGATATGCATAATCAGGTTTTTCTATTGGAGCGCCCAAGTTTCCTTTTTAAACTTTTAGGTGAGCAATATGTCAGTTTATTCATTATTTTGCTTTAAGCGGAGACTAATAACTAATTAATGATGTAGTTTTGTTATTTGCAATTTCCTCTTTAATTTGATATACGGGGTCTTCAGATTTATTCCGCCTTTACCGCCAGTCGGTTGTCTGCGCATGACGTCAGTATTTTGAAGCAGGTTTATCACTAGAGGACTTGCGAAATATGAGTGGAAGGGGTGAATGCTAACAGTTTCGAGGCCACCTCGGTGAAATGAGACTTGTATAGTACCTTTCCAGCATTTACATTTGGAACTTCTTTCGCTTGCGTCTCGTAAATTCGCAATCTTAACATGTATGCCGACAGGTAACTCAAATAACTAGACTAGTTTTGGAGCGTAGACAGTCTGGTTCAGGCTCAACAAGTGATCGGTGATCACTTCCATCTCGCGTGCGAAGAGCGCACGAAAAGTCCTAGTGAAAAACCAGTTCTGCACCGCCGCAGTAATCAACCTGCTTACGAAGTCGGAAACGCTTGCAGTCTGAGATTCAATTCCGCACCTCTTCTTTGAGATAAGGGCCTCGTTGAACTAGTAATGCCAGTCATTTTATCCCAATAAATCTGAACACCCGGTACAATTTACCAGTGTATGCAAAATACTACAACAAATGAGAACACTATGTTTTGCTAAACGCATTTAGGTGCTCAGCGCAGCAGAAACTTTACACCTGAGACAGTTTTGACTAGGGATAAGAGGTCGATACCGTCGATACCTCGATACTCGGTGGTATTAAAGTATATTTAATACTTCCAGATAAACATTGGACACTTATTCGATACTTTTAAATTCTTAAGTTTTGCATTATTGAAAGCTCTTGCGTTTAACTTTATGCCAGATAAGCAATGAAAGGAAATAAGACTTCACATTATTGCCTCGCGTGCTCCGAAGGGTATGTTGGACTATAGTTCTTGATAAAACTTGACTGTGGGTGAATCAATGCAATATTCCAAAACATGCAAAACTATGGGTGAAGGAATATAATTAGTCATGTAACAAGCAACTTAAGTGAGTTTTGAATGAAGCTGATTTAGCTGACGCACTAAATCACGTTTCTGCAATAGTCTGGCTTGAGTCACTCTGAGAACACTTACCTACTCCGGTGACCAGAATGTGTGCATCCAGCAGAAACAAATAATACTGTGAGTGACTCACGAGATTGGCTTTGTCCTTGAACTGCAAGCGTGCAGTGAACTAGGGAGCTTCTTACCTGCGATGCAAATAGCTTAACACCAGCAGTTCAAAACGTTTGCCAACAGGCGCAGTCTAAATAATGTTTCACATGTATATGGTCATAAATATAGTGGTTTACATGTTATCAGGTTTTACAGGTTTACTTATTGAAAGTATGATCATAATTGTATTGTTTGATGCAGTAATATAATGTACTACTGATGCTACTTCGCGTAATATTTATTGTTCAGATAAAGAAAGGATATAAGTACCTTTGGAGCAGGGTGTGAAACAATAGAGCGAGAGGGAAGCACAATACAGCGCTGGCTCAGGTTCGCTTACGTCAACCACAAGGACAGAGCTGAGCTTTTGAGTCGCTGACAGTAAAACTTAAGACGTGAGATAATACGGTGCATAGAGATATGAGTATTTGTTCTTTCCTTCCATCTGCTAGTTTATGTTTACACAAGCCAAACTCGGGTCACGGCTATAGATTCGGGTATACCATAATAACAATTTCCATAAGATGGTTAGAAAATCCTTTAAAAGAAAGTCTTCTGCACAAAGTATTGTTACATATAATGGGAAGCAAAGAAATTATTATTACTATTATTATTATTATTATTATTATTATTATTATTATTAACCATGACTAATAATAAGGCATATGCAACCTGTGGCACAATCATGATAAAAATCTAATGTATCTGAATTGGTAGCCTTTTGGCGATAGTCAAATATATTAAGAACTGGTTACTATGTGGAGTATTCCATTCTCTTTGTTTTACCAGGACCAAAAAAAAAAATGAATAACAAATTTCCATTTGAGAAAAAGTACAAGTGTTGGAAAACTTAAGGGAATAACAAGCAACATCTCGAAAATGGTTCACTCAACAAAAAAAGATGCATATGACAAATTGTGTATTTTAACGCGATCTAGATTTTTTGTGTAGTAAAAGTTTGTCTATATCTTATGGTTTACCAGTTATGCAAAAGTCGTTCACAATGAAGAATACTTTTGGAGACATTCCCAGAAAATTCGAGATACGCATTTCATTTGTCATGAAATTATCTTAAACATATGATATTTAATCAAAATCGTTATACCCATTTTTGAGAAAATTAAAATTTTCGAAAAATGTTCCATGTATAGGGTAATCTCGGGTGGGGGGATTTTCTTGAAAACCTTCTTGTCGCATCTCTGGAAAATACTGAACCTAAATACCAAGTTTGGTGTTTATCCGACTGTTCGTTTCTGAGTTATGCTGTTCACAGACAGACACACAGACATACACACACGGCATGTTTCAAAAATACTTTTTTTGGATTCAGGAGGCCTCAAAACACGTATTTCCTGTGAAATCTCGGTATCGAATTTTTGGTTGGAATACAATACTTCCCCTACTTACTATACATAGTAGAGAAAGTAAAAAAGTGCCGCCGATTGGAGAATGTCAAACAGGAACAATTTCGAATTAGTACACAACACAAAATTGGTTACATGCATTTATAGACACAAAACTACTAACAAGAACATAATTCAGTGAAAAAGCTATTGCCTTTAAGTTTTTTATAAGCTGAATATCGAGTATCGGTATCGAGTATCGAGAAATAGTGGTATCTTTCCATCACTACTCTTGACAAACATTCACAACAGAACACAACTGATCCGTCCAATCGAATCACAATAACAACTGAACTGCACTAGCACTGCCAATTATTATCTGTCCAAACTCTTCAACTTCTTGGCGGCACTTAATTTCGTAACGATTGACAGAACTCATCTGAACCCTCCGGCAAGAGCAACCGTTCATATAGGTCTGGCATACTTCGTGGAATGTTCTAGAAAGGGAGACTACTAGAACACGCGGAAAGAAATGCTCTGGAATAGGGAAACGGCACATAATGGGCTATTGTTTCGCACTGGCTAATGTTCCGACGCCTCTCTGGTAGCTTCGAGCACGGGTCACAATATTTATATTTTAAATTTTTAAAGACGTAAAGCATCTTCCATTTTACTTGGAATTCTGCACTACATCACAGAATAAAAATTCTTTTGTACACTTTGGAGTGGAAAGTGAAACGCTGGTGCATCTTCTAGGGGAAGTTTTGCACTACAAATTGATGCTAATATTAAGTATGGAATTTTCTGTGTGCTCAAACTATGTGGTTTCTTTCTTTACAAATATATAAATGTTTGCTTTGTGTATTTTTTTCTGGTGTAAATGACACGTTTTCCCAGAAAATATTGAAAGTAGCTAATAACGTTTAGAATGATAAAAAATCTAAAGTCCATTCTGGATATACTTTGTGGTTATAACATATTATATAAAAAGTTTAATATACAACAAACTTATTGTATAGACGTAGATCAGGGTACTTAATATCTCTTAATGGGTTATTCTCATTCTAATGTTTTAGTTTTATAAAACTCCGGAGACGAATAGAATAAGTAAAAACTGCATATAGAATTTTGTGAATATTATAAAAATAAGTAGTATATGCTGTAATGAAATGCGCAGTTTTATCTAAAAAATGAGATTTTGTACAATATTCTGAAATAACGGATTGTGGAGCCATGTGAACTTACAATGAGACAAAATGAATTAATAAGATAGGTTATCGTTCAATAACGTGACAACGCTGGGTTCTAGATGCTAATATTTGATAAATATGCTTTTCTTAGCACCCCATATTAATAGGAAAAATTATAACAGAAATAAAAATGCTAGTTTTTTGCCGTTCGATTTCACATGGGATGTCGCTTATTGGTTTGAATTATCAATTCACGAATAAAACGTATACATTGATTTCCAATAATTATTAGCTGCGAAATTACTATCCTTATTATTACAATTTATATAAATGAATGACCATGAAATATGAACAGAAGCTCACTGCCAGAATAATGGAGACTACTTCAAAGCATGACAGATATATTTTTTCATGTTGTTAGGCATTTCCGAAATATTCGGCATTATACGTTTAATATTTTTTTCGAATTTTTAGTATCATTTCATTTGTGACGTACGTACAATCTCGTGCCTAGTATAACAGTTGTCTACTTCACCCTAATGCCCATTATGAATATGTTTTATTGAGATTTTATTTTTAGTAATCTCACCAGATTTGTTGCTGGAGAAACTTTCGAATGGCAAAAATTATGAACACGTGTAATTTAATATTATGTAGAGAAAACATTGTATGTATGTGTGTGTGTGGGTATGTGAGGGAGTTATCTAAAAAACCACTCAACCGATTTCGATAATTCATTCACTGGAAATGCCCAATTTTATTCTGACGGACATGGGGCTATAAAACACAATCTAATTTCATTTCATAAATTACTTAACTATAATGGTTTTTGTCACTCCACAGGATATGCGTGAAAAACAAAACAAATGCTTGTGGATAGTTTATTTCAAGCAATGTATACCTGTAGATGGACACGATTTAGTAATCGAGACACAGCAAAACAAAACTGAATCGATTCAGTTTATAACGCTACGGTACGCATCCAATGCCAATACCAATACATTTTCATCATCCTCAAATAGACAGTTTTACTTTACTTTCTTTGTATTTATGGTGTAATCAGCTTGTTAGCACGTATGCTAAATAATTTAGGAATAGACATGGGAAAGGCAGTAACCGCCATAAACAAACTTTTTCAGAGGAAGAAAAAAACAATTTCATGAACACCTTCTCACTAACATTATTAAAGAAAATGCTTGGAATGGAAGGTATGCACTCACAATTTGTGTTACATATGAAATTTGAAAGTTCTGACACAAGTTTATCTGTGAAATTATATATTAACGTTATTTATACAATATGCACAAATGTTTTGATAATATGCATGATACTTTGCATTAAGGAAGTCCAACATTGAAAACAAGTCTCTCTTTTTGGTAACAGCCATGACTGTTTTTCTTTCAAGGTGTTACGAGTTAATGATTGGCGTAATTGACTGTCCTTACTTAAAACTCCTTCCAAATTTCAATGTCATTAAATGACTGTCTCGTTTTTATTACCGAAAAACAGCCCGTGATAGTCGGATCCAGCTGAAGGTGCTGATTTTGTTAGCAGTTGTGTAAATGAGACCCGCCAGAAACGTACCTTGCATATTGTTATACTCGGGGGTGAGGCCGAAAGGTTTTGCAGCTAAAATATTAAATTTAGTTACCCCGGCATAAACATTGGGGAGCGTAGCTACAGAGGCATACGAGAGATACAGGAACTTGCTGTACAAAGCTAAAGCGGACGTGGGATATTTATAAATTATACATATAAATTCACATTTAACTCTGGTTTATTATAAAGTTACCTTGGTGCAGATACATGGTTTCCGAAAGGTTATAGACAAATATTGGGGGAGATGTCGCACAATCAAACGGCAACACGCATTCCTACGTACAGCCACACACTCTGAAGATATCCACTCGACTCACGCTACGCTACTAGACTGAACCACGTTATCAGACAAAGAGGCTCGTCCCTCAACTTGCCTTCACCCCTCCTTGACAAAGGAGGTGGAAGGAAATGCCGTGCCGGGCAAGAATTAAAAGTTACAAACGCAATAATTAGTTCAGCAAAGTCATTTTACACAACAGCAATGTGTCCGACGCGACAATGCACACACATACGCTACAATACCAGCAGGCTGTTTCCAAAACTCTGTGTGAGGTTTTCTTATAGCATCTTCAGTGAATCCACGACATTCTGTCATGGCACTTACATATTGCCTAGGTAAGATTTTGTTTGAAACGAATTAGGTTAAACACTCAAGAAATAGTAGAGCAAGAATCGGCAATTCAACTTACCATACTAAATGGAAGAGGCTTATTGACTGTAAACACAGATCTGTATCACAACGATCGCTATTACTTGTTAGCAGCACTGACACTATAAAGAGTTATTACTTCTGTGCCAACAGCTGTGTACATACAATCAGTGCTCTATAGCAACTACATTTTCAACTTAATTTGATTTCATAAACGCATACTGCCATCGCTATATCATTGCATTGCCGCTTGCTACTTTTTCAATTAAAAACCTTAAACTTCAAAATTTTGAAAGTTACCACCTTTTCCATGCACGAAGAGAGAAATTTATATATATTAGAAATCAGGAATCGATAATTCTTAGTTAACAACTGAGAGAATTATTTTTCTCGATGGTCATAGACTACGTGTCTTTTCCAAAGTGGTTAACTTTGTGGCCTGGGTGTACGGAATCTTCATATCCACCAGCTTCACTCTATTTAGTTCTATATGCTAAGGGTTTTTGATTATGTGAAAACTGTGTACCTTTTATGTACGAGAATAACTGCGGAACCAAAGAGGTCAAAACGTTTTAAATTCACCACTTAGTTATCTAATAAGTTACTCGACCCTTCTTATCGGTGAGTTCCAAAGTGTGCTTATAGACCATGCAGCGCTCCCAGAACTTGGAAGATTGTCAGAGATCTGCCGATGTTTCATAACCTTTTAGTAAATATCAGGCAATTTTTCATCCATCATTAGGAATAGCCAGGACTGTAAGAAACTACAGTTATAAGGAGTAAAGAGAAATCTTCCCCATATAAAGAAAGGCAGGAGGTAAATGAAATTGTCATCCGAATCTAAAAAGCAACATCGGCTGGTGTTTTATATTGAGAAAATCAAAACTAAAGTGATATTTACTTACACTGTTTCACAATTAAAACGAGAGGTGTAAAGATTAAAAGAGATGATTTCATTTAATATAATCAAAATATTAATAAGGTCTAACCTATACGTGGAGCTCGGTCACTTTCACCATCCTCTGGAAATGCTTATAAAACAAGGAAAACTTGAAAGGGGTGAATAAGTTTGATAAGTTTTTAATCTTTTTACTTTTGAGGGCGTCTCCACTTTTCAGCGTTTACCCTTTATTCCCCATTCTCCATTTGTGAATACCATTCCAGTCGCCTTCAGCCAATTCCCGCTCATCCATCATCCGTGATATTTCAGAGCTCCAGACTGTCCTACGACGACCCATTTTCCTTCTGCCCGCCGGAGACCACTGTAGGAGGATGTTTGGCCGTATCTCCTCATCCATTCTTCTTATGTGACCATACCATTGAAGTTTTCGACTCTCAAGTCTTTCAGTCACTGGTTCTTCCATGCCCATCTAATATCTTCAATCCTTCTCTTCTCTAACCTGGACACTCCTTATTCCATCCATTTCAACTGCCTGCATCTTGTTTTTTGGGCCCTCCAATAAATTCCAACCTTCTGTCCCATACGTCAATATACTTTCTACTACTTCTTCTTCTTCTTCACTTCAAGAATTAGGTATTACACCTGTTCCGTCTTCGCATTATTCTTGTTTATTCCCATCTCTTTCTTGGGTACCTGATGTCTCTTTTTCCTAGCGGTTCATATTTATTAAATAATAATGGTATTATTTCTTCAATCATGCGGTTCATGTGCTCTTTCCAACATTGTTTATTTTCTTCAGTATTATAATATAATTTATAAATATTCAGTTCTTCTCTAATTGTGTCATTTCTTATTAAGTCTAATCTAGTGCATGCTTTAGCTCTCCGTAAAAATCTCATTTCCGCCGATTGAATTTTACTTTGGTCCTTTGTCTTTTATTATCCAAGATTCGCTGCCACACATGATCACCGGGACTGCTATGGTCTTGTAGAACTTCAGCTTTGTTTCTTTCCTTGTTTTATTTTGTACAGTTCTTGTTATTGTTCCACATATTTGTTGAAATATATTTATCTTATTATCTATATCCCTATCCACATCGAAACTTATGTCACAACCCAAGTAATTAAAATTCACGACTTGTTCCAGGATATTATTTCCAATGCATATCTTTGTTCTCTTTGGTCTTTTTAAGGAAATCTTTAAATTATATTTGTTTCCCAGTTGGTACATTTTACGAATAAGGCGCTGTAGGTTTATACTTTCTACTATGACTTGAATTCTCTTTTTTGTTTACATTGTTATTGCCCTACTCCATAATACTCCATTCAGCAGTTTTGTTGCTCCTTTACCGTGCATCATTCTAGTCTACATCCACTTTACAAGTACCAGACTCATGAAGAACTGAATTATTCCTGAATATTTAATTATTCCTTGGGTTAATTTAATGTTTCGTCCATTTCCATCTATTGCCAGGTATTCGGTTTTACACATTTAAATTTTTAAAACAGGTTATAAGCCTATTCATTACTTTTGACAATGGACAAATACTCATTCGCTGTATATCGATTTTGTACATAAACGTCACCCTCAAGGGTGGAGTGCAAACTCGAACACAAAGTTTTGGTTGAAAATTCACAGAGGAATGTTGCGACACCCTGTATCTAA
Source organism: Deroplatys truncata (assembly GCA_030765065.1). NCBI lineage: Eukaryota > Metazoa > Arthropoda > Insecta > Mantodea > Mantidae > Deroplatys > Deroplatys truncata. Next base: position 186,940,350 of record CM060986.1, on the reverse strand, counting down.
AGCGTAGGATGATGGCAAATATTAACCTTGGTTTACCACCTTCAATTGGAGTCTTGAAGAGCAAAGTTGTCTTTGTTCGTGCTGTTGGTGGTCTCCCCCTTAATCTACTTTATCATCACTTTCACTTACCGAGAATTCACTGGACGAAGCAATACTTGGAAACAATCCTCTGATCCAAAGCGTTTTATCTGGCAGTGTGTTCCTCAGCATGGAACTGACAGCTTTAAATGTCCTCGCTAAAGGAAGCCGTGCTTATCGATCTTGGCTTTGTATGACCCTGCGGCATTTGAGTCTGAAGGCGAACAAGATTCCCGGCTATCGGTGCTGATAAATCCGCCACAAGGTGCCCCAAATGCTGATGGTGCTTCGTATATCGAAAATCGCTAACGCTAATGGAGCTCGTATGCTGCAAAACAGTACAGAATTTCATAAAACTACCCTCCAGAAATGGTAGTTAACATGCGAAGAATTCATTTCTCAAAGAATAAATATCCTTAACTCTTTTAGCACGAGACACTCATATTAAAAATTCAGTATTTTAACGAGGGACGGGAATTTTATGCTATGATAATCCCTTTTAATATGTATGCATTTGTGCTTGAGAAATTCCATAATATGCACATAATTATGCCCATACAATCCTCATATTCCTAACAACAAAAAGTAATAAATGTTGAGAGACATTTTATGTAATCTCTTGTGTGAACAATATTCATTATTTAATTCATCAAAATGTATCCTTAATATTGAAGAGTAAGTATAGATGCTTGTAACCTAGTTTATTTGCTCACTTTTACACATGATTGGACGAATACAAGGTCTTCACGTATACAGACATAACAATACTGAAATGCCTGAAGTTTCAACTGGTAAACGATTGCGAATCTGCTGGAACATTTCCAGAATTGAATTCTTAAACCATTTACGGTTGAATATTCTGAAATTCTTTCCTCTGTGTAAATTAATAGGGTACATTTCTATAAATCTTAAGACATACCAAGCAATAAAATTTAAAGCAAATTTAACATTAGGTATAAGTAAAGAGTGGTGCACAAACACATGACCATTTTTAAAGTAGTCTGAACAGTATGCGCTTGGTCATGCGCATACTCCAAACCCGGCGGAGGCTTATGGAGTTTTTCGGGCGTAAAAATTCTTAGCATGGCTTTCTTTGGGAGGGAAGTAAAGCCGGTGGTTCTGTGTCGTTGATATATGGCACGTAAAAGAACAAGCCTGATAAAGAGACCTCTGAACAAACTTTCCGGTCTTTCACGCCCAATACATTGAATGGGACGCTAGGAACCATATCAGTTATAGAGCGTCCATGTACAAAACTCAATTTAACTTTGATCATATATATATATATATATATATATATATATATATTTTAGTGTTTTGGAAGATACACGCGTAGATGACGTGGTTCACTAACAATTTGTTTGTGTTAAAGGTTAATAGTAGTGGTAAGGCCTAACAGTGTACTGTTTGGATTTCAGTTCTGTTGGATCATTGGCCTGTATCAGGTGTATTCATGCTGTCCAAATGTTTATCAGAACAAACTCGGTTGCAGCTGTTCAGCGGGAGTTTTGGAGACAATTCAACAGACGCGAAGCATCCTCTGAGAACACTGTGTTATTGTGGGTTACAAAATGGATGAAACTTATGTTCATGTGAACAAGCAGAACTAACACTACTGGAATACACTACAGCCACTGTGCAACGCAAAAATAAGTTTGGTGTGCAGCGTCTTCAATTGCAATTGTCGGCCCAAATTAAGACGATATTGTGCATTGCTGGAGACTCCATTTGTAATGGCATTATTTTCCATGAAAAATATAAGCTTTGGTTCAGCAAGATGGAGGTACATTAGCATGCACGTACAGGGAAGGATGTTTCCAAAATCCCATATTTGACGGTGTGGTGACATGCAGCGTCCTGCCCGTTACCAGATCTAACAAGGCCAGTCATTTTCTTGTGGCGACTGTTGAAAAGCTCCAATAAACATCTTGGAGCAAAGCAGCGCACTCGTATGACAATACAAATAATCCATTTGCTTCCCACTAGTATGGAACAGCGTTTATGAAATCAGGGCGGACATCTCAAGGACATCTTTTTCACAAATAAACCACGTCATCTAAAACTCCATGCAGTTGTGTATATTCCAACATGATAGAAGGTATCTTTGACCACCACACAATATGCAGAGTACTTAAAAATCATCAGGTGTTTATGCCCCACCCTGTATAACCATCACACTTGAACTCGGTTCCAAGGACTCGTTGATAACTACCTTCATACCATGAAGGAACGCGGAACGCTACTATCAGATAAGGCGAGAATTCATCGATGTGAAGTAACCTACTTATTGCGTTGCTTGTTATTCACCATCATTGCCAAATTCAAAACTGACTCAATTGCACATCGAATATCTATTACATACAACACAAAATGTTTTAACTATTATAAATGTTGCAATTAACTCGCATACCCACTGAATGTGTTTCTAACGACAGAAAAGAAATATGCGTTTGCGTTAAAATCCTGTCACTACTGTAACACCCAGTGGAATATCAATTGTATAACAGTCCATTGTTTCTTGTGATGGAAATTAAATGTATATTAAGCGGAGGGCCTGTATCGATTAATGTAATGACGAGTAATTATTTTAATGACTTGAAAATATATTCGGGAGAACCAGAAGAGGATTGGTGAACAACGAGGAGAATAACGTTGGTGTTGTTAAAAGAAGTCTCTGTTAATTAATTAATTTATAAATGATTTAGCAGCCAAGAAACAGAAAACACAGCAACGCAAAAGAGAATCGAATCTGCTTATAACAGTTGCATACCAGTGCCAACATACAGAGTGTCCAGAATTCAGGTATAGATTTTGTTTAAATAGTGAATGCATTGTTGTTTATAGTGGCCTATGGTTATTACATGTTACGTTCAACATAAGCACCATTCACATCACAACACCACACCCATTTATCGACTGTGGCACGAAAGGCATTCCGCAGGCTTTTTTTTACTTTCTCTACTACGTATAGTAAGTAGGGGAAGTATTGTATTCCACTCAAAATTTGGATACCAAGATTTCACCGGAAATAAATTTTTGAGACCCCCTGAATCCAAAAAAATCTGATTGTTACACTCACATGACTTTCTCTACTCTTGTACAATCTAATTTTGCAAACGCCTATTCTCTATATGCTTCATATTAATCGAGATATCGAGATGTCAATCTTATTGGTAATTTTCTTGTAGATGCAAGGGGAATATGGTAGGTTTTAAGCGATAGTCAAATATTTTAACGCTGGTTGCTATGTGGCGCATTCCATTCTCTTTGCATGTCCAGGACATAAAAAAAATGAATAACGAATTTGAGAAAAAGTATAAGTATTGGAAAATTTAAGGGAATAACAAGCAATATCTCGCAAACGGTTCACTCAACAAAAGAAATGTATATGACATAAGTTGTGTATTTTAACGCGATCTACATTTTTCGTGTAGTAAAATTTTGTCTACCTCTTATGGTTTACCAGTTATGAAAAAGTCGTTCATAACGAAGAATACTTTTGGAGACATTCCCAGAAAATTCGAGATATACATTTTATTTGTCATGACAATATCTTAAACATATGATATTTTAATCAAAATCGTTAGAGCCGTTTTTGAGAAAATTAAAATTTTCGAAAAATGTTCCATGTAAAGGGTAGTCTGGGGTGGGGGGATTTTCTTGAAAACCTTCGTGTCGCATCTCTGAAAGATACTGAACCTAAATACCAAGTTTGGTGTTTATCCGACTCTTCGTTTTTGAGTTATGCTGTTCACAGACACACAGACAGACAGACACACAGACACACAGACACACAGACACACAGACACACAGACAGACACACACACGGACATGTTTCCAAAAATGCTTTTTTTGGATTCAGTGAGTCTCAAAACATGTATTTCCGGTGAAATCTTGGTATCGAAATTTTGGGTGGAATGCAATACTTCCCCTACTTACTATACGTAGTAGAGAAAGTAAAAAGCATTTTTGGAAACATGTCCGTGTGTGTATGTGTGTGTGTGTGTGTGTGTGTGTGTGTGTGTCTGTCTGTGAACAGCATAACTCAGAAACGAACAGTCGGATAAACACCAAACTTGGTATTTAGGTTCAGTATCTTCCAAGAATGCGACACGAAGGTTTTAAAGAAAATCCCCCCACCCTAGATTACCCTTTACATGGAAGATTTTTCGAAAATTTTAGTTTTCTCAAAAATGGCTCTAACGATTTTGATTAAAATATCATATGTTTAAGATATTTTTATGACAAATAAAACGTATATCTTGAATTTCCTGGGAATGTCTCCAAAAATATTCTTTATTGTGCACGACTTTTGCATAACTGGTAAACCATAAGAGATAGACAAAATTTTACTACACAAAAAATGTAGATCGCGTTAAAATACACAATTTATATCATATACATTTTTTCTGTTGAGTGAACAATTTTCGAGATGTTGCTTGTTATTCCCTTAAATTTTTCAATACTTATTTTCTCAAATGGGAATTCGTTATTCATTTTTTTGTCCTGTATATGCAAAGAGTATTAATCTGTGGCAAAGGGAATGGTGCTGCACCTAGCAACCAGCTATTAAGAAATATGTTTGTGCTTAAAGGCTACTGCATTTCTATATTGCCCTTGTAAATATACATTCCCCTTACATCTACAAGAAACTTAGCAATAAGATAGAGTCTGCAAATGTTTATCTCGATTAACATGAAGTAGATGGAGAATAAGCGTTTGTAAAAATAGTTTGTACTAGAGTAGAGAAAGTCATGTGAGTGTAACACATCAGATTTTTTTGTTATAGCTACACATATTATGGAATAATGGGATGCTACCCCGTCCTTTTGGAAGTAAACAATGTTCACACGTTCTTCCTGTACAACTAATGGTGACAGAAACTGTCGTAGCAGATCCATTGATGGTGCTTTCGGCGAAGAACTGGTAATAAATTTTTAAATGCGTGTTATCATCTACATACTAATTAACTTTGGGAGAGTCCCGCTGAAATTCCAGGTGGTCCACTGGTGATCTGTCAGCCCAGATATGTTGGTTAATACTTATATGGACGGTTACCTAACCGCCAAATAAGATGTGCTTGAGGATGTTGCGATTTTGATTTGCTTCAAGCCAATCCAGGCACATGCCCATACGATTTATCAAATGTTCCTCATGAAATTAGTGCAGAATCTGCAAATGTTTTGTCGTTCTCCATGGTGTAGTGGTTCCCGAAGTCGCGGTTTCAAACCCGGTGGAGGGCGATGGATTTTTTCGGGCGTTCAAATCCTTAGCATGGCTTCCTTCGGAAGGGATGTAAAGCCGGTGGTCCCGTGTCGTAGATTTATGGCACGCAAAAGAACCTCGAGCTTGATAAAGAGACCTCTGAGCAAAATTAGCGCTCTTTCACGCCCAATATAGAATGGGACGCTAAGGGCCACAGCAGTTAAAGAGCGTCCATAAATAAAATTAAACTTTTGCAGATGCTTGAATTTCTTTTAGCGTGTATTATAACATTGCTGTGATTGTTCGCTATTCAACCCCCATTGGAATATACCAGGTGAGTCAGCTACCCCAAGTTATTCGTATCTATGCAACCCGCAGTTTATGGTCTAATGTGAAAACATTGACCCTTTTAGCAAACAAACTGTTATTGTAGCTCTGCCCTTCTATTCGGTACTATACGCTATTAGCATTAATGATAAAAGTTCTGAATGAGAGCCAACGAGCTGCGAAAGCCTTAAAAAAGAAAGCGTTTCACGGAAATAATGCCTGCAGGGAGATAGAGGAATGTTTTACCGAAGAGCGGAGTAGACTAAGTGGGTAGTGGTCCAGTGGTTTAGCTGACGGAATGTGGTAAAGCAAAGGTTAATTTCGGAGGTTCGCATCTGATACAAATATCAACTTTGTTTTTCGCTCCTTGTGTTTATTTTCTGTATTTTATTGTACTAACTTATTTATTTTTCCTACTGGCTCTCCTGTGAGACAAAGACATAGGAATTACAATCAGATACTTGTGAACCATGTTTACCCTAATAATAATCTGTACCGTACCTGCTGTTGTAAACAGTGTTACGTAGTTACCTTTTATTCTTTTGGGCGCATCTCGGCGATATTAAATACAACACTTCTTGTTTCATGTTTAAACCCTATGCTTCACTTCTTCTATTGACAAAAGAGTTGTAAATGTGCCAAGTTCGCGGGTAAACAGAATAATAAATTGTTAAAGAGCGTGGATTTCATCAAGGAAGTAAATGTTTAAAAGGACGACCCCCTTCATCAATGCACATTTGTGTACGTTGCCGGAGAGACTTTCTTGTATGCTGTAACATGCGCGGAATAATCTGACTGCATTCTCCACGTAGACTTCCCGTAGATGATTTTGGCTTTGCGGCTCTTGAGCCTAGACCGTTCCTTTAAAATGACCCCACAGAAAGAAATCTAGTGGGGCGAGATCAAAAGGATCTAGGTGGGCATGCGATTGGGCCGCCTCGGCGAATTCATTTTTGTGGATATGTTCTATGTAAGTGATTCCTCAACAATCAATGACCAGTGTGGTGGAGCTCCATCCTGCTGGAACCACATTCCTTCCATTTCACTAGTGGCACATCTTCTAGGAACAATTATTCTTGCAGAAATGCAAGGTACCGTAGTCCTGGAGGTTGCCTTCAAAAAAGTACGATTCAATTAGCTGGTCTATTATTCCGCACCAGACATTGATGCTACATTGTACCTGGAATGCAATTTCTCCCATCCAGTGAGGATTACCTATATTCCAGTAGTGTACATTATGGCGGTTAACAGTTCCGTTATTGTGGAATGTGGCTTCAGCACTGAAGAGAACACTTCCTAAAACTCTGCATCCATTTGCGCTCGCTGCTGTAGCCATTGTGCATATATCATTCGCGCTTGAAAGTGCGTCCGTGTATTGTAGATGGTAAGGATGGCATTTATTACGATACAATGTCCATCACTGAGGACTGACTTATGTACAGATCTTCTGTTATGGCTCTTGAACTGCTATGTGGATTGTTTTCTATTGCGTTTCGCACAGCTTCTTCATTGCCTTCAGAGGTTATTGGAGCTTCGCGATCAGGCGGTGCTCTTCCAAATGATCTTGTTTCATGAAGGCGTCTTTCATGCTTTCGAAAAGCGTCTACAGTAGTGCCCTCCTTCCGGGAAACCATTCTTCATACAGGCGCTTTGCTGGCAGTGCATTACACCTTTTTTCTCCATAGACTAACAGCATGTCAACATACTCGTCGTTTGTATACATTATGATAGCAGCCGTGTTTCGTAGAAAGGTTTCAAATACTGAGTAGACAATGGACAGAGACTTATTTATTGACGGCAAGCATGGACGCAGGCGCAAATAGCTAAAGCCACTTTACGTGTGGGAAGTGTTTTAAACTTGGTTGAGTGGTTCAAGCTAATACTGACCACAATAAAACACCTACTACGAAGTACAAATTATCCATCTGCCAGTGGAAAACATTACGATTATTCTATTTTGTACACACTTATAATGTTATTAAAACGTTATTTATATCATAATATCAAATTATAGGCCCAAAGAGATAATAAAAAGTTTGAACTTCACCCGAAGGACTTGACCCCGAATTAAAGTGGCACAGTGTTAAAGCAACCATGATAATACCATTCGGCTAATGCTACCTTGCGAGCAGAGGTTCCTATAGGAATTAGTAATCGCAGAACTAGATCCCACCTCGAATCTTTATACGCTTTTTGCAGCGTCATACAGTGTTTTGAGCTCGGTTTGGTAGTTTTAATTCGAAGAAATAAACTGCATCAGTCATTACAATTACTGTATGATCTGAAATACGCCATATTTTGTGAAATAAGAGAAATTATCTACCTAATACTTAGCATTTTTGACAAGGCTGTACAATGACTAACGGCTTAAATCCAATTGGTCGCACTGCATAGATATGCTATATGTTTTCAAATGGTTTTGTCAACCGATGCATGTGATAGGTTGTTCCTTCAGGGTCGTTTTCAAAGGGTGCATGGATGTATGCTAAAGAATAAAAGTTTGTAAAACTGGCTAAATGTGCTACTGAAGCTCTCAGTGTCGGGGTGGGATGTTTTTTGCATCGACATACATAACGATTGTATTCTGTCCTATAAAAAACTTATGCAGTGAGTTATGTATACTGCCTCTATAAAGTGTTACGCAAATCAGCCATTAGAAGGCATTCAAGACAGGCGTAAGTCACCTATGTCGCTTAGCACGTTGCATGAATTCAAAAGTAAATATGCGCAGCTGACTCACGTGGTATACTTAAAAAATCTGATGTGTTACACTCACATGACTTTCTCTACTCTTATACAATCTATTTTTACAAACGCCTATTCTGCATATGCTTCATGTTAATCGAGATATCCAGATGTCAATCTTATTGGTAATTTTCTTGTAGATGCAAGGGGAATATGGTAGGTTTTAAGCAATATTCAAATATTTTAACGCTGGTTGCTATGTGGGGCATTCCATTCTCTTTGCATGTCCAGGGCATAAAAAAATGAATAAAGAATTTGAGAAAAAATATAAGTATTAGAAAATTTAAGGGAATAACAAGCAATATCTCCAAAACGGTTCACTCAACAAAAGAAATGTATACGACATAAATTGTGTATTTTAACGCGATCTACATTTTTTGAGTAGTAAAATTTTGTCTATCTCTTATGGTTTACCAGTTATGCAAAAGTCGTTCACAATGAAGAATACTTTTGGAGACTTCCCAGAAAATTCGAGATATACATTTCATTTATCATGACATTATCTTAAACATATGATATTTTCATCAAAATCGTTAGAGCCATTTTTGAGAAAATTAACATTTTCGAAAAATGCTCCATGTAAAGGGTAGTCTTGGGTGGGGGGATTTTCTTGAAAACCTCCGTGTCGCATCTCTGGAAGATACTGAACCTAAATACCAAGTTTGGTGTTTATCCGACAGTTCGTTTTTGAGTTATGCTGTTCACAGACACACAGACACACACACACACACAGACACACACACACAGACACACACACACGGACATGTTTCCAAAAATGCTTTTTTTGGATTCAGGGGATCTCAAAACATGTATTTCCGGTGAAATCTCGGTATCGAATTTTTGGGTGGAATGCAATACTTCCCCTACTTACTATACGTAGTAGAGAAAGTAAAAAGATAACCGACATAGTTACATAATATTCTCCGACTCTTTGAGTGCTTTAACATCCCTTCAACAAATCTCACTCCAAAATATTGTTAAAGAAGTTCTGAAACTGTACAATCAAATACTAATCTCTGGTAAATCAGCATCATTCGCCTGGACTCCGTCTCACCTGGAATTCTGAGAAATGAATCTTCTGATCAGACAGCCAAAGAAGCCACCACACATCCCCCTCAGGACATTCAATATCCCACACACGGACTTCATCAACTTCATCAATAAGACTTGCATTAATCAATGGAAATAAACATGGAAAGCCACATCTAGAAGCAAGTTACACGATGCCTACATTTCCGAGTCCAAACTTCAAAATTATCATTTCAATCGCAAAGACCAACTTCTATTAACTCGACTACATATTGGACACACTTCTATAACGCACAAATATCTCCTCAGCCGTGACCTTCCTCCTGTATGCGATCTCCGCAGATCCAACCTCACAGTTCATTATCTCGTTGGAGCCTGCCGTCGCTATGTATAACATAGGGAAAGATGCGACATCTCCAACAGCCTACCAGACACCCTAAATTCAGCACGACAAAGAACTTTAAACTTTATGAAAGCGACAAAATTGTATAACAATGTATAGCACACCTATGTAGAGAATTTAATGTTGTATCGTATGTGCTATCACTGTTTAAAATATTGTATTTTCATTGTAATCATCTGCATCCTAAAGTTGTCGCGGTATGACTTTAAAGTGGAAGCGACAATAAAGAATGTATAATAATAAAAAACATTTTATGTACCGTCGAGAATGTAATGTCCAGTTTCATCGACAATCGTTTCACCAGTGCGCTTAAACTTCATCATCATCATCATCATCATCATCATCATAAACTGCACGGTTTGGAACTTAACATCCGTTCAGGCTACACAGCATTATAACTGATCTCCGCATTGCTATTTGAGTTTTCCTAAAGTTCTTCTACCTGTTCGACGGTAAATTAATTCTTGGAGAGGACTATGGTGCGAGTCCATTATGCGAAGGTGCGTATACTACTCATCTTTATGCGTATACTACTCAGCTTTATTTTCTATCGGGTTTACTGTGTTTCCTTATGTCTTCATTCCTTTGATGAATCAGCAGGGTATCTTGTCACGACTATAGGTTAATTTAGCAAATTCCCTAGCCTCTCCATATTTAAAGCCATGACAACGGGGGTGAAACGTGCTAAGCATGCGAAACTAAGGATTGCAACAGAGGAATACTGGAATCTGTAAAGAAGCCCTAAAAGAAGAAAGTATTTAAATTTTAACAAATGACAATTCTATTAACAAAAGATATTACCTTAACGTCATATGTTGTTCACAAAAACGTCCTTGGCCAAAAACACATCAGCGCCGCGAGCGCATACTCTATTCCTCACATTATGAGGACTATTGCTAAAGAGGTCGAAACCAGTGATCCCAATCATTTTATGATCAATCATCCCCACCACTACTTCCTATCGAAGCGTCACTCGAAATTACTTGAAAGCTCTGGATGTTTCCAGATCAATGTAATGCTGTCAACTTTGAGTTGAGCCTTCCGGAACAGAAACAGGTGCAACCCATTCCGGGAGAGCCGACTCAGTGTCAGGCATACCAACCTAAATCTACATGTGCTCGCCGCAATAACCAGCAATTGGACGTAGCAATTTCATCTCTGACACCTCAGTATTTGTTTATATTTACTCGTGAGGCTCCATAGTTCTGCTCCATATATCAGGGCTGCATTCGGCGGGACATTTTACAAGTTTAAAATACTTTGTTTATATACCTTCTTAAACAACTTGTTCACTGTTTGTCTTGTCAGCAGGTCCAAGTTTATGAAATATACAATCAAACTTCCTCCAAATCTTACCACATGACAGCTTCTGCAACCTCCAGGTTGCAAAGGCTATACTGTCTTTCACATTCAATGTTATGCACGTTTATGCAGTTATCTGTAAGAACAGAAAACACATATTTAACTGTACCTTAAGGACAATGCATCATTTCCGGCAACAAATGTAATACTTACACATACAATGCACCTGCATTGAACACATCACCCCTTCACCAAATGTTTCTACAAATTGGATATATACTTTCTGGACACCCTGTGCATTAATAACCTTCATGAAGGAAAGTTTTTGTTTCATTTCCTTTGTATGTTGCAGCCATATTTGTTAGCAGTGTAAGCTAAATAATTGTATAAAGAAAAATAGCTGTGCCCAGCTAACTTTAGATATCAGTAAACCGATATTTTATAATTGTGGTATGTAAGGAAATAACGGGTCAAGCACCAAAATTCCGAAATTTGAGTTCTTGGTAAAGTACTGCTGTAAACGTTATGGCCAATAACATATATACTGACCTAAGCGTCAGAACAACGGGTAATAGTGTTTAATGAATTCGAATTAACTACTCCCATTTGATTTATAATACATCCCGGGGAAAGTCTTAGTTTTTCCGAAATATCATACCATATAGACGCCTTGCTCAAAGTACTTTAACCTCGGTTTCTGGTTATCTCCAGTTCGAATTCCCAAGGTAGTGAACACTTCAAATCTGATTTAGAAGCAGTCAGACGGCTTTAGTGGGCACTTTGTGCTTCCAACATGACCCCTGGAGAAACGGATGAAGGGGAGACTCTAAGGGTGACCAGATCCGGACGACGATGTGCGCTAGCAAGGTTCTTAATGATTCCAACATGAAACCAATACTAACGCTGGCCTTAGCCACCCACAATCTGGGAATCCCGCGTTTGGACAAGACAGCTCTCAGGAAGAGCCAAGTGCCAGGGAGAAATCTTTCCAAAGCGGCAAATTCCACCGGCCTGCCGCAACATACCAACCGCCATCGGTATGTCCTACAACCCTGAAGGAGATAAAAGAAAACGACGGGGATATGGAAACTATGTACAAGGAATTCGTGGTAGTAGAGGAATCACTACAGCAATCGCTTACCAAGCCGGAGAAAGCACAAAAACACATGGTCATGTTAGCTGGCACAACGGAAATCGAAGCCAGACCTCCCGAATGTGAGCCTCACACGATATCGTGGAGCCATCTCGCTCGGTAAATCTGATTTAACTTTACAGCATATTCGTAGTTTGGAACACGTCAGCGCAAGGACAGTCATTTTCCAAACGTTGAAAGGTGTTCACCCTTCAAAGACGTTGGACTAATGAAATACTTAAAGAACTAATTTTGTCTGGAAATAATGTGTTAGATAAAATGCAGGATGGAGTGCCATCTTAAAGAAAATCTATCTCTTGCACGCTTAGGAAAAATGCGTGGAGTACTTTGTAGCAGGAATAGGTTGAAGTTCAAGTGCGAAGATGAAGAGAATGGAATGCAAAGACAGAGGAAGACAGAAGGTATGCTTAATAATCCGTGCTTTGCCTTACTATACACGTTATGCTTATATCTTGCTTTACGCTACTCTGTTGTTTGCTTGATACCCGCCATCTTTAAAACTTTAACCTTCATTCAAATGCTCTTGCATTAACTAGACGAAAGCATAGTGTTAAGCTTCAATTCCATTTTTTCTCAACAATTTTTAGTTTCTGTACTTCTTATCTACAAAATGTGGAGGAAGTATTGCATTCCACCCAAAAATTCGATACCGAGATTCAGCGGAAATACACGTTTTCAGGCTCCCCTAATCCATAAAAATAGAACCAATCTGGTATGTTACATTCACATCACTCTCTCTACTCTCTTTCATTTATTAGTGTGCATATCGAGATAAACCTTTCCGGAAATATCTACATTACACTTTTCGTTATAGATACAAAGGGAATAGTGACAGTCAAATGCTTTAGAACTGGACGCCTTATGCTGGGTTTAAAATTCCATACTGCCTCCATGACACCGCCTGCAATAGCTGAAAACAGATAGGGCTTTAAAAGAAGGACTAAGTATTGAACAATTCGAACCATTAATAAGATCTCGGAAATGACATTTTCCACAGTACAAGTTGTGTGAAATAAATTGCTTTTTTTTAAAATACCTACATTTTTACTTTCAGTACTACGTACAGTAAATACCGGAAGTATTGCATTCCAACCAACAATTCGATACTAAGGTTTTACCGGAAATACATGGTTTGAGACCCCCTGAATACAAAAAAGCACTTTTAGAAAAAGGTCCGTCTGTGTGTCTGTGAACACCATAATCCAAAAACGAAAAGTCAGATAAATACCAAACTTTGTATTTAGGTTCAGTATCTTTCAAAGATGCGGCAGGAAGATTTTCGAAAATCCTCAATCTAGGCTATGCTTTACATGGGAAATTTTTAGAAAACTTTTTTTCTCAAAAATGGCTCTAACAATTTTTATTATAATATAACACATTTAAGATATTTTCATGAAAAATAAAATGTATATCCTTGAATTTTCTGGGAATGTCTCCAAAAGATCTCTCCTTTCTGAATTGCCTTTCCATAACTGGTAATCTGTAAGAGATAGACATTTTTTTCTGCGCAAAAAGAAGTAGAACTCGTTAAACCACACAATTTATGTCATGTACTTTTTTGTGGAGTGAACCATTTCCTAGATATTCCTTGTAAGTTGTTTGAATTTTCCAATACTTATACTTTTTCTCAAATGCGAATTCGTTATTCGTTTTTTTATGTCCTGGACATGCAAAGAGAATGGAATACTCCACAGAGCAACCAGCGCTTAAAACATTTGACTATCGCTTAAAGCCTACCACATTCCCCTTGCACCTACAAGAAAATTAGCAATAATTCATCAAACGTTTATCTCGATTAATATAAAGTAGATGAGGAATACGCGTTTGTAAAAATTGTTTGTACAAGAGTAGAGAATGTGCGAGTGTAACATATCAAGAGTTTTTTTATCTAGTACGTTTTCGTCTATCGTTTAATGTTTACTAGTTATACAAGTTTCTACAAAATTTCTTCCGAATGAAGTGGACTTCACAGGCTATTTCAATAAAATTCAAGACATGCATTTTTTTATCATGTAAATATCTTTAAGATGTGGTATTTTAACCAAAATCGTTAGACACGTTTTTGAGGAAACACAAATTTTGTAAAATGATCGATGTAAAGGTAGTCGGGAGTGAGGAAGGTAACCGAACCTAAATATCAAGTGTAGTATTTATCCGACTTTTTACCAACTTATGCTGTTCACGCACATACACGGACATATTTATAGAAATGCTTCTTTTGGATTCCGGAGGCCTCGAAGCATAAATTTCCGGTGAAATCACGGTATCGAATTTATGGGTGCAATGCAATACCTTCCCTACCTACTATGTATGTGGCAGAGAAAGTTAACTGACATGGTATGAAGAATTTAGAATATGGAAAAATGACCAAATAGGGTTTGGGAGAAAACAAGGTTTAAAGTTGAGCATGTATATTAATAAGGATGCGTCTGTCCACTTATAACTTCAGTTGATTGGTAGTTTAAATGTGCTAAGTGGAAAGAATCACGATATGTTTTCTTAAAGTTTTACTATATTATTTTATTATAAAAAGTTTAACGGTTTTAATTTTTCACCGTATTTGGTCAAATTTGAAAGATGAATTACCTTCAGCCGGTCAATAGAAGGTTGTGTATTTTTAGTTCTTACTTTCTCTACTACGTATAGCAAGTAGGGTAAGTATTGTATTCCACCCAAAAATTCGATACCGAGATTTCACCGGAAATACGTATTTTGAGACCCCCTGAATCCAAAGAAAGCATTTTTTGGAAACATGTCCGTGTGTGCGTCTGTGTATCTGTCTGTGTGTCTGTGTGTTTGTCTGTCTGTGTGTGTGTGTGTGTGTGTGTGTGTGTTTGTCTGTCTGTGAACAGCATAACTCAGAAACGAACAGTCAGATAAACACCAAACTTGGTATTTAGGTTCAGTATCTTCCAAGGATGCGACACAAAGGTTTTCAAGAAAATCCCCCACCCCAGATTACCCTTTACATGGAACATTTTTCGAAAGTTTTAATTTTCTCAAAAATGGCTCTAACGATTTTGATTAAAATATCATATGTTTAAGATATTTTTATGACAAATAAAATGTATATCTTGAATTTCCTGGGAATGTCTCCAAAAGTATTATTCGTTGTGAACGACTTTTGCATAACTGGTAAACCATAAGAGAGAGTCAAAATTTTATTCACAAAAAATGTAGATCGCGTTAAAATACACAATTTATGTCATATACATTTTTTGTTGTTGAGAGAACCATTTTCGAGATATTACTTGTTATTCCCTTAAATTTTGATACACTTATTTTCTCAAATAGGAATTCGTTATTCATTTTTTGTCTTGGATATGCAAAGAGTATTAATCTGTGGGAGAGGGAATGGTGCTGCACCTAGCAACCAGCTATTAAGAGATATGTATGTGCTTAAAGACTACTGTATTTCCAAATTGCCCTTGTAAATATATTTTCCCCTTACATCTACAAGAAAATTAGCAATAAGGTAGACTCTGCAAATGTTTATCTCGATTAACATGAAGTAGATGGAGAATAAGCGTTTGCATAAATAGTTTGTACAAGAGTAGAGAAAGTCATGTGAGTGTAACACATCAGATTTTACACTTGCATTGTCTTAAAATTTGTATAGAAACAGTTTTAATGACCCATTATTTGGTGTCTTTTGTCAACGTTTAATTTCCAGCAATAAATATAAAGTCTCGTATGCGTGAAATTGAAGCCAAAAAAGTTGGCTGTTGAAAAACAAAAGATTGAGAACTGTAGGAGAAGAATATTCGCCGATAAAGATTAATGGAAAAATTCAATTCTGACATCTTGCAATGTAACGAAAGACACCGTGCTTCTTTACTGACGCATCTAATGTGATACATTCTCATTATTTTCTCCCCCTCTACCCTTATAAGTGGATATACAAACTATTCCTACTAATCTGATTTTTCTATCTACGAAATTTTCTTACAAATAAACTATTGAAAATAGCTACATTAAACATTTCGTTATAGATACAAAGAGAGCAGCAATATTCAAATATTTATGAACTGGACGCTATATGCCGGCCTCAAATTCCATAATGTTTCCATGCAATCGCGAGAAACAACTGAAAATCAACGAGACTAAACGAATGACAAGTATTGAACAATTCGAATCTTTAATAACGGATATCTCAGAAAAGGGTTATAACACAGAAAAAAGCAATTGAAGTAAATTGTGTGTTATAAACAAATCTACGTTTTTTGAGTATATATTACTTAACGTTTACCAGTTATACAAGATAATAGAAAATTCCTTCCGAATGAAGAGTACTTCCCAGGGTATTTCCAGAAAACTAAGATATACATTTTATTTCTCATGTAAATATCTTAAACATATGATACTTTAATCAAAATTGTTGGTGCCGGGTTTTAAAAAATCACAATTTTTACTTTCTCTACTACGTATAATAAGTAGGGGAAGTATGTATTCCACCTAAAAATTCAATACCGATATTTCACCGGAAATACATGTTTTGAGACCCCCTGAATCCAAAAAATGCATTTTTGGAAACATGTCCGTGTGTGTGTGTGTGTGTGTGTCTGTGTGTCTGTGAACAGCATAACTCAGAAACGAACAGTCGGATAAACACCAAACTTGGTATTTAGGTTCAGTATCTTCCAGAGCTGCGACACGAAGCTTTTCAAGAAAATCCCCTACACATGGAACATTTTTCGAAAATTTTAATTTTCTCAAAAATGGCTCTAACGATTTTGATTAAAATATCATATGTTTAAGATATTGTCATGAGAAATGAAATGTATATCTCGGATTTTCTGGGAATGTCTATAAAAGTGTTCTTCATTGTGAACGACTTTTGCATAACTGGTAAACCATAAGAGATAGACAAAATTTTACTACACAAAAATGTAGATCGCGTTAAAATACACAGTTTATGTCATATACATTTCTTTTGTTGAGTGAACCGTTTTCGAGATATTGCTTGATATTCCCTTAAATTTTCCAATACTAATACTTTTTCTGAAATTCGTTATTCATTTTTTTTATTTCCTGGACATGCAAAGAGAATGGAATGCGCCACATAGCAACCAACGTTAAAATATTTGACTATCGCTTAAAACCTACCATATTCCCCTTGCATCTACAAGAAAATTACCAATAAGATTGACATCTCGATATCTCGATTAACATGAAGCATATGCAGAATAGGCGTTTGTAAAAATAGATTGTATAAGAGTAGAGAAAGTCATGTGAGTGTAACACATCAGATTTTTTAAAAATGTTCCATGTAAAGGGTAGTTGGTGGTAAGCGATTTTCTTAAAAATCTTCGTGTTGCATCCTTGAAAGACACTGGGCAAGGTGTGGTATTTATCCGGCTTTTCGTTTTTGAATTATGCTGTTCACTAACACAGGCACAGGCGAACGCGCGCGCGCGCACACACACACACACACACACACACACGGACCTTTTTCTAAAAATTTTTATTTCGTGCTTCAAAACGTGTATTTCCGATGTAATCTCGATATCGAATATTTTAGTTGAATGCAATAATTTGTATACCCACTAATAAACGATAAAGTATACAGAAAGACATGTATATGTAACATATCAGATCTTTGGAGAAAGGTTCGTGTGTGTTTCTGTGGAAGTGTATGGCAATGGGCTTTGTTTCGATTTTTTTTTCTCAAAAAGACTGTTATATTTTGATGAAAATACCAAATGCCTAAAATTTTTACATGATAAATATAATGTATATCTTGAATCCTCTGGGAATAGTCTCTGAAGTCCTCTTCATTCGGAACGAATTTTGTATAATTTTGTATAACGGCTAAACTATAACAGAAATATACTACGCAAAAGATGTAGATCTCTTCAGAAGTCACAATTTATTTCAATCAATCTGTTGTGGCACTAGTATTTCCAAAGTGTACGTTGTTATTAACTTGAATTATTTAATACTTTGTCATTTTTTAAACGTATTGTCGCGTTTCGTTGTTTCGCGCGATGTCACAGAAAAAGTATGGAATTGCCAGGCTAGTATAAATAAGGACTGGCTTTTAAAATTTATCACTTCGGTTTCCTCTATACACCTTATACCTTCAACGAAATGTGTAATGAAGCTATTTCTGCAAAGGTTTTTCTCGATTAACATAAAATATATATACGAAAATAAGCATTCCTAAGAATAGTTTGTGGAAAGTATATAAAAAAATCTGATGTGTTACACTGACATGACTTTCTCTGCTCTTGTACAATCTATTTTTACAAACGCTTGTTCTCCATCTACTTCATGTTAATCGAGATAAACATTTGCAGAGTTTATCTTATTGCTAATTTTCTTGTAGATGTAAGGGGAATATATATTTACAAGGGCAATATAGAAAGACAGTAGCCTTTAAGCACATACATATCTCTTAATAGCTGGTTGCTAGGTGCAGCACATTCCCTTTCCCACAGATTAATACTCTTTGCATATCCAAGATAAAAAAAAGAATAACGAATTCCCATTTGAGAAAATAAGTATTGAAAAATTTCAGGGAATAACAAGCAATATCTCGAAAATGGTTCACTCAACAAAAAATGTATATGACATAAATTGTGTATTTTAACGCCATCTACATCTTTTGTGTAGTAAAATTTTGTCTATCTCTTATGGTTTATCAGTTATACAAAAGTCGTTCACAATGAAGAATACTTTTGGAGACATTCCCAGAAAATTCAAGATATACATTTTATTTCCGGTGAAATCTCGGTATCGAATTTTTGGGTGGAATACAATACTTCCCCTACTTACTATGCGTAGCAGAGAAAGTAAAAATATGCGTTAGTGGATAGAGAAATCCAAGTGAATGTAATACGTCAGGTTTTATAATACTTTAACGTCTTTATAACGTCGCTTCAATGAAGTTATGATGATTAATGAGCTCTCAATTCAGTACGGAATCCAAAAGGCCGCACTCCCATGTCCATACCGGGGATGAGTGGTTCTATAAAGATAAATGGCATGGCTTAGATTGGAGTCAGAACTATATGTAACCCAAGACCTTGCTCTACTAGTTCAGAATGTTGTAGTATATTGTCATTAAGCAAATTTATCTGCATACGAAGACCATTTTTAAGCATGTTGATTGAAAAATTAACTTATCAACCCACAATAGTAGCCGAAATCTTTAAGGCACAGACTGTGAGCGGGATTCTGCGGTTCAAATCCCCCCAGGACCGTCCTCCATGAACAAGTCTTTTTCTAGGTTTTCATATTCTTCCTTAAATGATTACCCTCGTCTTTGTAGGACTTACTAGTCAGTTGAAGCCGAAATTATAAAGTCAATAATCTGGGAAGGATAACGAAATAAAATAAATAATAAAATATTTAAAATCAGTGCATGTATTAAAAGGAGACGCATTGGAAAAATTGTTGACTGTTAAAAGCGACAATAAGACCAGACAGGCACAGTTTAGCTAATTAGGGACCAGCCCCAGGTATAAAGGTTAAGTCCGCTGAAGCCAGTTTCTCTTGGAATTAATGGGTGCAATTGCACTGGCCAGGATGTGAAGGTCATTAGAAGCTTCATGACGCAGGTTTGGTACGAAATGTTTAAGGGGAGAGAGGGGAAGTTAGGAGTCCTTTCTTTGTGTCGCGCGTGTGGTGAGGACATTCTCGCTGGGACGCTTTTGTGGTGAGGAACAACGGTCTCGTCGAGTTCCGAAGACTGGGTGCGAACTTCAAGAGGATCGTTCAGATGTAATTGATAATCTTCGGTCTTGAAAAAGTCACAGTAACATCGTAAGAATTCAAAAGTGATCTAGAAATCTTAAGTCTTATTTTAATGGTGAATAAAAGTGTTCCAAGAAAGCGTTCGTGTCTCTATGTACATCACTCATGCATACCCAGTGATTAAGATCTCATGCTTGAGCAGCCGTGGCAAAATAAAAAAATAAAAAGGTATAAAAAACAACTAGGAGGAGAAACGCAGCAATCGTGAGGCAAAGGTATTGCTTCATTGATGGAGGATGTAGCGTGGCTGCGTCACAGTGCCTTGGGTCATTATCCTGTCGAGGAACAAGCCAACTCTGGATCATAGCATATCCAGAATGGGTGATCAGCCCAATGTCTGATATGGCGGTGAAGAAAAAGGAAATGAAATGTAGTGATGATTTTGCAGATCAAGTTATCCAACCCAGCATTCACCCAGCGACCAAGGAAAACCTCGGAAAAACCCAGATTGGTGGGTCTCCGGGGGTTTGAACCTCCCGAATGCGGGTCACAGACGTTACCGCCTGATCCTTCCTTTTCGATTCCAGATTTTCCTCAATTATTATAGCTGTAAAATGTTGGTAAGGTACACAAGCTTAAGTCTGGATCGTTTCCTTCCCAAATTTCCTTTCGCGATTATCGTTTTATTTCGTGTATATCAGTGCCCGCCGACTGTGGTGCGTTGTAGAGTAAGAACGGGCATAAAACACTGAAACATAAGTTTACAGTCGCACAAGTTTCTTTACTTACTATAAGCTCCTGGTTTGGGAATGTCTAAATGCCCTTATTGCCCTAGCATCTCGCAACAGGCTTAAAATGTGGTGGGTGCCGGGGCATCAGGGTATGAAGATAAAAGGCTGATCAGCTAGCTTATAGGGCACTGAGATACCGTATGTTGGCCCTGAACTCGTGGTTGGAATCGGTAGATATACTACCAAAATCTAGATAAAGGCATGGATTAGGGAAACACACCAACTCATAAGGCAAACCTATCCTGGACAAAGACAAGCCAGGAAACTGATCTTAGGTCCATGTATAACTCTTTCCTCAACTCTCCTGAGATTGATTAGAACAGGAATAAGGAAAGTAGTTTCATTGATTTCTGAATGCGGTCACTTCAGGAAACATCTGCATAACATACTACAAGGATGAATCCATTTGTAGAATGCGCAAAGAGGATGAGGAAACTGCCTTGCACATCCTCTTTGATTGCCTATTCCTGCCAAGAAAGAGACTTACTCCTTCTGTAACCAGGGAAAGGATGCTGACATTGGAACCAGATATTAAAACTTGTTCAGGGAAACAATGAAACCAACTTTTCCAATGTAATTGCACGATAAGTATTTTACGCTGACGTCCGGAAGGTAGAAAAAACTCCAAAAAACCAACCCCCGTCATCTAACGTAATTTACATTCAGATCTATTCGTAAATTACTCGTAAAAATTAGTTATACTAGTTGCTGTTAATTATGATACATAGTTTCCAAAATGGTTTTAACATAAACTGTATTGTAGCTAGATAGAAGCATAGAGGACAGGGGTGGCCAACCTATTTGAGCTTCGGCCAGTAAATTGTTAGAATTTTTTGAGGGCCATCAAACTAGTTTAGGTATAGGTTATGCAACTGGAGGGGACACCTCGTGCACTGCGATCTCCAGATCTATTGCGACTACCGGGGTATGGGAGGAAGGTATGAACTGAAGGAATCACAGGAGGCTACAAGCCACAGAGACGCGCAGAAGTCCCTAAAAGTTACAAGATCAAGGACCCGTCCCACTGCTGGGGCTGCCAAGATAGGGTGATGAACGACCCTCGAATAAGTCCTCTTGTGTCCACGGGGAGCACTCGCAAGCATCCGCGCCGTCTGTCATGCGCCACGAAACCTAGAAGCACACATAAAAGATGAGAAGAAACAGAATTAAAGGGAAACTATGGAAACGAAATCCTAGTAGATAAAAACCATCCGGGATTCACCTACCGACCAGGGAAAATCACACGTATGAAAGTCAACGGGAATCCAACCCGAGACTTCCCGAATGCACGGCTCACACGTTACCGCGGAGCCATCTAGGTAGGTGTCATCTATATTAATAAATATTTTGGCTCAAGTAAGTTATGTTGTATCAGTAAAGGATTAGGTAAGCTTAACCGTAGGCCGATATTTAAAACATAATATTTTAAAAGTAATTAGGCTGTTCTTAATATTCATTTATTTTAATTTGAAGGAGCATTATATAATTTTAAACATTCTTTAAAATTATCATGAAATGAAATACTTCTTCTTACACTATTTAATAAGAACATTTCATAGTTTTGAAGATCTGTAATGTCAATCTGACTTTTGAGCTTGTTACATTTAACAACTTCTTAATATAAGGCGTAATTCTTTTATGTGCACAAAACAAGTACTAGTTAGTCACGATATGAGTGCTTTCAGTGGGAAGAGGAACTTAACTGTTACGGAACAATTGTGCAGGACATCTGAAGGACAGTCAGATAAAGAAATCGTCCGCAATTCCGAGTTGTATTTACTAGTGAGGCTGCTGCTAATGTAGTACTGTTTTCATTGTGCGACTGTACATTCCCCCTATCGCTTTGTCCCTCACTGCCCTCTGACCCCATGGCTTGATGACGTTAGGCATGTCAACAAAAGCAGTACTGCCCTCCTCCAAGTACACTCATATCGTGGTCGACCAGTTAGTTGAACATAATTTACGCTTAATAACATTCAAGACAGAAAAAGTTTGCTCACAAATGTATGTGGGGCCAGACCTGCACATGAGCTTAAAAGAAGATCATGAACTTCAGGAACCGGGACATATTTCCAAAATTTAGTAAAATTAATATCAGCTCTTTAAATTTAGCTCAAACACCTGAGTGGCTTAGGATTTCTTCCATTTGCAAGGATGGGGATGTGTATGAATCTTAGACTCTGAACAGCAAACTGGATTTATGCATCAACTCATATTACTCTTTTCAGTTTCGAAAAAGGAAAAGTTTGTAATGGTAAGTAAAAACTTGGGATCTGAGCAAACGGAGGGTCATTCAAAATGTCTTCACGGGTCATTAGTTGGCCTACGGGCCAAAGGGTTAGCCACCTTTGATAATAGTACGACAGTGAAATGTTTAAAAAGGAGATGACTACATGTATGTTGGACTTAATATTTTGTACAATCTCGATAAAATTTGACAAACAAAATTTGATATGTGGCTCTAACATGACTTTCTCTACTCTTGTACGAAATACTTTTACAAACACTTATTCTCCATCTACTTCATGTTAATCGAGATAAATATTTGCAGAAACTAACTTTCTTGTAGGTGGTTCACTTGAAAAGAAATGCATAAGAGATCTACATTTTTGACAAGTAAACATTTGTCTATCTCTTACGGCTTACAGGTTATGCAAAAGTCATTCAGAATGAAGAGGACTTTTGGGGAAATACCCAGAAAATTTAAGATATGCATTTCATTTGCCATAAAAATATCTTAAACATATGGTATTTTAATCAAAATTGTTAGAGGCATTTTTGAGAAAACAAAAAGTTTCGAAAATTGCTCCATGTAAAGGGCAGAGTGGGAGAGGGGATTTTTTTGAAAATCTTCGTGTCGCATCTTTTGAAGATACTGAACATATCATATCAATGCCGACTAGTACGGTTACTAAGTGTTTGTGTAATAACTCTAATAATTTGCACCAACAAATATATTATCTGTTATGGGTAAGCAATAGAGAAACTAAAACTATTACTATACTCGCTTGCAATAGTTCAATAATTCTTCGTCAACTTATATATAATTTGTACTTTGTACCAAAACGTAATTTAAAATTTCCTAACCGTTGCAATTGTAAGTAGTCATTTGTAACAACTGATTAATGATTTTAATATTTCTTTTTTCTCAGAGAGAGAGCGAGAGAGAGAGCGATAGAGAGAGAGAGAGAGAGAGAGAGAGAGGTAGAGGAAAACAGCTTTTTTTTAAGTCCATGGTTGAGTGGAAGTCTGAAAAGTGAATTAACAAATTGGCAACGTACGTTTCTTTTGTTTTGTGCCAGTGGCGTGGCTAATGAATAGAACAAGAGCCGGCCAAGTAATTAGAGTTACTGTTACTCGGGGCGCCATCTCCTGGGCACGTCGCCATTGATCCTCTCCGGGTCACACAGGATTATAAGGCGTCCGTCCAGTTTTCCCACCCGCCGGCTGCTCTTCTTCAGCCATAACATGGGCCTTTTCATTACACGCTTTCTCTTGTCTTTCAACTCCTGCTGATCTTGACTACTTGAATTTGAGCTTAGAACTATGACAAGACATGTTCAGCTTACCACAGCTATAAACATAGTAAATAGTACTGGTTGCCCATTACCACCAGCAATATTTAATATGTATACCTATAGACAAATTCATAAAAGAGTAAACACTTTAGATAAAAAGAAAAAAACCTTATAGGTTACATTCACGTGACTACCATTTATAATTATTTATTGGATATGCAAATTATTCTTACGAAAGCT
This sequence comes from Deroplatys truncata, assembly GCA_030765065.1. NCBI lineage: Eukaryota > Metazoa > Arthropoda > Insecta > Mantodea > Mantidae > Deroplatys > Deroplatys truncata. The sequence goes on along the minus strand of CM060986.1, from coordinate 186,915,861 downwards.
TATTTTTATATTCGCTTAATTTTAATCCAGATAAACCTTTGCAGAAATAGCTACATTATATACTTCGTTTTGGATACTGATACCGTAATTATTGACGGGAATATATAAATATTTAAATAAAGGAATAATAGTAGAATACGAAAATAATTGAAATTATAATTTCCATATATTAAAACAATGTATAAGGTAATAAACTTGAGTTGAAAATGTTTGTCCGGAAAGACGAAGGTAATTACGAGAACAGGTTAGCAAAAATCATTGGCAATGGCCGAAGTACCTTACTATTCTTGGAATTCAGTTAGAGTTAAGTTCAATACGTGTACAGGCTTACGTAAGCAGAATTCTGGAAAAGAGAAAGACCCTTAGTGCTGAGAATATAGCTTGGCCCTGGTAACAAAGTTAAGAAACACACTTAGGATTTAAAGCATTGACTGCGAGTGAATAATAACGCTGGTGGGGAGTAATGAAGAAGACGGATCTAAAAGTAATGAAGGCGAGAAGTTTTAGAGTTACTCTCTCGCTGGTACCGTCAGCGGTACTTGACTGTGTGAAGCCAGTGACACGCTTGGGAGAGTAAGTTTTCAGCGGCTATCGCGAGGGATCATTCCTAGCAACATTTTAGCGACACACGGCAGGTTATGCTTGTAGTTTCTTTTATTGCAGAAGCAGTTATTTCCAACTGTAACTTTAATACTGCAGAAGTTAGCAGGTATAATAGTTCAATTGTTACAATTCCAAGTACTACGATTAATAATCAGTCTCGTTTTTTTATCTTCAAACGGTCGGCAACTCGCTTCACAAGCTCAAGTATTAGATCACACAAAATTTCTCAGTCAATTTAAACAGGTGTGGTCCTTCACAATACACGCATACCCTGAGAGAAAGATCTCATATCCATAACACTGGAGCAGCTGGCGCACGAGACAACAGAATGAGCTACGAGATAACGAAATCAGCAGTAGGTAATGTAGTACGTTATCAATAAAAAGAGAACAGCGATAGTCAAATGTTTTATTACTGAAATCATATGCTAGCCTTAAAATTCCATACTTTAGATGCAATCGCGAGAAACAAATGAAAGTCAACAGGAAAAGTGTAATAAAGTATTGAACAATTGGAACCATTAATAAAGGATATCCCAGAAATGGCTTATACCACAAAAATGTTATTTGAAATAAATTGTGTTCTTCAAAGTGATATACATTTTTGTGTGTGCGTGTGCGGAACATTCTCGCCTATCGCTTAAAGTTTACCAGTTATACAAGGCTGGGCATACAAAATTCCTTGCAAATGAAGAGGACTTCACAGGTTATTCCCAGAAAATTCAAGACATACATTTTATTTGTCGTGTAAATATCTTTAATGTATGGTATTTTAATCAAAATCGTTAGAACCATTTTTAGGAAAATAAAAAGTTTCAAAAAATGTTCATATAAAGTGTAGCTGGAGTAGGGAATCTTCTTAAACAATCTTCTTTTCGTATCTGGAAGATACTGAACTTAAATACTTTTCGTTTTTTTATGCTGTTACAAACACATCCACCGTTCCTTTTCTAAAAATGACCTTTGTGTTTAGAGGTTCACGAAACATTATATTTCCGGTGAAAGCTTGCCATATAATTTTTGTGTAGAATACAATACTTCTCCTACTTACTATACGTAGTAGAAAAGGTAATAAACACAAAGAATTTCATTCTAAATATTGCTTTATATGCAGATGACCAGGTGTTAATTGCTAGATCAGAAGAGGAGTACAGGGTAGACCGTATAAGCTAAGACTGTACCATATCTCCAAAGCTAAGCGTTGTAGAAATAAATGTCTTGAGTAAAATTTGCTCGATATTATGGGGAAAAGTAAATGACATTAAACGTGTTTTATTTGGAGGACGTTATGGTGGTAATTTTAGGGTCAATTTAATTTTACCTTAATTGTAGTTTCACATTTAAAGGAATTAAATTGATCCTAAAATGATTTCTCATGATGTCCTCCAAACAAAACACGAGTAATGACATTTGCTTTCCCCCCATAATATCAGGCAACTTTTATTCAAGACATTTCTTTCTACAACGCTTAGTTTTGGATATATTGTACAGTCTCAACTTAAATGGCCCATCCTGTAGATATTCCGCATTCAAAGGGCGAGTTTTTTTCTCGGTCTTCAATATTTTTTTTTTTGATAATAAAATTGTTGTGCGCTATTCTGCCAATTTAGAAATGAAGCAATTAATTGACGATTTAAATTCTAATTTGTGATTAAATTAATTATTATGGGTGTGTTCAGCTGGAACAAGATAGTCAAGACGTATAATTTACACATCTGCAAACAGAACAAATATAGTCATATGAATTCGACAGATCAGTTGTAATCAATAATAAAATTATCGAATAAGTGAAGACATTTGATTATTTAAAATACAATACTACACTCAGAGGAAATGCAGATGTAGAAGATATAAAGTTAAACAGATATAAACGAATGTGCTCTACTATAAGAAGAAATTTAAATAAATAAACGGATAGAGACGCAGATAAGTTTTATAAAGTGGTGTAGATACCATTGTTACTATGTGGATCCGAGGTAGGGACATAGACTAAAAATGTCTGATGCGTTACACTCACATGACTTTTTCTACTCTTGTATAAACTATTTTTACAAACGCTTATTTTCCATATGCTTCATGTTAATCGAGATGCTAATCTTATTGCTAATTTTCTTGTAGATGCAAGGGGAATTGTAGGCTTTAAGTGATAGTCAAATATTTTAAGAGCTGGTTGGTATGTGGAGTATTCCATTCTCTTTGCATTACCAGGACAATAAAAATGAAAAACGAATTCCAATTTTAGAAAAAGTATAAGTATTGGAAACATTAAGGGAATAACAAGCAATATCTCGAAAATGGTTCACTCAAAAAAAAGTATATGAAATAAATTGTGTATTTTAAAACGATCTACATTTTTTGTGTAGTATACTTTTGTCTCTCTCATGGTTTATCAGTTATGCAAAAATCGTTCACAATGAAGAATACTTTTGGAGACCTCGCTAGAAAATTCAAGATATGCATTTTATTTGTCATGAAAGTATCTTAAACATATGATATTTTAATGTAAATCGTTAGAGCCATTTTTGAGAAAATTAAAATTTTCGAAAAATGTTCCATGTAAAGGGTAATCTGGTGTGGGGGGATTTTCTTGAAAACCTTTGTGTTGCATCTCTGGAAGATCCTGAACCTAAACACCAAGTTGTGTGTTTATCCGACTGTTCTTTTCTGAGGTATGTTGTTCACAGACACACACACACACACACACACAGCCACACACACACAGAGACATGTTTCCAAAACTGCTTTTCTTGAATTCAGGGGGTCTCAAAACATGTATTTCCTATGTAATCTCGGTATCGAATTTTTGGGTGGAATACAATACTTCCCTTACTTACTATACATAGTAGAGATAGTAAAAAACTAGGTGATGTATAGAAACAGCGTAAATGAGATTCCTAAGAGCTGTCGGAGGATGTACTAAAATGGATAAAAAGAGAAGCACGAAAATTAGGGGATGGTTAAATATTTTTAGACTAAAGGATAAAATGGTAGAAAATAGAAACAATTGGAAGGAACATTTACAACGGATGGATTTCTTAAGAATACCAAGAAAGATTTTAGAATGCAATTCAAGACGTAAAAGAAGAGTAGGAACCCATATATGAGATGGCGAGACCAGGATTTTCTTCATTGGCCGTGAGGATGGAACATTCAGTGATGGACTAAACCTTGTAGATAATGATGCTGATGATGATCTATTTTCTAAAGCAACACCTGCCATTGTTCAGCTTCTACCACAGCATGGAGGAATAACAAAGGGTTGCTTTCCGTGATGTGGGGGTACCATGCTAAGCTCTAGTTCCCGAGGTCATGGGATCAAACTTGACGGAGGGAAATGGATTTTTCGGGCGTAAAAATCCTTCTGAAAGGAAGTAAAGCCCATGGTCCCGTGTCGTAGATTTACGGCACATAAAAGAATGGTAAAGAGACAGCTGAGAAAATTTTCCGTTCCTTCGCGACCAACATAGTTTGGGACGCTAAGAACCATAGTAATCAAAGTGCGTCCATAAATAACCCCCTCCAAAATAACAAAGAAGGGAGAGAGAAACCACTTCTCCACTCCACATTCTGTCTTTGGCTGGTTAGGCTAATTCTTATTCTAGCATTCAAACACAGTACTGCAGCCCTCGTGACCTTAAGTTTCCTTTTTCCATCTTTTAAAGTCAAATTGAATTCCTTTCATAGGTAATTAGTGATAAAGATATTTCATAGCGTGGCCGAGTGGTTAGACCGCTCGCCTCTCACCGAGGCGGCCCGGGTTCAATCCTAGGGACCCGCATGTGGGATTTGTGGTGGACAAAGCGGCGTCTGGGCGGGTTTTCTCCGGGTTCTCCGGTTTCCCCTGCCATTCATTCCACCAACGTCACCTATCCTATCATCCATTCGCCGTCATTTCGTTTCATCTACTTCCTTCATCCCATACCAGCCATCGGGCTGATCACACATCCTGGACATTCTGTCTGCTCCTCTGATCCCAGGCACCCGCCTGTAAGTCCTGGGGGTGTATGTCCTTCATAAGATGAGGTTAAACAGCGAATGAATGAATGATATTTCATAGCTCATATCAGAAAAAGAACGACTTCCCATTTGAGAAATGTATAAGTATTTAAAATTCATACAAATAACAAGGAACCTCTCCGAAATGGTTACCTCCACAAAAAATAATATTTGGCATTTGGTGTCCTTTAATGAGCTCTACATTTTTGTATAATAAAATTTTGCGTTTCTCCGTTACGGTTTACAATGAAACAAAGGTAATTCAGAATGAAGAGGACATTCCAGAAAAGTTGTTCGCTTAAATGTTGTATCAATTTTAAACAAATTTGGAAAGCTTCAAAAAATTTTGTTCACTCATTTTAGATTTATACTCGTATGTGTAACATTTCGTGAGATGTTTCATACGTACAGAGAGACAAATGTCATACGGAGGATAAAATAAAAATAAATTACAAAATCTCGGTCCATTACATAACTACTATTTTCTCTACGCTAGCAATTAACTGGAAACAGATTATTGGCAACGTCTTATTCAGTTCAGAATCCTGATTGTTTTCACCAACGCATGAAAACGTCTTTGGCTAATAATGGCAGTATGAATGAATGGCTTATAACAAAGAACAAGCGGGAAACTACTTACAATTTCACATGTGAAGTTAACTTTGTAAGTTGTGCACATACACATAATTATTTTCTGCATAAGCAAAACGTTCTCTCACAAATGTAGACGTGAATTGTGAAGGATGAAAACGCTGCTCCAAAATAGAAACTTAGGGTATACAACTAAGAGGGATCCCTCGCGCACTGCAACCTATTGAGATCTATTGCGGTACCACCCCCAGGAGGAAGGAATGAAATGAAACAACCACAGAAGCCTACAGGTCGCAGAGACACACGGAAGCCCCTAACATTTCCTGGCTCGAAAGCCCTATTCAATACTGGAGCTACCGAGAGAGGGCGGTAAATGAGCCAGGCGGTTCTCTGGTGTAGACGGGAAATCTGTTTCCTTGGAGCAAGCATCGGCGCCATCTGTCGCCAACGCTTCACATCACGAGACCAAGAAGCTCATCTGAAACATGAGAAGGAAACGAATGAAAGGAAATCGTTGTAGAAGAGAAACCATCCCAGCATTCGCTTACTTATCCGGAAAAGCCACGAAAAAACCCAAGGTCAGAATAAGCAATCGACGGAAATCAAACCTGGGACCTCACAACTCGCTCGGTAAATAAAAACAATAAATTTTCTTCTCGGTTGATGCATCATTAATCAACTCATGAATGAGACATTCAGAATGAATGCTTCACTCATACGAACGGTGAGGTAATGACAAGTGCAGTCGAGTTAGCTCAAACATTTCATTGCATTTAAAGATCATTTGCTTCTCCCCCTCTTATCGTGTAACTTAGCATTGGCGGCCAGTATTCAAATTCCAGTCGAGACGACTTGGGGAGCGTAAATGTTTCCTAGTATTAGTTCCCTAGCAGAATACTTGATGCGTTAAATTGGATTTTGTTACACCCAATCGGTGAAATATACAAAATCGAACATCTCAGGTCGATTAGTTTGAAAATTTAATACTTCCAACAGGGTTTAATGTGTAATATATAAAGAAAAGTTCTTGCATATTTTATGATTAGTTCCGCATGTATTAATTTTTACCTTCTCCACCACGTTCATAGTAGATGGAAAACTTATGGCATTTCACCCAAAAATTGATACCGATATTTTAGCGGAAATACGTGTTTTGAGACCCCCTGACCAGAAAAAACATATTTAGAAACACGTACGTACGTGTGTGTGTGTGCGCGCGTGTGTGTGTGGGTGTGGGTCTGTGAATATCATAAATCAAAACGAAAAGTCGGATAAATACCAAACTTTGAATAGAGTATCAATATCTTCCAAATATGCGACACAAAGATTTGCAACTAAATCCCTCCACTCTAAACCACATTTTACATAAAAATTTCAAATTTTTTTATTTTATAAAAATAACTAACGATTTTTATTACAATACCATTAATGAAATATATTTACATAAAGAGTAAAATGTATATTTTGAATTTTCGAGCAATAGCCTATGAAGTCCTCTTCATTCGGAAGATATTTTGTATAATCTCGTTAAAACACACAATTTATTTAAACAGTTTTTTTATGTGGCATAAGCCATTTTCTGACGTATCCGTTATTAAGGTTTGAATTGTTTCTTTCTTGGTCGTTCCTTTAAAGTCCTGTCAACATTCAGTTGTTTCTCGCGATTGCATGAAAACAGTATGGAATTTTAAGGTTAGCGTCCAGTACTTAAAGATTTGAATCTGTAACGTAATGTGTAATGTAGCTATTTCTGCAAATATTTGTTTGGATTAAAATATAGGAGAAGGAAAAATATGCTGTAGTTTCTATAACCACTAATAAAGATAGAGAGTAGAGAAAGTCATGTGAGTGCAACACATCAGATTTTTAATGTTGGCAATGTTTAGTCCTTTTACAGAGATGGGTATCCTTTACCTGGAAAGATGCCCTCTTGTCGATTTCTTTGGGCTGTTTTATGTACTTGTTGAGTTAAAATAGCTAATGAGATCTTTTTTCTAATGACAATCAGCTGTGTATGATAAGTGGAGGTGTGATAGTAAATGAATTTGTTGGACACATTAAACCTGAACAAGTGCAACGAATGTGTGTTATTTTATCTCAGATTTATTCGGCCGTTGCCGCCAGTCGGTTGTCTGCACATGATTTTAATACTTTGAAGCGAGTTTATCACCAGTGCCTCTGGCAGAGGACTAGCTAAAGATCAGTGAAAGGGGTGGATGTCAAAAATTTTGAGGTTAGTGAAAAGGGACTTGTAGCATACCTTACCAGTATTTATATTTGGAACTTCTTTCGCTTGCGTTTGATAAACTCGAAATATCGGTATGTATGCTGATAGGTAGCTCAAATAATTGGATGGGTTTGTTTTATTAAAGGTTTATTTAAGGATTATGTATATAATTTATATAATGATATACATTAATTTATAATTGCAAAAACCTGGAACTATATAAAGATTTACAGTGAATCAGAGAGATTTGTGTGCATTAGAAATTGTAGCGTCTTTTTTAGCATATTGGGTCTGCTGACTGAATTGGGAAGATTGGAAATTCCGGCTTGTTGTCCACATCTACTGTGCTGTGCAGAATGATTGTTTTGTGGATATACAGAATGATTAGAGGAATGTTACAGCACGTATAGTTTGGAGATTGGTCCTTAATGAGAAGAAAGTGCGTTAGTTTGGATGCCCAATTCTAAGCCGGGAGATGATTACTTGATTTAGCTGTCTCGGCTTAGCAGTCAACCATGCAAATTCTGTAATCGATGGTCACTTCCATTTTGCATGTTAACAACACACAAAATGTCCTAGTGAAAAACACTCTGCACCGCCGTAGTATATCTACCTGTTTACGAAGACGGAAGCCCATGCAGTCCGCACCTCCCCATTTGAGACAAGGGGCTCGCAGAACTAATAAGACCGTCATTCAATTAAACAGACTGGCGTCAAAGGCCGAATAAATCTGAAAATGCGTTAGAAGCACAGCATTTACATGATACATAAAAGCTATGCGGGATGTTCATATGTTGTTTGTATAAACAGATTCTACGCTTCAGCCGGAATTAGCTTGCGATGCTGTACGCAGCAAAATGGCGTAAGAACAGCGGATTTACTCCCCGCATTTCTAGTGATTGTAAAGGCAGCACTGGAGATAAATATAACTCCGGCTTCCAGCGCCAGAAAGATCAGCAAACATATACTACACGATTTCCAGACACATTTGTCTATGCTGGGTCGAACAGCATACTGCAGCTGATGGGAATGAATGAGCAGATTAAATGGCAAAAGCGCCAGACGGGGATTATATTCTGTGCCATTCCATACATGGTAAGATATGCTAACGAATAGGAACAACTAACGGGCAGAGAGCCAAGCTGGACAACTGACTAGAGATGCCTTCACTCCAATCCTGACCCATCGATTAACTTTCATCATCTCAAACTTCATAAACCAGAACAAAAATCTGATGTGTTGCATTCACATCACCTTCCCTACTCGGTCTTCTACAATTTATTCTTCTTTCTTGTTAATCACCGAGCAAAGCGGCGCATTCGTAAGGTCCCGGGTTCGATCACGAGCTACCGCCCACTGTAACCCATGCACTTTTCGAGGTTTCCCCGGATCGGAAGGCAAATGCTGGAGTGACTCATCTTCTACCAGGACTCTCCTATCCCCATTTCCTGCACCCATAATCTTTGTTAACATCTGTTTAAGGGTTGTAGGACCAGGCGACGGTGTTCGGCAGTTGCAACTGGGCGGTGGCTATGCGCTCTGTGGAAGATTCATCTTGACGTCGTGCAGGTACTGCTCGGCTGGAACCCACCTCAGGGCGCTTTTGGGCGGAACTCCCGGAGGCTCGGGCCCAATAAAGTGGGCTCGGACGCCGTTCAATTTGGAAACATTAGGGACCCCTTCCGTGCCCGCGCCCGTCGTCATCCGGATCTGGTCACCCTTCGAGCCTCTCCCTTCATCCCTCCCTCCAGAGGATTCGGTGAAAGCACAACAGGCTGACTGGCCGGCGTGCGGTACTTGGAAACGTTTTCGAGGGCCCCCTCCGTTCTTCCGTAGCTTTAACATTTCTTGTTAATCGAAATAAACCTTCTTGCACATTTAAACATTCGTTGTAGGTGTATTTATTTTTACTAAGTTCTTTGTAAAGTTCATATGGCCTGAATCTAACCCAAGTTCTATTTTAGATCATACAAAATCATAACACTGCTTTCTATAACTAGTGTTTGATAGCTCATACATTGCTGTTATCAGGCTGTGATTATACTTTATAATTAACAAACTATTTGTGCTGCATACAGCAGCTTAATTTAATAACCAGCTCGATTACTTCTTAACTTTAAACAAGAACTATCATATAAACTATTTGAACTAAAAGCAATCCTCTTGTAAACATATGGGAAGGAAGAAAGAGAGAGATAGAAACTGTGAGCCGGAACGCTCTTAGGCCTCTGATTGGTGGAGGGAAGTTCATGGTTGTTTCCTTTTATTTGTTTTCGCACAATAACCACATCTAAGAAGTACAACACTGTAAACAGTATTCTAAGCACTGCTCAGCGCGAATTAGTTTCAGGGAGAGAACAGTTAACAAACGCTTACATTCTTTTCTCTGTATCTTGCACATACACGACAGATGTGTTCTGGGCTCATGAATTATGACAAAAATATTTACAACAGACTACACATAAGCATAGATATATACAAGGGTGGAACTCAATAGTGGCAACACTGCTGTAGAGATGCTATGCAGCGGAATCTAATATTGTCGCTGATAGCACAGTTACTTACCTTACCTCAGAGCAAATGGACTCTCCCTTCCCACTTCACCTGCGTGCGCACAGTCCAGAGAAACAGAGTCACTTGTGAGCTAGCGGTCTAACGTAGTGTTGTCACGGAGTTGGATCAAGATTGAATGTGTCAGATGTCGTACAGCACAACAGTGTCATCATCAAGAGGCTTGGGGGGAATCTGCATTGCCTTACAGAACAGTGCCGCGTTGGATAAAAGCCTTCAACGATGTTCGGCAAACAGTGGCAGACATGCATCGGGCAGGTCGTCCTAGCATCGGTGAAGAAGCATCAGCGCCGCGTTGCTGGACAGTGATCGACGTCAGAAGATTCGTGAGCTCGCCCAAGAAACCAGATTAGCGCATACAACTGTGCTTCACATCCTGAAGGAACGCCTGGGCATGCGAAAAATTGCATCACGATGGGTTCCGCATGATTTGAGGAAATGCAGAAATGGTTGCGTTACGACGCTGCTAGGACGCACTTTGAGTGCTATGAGCGCAAAGGAGAGGCTTTTCTATGCCATATCATAACGCTGGATGAGACATGGGCCAAATCGTATGAGCCAAAACTGAAATGCCAATCGAACGAATGGCATCATTATGAGTCGCCACGAAAACCGAAAGTTCATCAGAGCCCCAGCAACGTGAAAGTTATGGTGATTCTCGTGTACGACTGTGATGCTGTTATCCTAACGCATTACATTCCTCCACTGTAGACCGTCAATGCACAGTATTACCGTTCGTTTTTGGAGCACCACCTGTGACCAGCTGTGAGAAAGAAGCGGCAACACTTTCTGCAGAATCCACTCATCATTTTGCACGACAATTCTCGGGCGCATACAGTGCAAGCTGTGGCTGATTTGTTCGGCCGAAGGGACTGGGAAGTGGTGTACCGTCCACCATACTACCAGGACTTAAGTCTTGTGACTTTGGTTTTATTCCGAATATGAAGGAACCATTTCATGGCATTCACTTCAGAACTGTTCCATAGATTCATCAGGCATCCAGAGATTCATCTCTATTCGCACTATCAACAGAAAAGGCTGTGCTAAAGGTATACTACGACTTCTACATCGCTGATAACGGGTTATACACAGCGCTGGTGACTACGTTGAAGGACAGTAAAGGTAGCTAACATGTAACTGTTTTGAATCGGCTGTAAATAAATAATTGCCACTATTTAAGGTGCAACCCTCGTTGATTGAACCAAAAACAGGCGCAGTTATAGATTGTTAACTTATTAGTGTTAAATAATATGCAGCTGACTTTATATTATTAATGAAACAGTTGTATAATAATAAATTGCATTCCTATACCATACGGCTCTCACGAAACAAAGTAGTTCTCGAGGTGAATGCCGATTCAAATGTTACTGTTTAGCGTGCAGAGTTCCTTGTGATATTTAAGACTATTTCCTACGCCTCTTGCATTCTTCTCAAACCCAGAACACTTCTATGATAAACGTGCAACTTATCATCACAGAGCAGGTCTGTCAATCTGGAGGAATAAAAACAACCGAGGCAAACCTTAGAAGTGGCAAGAGGCAAATGATCGCATTGTTTCGCTTAAGGGGGGGGATACCGAAGCGTAACCTTGTGCTACTAGTAATTCTTTAACACATAGATTTAACAAGTTATGGAAATATCTTATTCGATTTATTGTGAAGAAGTTAAGCGCTGCTACAGCTGGTGTTGTAAAAGTTGTCTGCACACATGTACGTCGAACACGTCTCTGCCTTGCTGTTTACAACAGGATCTTTGTTGTCTGAGTGTATAAGTGACTAACCTGAGATTGTTTAGAAACCTTTTTACTTTCCCTACTACGGATAGTAAGTAGGGGAAGTATTGTGTGTGTGTGAACAGCATAACTAAAAAACAAAAAGTCGGTAAATACCAAACTTAGTACTTAGGTTCAGTACCTTCCACGGATGCGACACGAAGATTTCCAAGAAAATTTCCTGATTCAAAACTACCCTTTACATGGAACATTTTTCGAAATTTCTTACTGCCTAAAAATACCTCCAACGATATTGATTAAAATACAATATATTGCACCACTGGTTTTTTCAGTACCCAGAGGTGTTATATATTGTGGACACGACTATTGCGTAGGAGCTAGGAAGTGAAAGGAATCACCGGCACGTATATTAACAGTTTATCGTAAAGTGATGCATTTGTTAACAATTGCATCATCAGCTTGCTTTAACATTTTAAAAGCTGTGTAATTTACAAATAATATGCTCGGAGACGACAATGTAATGTACTCTTTCACCTTTTTGCAATTTAAGTTGTAAAAAATCAGAATATTGCTAAAACAGCGAGGAATACAACGATATGTTACACGAAGTGAAAAATATAAATGCTTCTCCCATAAATATGAGTTTAGAAACACCAAGAGTAAAAATATTAAATTTTGTAGCTCATCAAAGAGTTGAATATAATTTAGTAAAAAGCCAAAAACGTTACTCTTGGTGGTTTACGCCAAATCTCGCCGTCACCGTCTCTAGTTGCTAGCTGCCTCTGCTGCCTGCCCAGGAGTTGCTGGAGTTGTCCACGAGCGTGATGGTGCTGGTGTCAGTAGCGTGAAGCAAACCAGCCAATGGTAACTCTGCACGACGCTTTAAGTTGTGGAATGATGAATTACGTCATGCGTGATGATATCTTTCTCGAAGCTTCGGCGTTAACTGTTTCTCTCGATGACCCACGTTATCATCTCCGAAGCATTGTGACATATTTTATGCTGGTTGTATAAGCCATGACCAGGGGAGGGAAAAACGGCACAATAATAAACATATTTGCATGACAAATAAAATGTATATCTTAAATATTCTTATAATAGCCTTGGAAGGCCTTCATTCGGAAGGAATTTTGTATAATCTTGTATAACCTGTAAACTTTAAAATAGACGAAAGGGTATCACATGAAAATTAAGATCTCTTTAAAATCACACAATTTACTTACTATAAGTTTTGTATGGCATAAGCCGTTTCTGAGATATCCGTTATTAAAAGTTTCGAATTGTTCAGCGTTTGTCCTTTTAAAGTCCCACTGATTTTCAGTTGTTTCTCGCGATGTCATTGAAAAAGCATGGAATTTTAAGGCCAGCGTATAGCGCCCAATTCTTAAACATTTGAGACAGGTGGTAGAGAAAATCATGTGAATGTATCACGTCAGATGTTTTAGTTATACACACCAAGACACACGCATAGCCGGGACTTTTTAAGAACACTTTTTGGAATCCATGGTTCTCAAAACGTGTGTTTCCAATAAAACCTCAACGTCGAATTTTTGCTGGAACACAGTACTACCTCTACTTTAAGTATGCAGTAGAGAAAGTAATAAAGATTATATGTAGCATTCACGTAACATTCTCTACTCACTCCTGCACAAACTGTTTTTTTTCAAAAGCTTATTCTTCTATACATTTCTTGTTAACGCATTTTATTGCATACTATTGTTGGACGATAGTGTAAAATAGAAATAGAGCTTACGTAAAAATAAAGTTAATGGTCTACTAACAGCTGTTGCACATGGTGGTTCCAGCAGCAAGATCACCAACATTAATATTTGTGCCGAACTGGCGATCTATTATGAACATCTGGTTATTGACCTGAAAAATATGAATAACTTACAGCTCTTGATTATCAGCTGCATATATTAAATTGCAACTAAGTATTAAACAATAAAATATCACTAAGATTTAAACAGAAAAATTAAATTATCACATATGATAATATTCCATGTCTACAATAATAAATATACCAAAAGTTAGAGGACAAAATGGACAACACACACACGTAGGTTAGGTTACCAGTACTGAATGCAGGAATTTAAATTTCCCACCATTGAACCACGAACGGAAAGCGGATAAAAATGCTATCATTGGAAAAAAAAAGTTAAGTTTGTATCGCGCCTGGTACCAAAAACAGTACCTGGTTCATTCGAGGTATGGAACCGTGCCGATATTATTGCGCAGTGGTATATGTTGGTAAGGGAATAATAAACCATCTCTGCCACTCCTTTTCTTAACTGGTTTTAGCAATTAAAGTTTGTCATGAAAATATCTTAAACATGACATTTTAATGTTATGCCCTTTTCTTTTACTCCTGGGTATGAAACCAACCTGTTTTCATAGGTTTACTGTTTGACTACCACTCTTTTGACATCAAACTAATACCCATCCAGGGACCGTCGTTGTTAAGCTTGCCTTTCAGCCACTCAAGTGAAACGTTTCTAAGCACCTCCCCTTTCGCCGCTCACCCAGGCCTGAGCTATATGTTCTTAGGCTAATGTGTGTTTGTTGGACTTGAATTCAAACCAATAACAGAGTGGTTGGCATGGAAAACAGGGCTGATGTGAAACACAGATTATAAGGAGCACTCGATTGTACACTACCACTTCCTGTTATCACAGTAGCGTCCGGCATGCCCTTCTCAATGTAATGAAGATGAACTTGCATATATATATATACCAGGTGGCCCAAACAAGCCGTCCTTTGCAAATTTATGTCTCCCGCATACATATGTGCCAAAGAAGTTGCTGCATCACTGCTGTTCAAAGGTGCAGTGCAAGTATAAAGCGAAAGTTTACTGAAGTAGTGCTGCTATCTGCAGGTGTTTACTTGGTAGTTTCGTACTGATAAGCGTCGCGTGTTTGCTTGCACGCAGTTCGAGCCAGGTCTCTCGGGTAAAAAAAGTAACGTCTCCAATAACGAACACAAGGATATGGTTAAATCTGTGCGGAGACGCACCAATATGCAACTGCGGCTCGAAGGCTGTATTCTGAACATTCTCAGATGTGTTAGATGTCTTCTGTGCACATTTTTCCCTTCTTTTTTGTGACGTACAAATAATATTAAGAAACGATGTATCATTGCAAGTAGAACGTGAGCTTCAGAGGCCTATACATCAATTCGTCCACTAAGGCGGGAATGGTTTTGCACATGCTTATTATGAATAATGCACTAATAGAAGGTACTTTAATTCTAACGCACATTTAAGGGCACTTAAATATAATAAAATTGAATTTTATTTAATCTTGTTAACTTTGCGGCACCAATGGTGCCATATAGTTGTACTGAATGTAGATTAATTCTCATGAAACTAAATGACTTAACACGTGTGCTCAGGTTTGCGTCAAGCAGCAATCCTGGATTCTTGTTAACGAGCGAATTGCTAGTTAAATAACCGATAACACACTCCCCTCACACACACATACATATCTCACATTCAGATATCACATCCTGTACATACCGTGAATGTTTAAAGACAAATTTCTGGAGCCCAGCCGGGAATCCAACCCGGAAAACCTCATACAGTAGGCACTTTTTCTACAGAATGAGCTCTAGAACCAGTAATAGCAGTTAAAATGTTCGTTTTAAAGCATTTGGTCTTTATTTAGCGGTGTGCTCTCTGTCGGCATGTAGTCCCTTTCACAGTTCTACTTAAGCAACCGTTTTGGCATCCGCGCTATTTAGTCCACCCTGTATCTGTTTTAAATGTCGCTGTAATGAGCTGAAATGTATCGTGTCTCGAAAATTATACGCCCAATTAAGAGCAGTATGACCCAAATAAGAGTCTTGTAAAACAATTTCTTTGGAGTCGTGAATATTGCAGTGGGACTCTTGTTCTGTGTTGCCAGAAGCTATGTACGTGGCGCACAGTGTTGCCGTTTAGATCTCATGCACTTTATATAACAGCGTGGGCGTAACCGGAAATCTTGAATGTCCTCTTTTTTTGGGATATGGTCGAGAGCTTTTTATAGTCTCTTTTCCTTCTCCTGTTGTTGTGGTGCATCCCCTTTTCAACCCTTAAAGCCAGCCTGCATGTTCATCCTTGCTTATGCCCATGGAGCGTTCTCTTTCTTTCTTTGCCTCAAGTTTGTTTGGTGACCGTGTAGAGTCTCGGTGTAGGGTTTTTATAGCTTGAATACCAGCTCAACATTTCGCGGAAAATTTATTCGGTTGTTTCGCGAAAAAGTTAGTGTTGTAGCTGCATAGGATAGACCAAAATAAATATTCATAATGAGGCAAGCTCTTTTCTCCCTTTAGAAGCACAACAATGTCGTGCAGAAACGGAGTAATGGAAGCTGTAATACATTCCTGTTCCTTATCCATTCGCATCTTAATCTATTGGGGCAAACTGCGAGCGAATAAGGCACAAATAGTTCAACGCTAGCAACTGCTTTTAAAAGCTGGAACAAATAACGACTGGAGAGGAATACAAAAAAGTGAGAAGGAAGACGAATATGGGTCATTCATATTGTAAACAGCTGCCGATAAAATCCCTTAGCAGATCTTACTACCTCTTATACTTTAAAATGAACAGTCATGGTATCTCTTAATGTGATTTTGCATACAAATGATTGTAAGAGAAAATATACATACAGGGTTATTCAAAAAGAATGAACAGAATTAAAATATTTATTTCTAATGAACGACAATAGATGGCGACACATAGGATACATAATGAATAGAGAAAAGTACAAAATTTTATTTTTGTGTATTCAAAATGAGCACCATTTGTTATACGAGGACGACCAGTGCTTTTCCGTTTGCATACGTAACCATCTTCTACGAATTTATTGTATCAATTGTAAATTTTTTATGACGCGGTGGCTCGTTCTTGAACTAACAACGATATGCACGCTGCAATGAAACAATGGATTCACTCTTTCTATAATGCAGCACACAAAACGACTTTTCCAGTGGCATCGTCATTTTCTCGTAAACAAACACAGCGCCGCCGTAGGCACTGAAGGAACTAATATATGGGGCTTAAAACTTTGAGCTTTTCTCTATTCAATGCTGTGTCATATATGTCGTTATCTATTGTCGTTCAGTAAAACCGAATATTTAAAATTTGTTTCTTCTTTTTGAATAACTCTGTATATTTATCTCTCGATACTCGATACCGATAGTGATTTTAGTGTACCGATACGCGATGCTCACTTTATTAAAAACTGTAAATGCGATAGCTAGTTCGTGAGTTATTTTCTTATAGTAGTTTTCTGTATATAAACGCATGTAACCAGTTTTGTATTGTATGCCAATTCCGGAATTGTTGCTATTTGACATCCTCCAATTGGCAGCAATTTTTATATTGATAATGGCATAGGTTATATATCTCCTATTGTTAGTCAAGGCTAGTAAAAATAATATTATTATTTCTTTGCTTCCCTTTTTACGTAACCATACTTTGTGCTCTTGCGTGAATGCATACAGATGGAGGGAAAGAAAACTGCCGCATTAAACGTTGGCTGTTAACACAGCTCAATAACAAGTTTCACAAAATTTAAAAGAATTAAAAGAACGAACATATCCTTCCGCGTTGAATCAGAATTTTGAATTTTGAATTAATGAGAGATACTCAAAGTCTACCAAAGTTAAATACAAAGAAACACATTACCAAACGTAATTATGATCTCATGTGGTCTCCTTGTGCCGACGACTAAACAACTGGCCATAGCTAGAATTGTTAACTCCTCAAAGGTTGGAATCGGTCTCTCTGTTTTGAAAATCAGGGCAGCCCAGCCGTGCCGACGGGAGGTAGATGGAGGGGGTAAATTCCACGTAGCTAACCTAAGCTATCCTTGGCGCTGCCAACCCAAGCTCCAAACCAATTTACAAGGGTATGTATCGCCAAAAAAGTAAGAGGACTTCAAGGGTTATTCGCAGAATATTCAGTATATACATTTTATTTGTCATCTAAATACTCAGTGTATGGCTCAAGCGGGATGGCTCAAGCGGTTGTGTAGACCACATTCGGGAGGTGGTGGGTTCAATTCACGTGGCCGATCTTCTTGACCCATGGGTTTTTTCGGGGATTTCTCCCGGTTGTCAGACGAATTTGAAGACGTTATTTTTACCCCACGCTTTGGGAGCCAATTTGAAGACGTTTTTATTTTTGCCCCACGTTTTGGAGCCAATTTGAAGAATGTTTGTTGCTGCTACGTGTAGAAAGTCAGTTTGAAGATAATGTATTACATTTCGACAGTTGGGGAGCCAAACTTGAAGTAGTTGCAACATCACGTATGGTAAAAAGTTTCCGGTAGCCTTCGCCCCAAATGTACTTTCTGGTGGCCTTTGCCCCAAGTTTAAAAAATATTAACTTTGCAGTTTGACTGTTTCTATAAATATTATATATTTATGTTTTCCTCGGTTGAGTCAGTATTATCATTAGAGACATGTTTCTCTTTTCAGGGTTGTAGTGTGACTGAAGAATGTAGGCTTACACAGATTATAATTTTACTTCACTCCTTTTATTAATGCCTTGACATTATTTAAATAACACTTCACTGATGTAGAGAGCTGTGAGATTCTTTTAATTAATTACGTGCACTTTTTAACACGTAAACAATTTTCGTCACACACGAATACATATTAAATTTCTCGAGGACAGATCTCGCGTCCGGTTAGGAACACTGTCTACTAGCAACGCGTCCAGTTACGAGCTCTGTCTACAAGCAACTGACTTGATTTCTAGCGCCTAATTTGTAAATTTCTGTATTTCAAGTCTCTGATAGGCTAAACCTAGTGCAATAGAATACCATTATTTAATTAAATCTTTTTCTGGTTGTTGATTGGCTATTTTATAAACTGTCACAAAAATTACATTATTGCTTCCAAGTATTACAAGTAGTATTGTTAAACTTTCAAATTCATTATTACCTCAAGGTTACCTCATTGTTAACTCATTGTTAGCAACTTTTAACCTATTATTCTCACAGCTCCTACATTATTAAATTACCTGATACATTCACATAACATTATTACACATGTATACAATAATATAAACATTTACAACGACTGTAAATATACTTTTTATATATTGTTACATACACATATTGCTTTAAGGTGGGCTGTTATTGAATTTATATATTATATAATTAGACTGAAATCATTTAAGTGTTAAAAATACTGCCTCAAATGCTGGGAGGGATCATTACATCTCCAAATTTCCTGTCCTTCCATTTCATTCCATTAATCATTTCACGCATCCTTCACTCCGTTTGGTCTGTTTTACGGTTGGAAGTGTCGGCGATGGTGTTTCAGTGTAGCGTGGCAGGGTAAAAGGATGCTCTCTGTGAACCTTCTTCGTCCCTCGGCCTTCGGCTGGTTGCCGGATTATAAGGACGCCCCCGATTTGCTTGTCCGTCTGCAGGGTCGTTTATATCTGGAAGCTTTAGGGATCCGTCACTCCTGGTTCCGGCCGCCCGATGACTCCCTTCACCTCATCCTTCCTCCCGGAGGCTCCCTCTTGTGGGTGGCGTACGTAGAATGTCCGGACTCCCTGGATCTGAGCCGCAATCCTCTCCGAAATATTCTCATTCAATTCCATGTGTTATTTCAATCAAAATTTTTTCGATAACATAAAACATTTCAAAAAACTGTCCTGTAAAGGGTAGCTTTTGATGGGAGATTTTCTTGAACATTTTCACGTCACATCGTTTAAAGAATACTGAACTTAAAACCCAAGTTTGGTATTTATCCAACATTTCGTTTAGAGTTGTGCAGCTCGCACACACACACGGACACACACGCACACACCGACTCGTTTTCTATAAATGCTTTTTATTTTCTCTACTATGTTCATAGTAGGTAGAGATGGTATTGCATTCCACCCAAAAATTCGACACCGAGATGTCACCGGAAACACATGTTTTGAGGCTTCCTAAACCCCCAGAAAGCATTATTAGAGAAAGATCCGTTTGTATATATGTGTGTGTCTGTGAACAACATGACTCAAAACTTAAAATTTGGTTACATGTGAACCTTCATATTTAAGTTGGTGTCTCCAAGGATGCGACATGACGATTTTTAGGAATAGCCACCCAAACTACCGTATACATCGAAAAATGTTCATTTGTATTTTCAAAACTGACTAACGATTTTGAGTAAAATTCCATACGTAGATATTTACATTACAAATAAAATGTAAATCTTGAAGTTTTATGAATAACCTTTGGTCCTCTTCATTCAGAATGGTGGTAAACCGCACAGCACAACACAAAATATGTAGATCTTGTTGAAGCACATAATTTATGTCAAATAAAATTGCAATTGCGTGACCAATTTCGAGATATTCTTTTTTATTGGTTTGAAGTTTCACATGCTCATACATTTCTCAAGTAGAAGGTCGCTATTCGTTTTTACTCCAGTCATGTAAAGAGAATAGAATTTTGAAACCATCACATAGCGATCCAGTTTTTAAAAATATTACTGTTGCTTTAGCCTAGCGTATCCTTATACCTGTGTAATAAGGTTTATCTCGATTAACCCTAGACAGGTGGCGCATGTACGTCTTACATTAGTGGTGGCGCGGGGTCACTCGCGACCCCAGGAGTAAAACGATTTTTGTAAATGGACCGAATTAATAAATTTATCTATTTATTGCTTACATATACCGAGTAATACATTATGTATTAAAATAACTGTTGGTTGTAGAAATATACTTTAAAAAATAGAACAAAAACATTGAATTGACAGTTCCTTGCAATTTGGACTGATGCGCAGCACAAAAAATACATTTAAATGTGCACTTTACTCATAATCATAAAGTATCACAGTTAATGTGTTGTTTTTTCATCTCGACAGAAAGAACATATGTTGATACTCATATTATAATTCACACACAGCTCCTACACACGACTACACTATGGTCTTTGCACACCTGCTGCTTGCATTTTACACACGAAAGTTTTGTTTTTCTGTCTGCATTCTCGGACACACATTACACCTCATTCTTTTCTTCACTGGCAATTCCTGTTTTTGATTTTCTGGTTGTGCTGCATTTATAAAATGCCGTATTTTCTCAAGCAGTAATTCTATAGGAGATTTTGCATTTTTAGCTGCAGATTTTACACCTGGTAAGTGAGTCACTATCTTGTGGGAGAGAGTACGTTATTTTTAGGAGGCTGAACCATTTTCCATGCCGTAACTTGATCCTCTTCTGCACTTTGCTCACTTTCACTATTTGAACTCAGTATTTCAAGTTCATCTTCGGCTTCACTGCCTTCACCACCTAATGCTTCCTCTTCCTTATTAGGGCTAATAACCTTGCCTGATGTTCCTCATAACACATATTGATATAAAAACAGCACTACGTTTAAGACCAAAAAATACGTAAGTATTATAACCACAACTTCTCGAAGGTTCAGCTGAAAACACACTGTAACTACAGAAACAATATGCAGACGAGACACACAACAGTAAACGGGAGAGGTGGCGTGGGGTATTTCCTGCCCTCATTTCAGCCGAAGAACACAAATAGCCTATATTCTAGGAATGTATGACCAGTATTTCAATGCTAATGACCACTAACAAAAGCCAAGGAATGCAGCATAAGGTAAGGGAAAGGCAGGGTTCAGGTATACGAAATTATTATATATAACTTGCAAATAAAACTGACTGGGGTCAGAAAATACGCCGCGCCACCTCTCTAGGGTTAACAAGAAATGCACTGGTGTGTAAACCTACGAAAGTAATCTTCGATGCTGTGACACTGCCAAGTTACATAGCTCGATGAAACTTGAATCATACACAGAGAGAACTGCTACGGTATGCTACAGTAGGCAACTAAACGAAATATAAATGAGATGAACAGAAATACCACTTTTATTCAGAGACCATAAGCTACACTAAAATCAATACGATATATTATGGCTCTCTACAGAAACAGATACATGGTGATTAAAAGGGTGTATGATCACCACGGACAGCAATGCATGCTCTGCATCGTGGCAACAGGGTTGCTAAGCAGTTATTGTGGTAGCGAGTTCCATTCCTCCACCAACGCTGCTGACAACTGTTGGATGGTAGTTGGCGCATGTGGATGTGCTGCGATGCATCTCCCCAAAGCATCCCACACGTGTTCGATGGGATTTAAATCGGGGGAACGGCAGGTCAGTCCATTCGCCGAATATCCTCTCGTTCCAAGAGATCCTCCACTTGCGGTGTTCGATGCGGTCGCGCATTGTCATCCATAAAATGAAGTTAGGGCACTGCACCCCTGAAAAAACGTACATGGGGAAGGAATACAGTATCACAATAACTTTGACCAGTGAGCGTGCCGTGTTCAAAGATTTGGAGGTTGGTGCGCCCATGCAACATTATGCCTCCCCAAACCATAACACCAGGACCACCAAAACGATCATGTTCAAGGATGCTCCTTGGTTCATTACGTGTTCTCACCTCTCGCTAGATGAGGGTACATCGATAATCACTACTTAGACTGAATCTGCTCTCATCCGAGAAGAGCACGCGACCCCATTCCTCGTTGGTCCAATTTTGATGCTCTGGAACCATCGCAAACGGTGCCGGCAATGTGCGGATGTCAATGGAAGACAACGTACTAGTCGTCGGGCAAAGAGATCACCCATGTGTAGTCGCCGTGCCACTGTGTATCGTAAGATTGCGTGCCTAGCTGTCCTGTTAAATGTGGTTGCAATTGCATCTGCTGTTTGGCGTGGATCCCTTCAAGGCCTGTTGCACAGTGTAGTGGTCTTCTGCTGTTTGGCGTGGATCCCTTCAAGGCCTGTTGCACAGTGTAGTGGTCTTCTGCTGCTGCAGTTGAGCGTGGTCGACCACGACCTCTCCTTGGGATAGCAGTGCCTGTGGTTTGGAAGGTTCCCCATGCACGTGAAACAATGCTGTGAGCAATTTCAAACTCCTGAGCAACACTCGTTCACACTTCGCCCTTCTTCCAGTTTACCGATGATTCTTTTCCGTGTGAAGACATCCAAATGGTGTCTACAAGCCATGTTGCAATGAAGAACATCACTACAGTGCACTGTAACAGCTCGCTAATTGCCACACAGCGTTTTGTCCTGTTTCGTCAACCGCCCCGTGTTGCGGGACCAGACCCATTTGTCACTATAGGCTCGCTACACTTACGCCATGTGACGTCCAGCTTTCTTCGTACGTGTAAGAGACCTCTGGCAACATGCTCACGCACCTTCATCTGCTTTTAAGGAGTAATTCAATTTATTATGCTACTTTACCCATCTCGTCCTTAGGTTTTACATACCGGTGTAGTTAGAACAAAAATTTGTAGACGAGTTAGTAGAGAAAGTCACGTGAATGCAATACATAAGATTTCTTTACAACAAAAAGCGTAATATATACAACCGTAGTCAAATGCAACAATTTCATCATCCACGCTTGCCATCACACCGATTATCACAAGCACATTTGACTGCCGTCGCTGGGATTCGAATTCAATGACGTACGACTTGAATGGATGACTCACCCATATCGCAGATCTCTTGGATTCTGCTCTTTTAAACTTAAGGTATTCTGACTGTGAGTGATGAAACCTGAGGTCTTAATATCATGAAAAAGAAGCAGGCAAAACCAAAGGTGACATCAAGATGAGACCAAAAGTAGGTCTCCTCTCCTTCTCTACTAACTCACTACCTCTACTACTTTGTTTTCTCTATTCGCTCTGCAAAAACTGTCAGTGTGTTTACACTATATCCAACCTGTTTACTAGAAGGGGGAAGCTGTGATTCTTTTCATTTTCACTAACGCGAGGAAGAGCTTGCTGGGTTGTCAATTTCGTTTCTATGATTGGAACACAGTCAATGCATAGATACTTGGAGGCTGTGAACAGTATGAAAGAAATGTAACTCTCTAAAAGTCTTCACGAGTGTGAAAAAAATATACAACGTTTTGAAAGAACGTATATTGTACTGTTTTACTAAAACACTTTAAATTCAGGAATTGTTCTCTTGGATTTAACATCCAACTGAAGCTTCAGCAGCAAAAAGTGTAAAGTAATAGTTATTTTCGCAACTGTATAGGAAAGTGACCTTTTTCAGGACGAGTAAAATAGAATATATGTGTAAGAAATATCGAAACGAGTCCTAAAAAGACGCTTTTCTGCAGCTACAATGTTTCGTCGAATTACTTTATATATTGTTTAAGTATTGTAGCGCGTATTATGTTGAACATGGGCTCACTCATGCGTTTCATATGTTCATTTCAGGACCAATGTATTCGTGTTCTGGTGTTGGAGCATGGAAAGTAACTAAACGGAGAAGTTCAATTTGATATACTGGTTTGAAAACGGAAAAGCCTGAAATTCCAGATAGCATAAAACAAACTGTTATCGCTGATTTGTCTTTCTGGCAAAGTATTGAGTTAAATATCCGTCGTCGAATGAAAGGGCTTACAAATTAAAATGTTTTACATTATTATTAAAAGAATGCAAGTTTGTATTTCAATTTTAATACGCGGAGATTTGTCACCGACAGTTGCAACATATACTGCAGCAGTTAGGAAAGAAAACAAATATGATGTTTTACACTCACATGGTTTTCTGTATATACTGCTGTTTATTTTTATATAGCTTCTACAAGCTATTCTTACGAAAGCTTATTTTTATATCTACTTCATATTCATCGCGATAAACATTTTCAGAAATAGCTTCAATACTCATTTAGGTATGGGTACAAGGGTGATAGAGCAAACCGAACCGTTATTCAGCTGTTTAAAAACCATGCAGCTCTGCGCTGACCTTAATGTTCCATAATTTTTCCATGACATCGCGAAAAAAAAAAACAAGTGAATAAATAGCGACAGCACTTTACAAAAAAATCTAATGTGTTGCATTCATTTGCCTTTCTCTACCCATTGTAGGAGTATTTTTAACTCCTTTATTTTATCCAGATAAACATTTGCAGAAGTGCATTTATTACATATCATATTTCTTCGACCTGAAGAAATCATGAAAAACACTCACTTGGAACGCATGGTGAAGTTACCTTATCTCACGTTTTGTACGCGCCTGCTACTCAGTTACTATTGCCCAACACCCCTCCTAGAAGATAAATGGACAGTAGGCTTGAGCCATAGTTAAATGTTTCGAATGCAAACAGCAACTCACCAATAAAGTACTTGCCAATTCATACCAATAATAAAAAATGCCTCTTAAAGGTTTAGTCCCACAAAAGAATTTCACATAAATAATGTGTCTTAACGAGACCTACATATTTTGCGTAGTAAGTTTTTGCCTATTTCGTACAGTTTACAAGTTATAAAAAGTTCATTAGAATGAAGAGGACGTCACAGGCTTTTCGCAGAAAATTCAAATTTATTTCAGGTTTTATTTATGGATGCTCCTTAACTACTATGGTTCTTAGCGTTCCATTCTATATTGGGCGTGAACGATGAGAAATTCTGCTCAGAGGCCCCTTTGTCAGGATTTAGGTTCTTTTACGTGCCGTAAATCTACGGTGCGGGACCGCTTCCCTTCCGAAGGAATCCGTGCTAAGGTTTATTACGCCCGAAAAAAAATTTCCATCGTCTTCCCCTGGGTTTGAAGCGGCGATTTTGCGAACCAGAGACTAGCGTGAATTTTATTTGTCATACAAATACTTCAAAAATATGATAATTTGGATAAAAAAAACTTAGAGCCAGTTTTGAGAAAACCAAAATTAACAAACATTTTTCTAAGTAAAGGGTAGTTTAAGATGGGGGGAGTTTTTGAACATTTTTGTATAGCATCTTTGGAAGATGCTGGACTTAAATACCACCTTTGGTATTTACCTAATGGTCTTTTCGTTTTTGAGTATTGCTGCTCACGGACAAGCACCACACACACGGACCTTTTTCAAAAAGAATCTGATGTGTTACACTCACATGACTTTCTCTACTCTTGTACAAAATATTTTTACGAACTATTATTCTCCATCTATTTCATATTAATCGAGATAAACACTTGCAGAAACGATCTTTTGACATGCAAAGAGAATTACATTTTACACATAGCGACCAGTTCTAAAAATATTTGACTATCGCTTAAGGCGTACTATGTTCCCCTTGTTTTGTAATTGCAAGGGCAATAGAAATACAGTAACCTCTAAGCATAGAGATATCTCTTAGTAGCTGGTTATTAGGTGCAGCACCATTCTCTTTGCCACAGATTAATACTGTTTGCATATCCAAGACAAAAAAATCTGATGTGTTACACTCACATGACTTTCTCTACTCTTGTACAAATATTTTTACAAACGCTTATTCTCCATCTAGTTCATGTTAATCGCGATAAACATTTGCAAACTCTATCTTATTGCTAATTTTCTTGTAGATGTAGGGGAAAATATATTTACACGGGCAATATAGAAAAACAGTAGCCTTTAAGCACATACATATCTCTTAATAGCTGGTTGCTAGGTGCAGCACCATTCCCTTTGCCACAGATTATAACTCTTTGCATATCCAAGACAAAAAAATGAATAACGAATTCCCATTTGAGAAAATAAGTATTGAAAAATTTAAGGGAATATCAAGCAATATCTCGAAAATGGTTCACTCAACAAAAAAAAATGTATATGACATAAATTGTGTATTTTAACGCGATCTACATTTTTGTGTAGTAAAATATTGTCTATCTCTTATGGTTTACCAGTTATGCAAAAGTCGTTTACAATAAAGAATACTTTTGGAGACATTCCCAGAAAATTCATGATATAAATTTTATTTGTCATAAAAATATCTTAAACATATGATATTTTAATCAAAATCGTTAGAGCCATTTCTGAGAAAATTAAAATTTTCGAAAAATCTTCTATGTAAAGGGTACTCTGGGGTGGGGGGATTTTCTTGAAAACCTTCGTGTCGCATCCTTGGAAGATGCTGAACCCAAATACCAAGTTTGGTGTTTATCCGACTGTTCGTTTCTGAGTTATGCTGTTCACAGACACACACACACAGACAGACACACAGACACATAGACACACAAACACACACACGGACATGTTTCCAAAAATGCTTTTTTTGGATTCAGGGGGTCTCAAAACATGTATTTCCGGTGAAATCTCGGTATCGAAATTTTGGGTGGAATACAATACTTCCCCTACTTACTATACGTAGTAGAGAAAGTAAAAATGAATAACGAATTCCTATTTGAGAAAATAAGTATTGAAAAATTTAAGGGAATAACAAGCAATATCTCGACAATGGTTCACTCAACAAAAAAAGTATATGACATAAATTGTGTATTTTAACGCTATCTACATTTTTGTGTAGTAAAACTTTGTCTATCTCTTATAGTTTACCAGTTATGCAAAAGTCGTTCACAATGAAGAATACTTTTGGGGACATTCCCAGAAAATTCGAGATATACATGTTATTTGTCATACAAATATCTTAAACATATGATATTTTAATCAAAATCGTTAGAGCCATTTTTGAGAAAATTAAAATTTTCGAAAATTGTTCCATGTAGAGGGTAATCTGGGGTGGGGGGATTTTCTTGCAAACCTTCGTGTTGCATCTCTGGAAGATACTGAACCTAAATACCAAGTTTGGTGTTTATCCGACTGTTCGTTTCTGAGTTATGCTGTTCACAGACACACACACACAGACACACAGACACACACACGGACAAGTTTCCAAAAATGTTTTTTTTTGGATTCAGGGGGTCTCAAAACATATATTTCCGGTGAAATCACGGTATCGAATTTTTGGGTGGAATACAATACTTCCCCTACTTACTATACGTAGTAGAGAAAGCAAGAAAGTCTTTCTTATAGGTTCAGGGTGTCTCAAAGCATGCATAAAATCTCGGTATATAATTTTTGGGTTGGAAACAATACTTCCTTTACTTATGGCAAGTAATAGTAGGGAAATTAATAAGCTTTCATAAGATAGCCTGTAAAAACTACATCAAAATAAACAATATAGGGTAGAGAAAATAATACGAACGTAATATTTTTAATTTTGCAGAGAAACTTACAGAAAACTGTGATTCAGCCAGCAGATCGGCAGACTTGCTTGCAGTCTTCACTCCAATGTAGTGAAGTTGTATTATCTCTATTATGAGAGATTGTTCCCGATGCCGGTATTTGATGTGGTCGCTTGGTTGATGTACCAGACAGGCTGAGAGGATGCCACCACCCCACAATGTGCGGAATGCCTCTGGCTAGTTGCGGTTTTGGGGCTTTCCTTACAGTGATCTCTTCTAGAAAATGAAGATACAATTTTTCGTAATACTGCTCTTGTGTTTACATCTACATAAAGTACAGAAAATCATCATTAGATCACCTTTTACATTCTCTGCTACTCACCTATAGTAATTAAAAGAAATATTGCATTATTCTATACCGATATTTCACTGAAAATATGCGTTTTGAGATTCTCTCATTAAAAAAAACCTGATGTGTTACATTCACATTACTTTCTTTGCTCTCAATGGCTTATTAGTGGGTATGGAAATCATTCTTACGAAAGCTTATTTTCCTATCTCCTTCATTTTAATCCAGATAAACCTTTCGGAAAATAGCTACATTACACACTTCGTTATAGATACAAAGGAAATAGCGATAGTCAAATGTTTTAGAACTGGTCGCTATATGCTGACCTTTCCATGACATCGCGAGAAGCAATTGAAAATCAATAGTTCGAACCGTTAATAACGGATATCTCGGAAACTGCTGATGCCACAAAAAAGTTATTTGAAATAAGTTGTGTGTTTCAAAGAAATCTGCATTTTCTGTGTATTATGTCTTCGTCTATCGTTTAACGTTTACCAGTTATACAAGATTATCCCAAATTCCTTCCTAATAAACAGGATTTCAAAGGCTATTCCCAGAAAATTCAAGTTATACATTCTACTTGTCATGTAAATGTCTTTAATATGGTACTTTGATCAAAATCTTTAGCCATTTTTTGGAAAGTAAAAGGTTCATAAAATATTTCATGTAAAAGTAATTGTGGGTGGAATGATTTTCTTTATCATCTTTATCTGATTTTTGGAAGATACTGAACTTAAACACCAAGTTTAGTATTTAACCGACTTTTCGTTTTTGGGTTACGTTGTTCACAGACACCACACACACACACACTTATACATATACATACACGGACCTATTTCTAAATATTTTTATTTATTTTTTATTGGACTCAGGGAGCCTCAAAACATGTATTTCCGATAAAATATCGGTATCGAATATTTGGGTGGATCTAATCAAAAACTTATTCTAAATATTATTTAACAAAAGTAAAGATGCAATACCTTCTCTGCCCACTATGTACGTGGTAGAAAAAGTAAAAACAAAAGAATAAAAGCATTTTCAGAGAGAGATCCTTTCCCTCTCTGAGTGTGTGTCTGACTGTGTGTCAACGAAACGTCGGCTGAATAAAATTCCTTGTTTTTTCAAGAAAGTACCGTCGCCCTAAACTACAGTTTATTGAGAAATCTTTTCGTTATGTTTAATTTTCTCGAAAGTTGCCTTAACGTTTCTTCACTGGAAAGGCAAATGTTTATAGTTATATACGTAACTGTATAGGAAAGTGAGTTTTTTCAGGACAAGTTCCCCACTAACCTTTCTTTACTTGGAATTGCCCCGTTGAGTTTTGCAACTCTTTTAACACACGAAAGATTATCTGTACACGTCAACCACGGCGCGGTTGGCCCAACTTGCATTGGAGTTTGACTTCTCCATTTTTTCTTTGACCGATTTTTTCTGTGAATGATAGTTTCAGCTATAAATCTGCCGCTGTCTCAGAAACTTTTGAAAATAGCTTAATTACATTCTAGGAAGATAAAGAAAACTTGTTAGTGCTACTGTGGATCTACTTTGGCGTTAATAATATGTTTGGTTAGTTAAACAGAATTTAATCAATAACTTAAATCCAAGAAAATAATACTGACTTCCTTAACAAACAAACTTATTGGATAAAAGTAAATCAGTAAATTTAGAAGGCGTGCATCTGTATCCTGTAGAAACTTCTTGCATACTTTCCGAGATAATGAGCAACGAATTAAGTAGTTTTAACATTGGGGTGATACGGCTATTAATCCCCCTTACGTAAATATGAATTATGATGACTACGTACCTAAATATCACGGAGCAGAGCACTGGAAGTAAGCCAGAGTGGCCCTTTCTGCTTCTAACGTGATCCCTGGAAAGGAGGGGGAGATCCAAAAGGCGACCTGGTCCGGGTGATAATGTGCGCTACCATGGGCGTGGTCCCTAACAATTCCAGATAGAACACATCCAGACGCCGGCCAGCCCTTTTCAAGATGCGAGTCCTCCGGGAGCCCATAAGAACCAGAGATGGCCCCCGAAAGCGTGTTCGTCAGCAGACCAACCAACGCCAGCGAAAAGCCTTTCCAAATCGCCCAGCCGCAACACACCGGACGCCGCCATCTGGTCCACCACCCTAAACACATGATCGGGACAGCAAATGATGGGGAAAGTGAATTGGAAGTCGAAAGCCACCATCACCATTCACTTAACGACCTGGGGAAACCACGAAAAAAATCCTTGGTCAGAGTGATTGCCGACCGGCCCTTTCAACCCAGGATCTCGCGAATGCGAGCCTAGCGTATTACCACGGAGCAATGTAGCTCGTTACGTAAATATATAGGTGGAACTACATATTTCAGATTACTCCATTAAGGTAATGATTAAATAACATTTCAATTTAACGGTCTGTTTCTCAGCTTGTAATAACCAGGACTGCATTACTTTCCCTACTAAGTATAGTGAGTAGAGGAAGCTTTGTATTCCACCAAAGAACTCGAGCGAGATTTCACTGAAAATATGTGTTTTGAGCCCCCCTGAACTCAAAAACATTTTTAGAAAGAGGTTCGTGTGTATGTGTGTGTCTGTATGTCCTAATGTGTGTATATGAACAGCTAACAAAAACGAGAAGTCGGATAGATACCAAACTTTGTATTTAAATTCAGTAGCTTCCAAAGATGCGAATATTTTCAAGAAAATCCCCCAACCCAAACTACCATTTACATGGAACATTCTTCGAAACTTTTCATTTTCTTAAAATAGTTCTAACATTTTGATTAAAATAGTATATATTAAAGATACTGTGACGTAGCGGCTATGGCCCTAGGTTTACCGGGATGTCGCCGCCGAGCGGTCCGAGTAAACAACAATAACGCCGTTTGCCAGCATAAACATCTGGCGCGCTATCGGGAGATCATTAGAACCTTCTGGAAGTTTTATCTCCCCCCTTCTCCAGAAAGTTTATCGAAATAGTATTACCAGGTTCCAGAATCTTCTATGGAAAATTCCAATAGCCTATATAAGCGAGCGCTCTCGCGTGCAGTGGGGCAGTTCCTGTCTATTTGTGAGTCGATTGAGACAAAGTGAGTTAAGTCAGCGTGCGAGCGAGTTGGCGGGTGAGTTTCTCGTGCGACATCAAGAGGGATTCTCCGAGCAAGCTGGTCGGCGGTTGTGGAGGTCTTGTGTTCGACAACTCCCGAGTGAAGTGAATCGTCCGGCGTGAAGCGGCTGCGTCACGAAGGAAGTGAACTGACGGGAAATTGAACTAGTTCACCTTAGTGAAGTGACATTGGTGAAGTGAATTCCCAATGAAGGTGAACTACATGAACCCGAGAGATATTGAAAAAAAAAACCGTGCTAGAGAGAAAACTGACATTTTGTAAAATGGACGAAGTCACAATATTTACACATCAAATAAAATTTATATATTGAATTTTCTGTCAATACCCTGTGAAATTCTCTTCAACGGTAACTCGTAAGGAATTTTCTATAATGTTGTACAACTGGTAAACGGTAAACGATATATGAAAATGTACTGCACAAATATATTTTTATAACTGGGAACCTACAATTAGGGTAAAATTAAATTAGGGTAAATTAGGACGTCACAATGTCCTCCAAATAAAACACGACTATGGGCGTTTACTTTCTTCCATAATATCAAGCAACTTTTATTAGAACATTTCTCTCTACAACGCTTAGTTTTTGAGATATTGTACAGTCTCTTTAAAGACAGTTTATTTTAAATAACTTTTTGTTGTCTCCTCAGTCATTTCCGAGATATCCGTGATTAATGTTTCGGATTTTTCAATACTTTGAAGTCCTGTTAATTTTCAGTTCTTTCTTGAACTTTAAGGCCAGCATGTAGAGTGCAGTTCCTAAACATTTTACAATCACTGTCCCATTTATATCTATAACGAAAAGCGTAATACAGGTATTTCCGGAAAGGTTTATCTCGATTAAAATAAAGTGGATAGGAAAATAAACTTTCGTAGGAGTAATTTGTATACCCACTAATAAGCATAGAGGGTAGAGAAATCATGTGAATGGAGCGCATCAGACTTTTTAGGTTCACTATAGACCCTGAAATGCAGCCAGCTTTATTCTGAAATTCTGATTATCCCTATTGAAGGATTAGTGTTTGATCGCAAAATAAAAGCAAAAAGAAACAAAAGCCCTCAGTTGACGTTGAGGCTTATGCACTTGTGATTTGAGTGAATTGTGCATTGCCGCGAAGCGTGCTTTATTACGAAACCTGGTGGTAATTAGAGGAACTGTGTTTTGAGGTCGCGCTAGAAATGCCTCGTTGAGTGAGTGGGCAGTACTGCCAACTTTATAACAGACACAAACAGCTTGTTCTGAGGTTTACCGTGAAGTTGCATCTGCAGATACAACTCATGACGTGGATCTCAACTGCCAAGTTGTTTTTCATTTTGGAGTTGTTACATAGTGCACGTCATTATGATGGACCACGCTCTTCTGTCGACTTGTCTTGTTTGTGAAACAAAATGTTGTCATCAAGTTGAGAATTAATGTGGAAACCCGAACCATGGCATTTTGACAACTTGTAACGACGCGTTCCAGCACAGACTTCTACCGATGCTTCTGGTTTCCTATAGTGTTTTTCTTTATTTCATGTTGGCAGAATCTCCTAATCTGTGTCTCACGACAGATGTGAGCCAACTTCTTATTCGTTTGAATTCAAGTACTACAGCCACACATTAGCCTATGAACAAAACTCAGGCCTAGGTGAGCAGCGAAAGGGAAAGAGTAAGTGCTGGAAGGTATGTTTCCGCGGATGTCCACACCAGCCCCTGGATCAGTCCGCCTCGTATTGGTTTGATGTCAAAAGTCTGGCACTCAAACATTAACCTATGAGCACAGGTCGCTTTCAGGCTCTGAATTGAAGGAAAAGCAGGGAGTAAGACAAGCAATAAATGAAGTACTAGAACCAGGGGGCTGGGTGTGGCAGTAGCATTTCTTTACCAACATAAACCACTGCGCATTATATCGGCGCGATTCCATGCACCTGGTTGTACTCGCTAGAGTCCTGCATGACGGAGTAAGCGAACACAAAGTAGGCGAGTATAGAGACGTTGTTAGCGGATTAAATGTGACCAAGTACAAATTCCATGGCCGAATTCTAATGTTTGATATGTTTGCTTTAATGTTTACGCCATATCAATCAACACAGAGCCTTAATCCTGCCAATTATTTAATGCTGTAACAAATGAGAACACCATACTGGAAACACACTTCATTTATCACTTAGGCACTCAGCTTAGCACAATACGTTAAACTCGTGTCACCTTAGACACCCAACACAACTGATCTTACGCTTCAAATCCCAACTGAACTGCACTGTCTTTTTTTGCTGTCCAATTTTCACTTCATTACTTCTTGACCAACAGAACTGACTTCAACTGAACTCTTGTCCGGGTAAGAGAGCCCCTTAAATAGTTTCCGCATACGAAACGGAAATTTCTAGACTAAGAGCCTACTAGAACATGCCGAAACGAATGTTGGGAACAGGTAAGTAGCACATAATGGGCTATAATGCCACACTGGATATCGTGCTATTGTTCCGCACTGGCTTTTAGTCGTTCGAAGGCTCTACCCAGGTGCCGGGTCTAGAGGAGCTTACCGGGGCCCGCGGTCACAATACCATCTTCATATTACTTCACAAGTATAATATTTCGAAACTGCGTACGTCTTTGTTCCCATTATTTTATGACTAAACGAAGCTGTAGTTAGTTATTTGAAAATGTTCCTGTGAATAATCATAAAGTAAACCAAAGATTGATTATTATTTCAGAGGTGCAAACCTCTTTCTAAGACTATTACTATTATAATTTTCTGTTCACAATAACTAAGTTCCCTGCACTAATTGTGCGCATCATTTTTTAAACATAAGCTTCTAACTTTTCTTTACAAAGTTTGGTTACGATGAATACTTGAATTAATATTTTTTACCATTTTTCATATATGTAAAAGGAACTACGGCAAATAGCATTGGTCCATTTGTATTACGAGTTAGGCACCAAGAACTTTGGTATTTGATAAAGACCGTTAATTTAGAAATATGTGGTTGAAACCTTTTGCATATACTGAAACGAAAGATAAATTAGGATTAACGTTTCAGATGAATTGAATATGAGGCGAAAAATTCTGATGTGTTACATTCACATGGCTTTCTTTATCCTCCATCGTTTATTAGTTGTTGTACAAAGTATTATTACGAATGCTACTTTTCTATTTTAGTCGATATAAACCGTTGCATAAATAGCTATATTACGCATTTCGTTATAGATACAACGGAAAAAGCGATAGTCAAATGTTTAAGTACTGGACGCTATA
Organism: Deroplatys truncata; assembly: GCA_030765065.1. Taxonomy (NCBI): domain Eukaryota; kingdom Metazoa; phylum Arthropoda; class Insecta; order Mantodea; family Mantidae; genus Deroplatys; species Deroplatys truncata. Next base: position 186,881,493 of record CM060986.1, on the reverse strand, counting down.
GGTTGGTCTTAAAATTCCATACTCTTTCCATGCAATCGCTAGAAACAAGTGAATATCAATAGGACTTAAGGACTTAAAAAATGACGAAGTATTGGCCAATTCGAATCATTAAAAACGGATATCTCGGAATTGGCTGATGCCTAAAAAGCTTATTTGCAATAAATTGCGCGATTTAAATACATCTACATTTTTGTGAGGCACGTTTTTATCTATCGCTTACCGTTCAACAATTATACAAGGTTGTACAAAGTTCCTTCAGAATGAAGAGGACATCACAAGTTAATTCCACAAAATTCAAGATATACATTTTATTAGTCATGTAATACCTTTAATATTTGGTATTTTAATAAAAATCATTGGAGCCATTTTTGAGACAGTCAAAGGTTTTGGAAAATGTTCCATTTGAATGGTACTTGGAAGTGGGAGATTTTGCTGAAAATCTTTGTGTCACATATTTTGAAGATACTGAACCTAAATACTAAGTTTAATATTTATCCTACATTTGCTTTTAAATTATGCGCGCGCACTGTTCATTCTCTAAAAAATATCCTTTTTTGTATCCAGGGAACCTGAAAACATATATGTTAGGTGAAATCTCAGTGTCTTAGGCGCAATGCAATACCTTCTCATCTACTATGTAAACTGACGTGCATGACCCGTGGCTCATAATGTAACGGAGCTATTTATATTGATACTGGCAAAAATCTAGCTCCACCCCTATCAGCGTGACCACCTCTAGTTTTAGAGCACAACTCTAGCCACTAGATTGGCAGGGTACTTTACCTCCCATAAAGCATGGCCGAATTGCCGAAGAATAACATTACAACTTAAACCTTATATTTTCATGCTACACTACTGTTTTCTTATTGACGTTTAGTAGCAGCAACAAGCTTAAACTTCGTCTCCATGTCGCTGATGAAAGCTCTCATATATGTAAATGTCGTAGCTATCGTTCAGTTTTACCTCACATTCAATAATTCTTCAACCCTTCCTCTAGGAGGCCCAATTATTTGTAATTGTGTTAGCCGTTCCTTGTGTACCAACCGTAGCGAAACTGTTTTATAGTTGTTATATCTGAACCATCTTTCATTCCACATAGATTATAAACATCGTCATTGATTAGTTTTTATACCCCTGAATTTTAGGGCAGTCACACAGAGAACTGATACTGGCTGGGTGAAGCCAGAAGTTGGTTACCTGAAGGTGGAAACCTTACGGAGAGAAAAACACTATGGTTATCTAGGGGAATGGGCCAGTTTTTGTGCATGACAGTGTACAGGGTAGAGAAAGTAAAAACCAGAATGCTAAAACCGGTCATAACTACCCTGCAGGAGGAAAAAATCGAGTAATTACTGTCTTCTGTGTTCGGCTATGCGGTAATTGGATGTCCTCCTTTAGGGTCATAGGGGTAGGATGGCAGACTTAAGTCTAGCTGCTCTCTCTCTCCCTCCCTCTCACTTCTCTCCCTTTAACACCCATTTTTACTTTCGGTACTGCGTATAGTAAGTAGGGGAACTATTGCATTCAATCCAAAAATTCGATACCGAGATTTTACCGGAAATACATGCTTTGAGGTGCCCTGAATCCCAATAAAGCATTTTTGGAAACATGTCCGTGTCTCTGTGTGTGTCTGTGTGTCTGTCTGTCTGTCTGTGAACAGCATAACTCGAAGACGAAAAGTCGGATAAATACAAAACTTGGTATTTCAGTTTAGTATTTTCCAGGGAAGCGACATGAAGATTTTCAAGAATATCTCCCGAATACAGACTACCCTTTACGTGGAAAATGTTTCTATAATTTTGTTTTTCTCAAAAATGGCTATAACGATTTTGATTAAACATCATATGTTTGAGATATTTATATATGAGATTTATATCTTGAATTTTCTGGGAATGTGCCCAAAAGCCCTCTTCATTCTGAATGACTTTCGCATAACTGGTAAACAGTAAGAGATAGACAAAGTTTTACTACACCAAAAATGTAGATCTTGTTAAAACACACAATTTATGTCATATATAATTTTTTTTCCACTGAACCATTTCCGAGATATCCTATTATTTGTTTCACTTTTCAGATATTTATACTTTTTCTCAAAAGGGAATTCGTTATTCGTATTTTTATGTCCTGGACATGCAAAGAGAATGGAGTGCTCCACATAGCAATCAGCTGTTAAAAAATTTGACTATCGCTTAAAGCCTACCACATTCCCCTTGCACTACAAGAAAATTAGCAATACGTTTTAGCAACCTGTAGTAGATGGAGAATAAGCGTTTGTAAAAATAGTTTGTACAAGGGTAGAGAAAATTATGTGAGTGCAACACATAAGATTTTTCATGGAAGCTTTCATGGAACAAAGAAAAGAGTATGGTAGAAAGTCAGTACAATACAAACCTGTATTTCAATATTAATTAAGACTAACAGTATACGTGGCAGAAATATACCGGAAAAAGTGTACACTAAAGTACATAAACATGGCCCATTCGCTTTCATCGTATTAGTGTTTTCCTCGCCGTATTCAGAGGGAGCACAAGAGTCTCAAAATATATTTCCGGTGAAATCTCGATACCGAATTTTAAGTTGGTATGCAATACTTCCTGTACTTACTGTTTTTACATAGTGGAGAAACTAATGTAAGCAAACGAGTGTAACGGAGAAAAGCTAAATGGAATGATAAACTCTCTTTAAGACTGAGCGCTAGCCAAAATTATTTCAAAACAAACAAGTCTTTCCCTGGGACTCAAAGGAGTTCCCAAAAGATGAAAGGAGTGGATATTGAAGCTAGTAATCTCCTGTGATACACCCTAATCCAAGAGGCTGTTCTTTAGGCCCGTAGAGCCAGTCCCCAGCAGTGAAGTTTTATAAGAGAGTTTGCCCCAAGTTTTGTGTTCAGTTTCCGCACCGTTGCTTTCTGTGTCGCTGGCAGAAAGGGTTCGCTGACAGGAACTTGGACTGGAGACTCGTTTCCCACTAAACAGCATATTGTGTTCCTTCCTTTGTATTACACAGTGGCTGTCTTCCTTTAAAACGGAAGCTTTCATTTCAAAACGAGAACCTACAGCAGGAATACAGCATTATGGTGGTCAGTCTGCAGATAAAAAATGTGCTTTTATCTGGTACACTTCCAAAACGTTTAAAAAGCACAGTTTATCTTGCATTTAATACATGTTTGCTTAAAGTACACAAATTACTAAGATTACCAAATCACGTTATGAACCCGTGTACTGACATGCATATAAAAGTGGCATAGAATAGAACGCAGCTGTTAAAGTTAGTACTAACAAATCTAGCCCCATCCTCTGTCATCGTGGCTTCCTCTGTTCCTCGAGTATAATTCTATTCTATAGATTGGCAGGATACTTTATCTATTAAAATATGGGAAAAAAGCTTAAAGGTAACATTGCCAGTTAGTCGCCTATATTGTCACTAGCGGAGCACCAATAAGGCAATGTTTTATTGAATGTCTGTGTAAAAATAAAATAAAATACAATAATAGTATGTATTAAAACAAAGGCATGGAAATAAACACGAAATGTTAAGGAAGATTTATTGCTTCATTACCTTCACTTAACCTTGTATTTTCAAGCTACAGTACCGTTTTCTTATTTCCGTTTAATGGCATGTGTTAAATATAGACTAACAGATGTCACACCCAGTTAAAAAGCCGTATTATCATCTTCTAAATGTATGTATACATACACACATATATATATATATATATATATATATATATATATATATATTGGTGGACGTCGTATTGGCAATATTAAGGTCAATTTACTTTGACCCTAATTTCAGGTTCCCATTTAAAAAAATATGATGTGTTACACTCACATGACTTTCTCTACTCTTGTACAAACTATTTTTACAAACGCTTATTCACTATATGCTTCATGTTAATCGAGATGTTAATCTTATTGCTAATTTTCTTGTAGATGCAAGGGGAACTGCTAGGCTTTAAGCGATAGTCAAATATTTTGAGAGGTGGTTGCTATGTGGAGTATTCCATTCTCTTTGCATTACCAGGACAAAAAGAATGAATAACGAATTTGAGAAAAAGTATAGGTATTTTGTCTATCTCTTATGGTTTACCAGTAATGCAAAAGTCGTTCACAATGAAGAAAACTTTTGCAGAAATTCCCAGATAATTCGAGATATAAATTTCATTTATCATAAAAATATCTTAAACATATGATATTTTAATTAATATTGTTAGAGCCATTTTTGAGAAAATTAAAATTTTCGAAACATTTTCCATGTAAAGGGTAGTCTAGGGTGGGGGATTTTCTTGAAAACCTTCGTGTCACTTCCCTGGAAGATACTGAACCTAAATACCAAGTTTGGTGTTTATCCGACTGTTCGTTTCTGAGTTATGCCGTTCACAGACACACACACACACACGGACATGTTTCCAAAAATGCTTTTTTTTGGATTCAGGGAGCCTCAAAACATGTATTTCCGGTGAAATCTCGGTATCAACTTTTGGGTTGAATACAATACTTCCCCTACTTACTATACGTAGTAAAGAACGTAAAAATGGCCCTAAAAGGGCTATAATAACGTCCTCCAAACAAAACACAGCTAATGTCTTTACTTTCTCCCATAATATGACTATCACTGTTCCGTTTGTGTCTATAATGAAACGTGTAATGCTGCTATTTCTGCGAAAGGAATGTTGCTATTTAGATTAAAATGAAGGAGATATAAATATAATATTTAGATGACTAGTTTATATAATCACTAATAAACGACAGAGAGTAGAGAGAGAGAGCTGTCTGAAAGTATCACACCAGATTTTTCATTCCAGATTATAATGGATGCACTCTGTCCTCGACCGTACACTTATTACAAATCCTATCATGCTGTTCTCTAGCCCAACTACGATATTGTTGGAACCAAATTGGAGTAAAGAGTTTGAGATTTAATTTATAAACGCTTGAGGGTGATATATGTTTGCAAAAGTGAGCACGTAAGAGAAAATTTGAGAAGGAAGGCATTCAATCTTAGCATACATGGGGAAAAATACACAAAATTGCCTCCAAGATAAACACGAACTTATTAGAGCCTATATGCTTTGCCTCTAACAGCTACAGGGCCAAATTAGAATTAAGTTTTGGAAATTCCGGCATTTATTCGGTTTCTTCCCAATCATCCAGCTAAACTTTCTGAATACTTAATAAAATTTTCTGTACCTACCTATAGCAGATAAGAGAAAGCAAAACATTCGATGTGGAGATTTAAACGGAAACATATATGTGTTTTGAGAGTCCCTGAAGAAAAATGAATACTTTATCTACTGCTTACCTATAGTAAGTAGAGAAAGTACTGCATTCCACTCAAAAGATACACGTTTTAAGACTCCTTGATTCCAAAAAAAAAAAAAAAATTTCTGATATGTTACACTCACATTACTTTCTCTACTCTTGTACAAACTATATTTACAAACGCTTATTCTCCATATGCTTTATGTTAATCGAGATGAACATTTGCAGACTCTATCTTATTGCTAATTTTCTTGTAGATGTAAGGGGAATATATATTTACAAGGGCAATATAGAAAAACAGTAGCCTTTAAGCACATACATATCTCTTAATAGCTGGTTGCTGGTGCAGCACCATTCCCTTTGCCACAGATTAATACTCTTTGCATATCCAAGACAAAAACTGAATAACTAATTCCCATTTGAGAAAATAAGTTTTGAAAAATTTAAGGGAATAACAAGCAATATCTCGAAAATGGTTCACTCAACAACAAAAATGTATATGACATAAATTGGGTATTTTAACGAGATCTACATTTTTTGTGTAGTAAAATTTTGTCTCTTATGGTTTACCAGTTATGCAAAAGTCTTTCACAATGAAGAATACTTTTGGAGACATTCCCAGAAAATTCGAAGTATACATTTAGTTTGTCATGAAAATATCTTAAAAATATGATATTTTAATCAAAATCTTCAGAGCCACTTTTGAGAAAATTAAAATTTTCGAAAAATGTTCGATGTAAAGGGTACTCTGGGGTGGGGGGATTTTCTTGAAAACCTTCGAGTCGCATCTCTGGAAGATACTGAACCTAAATACCAAGTTTGGTGTTTATCCGACTTTTCGTTTCTGAGTTATGCTGTTCACAGACAGACACACAGACACACACGGACATGTTTCCAAAAATGCTTTTTTTTGGATGTAAGGGGTCTAAAAACATGTATTTCCGGTGAAATCTCGGTATCGAATTTTTGGGTGGAATACAATACTTTCCCTACTTACTATACGTAGTAGAGAAAGTAAAAAAGGAATTTTTACAAAACGGTCCCATGTGCGTGTGTCTGTGAACAATATAACTCAAAAACGAAAAGCCGGTTAAATACGAAAGTTGGTATTCAAGTTCAGCATCTTAAAAGGATCGAGAAAGATTGAGAAAGAAGTGAGGTAGCTTTCTATACCGAATAGAAACTACATTCTCTCCATCTACCGCCTGTGTTAAAGGAATTTTTGTACCCATATAAATATGTGTTGTTTTGAAGTCCTTGAATCCATATGAAAAAGAGAATTTTAGAGAGGTGCGCGTCGTGAATGTCTCAGTGAACAACATAACTCAAAAATGAAATGACGGATAAATATCAAACTTTGTATGTTAATCACATATCGTTCAGGCATACCAGGCTAATATTTTCAAGAATCCCCGTCTCTTCTTCTTTTTTGTTTATCCTCCTCTTATGTAGAACTTACGCCCCCCTCAGGACTTACAAGCGGTGTATGGGGTCAGAGGTCTGTCCAGGAGCAGACACTTTAGATTAGATAGAATGGGTGATCAGCCCGATGCTTGGTATGGCAGCGCGAAAATGTATTATATGAAATGATGATGAAATGGATGAAAGGAAAGGTGTTGTTGGAGCAGTTGTTGGGATGAATGGCGGGGAAACTGTAGAATCCGGAGAAAACCCGCCCAGACGCCGCTTTATCTACCACAAATCCCATATGCGGGTCCCTGGGATCGAACCCGAGCCGCTTCGGTTTGAGGCGAGTGGTGTAAACATTTGCATGAGTTTGTTACATTCGCATGGAGAATAAGCGTTTGTAAAAATAGTATGTACAGGAGTAGAGAAAGTCATGTGAGTGTAACACATCAGATTTTTTCTGTTTGAGCTCTGATAATCTGTTAGGGGAAATAAGCGGGATATGTACGAAAGCTTGTTGAAGAACAAATATAATGAGTCGTCTGTTTTGACTAACATCACATTAAATTGCAGATCCACAATTGTTTCCTTTCAGCTACTCTGTGATAAAAGCCTGACTTTCGAACCACTAGTTTAAACCCCCTTCGGAAACCAACGATACCATTATGTAATTTCTTTTACTCTAGAATCTTAGATACAGAAAAAAAATACATCTTAGTAATTGTACGACTGTTTTATGAACTGGCGGTGTTCTTCCATTCGAAGCAGATTCCAAAGTTTCTGAGGCAGTATTATTAACACTTAAATGATTTCAATCAAATTATATAATATGTAAGTTCAATAACAGCCCACCTTGAAGCAATGTGTGTATGTAATAATTTGTAAAATGTATGTAACAGTCATTGCATATGCTTATATTATTGTAAATATTTTCAATAACGTTATGCGAATGCATTACGTAATTTAATAATGTGGGAGCTGTGAGAAATAGGTCAAAAGTTACTAACAATGAGGTAACCTTGAGGCAATAATGAATTAGTAAGTTTAAATATTATTTGTGATTCTTAGAGCAGCAATAATGTAATTTTAGTGACAGTTTATAAAATAGCCAATCAACAACCACAAAAAGCTTTAGTTAAATGCAACTATTTTATTGGAGTAGGATTTACCAATCAGAGACTTGTAATACAGAAATTTACAAGTTTAGACTGTTGAAATCAATTCAGTTGCTTCTAGACAGCGCTCATAACTGGACGTGTTGCCTGCAAACAATGATTGTAACTGGATGCGAGATGCGTCCTCGAGAGATTTAATACGTATTCGTGTGAGACGAAAAATAAGTTTACGTGTTAAAAAGTGTAATTAATTAATAAAAATAATCTCACAGCTCTCTATATCAGTGAAGTGTTATTTAAATCGTATCAAGTATTAATAAAAGAAGTGAAGTAAAATTATAATCTGTGTAAGCCTACATTGTTGTCGCACCATAACCCCGCTAAGAGAAACGTGTCTCTAAAATAAATACTGACGCAGCTGAGGCAAACATAAATATAATACTTAAAGAAACAGTCAAATTACAAAGTTAATATTTTTAAACTTGCGGCAAAGGCCACCTGAAACATTTGGGGCGAAGGCTACCGGAAACTGTTTACTATACGTGGGGTTGCAACTACTACAAGTTCGGGTCCCTAACAGTTGAAATATATTACAACTCCTTCAATACAAACTACTTCAAATTGACGCGCAAAGCGTGGTGAAAAATAACGTAACAATACAAAACCTTCTTCAATTCTATACCAGAATAGGAATCTAATTGATTGAAAAAACTATGGGAAAGGAATTTTAAGTTATGTAGAATGGAATAAACAATTAGCCAAAATATTCAGAGTTCTTATTTTATTGCATAACGGAACCTACTTTAAAAACATTCCTCGTAAGAAATTTCTGTAAAATGGCAATGAGTGGAGAGTATGTAACACATGAATTGCTTACATATATTATTTCTGCAATAAGTTCTTCAATAATTGTTACTCGTTTGTGTACCTAACATAAAATAATTAAATATATTTTTAACAAATAAGCTATAGCAGAAAACTCTGTCATGTCGTGAATGACAGGCCAAACAATGGCACGGACAACGCAGCAGTGAACCGAAGTAAAAATAAAAAAATATGTGGTAAACAGCAGCACAAACAACATGTACTGCATACTCAGCGCTAACTAACAGAATATAATTGATTATTTAAAATTAATGTTCTCCAGAGCAGATTTACCCTCAATCATAATGAAAGTCCATACGTCAATGTGAATATTGAAACCATCATTAGCAAGATGTTTTTGTGCAGGCAATCATATTCACATACATCAAACTAATGTTTTGTATGTGTGTACGTTTTAATTACAGCAGAGAATCACTGAGAGCAGAATTAATTTTAAATAAGCAGCGCTTTGGTGAGTTGTAATTTAAACAAGTCTTCAGAATAAAGCTACAACTACACCTTGGACAAGCTGGAACTCTAGCAAGAATAAATATTAAACTGAGCTAAAATAGTTAAAAGGTTGTGTGGAGGAGAGAAAGGACAGGTACTACAAGAATTGTAGTATTACTTTCTCCACTACGTATAGTAAGTAGCGGAAGTATTGTATTCCACCCAAAAATTTTATACCGAGATTTCACCGGAAATATATGTTTTGAGACCCCCTGAATCCAAAAAAAGCATTTTTGGAAACATGTCCGTGTGTGTGTCTGTGTATCTGTCTGTGTGTCTGTGTGTCTGTGTGTGTCTGTGAACAGCATAACTCAGAAACGAACAGTCGGATAAACACCAAACTTGGTATTTAGGTTCAGTATCTTCTAAGGATGCGACACGAAGGTTTTCAAGAAAATCCCCTCACCCCAGAGTACCCTTTACATGGAAGATTTTTCGAAAATTTTAATTTTCTCAAAAATGGCTCCAACGATTTTGATTAAAATATCATATGTTTAAGATATTTTTATGACAAATAAAATGTATATCTTGAATTTCCTGGGAATGTCCCCAAAAGCATTCTTTATTGTGAACGACTTCTGCATAACTGGTAAACCATAAGCGATAGACAAAATTTTACTACACAAAAAATGTAGATCGCGTTAAAATACACAGTTTATGTCATATACATTTTTTTAGTTGAGTGAACCATTTTCGAGATACTGCTTGTTATTTCCTTAAATTTTCCAATACTTATACTTTTTCTCAAATTCGTTATTCAATTTTTTATGTCCTGGATATGCAAACAGAATAGAATGCGCCACATAGCAACCAGCGCTTAAAAGATTTGACTATCGCTTATAACCTACCATGTTCCCCTTGCATCTACAAGAAAATTAGCAATATGATTGACATCTCGATATCTCGAGTAACATGAAGCATATGGAGAATAAACGTTTGTAAAAATAGTTTTTACAGGAGTAGAGAAAGTCATGTGAGTGTAAGACATCAGATTTTTGGAAACATGTCCGTGTGTGTGTCTGTGTGTCTGTCTGTGAACAGCATAACTCAGAAACGAACAGTCGGATAAACATCAAACTTGGTATTTAGGTTCAGTATCTTCCAGAAATGCGACACAAAGGTTTTAAAGAAAATCCCCCCGCCCCAGATTACCCTTTACATGGAATATTTTTCGAAAATTTTAATTTTCTCAAAAATGGCTCTAACGATTTTGATTAAAATATCATATGTTTAAGATATTTGCATGACAAATAAAATGTATATCTTGAATTTTCTGGGAATGTCTCCAAAAGTATTCTTCATTGTGAACGACTTTTGCATAACTGGTAAACCATAAGAGATAGACAAAATTTTACTACACAAAAAATGTAGATCGCGTTAAAATACACAGTTTATGTCATATACATTTTTTTGTTGAGTGAACCATTTTCGAGATATTGCTTGTTATTCGCTTAAATTTTTCAATACTTTTTTCTCAAATGGGAATTCGTTATTCATTTTTTTGTCTTGGATATGCAAAGAGTATTAATCTGTGGGAAAGGGAATGGTGCTGCTCCTAGCAACCAGGTATTAAGAGATATGTATGTGCTACTGTATTTCTATATTGCCCTTGTAAATATATATTTCCCTTACATCTACAAGAAACTTAGCAATAAGATAGAGTCTGAAAATGTTTATCTCGATTATCATGAAGTAGATGGAGAATAAGCGTTTGTAAAAATAGTTTGTAGAGAAAGTCACGTGAGTGTAACAAATCAGATTTTTTGTATATACTCAGGACCCTTCACGAGATCAAAGTTCGTTAAGGAGAGTCGAGAAGTCTTGAAAGGGCTAGGGTACAGCACTAGACCTACTCTAGCATAGGTCTCTGGCTATACTGGGGTGACTGAAAATGAAAATGCAGACAGGCTGGTTAAAATGGGAGCGCGGAGTCTATTTATAGGAGCAGAAACTGTCTTGAGTATTACCAAATTAATGGTAAGGATAAATCTATTAGTCTGGATTCAAAGACCGCATATATAATATTAGAAACATATCCAGAAACAAAGACATGGAAAATCAGTGATGCAACAGTCATGTCTTACAAGAAGTACTACTGTCCTTAAATTAACTAGGAAGCAGATTTGTCTCGTGGTAGGTCTATGACCATGATGTGTTGCACTCACATGACTTGCTATACTCTTCTACAACCTATTTTTACAAACGCTTATTCTCCATCCACTTTATGTTAATCGAGATAAAAATTTTAGAAACTATTTTGTTGCTAATTTTCTTGAAGATGTAAGGGGAATATGATAAGTTTTAAGCGATAGCCAAATCTTTTAAGAGCTAGTTGCTATGTGGGGCATTCATTCTCTTTGCATGTCCAGGACATAAAAATACTAATAACGAATTCCCATTCGAGAAAATGTAGAAGTATTGGAAAATTCAAACAAATAAAAATGGATATCTCGGAAATGGTTTTCTGTGTTTTAACGAGGTATAAAATATTTTTTACAGTAAAACTTTGTGTATTTCTTATGGTTTAGCAGTTATGCGAAAGTCATTCAGAACGAAGAGCACTTTGGGGGACATTCCCAGAAAATTCAAGATATACACTTCATTTGTCATAAACATATCTTATAATCAAAATGTTAGAGCCATTTTTGAGAAAATTTAAAAATTTTCAAAACATGTTCCATTTATAGGATAGTCTGAGTTGGAGGATCTTCTTGAAAACCTTCGTGTCGCATCCTTGGAAAATGCTAATCTCAAATGCCAAATTTGGTATTTATCCGATTTGAGTTACGCTGTTCACAGACACAGAGACGGACACACACACTGACGTTTCCAAAAATGCTTTATTTGCATTCAGGGCAACTCAAAACATGTATTTCCGTTGAAATCTCGGTATAGGATTTTTGGGCAGAATGCAATACTTCCCCTACTTACTATACGTAGTAGTAAAAGTAAAAAATACCTGCAGACTACGGCTTTCAGGAGAACCAATATGCGGGATATGTGGTGTAGAGGAGGAAATTGCCTTGCGTTTAACATTCCAGTTTGAAATAATGGAAGTGAATAGATAAAATAAATTTGGAACTTGTTGATTCAAATGAGATTGTACCTGGCAGAAATCTAATCTATGTACTACTGAGACTTATTAGAGTTTAGGGAGATGAAGGAACAGGGAAGCCTTACAATAAAGCTAACATTTCTTTGCGGGCAGGTGGGGGTATTGTCCTCTTGTTCACTTCCCTGTTAAACATCTAATCTAGTAAAAAGCTATATTTTTCGCACTTAAGCACCATGATCTAAAACTTTCTGGACATTTTCCTTTAAACTATATGGATGCTATGAAAGCCCGAACACGAGCTGTTCATCGAACGAGTTTTCGTCATTAATTTGTACCATTCATACCTTTGAATACAAAGAAGCTCGTGTATAGTTGGATATAGCAGAATTCGAACGGTGTCCCGCTCTCAGTCCATTCCGTTTGGTATACCGAACGAGTTGGTGTATGTTCTTCTGTTCGAACGCACAGTGACCAGACGTAAGGGGAAAGATAGCCTGTTTGCTACACTGGCGTTGTTGCCGCGGTCTAAGTTCGCGTGAGATTTCTGTATGTAATCGCGTGATACAAGCGGGATGGCGGTAACGTCTGCGGCCCGCATTTGGGAGGTCCCGGTTTTAAACCCCGGGTGCGACCAGGTTTACCGAAGGTTTTTCTCGGCTTTCCTCGGCCCCTAGGCAAATGCTGGATTGGATAATTTGATCAACGAATTTTCCTATTATTCCTTTCATCACATGTTGTTTATTTCCTCTTCACAATATACCAGGCATTGAGCTGATCACCCATCATGAACATGCTAAGATCTAGAGCTTTCTAGTTCCTCGACAGGCTACATTGACTTACAAGTCCTTGGGGTTGTAAGTCCTACAGCGAGAAGGGTAATCATTTGAAGAAGCAGAAGAAGACAAAGATGTGATACAAAGGAAAATGTTTTCTTAAAATTAAGTGAAGGATTTTATCATTAAGAATATAAAACAGAAATAAGCGATGTATGAAAGGGCTTAGGGATTGTATTCGAGAAAATGGCATAATAATCATCGTCATTTTATTAACAAATTTAAAGTATTTTAGGTTTACCTTTAAGCATACTTTCTTATGTTGTATTGTTATACTGTTTTAAATGTCGTATTATAAAACACAAAGGTGTACTCAAGTATCCTTAGTTTCTCGTTAGAGATTTCTGCCATTGCCGAATTTATTTTCAATATGTTAAATTGCATCTCGTTAAAACAAAACTAATTTTCGATAGATGTAACAAACACTCTTTTCAGGAATCCACGTAATTGTATATAGCATTAACATAAAGCAACAGCTTTCGAGTTAACTAATTTTTTTTAAAGTTTGGTAGTAACATAGTTTACTTGAACAGTTTCTTGAGTTGAAAGAATAAACATTAATTTATTGTATGATATTGAAACGTGTTTTTCTAACCCAAGAGGAAATGATTGAACGAAGGAATAATGGTAGATTTGTACTTAAAGGTATATTACATAATTAGTTTACAAGCCGCATTTCTTTCATTTAATAAACTTGCATTCAATCACATACATTAACTACCATTTTAGAAACCCTTATTCTTTCACAATTCTTTACATTTTTAACGGCTTCAATACATTAAATTAAATTACAATAATTACATACTTGGTTCCTGATCTCACATTTAGCGATATCATTGAAATCTAAACCCCAATAAATGTATAGTTAGTTCGGAGGATCAACCTTTCCCCGGTGAATAATTACGAAAGAGAATTTTGAATCAGTTAAGCGAAAAAAGAATTTAGAAATACCGTCCGAAATGTCTTCTGTCTAAACGCTGTCCTGCTGTTTCCCTCGTGACCTCTCTCGCCGTCGAAGAAAGACTCATCAGCCTTGTGGAGTGCACGTTGAGGGAAGCTGCAACTATTCCGGCGCCTGCGCAGTCGACGATCACCCTCGCCTGACGTACTACACAATTCAACTTAACTGCGCGCTTTCTTCTTGTTGTTGTCGTCTCCTTGACAAACCACTATTATAGTCGTTTCACTTCTGTTCCCATACATGTCAGTCTTCCTTTAGTGGAACCCGTCATCTTCTAGAGTAAGTTTCTCCGGGAGGACAATTTGGCACAATATTAAACATTTGTAATGTTTAATTAACTGAATATTGTACACATGACTTCCTTTTTTCCCTCTTACAGAAGTTTGTAATGAAATTGTATACTTTCTTCAGAGGCTTTTGAGACAGTTGGACCTCCCAAGGCCGCGGGTTCAAACCCGGCGGAGGGCGATGAATTTTTTCGGGCGTAAAAATCCTTAGCATGGCTTCCTTTGGAAGGGAAGTAAAGCCGGTGATCCCGTGTCGTAGATTTACGGCGAGTAAAAGAACCTCAAGCCTGATAAAGAGACCTCTGAGCAAAATTACCGGTCCTTCACGCCCAATATAGAACCACAGTAGTTAAAGAGCGTCCATAAATAAAAAAGGACAGTTGGAAGGAGGAAATACGGGCGTCACGAGGCCGTACAACAGCTATCACAAAGAACCGCTGCATGTAACCTACCTGGGCACAAGCAACCAGGTTTCTACCGTACCGTATCCACCGTCTTAAAACAAAGCATATATAAAGCTTGTATGTTATTTGTATATACCTTAATATAAGTTTTGCTTATGGGTAATGGCAGAAAAAAATGCAACAAAAGGAAATTTGCATATCATAATGTAAAAGAAGTTTTGACCCCAACAGTCGGTAGAAATATTTGCTTTAAAGCACCGAATCAATACGCATGAAACAACACCATAATGTGATCTGTCTAACGAGTAATTGCCCATTTCCCACGAGTGAACATATGAAGAAGAAGCTCGACCACAGTTTGGGGTCGAAGAAACGAGCGATCTGATTACCTACCGCATGAAATGAGTACAAGGTGTGTTCATGAAGAGTCTGAACGTCTGCTATAAAATCTGGATTGCTCATGTTACAACATACTAAGCACCGTACCCCTCTACTGGTAATACCCGTTCCCAAAGTTTCTTCCACATTTGGAAAGCCTCCTGGAACGCATTTTCTGGGATGGCGCGCAGATCCCTTGTCGTATTGTCTTGAATCGTCCTGACGTCCTTTCAAAGTGGTTTTAAGTTTGGGAAAGAGGAAAAAGTCTGCTGTACACGCATGTCCTTAAGAACTCTAGTACTTCCTTCGCGCACCCAGTAACTATATGGTAAAAGGTAAAAGTACGTATTACGGAGGGGCCCCGGAACCAGGGCAAAGCACCGCACGCAGGCCAGTCAGCCCATAGTGTTTCCAACGTCACCTCAGGAGCGACCTGATCCGGATGACAACGGGCGCAAGATGGACGAGGTCCCTAACGTTTCCAGATAGGACGTACACGAAGACGTACGGTCCCTGCTCACAAGCCACCAACCTCCAGGGTCCCCGGAGCGTAGCCCCACGCTGAGGAGAGACCTAACTCATTGGTACCGCAGCGACGCCAGGGAAGAAACCTTTACAGAGCACAGCCGCAACCCGCCGGGAATCGATCCCGGGACCGCCCGAATGCAGGCCACAGACGTAATCACCTAAGTCATCCCGCTCGGTTGACAAGGTAGTAATTTAATATTAAATTAGTGAAAAACTGAAAAACTTACCTTTACACTTCAATGTAATGTTGAATAAAAGATGTTAAACGTTTAGGAATAATCTTTGATAACAAATTAAACTCGAAACCCCATATTAATAATATATGTTTAGAATTATCAAGTCAACTATTTTTGCTTAGGAAACAAACTCTATGTGAGTATAGATAAAGTAGTAATGGCATATTTTGGCTTTTTTTCACCCAGACCTACAATATGGTTTACTACTATGAGGGAATAGGCCCCATGTAAAATTTTTGATGTGATATATTACATGACTTTCTATATCCTTTATGGTTTATTAGTGAGTATACAAATTAATTTTACTCAAGCTACATTTTAATCTACTAAGTAAATCTTTGCAGAAACAGCTACATTACACTTTTCGTTACAAGTACAAAGGAAACAGCGATAGTCAAATGTTAAAGAACTGGACGCTATACTGAAACAACTGAATGTTGACAGAACTTTTAAGAGAATGACCAAGAAATGAACAATTGGAACCTTTAACAACGGATATCTCAGAAACGGCTTACGCCACAGAAAAAAACAACTCAGCTTTAATAAATTGTATTTTTAAAGAGCTCTACATTTTACGTGTAAGGACGTTTACGTCTTTCGCTAACGTTTACCAATCATAGGTACAAGATTGTATAAAATGTCTTCCAAATGAAGTGGACTTCATAGACTATTCCCAGAAAATTCAAGGTATGCATTTTGTCATGTAAATATATTTGATGTATGGTACTTTAATCAAAACCGTTAGAAACATTATTTGGAAAATCAAAATTTCGAAAAATGTTCTATGCGAAGGGTGGTTGGGGTGGGAGGATTTTCTTGAAAATCTTTGTGTTGCATCGTTGAAGAATGCTGAACTTAAATACCAAGTTTGGTACTTATCCGACTTTTCGTTTTTGAGTTATGCTGCTCACACACACACACACACACACACACACACACGTGGACCTTCTTTTAAAAATTCCTTTTTTGGATTCAGGGGGCCAAAAAATGTATATTTCCGGTGAAATTTTCCTCCAAATCTTTGCGTTTATTCTCAATATTTCATTCTAGAACGTTGTAAATCTTTAATGTGTTCGTCCCCATTATTGAAACGCTGGAACCTTCAATGTGTTAGTCTCTCACTAACGACTCTTTCACCTTCGACTTTAAATATTCTTCGAGCCGCGGTAGTACCTTTATAATCTTGTTTCTAGCAGTGTTTCAGAAGGATTCTAACCTCAAACTTTATTTTAAAATCTGTATTACCAACTGCTGTGTCAACGTATTAACAATACTTAACAACAACTATAATAACCTAGAAATAGTATTGACAAAAATAAAAGCATATATATTTAAGATCTAAACCTAACTAAAAACAGACGTTAGTTATAAGATAACCTAATATATACCTTAAATTTTTTATCCACATAGTTTTCACAGTCAATTAAATTCTCATTCTGCTGTGGAATAAATTTTAGCGCTAATATGAGTTCTAATATAATTAATAAAAGTTCGACGCCAATTCATAATACAAATGTACAATATGAGATGCATTTTTCCGTATCTAAAATTCCGTGGGAGATGCAATTGCGTTAATTGTATCGTTGGTTGCAGGAGGGAGATTCAAACTAGCGGTCCGAAAGCCAGGCCTTTTATTTCAGAGTAGCTAATAGAAAACAATTGTGAATCTGAAAGTTATTGTGATGTTAGGCAAAAAAACAGACGACTCGTTATGTCCTTCAAGAAGCTTTCGTACATGTACTGCAAATGTAACCTATTTCACTATCACAGTTAAGTTTTAATACAGAAAAGTTTAAATCCAGAAACAGCTACATGGTGTAGCGATATTTCCGCCTGATTATATCTGCATAAAACGGAATGGTTAAATTCTTATAGTTTATGAGCTATTAATGATTAATGAACACGTAATTTGATAATTTTCTGCGTTTTAAAATAATTGTATTAAAAACTACACCAATCAAGAGCCCTTCAAAAAGTGTAAATATGTTTTAAGTTTCATTAATATTGTGCAATAATTAAATGCGTAAATGCGCAGGAAAATCTGCAAAATTTAGGCAAAATAGACTACCTTCTTTTCAAAATATTCATTGTATTTTTCCGAACGCAAGGTCATAAATATCCAACGTTACTTTGAACTTCGAGGGGATGAACCAAGTTTCAAGAGAAAGTAGACGCTGTAGGCAACGGTCTTTTCTTACGTTTAGACTTCGAACTTTTAATATTCTAGCAAATAAAGATACATGATGATTGTTAGAACCAATAAGAAGATAGGAAGACTCGGTTGCATGTACAGAAATCCGAGTAGTAACTCGTATATACGTAAATGTAAGCGTGAATTTCACACAGTTTGCATGATTCTTCTCTAAGGGAACACGTAATACTCCGAGTGAGAAAAGGACGCTAAGTTCCAAAATTTGTTATGTGCCGCACAATTATGTGACTACAGAGTGCTTTTTGTGGAATATTTATATAATGTGCTAATAGTATTCGTTGAGAATTTTTATCCACGCTTATAAACGATTTAATATTGTTAAGTGACTACTTCAAGTACGCGCGAGTCTAAAGAACGGCGATAGAGCGCCGAGATATTGAATAATTAGCCAGAGTAGACGGTAGTGAACCAAGAGATAATCGTGGAAAGACAGTGTTAAAGAGTTACACGTGTTAGGGAAAACAAGAGAATCTTGCAGGATTTATAGAATAAAGACACACCGGAGTGAGAAAAGTGAAAACAGTGTTTCGTTCTCGACGACATCCTGGTGTTACCATTCCGTATCTACCCTAACATAATAACCGTAGGGAATTTCTTAGATCGATTCGCTGACAGTTGAACCCTGAGGGAACCGATTTTGAAGGCGACCCCTACGACGTAGCGGCGAGAACGACAACGATGCAGGTAAGGCGACTGCGACGCCGATGAGAGAACCGCTACAATGCTTCCAAGATGTACTGGCGGCGGAAGTCTCTGTTGATGTTCTTAAAAAACGTATGCAACGACAGAATAACTGGTAGAAAAGCGATGTAAGATATAAAAGCTTGTATAAAAATAAACTATCGAAAAATATTTAGTTGGTACTTTACTGCAATGAGCACCTTACTTTTAAGATACACTTTGTATTATTACCATATTCATTGGAATGGTATTGCTGTGAAATAATATTTACTGTACACCTACAGTTCATTCTGACACACTTAAGGCCTATTTATAAGGTCATGGTGCATACTAGAACGTAAAACAGACATGTAGATACTATATGATATCCATAACAACAGTCCATTACACAGCGGTGTTTCTGTAAGGTATTTTAAAACCATTAACAAGATCCTGGACAGTAACAATTCCTGCAGGACTACCAGACGGACATGGGATGAGGGTATCTTTTATTTATTTTGTACTAATTACCAGAGGGTGAAGTGTGAGCGGAACAATACAAACCTTGTGATGTTTTATTTCAGGCAAGGCCAGAGCTTAACGCAGCGGCTTGATTGGTCTCATTCGTCATGTCAGGTTGACAGGAAAGAGTGGAGGGGGGATACCGCAGCGGAGGCTTCACTTCACCACATTTGAGCACGGTCAATTTCCACACCAAAAACAAAAATGGAGTTAGCAAGTACAACACGCTTCTAAGTCCCTGGGAGATTAATGTGACGCTTGTTCCAAAACAAAAGAGTGTGGAAATAGTACAACGCGGTGCATTAAACGCGACAATCAATATACATATACGATGGCATAAGATCAGTTTATATAATATAAAAAATGCTACGGAATATTCCGCTTAGCGTATTGTATAGTTTGTCTCAATGAAACGAAATTCCTTAACAGTAAAACCTTATGAGTTGCATTCACACGACCTCTGCCCATATTACATGCTACAAAAACTCATTCGTCTTTCTACTTCATATTAATCGGTATAAACTAGGATTGGACCTCGATACCGTCGATACCAGATGTTCTGATACTCTGTAGTATGTCTAGAAGTATGTCTAATACTTTGAGATAAACTAATGATACATTTTCTATACTTTTAAACGTTTAAGTTTTCGATTATTGGAACTATTTACATTTAACTTTATGCTAGATAGGGAATGAAAGGAGTCGAGACTTCGTCTTATTGTCTCTCACGTGTCCCAAAAGAGTTGCTGGACTATAATTCTTGATAGACCTTGACTACGATGAATAAAACATTCTATAGACTCTTGTGACTAAATCAAAACTTGCAAAACAATGGGGGAAGGAGAAGAGGTACTCGTGTAACATGCAGCGTTAACTGAGTTGTGAATGAAGCTGCTGGCGTTTTTTAAATAGCCTGGATTGGTGATCCACTCTCGGCCATTACATTCTGGTGACCAAAATCTTGAATCCAACAGATCTTATGACGTGAGATAATACAGAATATGGAATTATTGGTTCTTTTAAGAATGCTCGTGTTCTTAAACAAAAATCCTCGATTCCTGCATATCTCTCTATTTCATATAATACTTCCTTGATTATTTCTTCAAATAATGCCTTTGTAGTAAACATGCATATGCTAATGTATGAGGGTGGGTAGTAGGGAGGCTTAATTCACTTACTATGTTTCCGAGTGTTATATGGCTAATTACTTAATACCGGATGAAAAAACACATCTGTTATGTGAATTGTGAATAGTACTAGAATGGTGTAACAAACATTATTTTTAGTTATTGGATTTTAATGTAAAATGTATATTAGTTTATATTTTGTGCCAAATGGACCCTCTCCGGAGAAATCTACTTTATGCGACTGGGCTGTACTAAAGGAAGGCTGACATGTAGGGAACAGAACTGAAACGACTATAGTAGTGGTTCTCAAGGTGATGACAACAACAAGAAGAAAGGGCGCAGTTATTTTGAGTCACACAGTACGTCAGGCGATTGTGGTCGTCGACAGCGCAGGCGCCGGATCAGTTCCAGCTTTCTTCAACGTCCTGTCCACAAGGCTGATCAGTCTTTCTTCGACGGCGAGCTAGGTTACGAGGATAACAACAGGACAACGTTTAAATACAAGGCATTCTGGACGGTATTTCTAAATTCATTTTTGGCTTAACCTATCTAAAATTCTCTTTAATAATTCTTCACTGGGAAAAAGATTGATCGTCTGAACTATAGACTTATTGCTGTTAGTTTTGAAATATATCGGTAAATGTGTGAGCAGGAAGCAATTCCGTAATTATTGTAATTTAATTTATAGCATTGAAGCCGTAAAGAAGGTAAAGAATGGTGAACGAATAAGCGTTTTGTAAATTGTAATTATGTATGCTATTGAAGTGTGAGTTTATTAAATGGAAGAAATTCGGCTTGTTTATTAATTTATGGAATATATTTTCAAGAAGAAAACTGCCATTATTCCTAATTTAATTCACCTCCTCTTGGGTCAAAAGAGCACGTACCAATTTTCAAGATTGCAGAATAAAGAACTGCTAGTATTTGTTTTTCTGTGATAGAGAATCTTTTAAAACAATACTTTCAGCACAAAAATAGTAATGTAAAAAGAGAAGCAAAGGCATTATTATTATTATTATTATTATTATTATTATTATTACCAGTATTGTTATTGGCCTTGGCTACTAATAGGGGATATACAGGGTGGTCCATTAATGTTGAGACTGTACAGTATCTCCAAAACTAAGCGATGTATAAAGAAATGTCTTGAATAAAAGTTGCTTGATATTATGGAGGAAAGTAAATGTCATTAGTCATGTTTTGTTTTTAGGACGTTGTGATGGTCATTCTAGGGTCAATTTAATATTTTTAAATGGGAAACTCCCTTTTTATGTTGTTTTTTCACTCCTCATAAATAACTAAACAATATTTGTATTAAGTACTTTGCAATTGTTCTTACACCAACGTAAACAGCAACAAAAATTCTGAATGGCTATGTACGAAGAACACAATGAATGGTTGGACCATCAATGGATGGTCATTTAAGGGTCAAGTTCGTTTGGTAATTGGAAACCAACATTTTTACGTCTCAACTTGAATGGTCCACCCTGTACAACCTGTAGCATTATCAAGAAAAAATAATTGCTGTCAACTGGAGAATATCAAAAAGGAAAAATCGCCGAATTAGCATACAATACAAAATTGGTTACATGTGTCTATATACAGAAAAATACTAACAAGAGCATAATTCAGTGAATAAGCTATCACCGTTACAGTTTTCTATAAAGTAAGTATCGAGTATCGAATATCAGTGGTATCGTCCCATCACTAGTATAAACATTTGCAGAAATTATTTTATTACATATTTCCTTCTAGGTATAAGGGAAATACATTAGGCTTAAGCGGTGGTCAACTCTTTAAGAACAGGTCGCTATGCGATAATTTAAAATTCGTTCTCTTTGTATAACCAGGAGGAAAGAAATCTGATGTAATACAAGTACATGACTTTCTCTACCCTCTATCGTTTATTAGTAAGCAAACTATTCTTACTAAAGCTTATTTTTCTATCTCCTACATTTAATCCCAATATAAACCTTTGCAGAAATAGCTACATACTTATACATTTCGTTATAGATACAAAGGGAACAGCGATAGTCAAGTGTTTAAGAACTTGAGGCTATACGCTGGCCATAAAATTCTATATTGTTGCCATGCAATCCCGAGAAGCAACTGAATGTTCAAAGTACTTTAAAGAATTTCCAAGAAATGAACAATTTTAAACATTAATAATGGATATCTCAGATATGGCATATGCCACAAATAACTAATTTGAAGTAAACTGTGCGTTTTAGACAGATCTACATTTCTTGTGTAGTACGTTTTCTTATATTGATTAACGTTATTAGTTATACAAGGTCAAACAAAATTCCTTCCGAATGAAGAGGACTTCAAAGGCTATTCTCAGAAAATTCAAGATATATATTTTATATGTCATGTAAATACCTTTAATATATATGGCACTTTAATGAAAATCGTTAGAGCTATTTTTTAGAAAGTAAGTATTTTCGAAAAATGTTTTATGTAAAGGGAATTTTATTGAAAATTGGGCAATTTTATTGAAAATATTTGTGTCGCATCCTTGGAAGATACTGAGATTTGTACTTATCCGACTTTTCGTTTTTGAGTTAGCTGTTCACAGGTATACACGTGGATCTTTTTCCAAAAACGCTTTTATTCAGCGGGCTCAAAACATGTATTTCCGATGAATGTATTTGGCTGGAATGCACTGCCTTCTCTATCTACTATGTACGTGGTAGAGAAAGCAAAAAGAAAAACGAATAGCAATTTCCACTTGAGTAAAGTTCGTGAATGCCACCAAACATTTTGTTTTGGCATAAACTGCGTATTTTTATGAGATTTACATTTTTTTGTGTAGTAAGATTTTCTCTACAAAGGTTATTCACAGTGAAGAGGAATTCAAACGTTATTCTCAGAAGATTTAAGGTGTACATTTTATTTGTGATTAAAATATCTTAAACGTGCGGTACTTAAATAAAAAATAGAGCAATTTTTTAGGAAATCAAGAGATTTCCGTGTAAAGAGTAGTTTTGATTGGGGGATTTTCTTGCAAATCTTCGCCTGGCAAACTTGGAAGATAAAAAACTTAATTACCAAATTTTGTATTTATTTAACTATTCGTTCCGGAGTTATGCTGTTCACAGAGATATACACTTTTTTCTAAAAATGTTTTTCTTTTGGTTCATGGGCCTTAAAAGATGTAAAATTGCAGTAAAATATTGACATATAATTTTTGGGTGGAATACAAAATGCTTCCTCTACTTACAGTTAAGCACATAGTGGAGAATATAAGAAGTAATTTAACATTTTGAATAAGTTTACAAACGTGCACTGTATAGGTTGCCTCAATGAAACAAAACTCCGTAAGAGTAAATAGGAATTGTCAACTAAATAAGAAAAATCTGATGTGTTACACTCACATGACTTTCTCTACTCTTGTAAAAACTATTTTTACAAACGCTTATTCTCCATATGCTTCATGTTAATCGAGATGTTAATCTTATTGCTAATGTTCTTGTAGATGCAAGGGGAATATGATAGACTTTAAGCGATAGTCAAATATTTTAAGAGCTGGTTGCTGTGTGCCGCAATTCCATTCTCTTTGTATGTCCAGGACATAAAAAAATGAATAACGAATTCCCATTTGAGAAAAAGTATTGGAAAATTTAAGGGAATAAAAAGCAATATCCCAAAAATGGTTCACTCAACAAAAAAAAAAGTGTATGACATAAATTGTGTATTTTAACGCTATCTACATTTTTGTGTAGTAAAAGTATGTCTATCTCTTATGGTTTACCAGTTATGCAAAAGTCGTTCACAATGAAGAATACTTTGGGAGACATTCCTAGAAAAATTGAGATATATCTACAGTTCATTTGTCATGAAAATATCTTAAACAAATGATATTTTAATCAAAATCGTTAGAGCCATTTTTGAGAAAATTAAAATTTTCGAAAAATGTTCCATGTAAAGGTTAATGTGGGGGGATTTTGTTGAAAACCTTCGTGTCGCATCCCTGGAACATACTGAACCTAAATATCAAGTTTGGTGTTTATCCGACTGTTCGTTTCTGATAGTGTTGTTCACAGACACACACACACGGACATGTTTCTAAAAATGCTTTTTTGGATTCAGGGATTTCAAAACATGTATTTCCAGTGAAATCTCGATATCGAATTTTTGGGTGGAATAAAATACTTCCCCTTCTTACTATACGTAATAGAGAAAGTAAAAATGTGGCTAGTATATTACGTTGTGCAATAGGTTGTTTCTGTATTCAACAGAATACAGCACGCTTGCTAATAATATCAATTAGGTGTTTCCTTTATAAATTACATAATTTTGGTATTCCAAGTTGTAGCTAATAGAGAGAAGTTGAAACCTCATACTTATATTGTTTTCTTTGAGCAATGAAGATGTAAAATCTCTGTGCATTATTAAATATAGAATAACTAAGACTGAATTGATAATTACTTACCATGCTGTGCTGGCTACATCACAGTCCGTAACACCTGCTCACTTCTCTCCCAGAAAGGAAGGTATGTAAGCTGGTGTGTTTGTTGTTTCAACTCACCAGGTAATAACAAACAAAGGACAGAAGCTAATGCTTTATTTTCAAATATATTATGAAGAGGCTCTCACTTTCGTCAGCTATTGGTGCTGAATCATTTAATTATTTATTTCCTATAAATAAATGTTTCATAAAGTTTTGTCCAACACGTTGAACATTTTAATACAACACTCGTGGAAACTTTTGCACGAACGATTGTAAGCATGACAAACATTGACTCGTAACATAATCATCAAGTGGCACTTCCTTCAACTATAGATTTTCAAAATATATGTATGAGATTAATTTAGGTTTTCCTGCTATTATAAAACTCAAATGTTTCAGCAATACCTCTTGGAAACACCAAATGCCGCCTATCATCACCACTCTAGCCAAATACAACAAAATGAATGCATATATTACCCATTACCAGCGAATGTTTCACGAAATTTGTGGCATCCACCAAAACTTCATACCTATATATACTGATGGATCAAAAATGAATGCGAGTAGTGGTTGTGCTGTGGTACATCCTGAACATACAATTTCTTATAGTCTTCCGAATTACCTCTCTATATTCTCCTGTGAACTTTTTGCCATAAGATTTGCCTTGGAATACATAATGAAAGCTAAACACCGTTGTTATATCATCTTCACTGACTCGATGAGCCCCATTCTAGCTCGACAACAGAAGTCATCCAGAAACTCTTTAGTGCAGAACATTTTACAGCTGTATAATGATATAAAAGGCGGCGCCGTGGCCGATGGTTAGACCGCTCGCCTCCCACCGAGGCGGCCCGGGTTCAATCCCAGGACCTGCATGTGGGATTTGGCGGGTTTTCTCCGGGTTCTCCGGTTTTCCCTGCCATTCATTCCACCAACTGCTCCATCATCACCTTTCCTTTCATCCATTTCACCAACATTTCGTTTCACCTACTTCCTTCATCCCATACCAGGCATCGGGCTGATCACCCATCCTGGATGCTCTGTCTGATCCATGAGTGTCTGCTCCTCGACGGGCCTCTGACCCCAGGCACCCGCTTATAAGTCCTGGGGGGTGTAAGTCCTACATAAGAGGAGGGTAAACAGATAATGAATGAATGAATAATGATATAAAAGCCAGCAATAAACGTATGACTTTGGCATGGATACCATCTCACATGGGCATATCTGGAAATGAAAAGGCTGATGAAGCAGCTAAAGAAGCCACGTGCCACTCTCCAAGCCTGGCCGACCTCAAGGTTCCGCATCACGATTTCCAAAATTTCCTCAAGTATGAAATATGTAAGAAATGGAATATATACTGGAGTTAGCAAACTAATCGACTGAAGCTCCAATCCAAGTTTCAGTTACTCAATAAAACATCTAATTCGTCGTGACCAGGCTACGTATCGGACATACTGCAATTACACATTCATATCTCCTTGGAAAATATCATCAGCCTACTTGCAAACAGTGTCACATTTCAGCATATAGTTGCAGAGTGCCCTATCTACGATGTTCATCGGCTTCAGTGTGGTATTCCTGCTAACCTCTCGGTGGCCTTGAGTGATCCAAACATCTGTAACAACATAGTAAAGTTTTTAAAAGAAATAAAATTGTATAATGTTATATAATCAATGTAATTTGTTTCAAAATATTGTAATTATTAAAATTTATTCTAGTCGCGTTATGACTTTATTGTTAAAGCGACAATAATAAATTAATAAAAAAAAAGATTGCCTGTTTGTTACATAAATTACTATTTTGTTTCGTATTGCATTCCAACAAAAAATTCGATTCCAAATTTTACCAGTAATACACATTTTGAGACTGCCTAACTATAAAAATATAACTTTATTAAAAATGATCCGCGTGTGTGTATGTATGTCTGTCTGAGTCTGACTGTGAACAGCACAATTCAAAACTCGGTAAAATACCAAATTTGGTAGTTGAGTTCAACGTCTTCCAAGGATACGACAAGCACAATTTCAAGACAATCTCTAAACTACCCTTCCCATTAAAAAATTTTGTGTTATTTTCTCATAAATTACTCTTACGTTTCTAACTAAAATACTATATGGAATTAATTGTTCTTCCACACAAGCCGTGTGTTGGACAGGGTTAGAAAGATAGAATCAGACGACTGAAAAATTCAATGCCATAGCCGGGATTTGAACCACGGATCTCCCGGGAGATCTAAAATACCATATGTTTAAGCTATTTGCACCAGAAATAAAACTCATATGTTAAATTTCCTTAGAATAGCCTCTGAGGCCCTCTTCACTCTAATGAGTTTTGTATAACTGGTAAAACAAGCGACAGACAAAATGTTACTACACAAAAATGCACCTTATTAAACCACACAATTTATGTAAAATGAAATTTTTTGTAGCGTTAATCATTCCCGAAATATTGTTTGTTATCACATTGAATTTCAACCACTTATCCTTTTGCTGCTAGTGCAAGTCACTATTCGTTTTTAATTTCTGTACTACGTATGGTAAGTAGGAGAAGTATTTCATTCCACCCAAACATTCGATGTCGAGGTTTCATCGGAAATATATATTTTGAGGCCTCTGAATCCAAAAAGAAAGAATTTTTAGAAAAAGGTCCGTGTCTGTGAACAGCTTAACTCCAAATACAAATGTCGGGTAAATATACCAAACTTGGTGTTTAAGTTTAATATCTTCCAAAGATCCGACATGAACATTTTTTTAGAGAATCCCCCAATCTCAAACATTCCTTTACATGGAACATTTTTCGATGATTCTACAACGATGGCTTTAACGATTTTGATTAAAATATACTAAAGATATTTACATGACAAATAAAACATAAATCTGTAATTTTCTGGGAAAAGCCTGAAGTCCTGTTACTTTCGAATTAATTTTCTACAATTTTGTTTTACTGAAACGTTAATTAATAGACCAAAACGTACTGCAGAAAAACACACAATTTATTTCAAATAACTTTTTTCTATCATTAGCCATTTCCGAGATACGTTATTAATGGTTTGAATTGTTCATTACTTTCTTTAAAGTCGTTTCTCGCGATGACGTAGAAGGAATAAGGAATTTTAAGGCCAGCATATAGCGTCCAGTTCTTAAACATTTGACTGTTGCTGTTCTCTTTGTGTCTATAACCAAACGTGTAATGTGCTTATTTCTGTAAAGGCTTATTTGCATTAAAATGTAGTAGATAGAAAATAAACTTTAGTAAGAATAGTTTGCATACCCACTAATAAGCGATAGAGGGTAGAGAGAGTCATGTGGATGTAACGCCATATCTTTTAGAAAAGTGTCGGTGTGTACGTGTGTACGCATAACTCAAAAACGAAAATTCGGATAAATACCAACCTTGGTATTTAAGTTCAGTATCTTCCAAAAATGCGACACGAAGATTTTCAAGAAAATCTGCCCACCCCATTTACATGGAATATTTTCTGAACTTTTGATTTTCTAAAAAATGGCTCTAATGATTTTTATTAAAACACTATATATTAAAGATATTTATTTATATGAAAAATAAAACGTATACATATTTCGAATTTTCTGGGAATAACCTGTGATGTCCTCTTTATTCGGAAGGAAATTTGTACAATCTTGTATAACTAGTAAACATTAAGTGATAGGCGCAAACATACTACACAAAAGTGTAGGTCTCTTTGAACCACACAATCTATTTTAGGTACCTTTTTTGTGATTTCAGCCATTTCCGAGATAGTGGTTCGAGTTCTTCAATACTTTGTCTTGAAGTCGCATCGATAACGTAGCCGTTTCTGTAGTGGTTTACCTCGATTGGAATGAAGTAGATAAGAAATAAACTTTCGTAAGAATAATTTGTACGCCAACTAATAAACTATAAGGGGTAAATAAAGATATGCAAAGTAACACATAAGATTTTCCTCGCGGAATTGACAAGAGAATATACTATTTGCTACTGGAAGTTGCTATACGTTTTTTCGTGGTCAGGCAAATAAGCTATAATTTTTGGTAATACAAGCCGCTATTATTTATCTCGTGGTCATAAAAAGAGAATGGAATTTCAAAGCCATCACGGGTCTTTAAACATGTAGCTTTACCTACCATATCCTACAACGTAAATGTTAATTTTAAGTCTACTTGAATTAACAAAAAGTAGATAGCAGAATAGGCGTTTTTAAGAATAGTTTGTAGAAGAATGGAGTACAGAAACTCATATACGCGCAACACGTTAGATTCTTTGAAGTGGTCAGCATTTAGTTGTCTCGCGATTTCATTGAAAGTGTCATAGAATCATATAAAGGTTTGACTATCACTTCAACCTCGTGTATACCCCTTGTACAATAGAGTGCAATAAAAGGTGCTGATGCTTTTAGTTAGTTTTAGTGTTTTCCATTCTTGATTGTTGGTATAATAATCTTCTCATCTTTTGTGCGTCGCGCCTGCCTTAGGTGAGCTACCCTCTGATTAGTTTTGGCTGAAGTCCGATACGCTAGCATTACCCTATGAATAAGGATCAGGTCTAGCTGGATGAGGAAAGGGGTAGAGAATCGCTATATGTCATCTGAATGGTTAAAACAGTAACCCTCCCAAAGACTATCCATACTGTCGTCTGGATGAGTCCGGCTCTTATTGGTTCGGCATTCAATCATTAACCTCTGTAACCGAATGAGGTATGAAAGGCGCGGCAGAGGCGTGTTAATTATTGATTGCCAACTTAAACCGCAGTTGCTCATATCGGCATTTTTTTTTTGCACCCGACTGTACCTACAATGGGATTTATAATGTAAACATTTCTGCAATCGTTTATCTTGGGTAATCAGACGTATAAATATACGTTTTTGGTAGAATATGTTCTAGAAACCACATAAAAACCGACTATACTGGCTAGATTTCTCATTTTTTACTTTCTCTACCACGTATTTAGTAGGTAGAGAAGGTATTGCATCACGCCTAAAAATTATATATCGAGATTTCACCAGAAAAACATATTTTGAGTCTCCTGAATATTTTTTTTTCTGAATAACATAAGTCAAAAACCAGAAGTCATATAAATACAAAATTTGTATACCCGCTAATAAAGATATAGGGTAGAGAAGCTGATGTAAATTTAACATATAAGATTTTTTCTTTGCTTTTTATTTACTTAGGTGCCTATTAGCACAGGTTTCATGGGCTTTTTGCTATGCACACATTAAACAATTTACAGTGTGCAAGTAGCAGGTTGGCTATTCAAATATAGCTCCAGGACGAACATTTGATTCCGGCATGTGAACTGCTAATTTAGACGTCACTACCAATCCAATTTGAAGTTTTAGTTGATTAAATTTAGGTCGATGTAGACAAACAAAAGAGGGATGTTGCGAATTCCTAGGAAACCATTCGGACCCAGTAAATTACATATTGGCTATTCCGACAATGTGCACACAGAGCATTAGTGCATAATCAATACATTTCATGTGTCCAATATAACGTGTTGCTTACTTTGTTTCTATCACAACAAAACAATAATTACATGGCATGAAGGATAGTTCCAAACTGTACTTCTCTGTAAAATCTCTTACTACTTTCATTCTTTTGTTTTAGGTGAGTTCACTACTGCGGAGGACTGCTTCTCTGTCCTTCTGCCTGCCTGTCTGCATGCATAAGTCAACTCATGAAGTGCTGCGCATGCGCCTTGGAAGCTGAAGGGAATTTGTCGATCAACTTAGTCTGAAGTTGGTAAAATTTTAAGTATAAATGTTGATACTTGTAATAAGTAGCGCCAGGATTTTAATAAACTAAAAGTGTTTAAAATATTTACTAACACTGGGATGTTTTAAATATATTAAAATTAATGTACAGTCGAATGCATTGAATCCTGTGCAGTGATTTATATTAGTCAGTAAATACTACACCACATTTGCCACGCCCCTTACTTGGTTCTAGCACTCCACTTAATGTTCGTCTTTCTTCCTTCACTCCTAAACCTGAAACTGATCTGCGTGCACAGGTTAATGTTTGAGTGCCTAACATTGACATCAAACCAATACGAGACGGACTCATCCAGGGACTGGTTTGGACCATCGTTATAAAACATGACTCTCAGACATTCACGTATAATGTTTCCGTACTTCTGCTCTTTCACCGCCTACCTTTTCATAGGCTGAAGATTTTGTGTGTATGTTGGGTGTCGGCCTTGAAATCAAAGCCATAAGAAATTTCCTGACCCAGGGCTGGTGTGGAACACAGATGAGAAGGAGATTTTGCCAACATTAAATAAAGAAAAACACTATAGGATACCAGAATCATCGGTACGTTTCCGTGTACTCGACTCTACATAAAGTTAAAAATTCATTTATACGTGGATACAACTGCTATACAAGTAGGAAAAGTAGCTAGAAGAATGATGTAATTAATTAGAAAATTAATTAAAATATATTGTTGCATACTCCTGTTCGAATAATCTGAAAAGGAAATTAAGAATATTGTTTTTGAAGCAGGTGGTACAAAACTTATAATAACTCTTTTGAGTTCTGAGATAATACAAAATCCATTAGGAATTAATACAACACGACATGAAGGAAAAAGGGCGAAAAAGGCAAAACTCACCTGTTATACCTATTTTGGCACATTAATTTATAACAGTAATTATATCTGCTCCCCTGACAATAACCGCCCCATTACCAGCAAGCAATCCTTTCCAGATTAACCATTAAATAGAATTTTGTTAATAATGTGTGTTACTCTTTATTCCTGATTTAAATATTGAAATTTCTATTTCTTCTCTTTTTATTTATGGGTGCTCTTTAACTGCTGCGGTCCTTAGGTCCCATTCTATATTGGGCATGAAAGACCTGTAATTTTGCTCTGAGGTCTCTTTATCAGGCTTGAGGGTCTTTTACGTACCGTAAATCTACGACACGGGACTACTGGTTTTACTTCCCTTTCGAAGGAAGCCATTCTAAGAAGTTTTACGCCCGAAAAAAATCCATCGCCCTCCGCCAGGTTTGAACCAGCGACTTCGGGAACTAGAGGCTAGCATGGTAACCACTACACCACGAAGGACGACTGAATTCGAATGTTTGAAAAGTTTCGTTATGTAAAATAATATACAAACTCTTATACTCTCCATGGAAATGCAACAAAATTATTAAATAAAGACTCATGGGAAAGAAAATCCCAAAATAGTTATTTAAAACATAAATGCGTTAAAATAGAAATTGGCATAAAATGACCTAATAAATATCCACCTTTCTAATCATGGGCCCATTATAAGTATTTATCTAATGCATGTTAGCAGTGCCTATGATGCAACAATTAAGAAATGGCACGTCATCAGAATCCGGACCCTGATTATAAAACACATAGATAACACTTTACATAAGCCTTACCCGAATGAGAATGCTATTTTTTTGTAATGTTGTTGGTTGAAAGTGTTGTTACACTTTCGCTCAAAGTGTAATCTGGGGCTTGCGTTACGAAAATACAAATGATTTTAAATTTCGTGTACATACCTATTTTAGTTTATGAAATGAATTTAACGCTTATATTCCAAATGCTGCACATGATGACAGGAACCTTTTATTTTAAATATGCATACGGGTTATATGCTCATGGAGCTAAAACCTGGCTTAAAATTTTTGATAATGCTAGTTTTATTTCAAAACAAAATAATTTTTAAAACTTGTATTGTAAATTTATATGTTTTACAACCACTTTATGCTTTAAAAATCAATAACTCTTGAGCCATCCACTCACTTCATCGTCAATCGGAGGATG
This sequence comes from Deroplatys truncata, assembly GCA_030765065.1. Taxonomy (NCBI): domain Eukaryota; kingdom Metazoa; phylum Arthropoda; class Insecta; order Mantodea; family Mantidae; genus Deroplatys; species Deroplatys truncata. The sequence goes on along the minus strand of CM060986.1, from coordinate 186,848,902 downwards.
GAAATTAGAACATTTTATAAGACGCTCGGCATGGAGCATTCGTGAACGCTCTCTTTAAGAGGTGGAGGTTAGCCCGCTGTAGAAGTGCGCTGAATATCTATTGTGTCGATTACGTTACGCGACAGAGGCGCCAAATTCTACACATAAAGAGGACGGCAGGCACCTCCCGGGCAAGCAATACAGACGGCAGATATGCTCCGACGGCCGCCGAGTAAAACACAGAGTTAACATAGCGGAACGCACTACATTGTGTAGGGAGGGTAGGCAAAATTCAACATTTCAGACTAATCTAAATTCTTACTCATCCATTTGGCAATTATACTGAAAAGTGTCTCTTCGTGTTCTACGCTAGCGTGTATTAGTAAGAGGCGTAAGTTTCTAATTATGTCACGAGTATTAAATTTGTGTGCTACAGAAAGCAAAGAACATTTCAGAAGTATTGGATGAAAACCCCATCATATGGAGTATTTTAACGAGGAAAAGCGCTGAGAAAATAAAATAAAGGAGTTCAGTTTTAAAATATAAAGTACTTTAATTCCAGATTATCATATAACGGTAAACATCCACAGTACTGTGACAATGTCCAGCTGTTTCCCTTTTCTCATGGTGTAGCGGTATAATGAAATACGCACGACGAAGTTTCTTCTTCCAGACGGTTCACCCCTTAATATTTCGAGGAAACAGCGTTCAATGCGCGTCACAAACTCGCTAGGAGAACAGCATTTTTCGTCGCACTAGAAACGCACTCGCTGACTGATCAACGGCTCGCATATATAGCTGTTGGAAAGTTTCACAGAGTTCCTGAACCTTCGAGGAGGAAATCATCTGACGATAGCCTTTGGTGTTTACTTAGCTTTGTTTATTTCCGACTGCTGGGAGCCGACCTTCCATTAAGCTTGGGCTATAGCTTCTACTTCACAACCAAAACTGGAAATATAGTTTTAAAATCATAGATTTTTAATACTTTTGGACGCTCAATCCTATAGTCCGTTTTCCTAGACTATCAGGAAATTTCAGTAGTACATTCGCTTAAGATTTAAAACTCCCAAAACTTTAGTTTTGCTGAAAAATGCATTTTATCCAAAAGGAGAAAGAAATGAAAGTTTAACTCTTGTCCTTGTTTTATATTCAGAACTTCACTATCTGTAGTAATGACCAGAAACGGAAAAAAATGTAATTATAACACAGATCTGTACATTCTCGTATTTGAATGTCCTCGATGCAGTACATGTTAGCCAATGCGTGCCATGAGTGGCCGTAAAAATTCGCAAAGCAAGTGGAGGGAAGGACTTTTTATGCGGTTATCTGAAATGTAGGATCTTTGTACGAAGGTCAAAAAAATAGACAAGTAAGATAAATATTAGTTTATAGTTAAAAAATTCCTTTGATGACGCCAACATGTAAACATAATTGAGAGATACTTAGAATTTTGATAGTGAGTGGTTTTAGAAATAATAGTTACTACGTTTTGTGTATTTTTATTAAATTTCTCGACCACGTACCTAGAAGGTAGAGAGGTTTCGTTGGAAATGCAAGCTTTGAAACGTCCTAAATCCAAATAAAGCATTTTTAGAAAAATCTGTTAGTGTGTGTGAACCGCATAGCTCAAAAATGAAAAGTCTGATAAATACCAAACTTGGTATTTAAGCTCAGGATCTTCCAAACATGCCACATGAAGACTATCAGGAAAATTCCCCAACTCCAAACTACCCTTTACATGGAAACATTTATCTAAATTTATTTTCTTAACGATGGCTCTTAACGATTTTGTTTATGAAAGCAAATAACATTTATATCTTGAATTTTCTGTGAATAGTCTGCGAGGGTCGCTTCGTTCGGAAGGAATTTTATATAACTGTTATAACTGATAAATGTGAAAAGATAGACAAAAACGAACTAAACAAACATTGTAGATCTCTTTAAAACACATATTTTATTTTAAGTGAACTTTTGCAGCATTAGTTATTTCCGAAACATCCGCCATTATTGCTCTGAATTTCTCGATACTTTTGTCACTTTTTAAGGTGTTGTTACTGTTAAGTTATTTCTCGCGATTTCATGTACAGAATATGGAATTTCAAGACCAGCATAGAGCGACTAACCTTTAAACATCTGACTATACAGTCGAATTCCTCTGCAACCCATGTATCCATAGCGAAATGTGTAATGCAAGAATAGCTAAAGGCTGTTTGATTAACCTGGGTTATTGCAGAGGGGCTAACAAAATTATTTTTCGTAAGAATATTGTGTAGAAACTGTATATAATTTTTTTTGTTACATTCACAATATTCTGTACCCTCAATAGCTAATTAGTGGGTATACGAATTATTCTTAGGAAATTTTATTTTTATATCCACTTCATTTTAATCGAGATAAATATTGTGCGAAAATAGCTATATTACGCATTTCGTTATATATATAAAGGAAATAGCGATATTCAAATATTTAAGAATGAGACGCTCTACCCTAGCGTAAAAGTTCCTTACTTTTTCCATGCAATCGCGAGAAACAACTGAATGTTGACAGGACTTAAAAAGAATGGCTAAGTATTGAACAATGAACCATTAATAATGGATACCTCGGAAATGGCTTATGCCACAGAAAAGATATTTGGAATAAATTATGTTGTTTTAAATGGCTCTACAGTTTCTGTGTAATACATTTTCGTCTATCGCTTAACGTTTACTGATTATACAAGATTCTTGAAAATTCCTTCTAAATGAAGAGGACTTCACAGGCTATTTCCATAAAATTCAAGTTATACATTTTGTTTGTAATGTAAACACATTTAATATGTGGTACTTTAATCAAAATTGTTAGAAGCATTTTTTATAAAATAATTTTTTTGAAAAATTTACCATGTAAATGGTAATTTGGAGTGGCAAGATATTTTTGAAAATCCTCATGTTGTACTGTGGAAGGTACTGAACCTAAATATCGAGTTTGGTATTTATCCGACTGTTCGTTTTTTAGTTATGCTGTTCACATACACACAAACTTATTTTTCAAATTGTTTTTTTATTCAAGAGGCCTCAAAACATGTATTTCCGGTGATATCTTGGTGTCGAATTTTTGGGTTGGAATGCAATACCTTTTCGACCTACTATGTACGTGGTAAAGAAAGTAATAAGCTATAACGGGCAGGGAAGGTCATGCGAATATAACACGTTAGATTTTTTTTTATCTACGAAAGCATTGTGGCAATTTAAATTAAAAACTCTGCGTATGTTTAACGCTCTTTGTAAACTACGGAATGAGAATCATATATTCTGTGGTAGGAACATGTTATGTGTAAACATGTTTAGGCCGAAATTAGAAATAAAGGAAACGTATATGTATACTTTATTGCAATGACAATGTTTCTTCTCTAGCATACCTCCAGTCTTTTGTAGTGCAACCAGAAAGTTACATGAATGAAGCACTAATAGGACTAGAAAACAAATGATGATGCACTATTGACGTATGACGGTTATTCCTGCTCTAGATGTGATAATTACCCTGCAATCAAGCAAGGACTGATTGACATCCAAGTTAAAGACAATTCATCCATAAGTGTCGTAAATCTACAACAATTCTATTCATTTGAAACTTAAATGTATCAATCAGAGTTGAATATATACTTTTTACACCAAATTTGTTTCTCTATTACGTATTGTAAGAAGGGAAAAAGATTGTACTCAACCAAAAAGTTCCATGTCGAGATTTCACCGGAAATATGTTTTGAAGCTTCCTGAATAAAAGAAAAAAAGAATTAGAAAATGGTCAATATATATATATATGTGTGTGTGTGTGCGTGTGTGGTGTGTGTCTGTGTAAACGAAAAGCCTGACATATACCTAAACTGTATTTAAGTTCAGTACCTTCCACGAAGATTTTCAAGAAAATTCCCCCACCTCAAACTACCTTTCACATGCAAACTTTTCCAATACTTTATTTACTAAACAATGTCTACAACGATTTTGTTTTAATTAGTGTATACTAAAGATATTTACATGACAAATAAAATGCATATTTAGAACTTTCGGGGAATAGCCTAGGAAGTCCCCTTCTTTTGGAGGGAATTTTGCGTGATCTGTATAACTTGTAAACGTTAAGGGATAGACAAAAGTTAGTACACCAAAAATTCAGGTCATTTCTTTCAAATGACTTTTGTGGCATCATCCATTTCTGAGGGTATCTGTCATTAATAGCTCCAATTGTTCAGTACCTTTTCATTCTTTGTACCTGTTGACATTCAGTTTTTTCTCGCGAAACAGTCGCTTTTACCTTAGGGGATTCCCCTTCAGCTGCCGTGTGCGAACTGCGTACCCCTAGCACTCTTGATACTTCTGATGCTGCTAGAAGTATTGGGCTGAACATCTGAGCCCCTTTCGAAGGGAAGCTGTTCGAATTGGGTTGGTCTCGACGGAGCAGTGGTTTCCAATACCCTTGGAAGATTGGGTACATCTGAGTTGTGACGCCCATGCAGGGTTGTGAGACGTCTTAACGTCCTCCGGTACCAATCTGGAGAGCTCGTAGATGTTGTGTCAGATCAGTGTGGCCCTCAACGAAATTCTTCGTAATCTTCTTCTCTGGGATGACGCGCGTAAGTGGCGTCTGCACTTATGTCCCTGTGCAAGTGGCGGGGAGGGGGCTTTTTAAGAAATCAGGTGTTGGTCTAATGGTAGGGAGGGTCACTCTGTTGACGCCTTTCCCTCGGCTGCTGAGGGGAGCTTCGACTCCGGTAGACCTGCGCTGTTTCTCGCACCTGCTTGGATAAACTACAGAGGCCAATATATAGCGTCCAGTTCTGAAACATTTGACTGTCGCTATACCCTATGCATTTAAAACGAAATGTGTAATGTAGCTATTTCTACAATTCTCGGTTAAAATGAAGTAGACAGACAAATAAAATTTTGGAGATAAGTTTTTACACCCAAATGATAAAGTTGGACAAGCTCATGTGAATGTAAAATATCAGATTCTTTAAAACTAGTTCCCGAGATGTTAACTTTTTATTGCTTATTTATTTTACTGCTTTTGAAAAATGTGTCTACACGATGCAATTATTTTTAAATAAATAGTATTTCATAATTAAACTCTTTAGCAGTGTATTAATAAACTGATAAGATAAACGTTTAACCACTCTACTAGTTTGAGAGAAAATAAATGTTAAACATGGGACTTTTTTGCTTAAAAGTTTACACAATATGAATATTATTGTTTAATAGCTTCGCAACGAAGCAGATTAACAAAACCTAATCTCATCATTACTTACCATATTTATAGGAAGGTATACAAAGTGTCACTCATTTATACTGAAAGGTATATAATGTGGAGCTATTAAATGAGAATATGTCGACTATTGCAAACTTGAAAATAAGAGTTTAAACATTAGAGTTCTAAATAAACAGTTTATGTTGTTCAAAAAGCATTTAAACTCGGCGCCAATCAAGGAGATGATTGACAGTTATTAGCCACGTGGCGAAAAGCTTTAAATGAATGGGAGGGGATGAATACGTCACAGCGGTCGTCATAGCAACCATTAGACGGACCAATTAGAACTAAGAGTTTCTATAGCAACGATAGACGCAAATGCCTTGTTTTCGATATTGTAACACGTGATTGGCATGACGTGCCGGGCGAGCGACCGTTGCAGTAACATGAACTGCAGTCTTATCTTCTGCTGTCGCTGCAATTATAAACAATGTCCTCCTTTTAGCCCCAGCTTGCTTATGTTTTTGTATCACTGCAGAGATTGCCTGCATACTGAAAAGTTCGTATGCATCGTCCTATTTGTATGGTATTTGCCTTATGTTACGTGTATTTGAGTCTATGTATTTGTGCGTGCGTGTGTTGTGTGAGAATTTATAATTGTGTTAACACGTTTAATGGATATTTAATAATGTCCAAAAATAATGACAAAGATAGCGCAGCCAAACGAAAAACTGAGCGCACTCGGGAACCGAATAACACTGTATTTGTAAAGGTATCCCAATTAAAGGACAGACGCAGGAAATAATAAGCTCTCTGGGAGAATATTTCGAAGAGGACAAATTGAGCGGGGGGGGGGCTTCTTAATCCATTCTCTAATGTACTTAAAAGACCTCGCGTGCTGTAGGTATCAATAAGAATACTGTGGTTAAGATTGGAAAGAAAAATATTATAAAGAAGAAAGTCAGGCATCATGGTCTAAATTAGAAACTCCTGGAAAGAAAAGAAAAGGATGTAAACGTGTCACCAACTTAGATCTTTTCCAGCAGGATGCAATACGCAGACACATTTATTTATTTCTATTGTAGGAGAAAGGAGCATCCTATTATATTCAAGCGCCATGTGTCTTTAAAGGAAGCCGAGCTATTTCAAGGTGGCAAGTCCTCTTTGCGTACAATTGTGAAGAAGTTAGGTTTTCGTTACAAAAAAAGAATAATGGCAGACAATTACTATACGAAAAACCTGACATCTGTACTTGGCGCTGTTCCTTCGGGAGATTCTTGCACATGATTTTGAGAACATTGTTTGGCTCGATGATACGTGGGTAAATGCCAATCATTCTGTCAGCAAAGGCTGGACGGACGATACGTTGGAAGGAACAATAAATGTGCCGTTAGGTAAAGCAGGTAGTATAATATAGGGTAAGCCAAAAAGCTACGAACCGCCTGCGCGGTGTTTTTTCCTATCCACGTCCTCGGTGCTCGTCGCCGTCTGCCGCTATCATAGAAAGGTGCGGATGAAACCACACAGCAGTTTTAAAACTACTTTTAGGGTTTTACTTACCAACTTAATGAAAGGAAATGCTGAAACTGGCTCTCATGGATAATGATGGATAGTTTCTTAAAGAGGTGCCAAAAGTGTATGGACAACGACGGCGTTCAGTTTCAGCATTTCCTTTCATAATGTTGGTAAGTCGAGGCTTTAAAAGTAGTTTTAAAAATGTTTTATGGTTTCATCCTTGCCTTTCTACGATAGCGGCAGACGGCAATGAGGGCCGAGGAGGCGAACACGAAAAACACTGCACAGACGTTTCGTAGTTTTTTGGCTCACCCTGTACTTTACCATGCTCTGTTTTATTCCCAATTGTTGTCTTATTTTTAAATAAAAAAAGGCAATGGATTATTACGAGGAAGTGAATCATAACACTTTTATTAAATGGTTCAAAGAAAAGCTTCCTCCAAATTTTCCCAAACCATCTGTAATAGTAATGGACAATGCCAAATACCACTCAGTAATTTCTGATAGAGCACCAACAATGGGAACAAGGAAAAATGAAATAATTCAGTGGCCTATTCGCCGCAATATACCGATTAAGAAAGGACTGAAGAAAAGTGAGCTACTGGAACTTGTGAAAGCAAACAAACCGCGGTTTCCAAGTTATGTAGTCAATGGTATTGCTGCAGAACATAGTCACAAAGTAGTTAGACTTTCCCCTTATCATTTTCATTTTAATCCGATTGAATAAATTTGGACCGAAATAAAGGGTTATGTTGCGCAAAACAATAAAGGCTTCACTGTGTCGTCAGTAATAAAGCTTAAAGAAGAGGCACTAACAGCAGTAAAAGCTAGAAACTGGAAAAACGCGGTGACTCATACAAAGGGTATAATAAGTGCAGCTTGGGAAAATGGAGGAGTTTTGGAAGACACTATAGAACAGCTTGTTATTTCCGTGGGGAATTCTAGCAGCTCTTCAGATGATGATGACGACGACGGTAGCAATATTGTCTTTCAATCGAGCAGCAGCAACAACAGCTGTAAGCGATTCGGAAATCAATGGCATCTTCCCATTAGAATAAGTATCAATATTTCACAGGTATGTCTCTTTTGTTAACGCATATCTTTACACTGATATATTCTTGCATATTCTATCCTCTGCACGTAGATTCACGACCATCCGCTCAACAATGCAGGCGCTACCCAGTCGCCTTCGATACAGTTCTAACACGCTCTCCACGTGCTCGCGATGAGTGGCAACGTCGCCTCTCTCTCTCCGCGAAATGTCAATCACCTTCTTGATTGGCGCCGAGTATAGTGCACGTACTTCATCCTCCTCTTCTGCTCCTCTATAGCTAATATAGTATTTGAATATTCATGAGGTCCTTCTTGAATGGTTTGTTCACCTTAATGTTGGCAAAACTTGCCGTTGTCTACTACAGTTTTATATAAAGCTAGGCTTGCATACAGACATTTAAATCGTTTCATGGCATTAAATGGTCATACAGCATTAAGCTACATAGAATTAATGTAGAAGGTTCGTATTGTTTAGTGGCATTAAATTTCACGAATTTATGAATTTTGGCAATTTTTTGGTCTGTTTACACAAACGAGTATCCTAAATACATTTTACAGGTGCAGGAGGTTTATGAACAGTTAGAATTCTATCCATACGTATGAATACTCTCAGTGCTATTTTAAATCCACATCAAAGCCAGCCAGAAAAGGAGGTTTTGTCCATATGAAGTTAGGTTATTCAATTACGAGTACGCCGTACTGGTGTGCGTTTTCCGAGTTTCTCAGTAGAAGCTCAGGAAAAGTGTTAACTTTTTAATGCAATGCATGCGTTGACCTGCCTGGGCCAATTAACCCTTCCATTTAGGAACTAATCCCCCAACAGTATGAAGTTTGAAAGCTTATTAGAATGACCGCCTGTATCACAGCTAGATTCTTCATTGTTCTAGAGAGCAGCAAACAATTCGCACTTTCTAAAATGTGATATTATTCACAGGCTTTGATCGAATTTAAAAGATATTCTAATTTTTATAGTTTTTACATCTGAACTACAAATGCAAAATAAAACATGTTAAGTTTTCACACATTTTCTGTCTCCAGAAATATTTCTGCTAGCAGATAGGAAGTTTTCTTTCTCATTCTTCTAGCAAATAGGCATTTGTGCAATCACTTCATAGTCGTTCAGTATTGTGACCATTCAGTTTTCTCTGCCACTTCAGTTAAGTCTCTTTGCGGTCTAATGAATCACACGCTAAGTAGCCTCTTCTTTCTTCTGGTCACTCGCTACCTGTCGAACATAGCACTCCTCTTCTCTCTTCCGCAACCGTTCACTCCAGTGTCGAACGCAGGACTTCTTCCCTCTCTTTCGGTAGCTCACTAAACTGGGCAACACAGGACTCCTCTTCTAGACTTTTGTCTTTCGGTCGCTGAACAACACAAATAGTAGAAGGTCACATCAAGAACTTCACTGAGTTACGCACTGACTCACTTGTCCAGGAATCCACCAATCAAGACCAGATAATTAGGTACACCTGGACGGAATGTAAAATCGCTATAGTACCTAGCAGTTAATGCTGCTTATCTGTGTGATATAGAAGGTTAAAAGAATTATGCAAGCGTTTTGGTCTGTAGATGGGCGGTGTATAGCTTCCTGATCTGTTATTGACTAAGGCGTGATGGAACATTTGCTCAGTGAAGTCAATGCTGTCTTGATTGTCCGCTTGCGTGGCTACAGGTTAAGAAGGGAAGCAAGATAGAAAAATTGTAATGGAATTTGGGCACCACGTCAAGCAAGTGACGGCACACTGCTGTCCGACCGCCCGTCCAGCAGTAACCAAGCTCAGTGCTGCTTAACGTAGCGAGTAGGGTGGTCAGAAGCGGCACCCCTTCAAGCCAATGGCCCTAAGGTGCCCTTGGACAAACGGCAGTTTTTTCTCCTCCTTGGTGACCGTGGTTGCAGTGACTCAAGGTATGCACCAGCTGGTTGATATGGGTGGTAAGTTTCATGTATGTGTACGGGTTTTCTACCACACTATGTCCACGATTTAAGGAGGACGGAATAGATATGTAGGATATGAGACGTGAATCTACGACCTGTATTATAGATGATTGTTAGCTCCTTGTTCTGCACGATCTGCAGCCAGAGGATCGTTGTGACTCACTCTTTCTCTTGCTTATATTTAGCTGCAAGAGTTTCTGCAAACTTCATACTCCGCCAAGGAGAAAGGGAGGTAAGTTTGTATTCGTTCTCGAATAGTCTTTCAGACTAATCGGCAGAGCTTCCTCCTACTCTAACAGCAATCATGCGCCGGCTAGCACAGCTGAACACGCCTTCTTATCCACCTTAGCGGGATGGTCGGTTTCTTCATTGTATGCTGACTTCCCAGTGCATATGCTGTCTGGTTCTGTTCAACGGCGAGGATCATTATTACAAATTTCAGTAGTCCAGGTTGTCATGAATGACACTTAAATCATGGACCGCAAAAACTGGACTGTTTGACGTTTCGTTCCAAGGGTATTAGAAGGATGATTGAGAATGAACAGTTTGAGAGATGTCCATTGGAGTCGAAATCAAGGAATAAGTTATCTGTAGTAATGTCACGAGTGGTTTTCAATTTACTTAGAGGATTTGGAAACCACGTGTTGCACTCGCTAAGACGATTATACGAACACAAATAAGTTATTTATCTAATTATCATATTATTATAATAAAATCATAAAATATTTATATTTATCTGCAATATAGGTAGCGTTGCTATAAAACAAGTTAGAATTGTATGCTCAAATTTTGTTTGTTTGATCAGTGCAACTTGATAATACAGGTATTGTTTTCTGCCATCTGGTGTACGGAGCTTGCAGTATAGACTCGCTAATCATTTATCTATGATTATAATAATGCTCCTTATTAGAGAAAATGTGAAAACAATAAAACCTATATTATCAGCATTATAGGTCATGACTTTCTTTACAGAAAAAGGCTAATAAATATTAGCTTGTTTCAATTCTTTAGTTTATTATGAACATTATTTAAAAACAGAATTATCTAGATAATTTTTATAGGGTATTCTTTGTACTCTTCACCGTTTGTTTTCCTCATATTGATGCTATAAAAATACGTAGAATGCCACAGCTAAAATACTACAGGAAATGTATTTTAAGGAATATCATACAAAGTTCAATTTATTTGAAGACCAGGAGTTTCAGGAAGCGATAGATGCAAGGAATGTGAAAACAAAACGTTAACAAATCTCGCTTCTGCTATTTTTGTGTTTAAACGTAACGGTATTGATTGTTCGTAGCTGAATCACTGCAAAATGATACTCCAACATCTTCAGTGTATTAAAAAATGAGGAGCAAGAAGGAGAGGGTAATAATGATACTTCGATAAACATTGAGTAGAATCGTGGCCATAATCGGTTCAAAACGCAGCATTCCTTTCAACGTGATCGGTCATGTCTACAGTTTGCGGCATGAGTGAGTCATCGTAAGTTGAGAGGACTGGAGTAAATATTTTACTGCCAATTCCAACGCGTTTTTCTCTAAAGTATTATAATATTTGAAATAATAGTACCATCATACTGCACTGTCAGAATAAAGCTTGTAGCTAGGTGAATATAGAACTACCTTTGGAATAAATACAAAAATTAAAATATACCTGCCTTGATGACATTGATGTATAATTAAAATTAATTGGTAGTTTTAAATCCTAATGACACCAACCATTGATTTAAACTAAAGAATCTAGTGTATATGTACCTATATATATTATATATATATATATATTGATATCTCAATATCAATGAAGTAATACAATTAATTAAATATAGACATATACTACTTTTTATATACATTTCCCTCGTCATCAACAATTCATTTATATTTATCGCTATGGCACAAATAACAATATACGTTTTTTACTCATCACTTGTTTCTTTGCTAAACATACATTTGTATACCTAAGAGGAAAATTCAGGGTTAAATTTACCTATTTGGAAAAGCATGTTTCACTTTTTCCATATATCTATGCCCTTACGTTATTGTAATGAGTCTGTTCTGCATTAGTTCCTTACTCTGCATCATTCTTCATCGTCTCCAATCCCCTAAAAAAAAAGCCCGATTTGAACTGCGTTCTGCAGCAACACAGCCTCTATTTAACAGCCGGATATATGCTGTTGGTGAAGTGCGGCTAGTGTGTTCTATCTCACCTGTGGGTTTGGATGGGGAGGGCCCAGGTTAAGTCATCGGCGGTACAGCATGTCTGGATAATGAAGGGGCGGTTCTAAACATATTACATATTGGCATCACCAAACCTCGTCATTTTTACAATTTGCAGCAACTGCCAATGGTGAATAGGAAAATGCATGAGAATAGGCTTCCTAGATCGGTAGTCGAATCGAATCACGATTACAGGAAGAATAAAAATGAAGTAGAAAAAACGAACAGTTATTACTTTTCCAGCACTATGCTTTAAAACTACCAATTAAGTTCGATTCTGATTGGTTAATAAGGCATCAATGATACCGCACATTGACTAAAAGGTGCCCACGTGTAATTATTATTGTTATTAACAGCATCATCAGTTTCGTTATTACATCCATGCCACTTCAAATCTATAATGAAATACAAATGTGCTACATTAACAGAAGGACAGTTAGAATAGTTGAGAGTAAGAAGAAACGGGTCAAGACACACATTACGATCCTTGGTGTGTGGCCAGGAGGATGAGGGATAGGTATATAAGCATATTGCAAGTATATAACGAGTTAGTCAAATGTTACTCATTTGTTTCCTATTTTATAATACTAATATATATATATATATATATATATATATATATATATCACTACAGCAGATTAGTTATTGATAATATGCACGATGCATAGATCCCCTTGCGGTTTGAAACCACTGCCTTTAACAGGCACCCTCTGGCAAGCAAATCCATCTTGTAATGATCTCAGGGATCAATGTCAATGGCAGGCGATTCCCACATAACCTCGGTTCGAAAACCACAGTTTAACAAGCGATAATCGTGTTACAGACATAATCCTTGAACATGTCAAGTGATTCGGACATGTGTACATTTCATAAATTGCTTACACAGTTCTGGCTTCAAACGCACGCTATCTTAACCCAATGTCAGTTTGATGCTAAGATGTTATTGTGAGGATTAGTTGTAGCAGTTTTCCCGTATCATTCTCAACATAATTAACTTCCCTTAAATATCTGGGACTGAAGAACATCAAACTTCGTTCCCAAAATATAATTCTTCATGTTTCTGTTCGTGTATGCATATATTGAACTAGCTTGGTATTGTTCTCTTCCTAGGACCTTCCCATAAGTATTCTATTCTACCAAAAAATTGGACATCGAAATTTCAAGGAAATACAGGTTTTGTACCTCTTAAGCTCAAGAGTGTTACATTTACATGACTTTTGTAGCTTCTAAATTTTACCATAAGGCATAAAGTTATTGTTGCTAAAGCTTATTTTCCTATCTATTTGTTTTAATCCAGATAAACGTTTGCAAAAATAGTTACACTACACATTTTGTTATACATAGGTACAAAGCGAACAGCGATAGAAAACTGCTTAACAACATGACGCTATATGCTCTCCATAAAATTCCATAATATTTCCATGGCATCACCAGGAACAACTATAATCGACAGAACTTGAAAAGAATCACAAAGCACTGAATAACTCTCACCATTAATAACGAATATCTCAGAAATGGCTTATGCTACAAAAAATTTATTTATAGTATAGAACGTTATCATCTATCGCTTAACCGCTATCACTTATAAAATATTATTAAAAAATTCCTTCCGAATGAAGAGGATTTCGCAGACTATACGCAGAACATTCAAGGTATACATTTTATTTGTTTAACATGTGTTTAAATATTTTTAATATCATTAGAGCAATTTTTGAAAAAATAGAAAACTCGAAAGATATTCTATGTAAGTTGTATTTGGGTGCGAGGGACTTTCTTAAAAATATGGACTTAACTGCCAGGTCTGGAATTTATCCTACTTTTCGTTTCTTTTATTTTCTTTTTTTATTTTTTAGTTATGATGTACAAAGACACACGCGCGCGCGGACATTTTTCTAAAATCTGAATTGTTACTTTAAATGACTTCCTCTCCCCTCTATTGCTTGTTAGTGGATATACAAATTATTCTTATGAAAGTTTATTCTATCTACTTTATTTTAATCCAGATAAACCTTTCCTGAAATAACTACATTACACATTTCGTTATAGACACAAAGGAAAAAGCGATGGACAAATGTTTTAGGATTGGACGCTACACGCCGGCCTTAAAATTCCATATGTTCCCATGACATCACCAGAAACAGCTGAAATTGACAGTAATTTAAAAGAATTGATAAGTAATGAACAATTTGAACCATTACTAACGTATATCTCAAAAATGGCTGATGCCACATAAAAACCTATTTGAAATAAACTGTGTTTAAGGAGCTTTACATTTTTTGTAGTACGTTTTCGTCTATCGTTTAACGTTTACCAGTTACTATTCCCAGAAAATTTAAGATGTGTATTTTATTTGCCATGCAAATATCTGTGATATGTTATGGTATTTTAATCAAAATCGTTGTTTAGAATATAAGCATTGTCAAAAAAATTTCCATTTAAGAAGTATTTTCTTGAAAATCTTTGTGTCGCATCATTGGAAGGTACTAAGCCTAATTTTTTTTTTATTTGTCCAACTTTTCCTTTTTGAGTTAATGTTGTTCATAGGCACACATACACATAAACACGAACCTTTTTCCAAAAATGCTGATGAGAATCATTATTTTGACTGCCTAGATGCGTTTGAATACCATTTTAACGAATTTTGATTATATCCCTTATGAGCTAATTACCCATGTTATAAACTAATTAGTCGATTTAATGATTTCATTCACTTTTAACGATATTGATGAAAATCGACATTTCTGCTTTCTAAGAGGTACAATGCCATTTTAACTACTTTCGAAAATATCGCATTTTTAGGCTATTAAATATATTCTGAAGTAATGGATCGATTTTATTAATTTTAATCTTTTTGGACGATGTTGAGGAAAAACATTATTTCTGGCTTCTTAGAGGGTTTGAATGCCATTTTGATGAGGTTAGATGTTATGCTTTTTTGGTGTTATTTAGGTGTATAATGAAATTTAGCGTCGGTTTTATTAATTTTATTCATTTTGAACGGATTAAGGGTGCCTCAAAACAGGTACTTGAGGTGAAATCTCGGTATCGAATTTTTGGGTAGAACATAAGACTTAGCTTCTCTACCTACTTTGTAAATCCGGTGCAAATAAAAAGTGCCGATGTTTTTTTTTTCCTGTGGTGTTTTACTTTATTTAATGTAGACAGAATCATCTTATCAGTTGTGTTCTACACCTACCCGAAAGTGCTATCTCTTATTTGTTTGAACAAAGTGAGCGGCGATAGGGCTGGGAAACGGAGGCATTTTACCTGAATGGCTGTGAGATACTCGTCAGACAGCTAAATCTGTCCTTCTTTTATTGGATTGATGTCAAATGTTTGGCATTGAAACCCTAACCAATCAACAGTGGTGATTTCCGGCTCAGGAGGGAAGGAAGTCGGGGGAGGGAGTAAGACGAGCATTATGTAATAGATAGGTATATATTTACTTTTATCTTGTACAGCTTGAAAGCCATAAGTTAAGTCATAAAATTACAACTTAAAATGTGCGTGCAAACCATAATGACACACTTTAATTAGAAATAATTAATAAAGTGATGTGGTTGGATAAAATTGGTTTTTAAACAATTTCCTCTTTATTATACATGCCAATTGAAACAAACAATGGATATGGACAATAAACCGAAACTTATTGACCCTAATAAGCAGGATTATAGCATAGCGAGGGCTGCTGAGCTATGGAGTAGGTACTCCAAGAACAGCGTCAAACTGGTGGAAGAAATACCGCGAATGTGGTTACTATAATCCATCCAGACTTAGAACCGAACAAAACATTCTGTATCCCTCCGCGTTAGTTTCAAGTTCCTCCGCATGTAGAAGAAGCCTGTTTATCCCCTTACTGACTGATCATCATTATGTATGAATGCAGCAGAAAGGTGAACACCACCTAGTATTAAACGGAAGCACTTTCTTTAGTTCATATTATTTACTATTACATATTATTCAAAACTTTCGAACTCCGTTTGATTAAAATATTTTTATTGAAAACACACACATAACCGCGCACGTGTAAGGTACTATATGTTGTGGCATGCTTTGGTTTCCCGCGCATCGCGAACTAGTTAATTACATCACGTGTTTACATCAAGTTGGGATCTAAGAGTGGAGCGATTATAGACAAGCAAACCAGGTGGCGAATTTAATTATTAACGCGTAATGCAGCCTGCATGTCACCAGAAACTTCAAAAGTATATCAGCGGGATACAAAGCAAAATTGTAAAGAAAGCAGTTTAATAAATAAACCTTTTCAGGAGAAATAAATGGACATATTTCACTTTGAATATGTCATTTAATAGTATAAGACATAGTGGGGCTATTATTATTATTATTATTATTATTAGTAGTAGTAGTAGTAGTAGTAGTAGTAGTAGTAGTAGTAGTAGTAGTAGTAGTAGTAGTAGTAGTAGTAGTAGTAGTAGTAGTATTACCTTATACGAATAATAATTGTTTGCAAAGCAATAATAGCAACAGACATATTAGTGTTGAATTATAAAATATCACAAACACGTATGGTAAGGAACTGAGTTATACGAAATGAATCACGTAAAACGAAAAAGCATTACAAAAATATTGCAAAACAGCCTGTTTGCATTACTTGAAATGGGTTGGAAACCTTTTTTGTATTCCTTTTATTGCAAAATTCTGATAACAAAATTTATATAGGTAATACTAATTCGGAATTTAAAAAATTCAATACCATAGCCCGGATTCGAATCACGATCTTCAGGTTCGTGTCGCTGCTCCGCCGTCTGACTACGATCTCATATGATAACACTTTTGCAATTCTCCATGTGACTCCAATTTTCCGGTAAAACAAGGTATTCTTAACTTCTGTTGAAATAACATAACCCAATGTCGACTTACATACTTTTTCATTCTAATTCTGCCTTGCCAGCCTACGGAAGAACAATTAATAAAACTGAATTGATTATGTTTTCTCAATGAATTTAAAACTGCCTTGGAACCTAGTTTCTGGTGCACATTCGTCATCGCGAAAAAAAAACGCAATGCAAAAGCCGTCAATAAACTTATACACCCAAGAGTCCGTGATAGAGAAGGTAAAAATTTTGATTAGTTCGGTAATGTTATCTCCGATTTATCCATGAAATACAAGTTTAGAGAGTTAATCCACGAATTTATCATCCAGGATAAAAATTCGTGACGAGTTTATCTATGTCGCACTCGCAAACATGATTGAACAAGCGTAATTAATTAGGTTTGCAAAAACCATACTTCCTATTTCTGCTTAACTGAACATTTAACACTTCAAAGAAATTAACAGCTACTGCAAGTACTGCATATTAATGCTCACTCTTGCCCATAGTGCAACAAAGAACATAAAACTTTTAACTCATAAAACAAAATAATTGATGTACCCTGATATTAACAGCAATTGTTTGTAGTTTCTTTTCTACATCAAAATGTTTATATAGGTATCCAGTTTGGTGTTCGCTGTGCAGTAGTCGATATTGTAATTATATTACCCACAGTCAGATGTGGTAAAGCAAATCTAGCAGCCAGGCTAATGCTTACTCAATTGATTTATTGATTGGCAGTATAGGCAACGGAGGTGTATGACAGAACCAATTAAAATGAGTCATAAAATTATCATACATAGTACACATACTAACCAGGTTACGTCATGTTATGCCAATGCGAGTCGCTCAACAAAATATTTAGAAACACGCCAATATACATATCTCGCTATTCCAAATTTTGGAGTTTAATTGTTTTCATTTGTTCGCTGCAGTCGAATGAGTAGGAATTTAGGTCAGAATTTGCATTAACTTTAGTAGCCAGTTAAATGAAAACGGTTAACCGTTTATATTCGAAAGCCATAGCGTGTTAGCCGCGCGATGGTGCGAAAATTTTAAGGCAGTATTCTTTAGCTGCTTCTGATGTTATCTCGTAGCTCGTTCTGTTGTCTCGTGTGCCAGCTGCTCCAGTAATAGAGCTATGCGTACTTTCTCAGGATATGCGTGAGTTTATTGTGAAAGGACAGCATCAGTTCAAATTGGTTGAGAAAGTTAATGTGATCAAATACTTGAGTTATTAAAGCGAGTTGCCAAAGCGACCGTTGAAATAAAGAATGAAACTTATTATTGTTTGAAATAATTGTTTCCGCAATAAAGAAACTATAGGCGCATCTTGCCGTGAGTCCCTAAAATGCTTACCGGCAAAACCCCTCGCGATGCCCGCTAAATCTTATTCACAAAGCCGCATCACTGAGAGCTTAAAATGACGCACGAGTCGTTACTAGTATCCAGAGTGACGAATGTGTGCACGGAAAGAGTGCACAAGCGAATGTGTCTCTGATCAGATTGCACGCCCTAACGTTACTGAGCTTTAAAACTATCCCACTAACTTTCCTTTCTCACGTAGGCCAAAACCTACACCTTACGTGTGTATTTCTGAACTGTTGTACGGGGGCCCGGCCAAACTCTCAGAAACACATGTCGTTTCTCTAATTTACAGAATTCTGGCTTAGGTACTTACAAATGTACTGAACTTAATACCTAACTGTATTCCAAAAAGTTTTATCTTTTCTCCCTGCTGATGCTAATGACTTTTCTTAACTTGACTTGCTAATTACCCTCTTCCTTCCGGACAAATCTTTCAACTCAAGCTTATTACATTATACATTTATTTAAGATACGGAAATTGTTTGTTGCAATTATTTCTCTGCTTTGCTATTATTTCTTTAATTAATTATCCTTTCCTGTCAGTAATTATGGTATCAAGAGTAAGTACACTGAGCAGTTAAGTTAGTTCTTGCACTATTTTGTTTGACACTATATTGCATTTTTTTCTCACTAAAACATATATTTAATTATGTTGGAAGAGGTAGACTAAAGTTGTTATTGAAAATACGAGAGTAACCTAGAAAGTAACGACTAGTTGTGCATTTCCGCTTGTCAGATCGTCCAAGCTCGGGTGTTTTCCTCGACATCCTTCCTCAGTGTTATGTGATGCCAGTAAAAACAAGTTTTGTTTTCTCTCGGAGTTGCCTGACAGCCTTCTAGGTCTCATCCGTATACAGTGCCATTCTGCTTCGTCACGTGTCCACAGAAGCCTTAGTGCTAGGCAACTGTACATCTGCTTCTGTACGTGCCAGACAGATGACATTAGGGCGCAGTCCAATCTACCTGCCGTCATTATCATAGACAGATGGCACAGCATCTCCCATCTCCTATTACCATTTATTTTTCATATTTACTATTGTTTTAGACTTAAGGTGGAACTTTAGGTCGTGGTATTAAGTATCCAATCTGGTATTTATCTTGGTGACTGAGAGAAAGCACGAAGAACCCCAGTTAGAATGGTCAGCCCACGGGATTTGAACCAAGATCTCCTAAATGCCATGCACATCACCGTGTAAGCCATCCCAGTCGGTTCGAAACAAGTTATTGTGCATTCTGTGATTGTTTAGACGAATTATGTGATACAAAGTCCTGACGATTTGGAGTTTGAATACTGAAACCTGCAGAAATGTACAGTCAGCTAAAGGAAGTGTATCGTAATACAGTAATAAATGAAAGAAATATGAAAAAGTGCTGTGAAATTTCCAACAATAGACGAACAAATGTGCATGACGAAAATCGAACCGGACGTCCGTCACTCATCATAGATGATTTGAAGAATTAGTGAACAGCAACATCGTACAAGGCAGACGTGTAACTCTAGATGAATTACAGATTTCTTTCCCAAACATTTCTCGTTCTTTGCTTCATAGAATTGTATCGTAACATCATGATTTAATACACTGGCGGTAGCCGACTACAACACGGGAATGCTAAAGCTTGTGGACAGATATGACAAATGTTTAAATAACGGAGATGATTACGTGGAGAAATAAAGTAAGGTTCAATTTTGTGACATGCTTTTTAATAGTTTTTATGAATTTATTAAATTCAAACGATCGTTACTTACTGGATTACCCTACTATATGACTAGTTACAAAGAAATATTATCATAATAATAAAAATAATAATAATAATGTGTATACGACAGATACAATATTAACGAAAAAATCTAATATCTTACATTCATATGGCTTTACCTAACCTCTATGATGCACAACTGGTGATGTACAAACCATTCTTACTAGTTTTTTTCTATCTACTTCGTTCTTATCCCCAGATAAACCTTTGCAGAAATAACCACACTATACATTTCGTTGTAGTTACAAAGCAAACAGTGATAGTTAATAGTTTAAGAATTGGGTGATATATGGTAGCCTAAAATTCCATACTGTTTCAATGGAAGAACGAGAAATAACTTAAAAATTCTGATGTGTTACACTCACACGACTTTTTCTAACCTTGTACAAACTATTTTTACAAACGCTCATTCTCCATATGCTTCATGTTAATCGAGATATCGAGATGTTAATCTTATTGCTAATTTTCTTGTAGATGCAAGGGGAATTGGTAGGCTTTAAGCGATAGTGACATATTTTAAGAGCTGGTTGCTATGTCGAGTATTCCATTCTCTTTGCATTATCAGGACAAAAAAAATGAATAACGAATTTCCATTTGAGAAAAAGTATAAGTATTGGAAAATTTAAGGGGATGACAAGCAATATATCGAAAATGGTTCGCTCAACCAAAAAATGTATATGACATAAATTGTGTATTTTAACGCGATCTACATTTTTTGTGTAGTAAAATTTTGTCTGTCTCTTATGGATTACTAGTTATGCAAAAGTCGTTCACAATGAAGAAAACTTTTGGAGACATCCTAAGAAAATTCGAAGTATACATTTTATTTGTTATAAAAATATCTTAAACATATAATATTTTAATCAAAATCGTTAGAGCCATTTTTGAGAAAATTAAAATTTTTGAAAAATGTTCCATGTAAAGCGTAATCTGGGATGGGGGATTTTCTTGAAAACCTTCGTGACGCATCTCTGGAAGATACTGAACCTAAATACTAAGTTTGGTGTTTATCCGACTGTTCGTTTCTGAGTTATGCTGTTCACAGACACACACACACACACATACACAAACAAACGGACATTTTTTTCCAAAAATGCTTTTTTTTTTTATTCAGGGGCTCTCAAAACATATTTCCGGTGAAATCTCGGTATAGAATTTTTGGGTGGAGTAGAGAACGTAAAAAGTCAGGATTAAAGAATGCCAAGTATTGAGCAGTTCGAAACACTAATAACGGATATCTCATAAATGGTTTATGCTGCAAAAATGTTATTTGAAATATATTTGAAGAGATCTGCATTATTAATTTATCTACCACGTACATAGAAAGGTAGTGAAGCTATTGCATTCCACCCAAGCATTCGATACCGAGATTTCACTGGAAGTGCGTGTTTTCAGGCTCCCTGAATCCCTCCTCCAATGAGCATTTCTAGAAAAAGGTCCGCGTGCGTGTGTGTGTGTGTGTGTGTGTGTGTGTGTGTGATACGATACAAAGATTTTCAGGAAAATCCCCCACCTCAAACTACCCATTGCATGGAACATTTTTCGAAATTAAGTCCTCTTCATTCGGCAGGAATTATGTACAATCTTGCATAACTGGTGAACGTTAAGGAATGGATGAAAGCGTATTACGCAAGAAATATAGATCTCTAAAATTACACAATTTATTTCAGGTAACGTTTTTGTGGCATCAGCCGTTTCCGAGATATCCTTATTAATAGTTGAAATTGTTCAATAGTAAGCATTCTTTTAAAGTCCTGTCAACATTCAGTTGTTTCCGGCGATTCCATTGAAAGAGAGTGGAATTTTAAGCCCAGCATATAGCGTCCAGGTCTAAAACATTTGACTATCTCTGTTTTATTTGTATCCGTTACGAAACGTGTAATATAGCCATTTATGCAAAAGCTTATTTGGATTAAAATGAAGTAGATATGAAAATAAGTTTTATTAAGACTAGTTTGTATACCCACTAATAAACGATAGAGGCCAGAGAGTCCTGTGAATGGATCACATCAGATATTTTTGTGTGGTACGTTTTCGTCTATCGTTTAATGTTTACCAGTTATACAAGATATTAAAGATTCCTTCCGAATAAAAAGGATTTAGCAGGCTATTCCCATAAAATTAGAGATATACATTTTATTGCTTGTTATGTGAATATATTTAATATGTGGTATTTTAATAAAAATTTATTTTGTTTTGCTATCTCTTAATTTCTAAATCTGAACATCTGCATATAGACATGTATTTGTTGGAAATAAAATATCCGCGCCATTTGTCTTATGCTTATTCTATGGAGTAACAACAACTGTTTTTACTCCATGGCATTCTCAACTAAAACAGAAGCATGTTACTACTCCAATGTGTTCGTACAAGGGCTTAGAAGGTGTTTTATAACCCATGTTTGTCAGAACAATTTAGGATTTTCGATTATGAAATAATAATTATCAGAAACTGTTGAGTGCTTTTTGAGATTACTCATAAATACATATCTCTGTTTATAGTATATATATATTACATGACCCATAGCATCTAGATCTTGAACTTTCTGGTAATAGCCGTAAAGTCCTCTTCTTTTTAAATTTTGTATAATTTGTAAAGTAGGAGAGATAGACAAAAACATTCAACATAAAAATGTAGATCTCCCTAAAACACACAATTTATTTAGGATAACCTATTTTGTGGCTTCAGGCATTTCCGGGAGATCCGATACTCCTTCTGAATACTTCAATACTTTATTTCATTGTTTTAATTACTGATTACCTTCAGTTGTTTCTTGCGAGTCAAAGAAACAGCACAGCATTTCAAGATTAGTATAAAGCAACCACATTGTAAACATTTGATTAAGCTATTTCCATTACACCTATAAAAAATGAGTAATAAAACTATTTTCGATCTTTTATCTCAATTAACTTGAGCTAGATAGAAAAATGAGCGTTTGCAAAAATATTTTGTAGAATCTGTGTAAAAATAAACAATAATTGGTAGAGAAAATCATGCGAATGCAACACATAACAGCTTTTTTAAAATCTGCTTCTGACAAAATTCTTATGCATATTACGACGTAGTTCAGTTTTCACTGTCACTTCACTTTTATAGTGTGACTTACTCGGTTTTCACTGTTATTTCACTTTTCTAGTATGCTTTGGTTCAACTTTTACTGTTACTTCACTTTTCTCGCGTACCTTTTTCTTTATGATTTTTTTAAATTGCATTTCTTTTTAAATTTTTGATGTAGAAATTGCTTTAATTTTTATCCATGTGTGATTTAGTTCATTTTCACTATTATTTCACTTTTCTAGTGTGACTTAGTTCAGTTTTCACTGTTACTTCATTTTTCTAGTGTGACTTAGTTCAGTTTTCACTGTCACTTCATTTTTCTAGAGTGGCTTAGTTCACAATTTTTACTGTTACTTCACTTTTCTAGTGTGGCTTACTCAATTTTTACTGTTAATTCACCTTTCTAGTGTGACTTAGTTTAGTTTACACTATTACTTCATCTTCCTAGTGTGACTAATTCAGTTTTCTATATCAGTTTCTTGTGCGTAGCGCATAGTTAAACACGCACTTTACTCACTGCACTTCACAACAGTCTTTATAACCTCACTCGTAGAATACCTTGAGTATCCAACATTTTTTGCCACATAAACATAAAAAACTCGCTAACTGTTGCGAGTACTTGGCCGATATGTAGTAGCAGGAATTTCTAAAGTATTAGCGGGAGGCGGGGCGAGAAATTCCAGAAATACCTGGTTGCGTCTCGAAGGCATTCCTGATATTTGCGTAGGGAAGAGCGCCGCCCTGCTTATCTCTGCAACCACCAGTCGGCTGGCACTGAAGGATACTCCAGGTGGCTCGGCCAACGATAGTTCAATTACATTGTAATGAATACGCATGTTAATTACACTTTACTTGTACTTACTTTATATATATATATATATATTACCGCTTTCCTTTGTGTAGGTTACTTATTTACATTAAATAACTTACTTTTCTGTATTACGATTCGACATTCTACTGAAGTGAAATTATTTTAAAAGGTAGACATTTCTAACTTACAAAGATGAGTTGTCGCATAGTTTTCCGACTTTTTCAGTTCGCTTTAAAGTATGGAAAATGTTTCGTCACTTGAGCTTAATAGAAGTGTTTTCAAAAATCTCTTCACACTGCTTTTAGAAAGAAAAACATTTTGCTAACAGATATTGTGAAATCTTTAATGTTATAAAACCTTTTTAACCTTTTAAAAGGAATGATTCAAACAGGGGCAGAGGGAACATATAGCGCAAAAACAAATGACGTTGAAAATAAAACGGCTGAGCCTACATATACCTGTGCATTTTGCAATCCTCCATTAATTATTCAAAGTATCTCAAAGATAATGAGGGCTTCACCGAGCTGACACAAATAGGAATTCTGGTACAAGCGGTGGGTGGGTTCGAGGTTAGCGTTACATCCAATTAAAACTCCCAGGAGCCAATTAAAGTATTGCTTCCACGTTTGCGCTTCACGGGACGCATCCAAATGGAATGAAAGGCGTCACCCGTGAATATGCCTGTTTAACCAGAGTTCTACGTCAGCTGAGCGTCGTTAGTTCATTGGAAAGGAAAAAACTTTTTCAACTGCCTGTGAAACTCGAAATACGACTTGTTTTTAAAGTATTCTCCCCCCTTTTTCACAAAGCGGTGAGGCGTGTGAACGTAAATGTTTACTTCGATTTGAGGTTATTAGAGAACGAATTTTACTTTACGTTTAATTACTAGATACAGGCAAAATATGAAATGGCATATTCCAAAACATGCGTGTTATCGTTATAGAAAGAAATATGTATACGTTTAGCAGTGTATAGAGTTCAATGTACATGAACTAAACGTTCGTATTTCTTCATATTTTGTTAGACATATAATTTTTGGCCTTAAATGAAACGGGCTTTCCAGATATTCTATTCGGGCAATTTTCTCCGAAACACATTTAGACAACCCAAATCACTCTTTCCAGGAAACGCATTTGAAAAAACCCGCAACACCTTTTCCAACAAATCTGGTAGAGTTGAGAAAATGCGAAATTAAATGCCCTCTATTCTTAAAGAGCTTTAATTTCGCGAAACGGTGCTTTTAGTGACATATTGTAATTATTGTTTTGCAAGGACAAAGCAACCAATAACTTTTTTTTCTTTCTCTTTTTTATTGCTAGGTTTAAGGGTTTCACAGTGATTAAAAGATATAAATTCTATATGATTGTTTGTATTTCATTGGATATTTTATTACTAAATAGGTACAAAACATAGCTAATTTTTTTAAATTAATGAACACTTGCTCCATACCCTTAAAACAGTGGGCCGTCTTGACTCCGCATGTCGCCGCGTGTCAAGCGACCTTCATCCCTCCTCTTCTTGTTTGTGTTTGCAACCACCAGAAGTCTTCTATTTCAGTGATGGGACACTGCTTAACGCAATTACAAGATGCATTCCAAAAGAATTGGTAGGATATTTAGGGCTCTTTCATATTTTGTAGCATACAAAAATGCTGCAATGTGTACTGTGTGTGTGATGTACTATATAATAAAGTGTGTGCTTTCGTCTATCGCTTAAAGTTTACCAGTTGTACAAGATTATACAAAATTTCTTCCGAATGAATTACAGTAAAGGAACCTTTAGGCTTGGTTCGGCTGAGTTTAGATGAGCGAATATATGTGAAAATGAGGAATGAAAGAGAACTGCAAGGAAGGTTACACGCTTACGACCAACATTTGAATATGGTAGTAGGAGATGCAGAAGAAACTGTAACCACAGTGGAGATAGATGAAGAAACGTACGAAGAGGTTTACAAAACTACAAAACGAAACATTCCTATGCTGTTTATTCGAAATGATGGTGTGATTCTTGAGTCGCCTTCAATGAGAGCAGGAGTGTAAATGCGGTTAATATTCATGAAGTGCAGATGCAAGAGGACAAGTCCTTCAGGAGGATGAAAGAAAACCAGGAATTTATTTTTTAAAGGACTATAAGGTGTGATTTTGGTTCTCAAAAATATAACACTTCATATAATGTTCAAATGAGCCAGATGCAAACATTTTTTATGAAATTGTAATAATGAAGGTTGCTTGTAATAAAGACAGTGTGAATAAGTATTTAAAAAAAATAAATGAAAACGACTTCAACGGATATTCCCAGAAAATTCAATATACACGTTTTATTTGTCATCTAAATATATTTAATATAGGTATTTTAATCAAAATCTTGAGAGCTGTGTTTCAAAAAATAAAAATATATTGCGTTTTATTCAAAATCGTTAGGGCGATGTTTTAGAAAATAAAAAAATTCGTAAAATGTTCCATATATAGAGAAGCTTGGGTTGGGAGATTTTCTTAAACCTACGTGTCGCATCTTTGGAACCTAGAACACCAAGTTCAATAATTATCCGAGATTTCGTTTCTGGGTTATGCTGTTCATAGACACGTAAGCACGGCAATTTTTCTTAAAATGTTTTTTTATTTATTTCGGGGGGCCTCAAAATTTGTATTTCCGTTGAATTCTTGGCATTTAATTTTTGTGTGGTATGCAACACCTTCTCTAACTGCTTATTACGTGGTAGAGGAAGTAAAAAGCATGGGCTAGTACCCCTGGCTCTAATTAGTACGTCAACAACTTCAATTGAAGCAAGATATTTATTTACTGTAAAAACTGTAATTATGGAATATTGTTTGTTCATTTTCCCTGCAAGTTTATAAGCTATATTATATTTATTTGTTAGTTTGATAACACGTATGACATATTTTCAGTTTCAAACCTTTATTGTATGAATAATAATGAATAAGGCACTTGATTTTGTTTTCTCATTTGATACATACTTGCATTTTAATAAATAGACATTTCTAGCTTTTCAAATTAAGATGGCATTACGCCACTGCTCGAATAGAGGGGGCTGCGTTACGCCACAGCAACCCTCCTACCTTATGCTTTAAAATATACATTTCATAATATTTTAACATTTTTTTGTCATATTTCTATTTTTCATAAAACAATTTCATACTTTGGCAAACTTTTCTCTATATTTTGCTTTTCTGTAGGATTTGCTTTTTCAGTTTCATTTCCAGATAATCTACTAATTTGTAAAAGATTTCAAGTCAGTGGCTCATTAATCCTTCCTCGGCAGCATTCATTCTGTATATTTTCTGTTTATTATACGTATCACGGTAGGAAAGTTGGAGAGGAGAACAGTTGGCTTATTTCGGCGGGAAAGGGATGGGATATAGATAGAGATGGATAACGTAAGGAACGCAATCATAGGCGTAGGTAATGCGGACCCGCATAGCACCCACGTTCGTAGGACGAAGGTTCAGGAGTGGCTGTCTAATGAAGGTTCTAGGCTACAACCATGACAAACTGCCCTGTGTGCAACCCAGAGGCTAAAGGGAGAAGGTGGAAAGAAAAGAAAGAAGATGAAGTATTCAATCCTGATCTCTGTGTCTTCGTCTTTGTCCTCCAGCTTGATGGCGCGGCATTTCTCAAGGCGAAGCTGTTGTTTCACCAACGATGGTGGTTGACCTATGTGAACTGGCTCATTGGTGTGATGAAGTCACTACTGAGTATTGCAGGCCTGTTCCTCCAGGGCCTTGCCATTGCCTAGCCTTGTAAACAATTCGGCTGCGATGGTCTGATGTGGTGCTGATGGTTGCTTTGCAGGTCCTGGAGCTTTGCGGTGATGGAGTGGTGTACGTCTCTTCCAGGGTGTTAGCAACTTGTAGTTTGCGTTTACCTTTCGGCACTCGGAGAAATAGCGGCGGCGTATACAGTGCTCTCCGCCGTGTAGGCGCTGCTACCACAGTAGTGGCATCTTGACGGTGAGAAGCAAGCGTCGTCGCTGTGTCCGGAGGCACAACAGCAGCGGCAAAGAATGGCCGTTCCTGTCGGCCTACACCGACCTTAAGCTATACCAGCTCAAGCTATACAAAATGCGCGGGTCCCCGGAGTTGCCCACAAAGAACGCTGGCAGGTCTCGAAGAACATCGTAGATGACTACACTGTGGCGGATGCTACTTGACGGGGGTGGGGTCAGTTGCAGACCGCGGAGTCTTCTCTGCCAGAGATGCTGTTGGGGCGGTAGAAGACTGCCATTTTGCAGGCTTCTTCTTATCCATGATAAGATGTCTCGAAGTGAAGTCTCGTGGACCTCGCGCTGATTAATTGTGGCAAATGTTAGTTTTCCATCTTCACAATCAGATTCTAACTTTCACGGTGGAATCTTGCAGACACTTTCACTTAAGAATAATTGAACCGACTACTGCGAAACTTCGTATCCAACATTCCTTGTCCCACAATAAGATAAAAGCTGACAAACACAGTTTTTCTGCTGGGTTTTTTGTTTAAAGGGAGACTAAATGACCAAAATTTCCAAAAACTCACGTTATTAGATCTCTTTAGTCTTGTTGACTGTAGGCGCAATACTTATGTTTTAAAGATACTTCTAAAACCGTACTGCACCTGTCATTTTGTACCGAGTATTTTGCAACACTTCATATAAACAAATCTGATGTGTTACGTTCACATAACTTTCTCTACCCTCTAGCGCTTATTATTGGATATACAAATTATTCTTACGAAAGTTTATTTTCTTATCTTCAATTTAATTGAGTTTTAGCTCAGAAGTAGCTGCATTAAACATCACGTTATATAGACAAATGGAGCAACGATACTCCAATGTTTTAGAACTGGACGCTGTTCCTGGGGCTTAAAATTCCGTACTTTTTCCATGAAATTGTGAGAAACAACTGAATGTTGTAAGGACTTCAAAGAATCGCCAACAAATGAGCATTTCGAGCCTTTAATAACTGATATCTCAGAAATGGCTTTTGTAACAAAAAAACTTATTTGAAATAAATTGTGTGTTTTAAAGGGATCTATATGTTTTGTGTAGTACATTTTCGTTTATCGCTTAGGGTTTATTAGATGTATAAGATAATACAAAATGTAATCCGAATGAAGCGGCTATTCTCAAAAAAATCAAAATATGAATCTTATTTGAAATATAAATATATTTAAAATGGAACTTCAATTAAAATCGTTAGCCGTCTTTTAGAAAAAGAAATATTTTGAAAAATCTTCCATGCAAAGGATAGTCTGCGGTGGGGGAATGTTCTTGAAAATCCTCATGTCTCATGTTTGGAATGTACTGAACCTAAATACCAAGCTTGGTATTTATCCGACTGTTCGTTTTTGAGTTATGCTGTTCAGAGACACACACATGACCTTTCTGGATATAGAGAGCCTCAAAACATGCATTTCCGATAGCATCTCGGTATCGAATTTTTGGGTGGATTGCAATACCTTCTCTATCTACTAGGTACATGATGAAGAAAGTAAAAATCATAAATCCTACTTACTTTGGATAACAGAGGTTTAGCCCACATTTTAGGGGAAGCTTTGATCTACAGATTTGTACTACTGTGAAATATGACAGTTTGTGTGCGCAAGAAATGTGATTTCATTCTTTGCAAATATATGTGAGCTTTTTATTCATTTTTACTTTGTACAGATTTTTCTGTGAATGACATTTTCTGGTATAATTGGCACTTTTCTAAGAAACTATTGAAGATATCTAAATTTTAAGGTTATAAACACAACCTCGAGGTGGTATTGTGCATCCAATTTAGTGTTAATATACTCGTTATTTATTACTATCTCTATTACGTACATAGTAGGTAAAGAAGGTAATACATTCCACCTAAAAATTTGATACAGAGATTTCGCTGGAAATACACGCTTTGGGGCCAGCTGAATCCAAATAAAGTATTTTTGAAAATATGTGTATGTCTGCGAACAGTATAACTCAAAAACGAAAAGTCGGATAAATACCAAACTTGGTGTTAGGTTCAGTATCTTC
Organism: Deroplatys truncata; assembly: GCA_030765065.1. Lineage (NCBI taxonomy): Eukaryota > Metazoa > Arthropoda > Insecta > Mantodea > Mantidae > Deroplatys > Deroplatys truncata. The sequence continues at coordinate 186,819,153 of CM060986.1, read as the reverse complement.
CAAAGATGCGACGCGAAAATTTTCAACAAACTCGCCTCACCCCAAACTACCCTTTATATAGAAGAGCTTCCGAAATGTTTCATTTTCTGAACAATGGCTCTAACGATTTTGATAAAAAATACCATTTAATAAGGATATTTACGTGGCAAATAAAATGTATATATTGAATTTTCGAGTAATAGCCTATGAAGTCCCCTTCATTCGGAAGAAATTTGGTATAAACTTGTATAACTGGTAAACGTTAAGCAATAGACGAAAACGTACTACACAAGAAATATAGACCTCTTTAAAACACAATTTATTTCAAATAGGATTTTGTGGCATAAGTATCATTTCTGAGATATCCATTATTAAGTTTGAATTGTTGACTTCTTGGTCATTCTCTGAAAATCCTTGGAACATTCAGTTGTTTCTCGCGACTGTATAGCGTCCTGCTGTTAAACATTTTAATATAGCTGTTCCCTTTGTATCTATAACGAAATGTGCAATGTAACCATTTCTGGAAAGGTTTATTTGGATTTAAATATACTAGATAGGAGCATAAGCTTGAGAAAGAATAATTATTACCTACTAATAAACGATAGAGTGTAGAGAAAGTCATGTGAATGTATCGCATATGATTTTGTTTAAAAATAAAATTGCTGATAAATGTTAATCAAAGCATGGTATCATGAAGAAAATAGTCCTATATTTCTTAGTAAATAAACTTAATGCATAAAAGTGTATCTATGTACTTAAAGGGCAGGTATCAACACCCAGCGAAATTCTTAGTTTGATATCTTAAACATTTTCTTAGATAATGTATGATGAAATTAGCACATTTAACATTGTTGGAATAAGGATTTTAATCTTCCCTACAATTGAGGCAATATTTGTGGCCTAAAACAATTATCATGATGATAATATTTATATTAATGTACAAAAATAATAGCCCGCCCACCACTTATAAGTAATCTATGTAATTATGTATGTAAAAATAAAGTATACAGTATATTATTGGAAATAAGGGTAAAATATTTTGTACAATTATTTACGTGTAGAAAATTTCGAGCCTTAATATCCTAGAATAGCAACAGCTTGCGTAAAGATGACAGCCATAAAAGGAAACCTAGGGAAAGCAACAATAGCATTAACCTTAGTGCGGAAGTGCAATAGTAAAGATGAGTCGAGAAAGTTCTTTAATAGTCAACAACAGAGAACCTTGCTAACATATGAATTTTGAATATAGTCGCGTGTAAGTTAAAACACAATAAGATACAGAAAAACAGTGTTCTGCTAGGGACAAAGTAGAAAATGAGAGTGAGATGATAGGAGGAGATTTAAAAATTTAAGTATAGGACGCCAGGAATAGCGTACCCAAGCCAAGTTAGTTGTGTTGGTGAACTCTTATGGTGCAGTCGTATAATGCCTTGTTAGATAAAGTAGTGAAGGGAGAATAACTAAGCTCCACCGAAAATGTAGTTTGATGAATATAGACACTACAGCATGAAAATACACCACATTGCTAGATCATTGATATGAACATGTATTACAAGTGACTTGAATTATTCAAGTTAGCTAGTGAACTTCAAAAAGTTCTACGGTTGACTGCACTTGTTCGATATTAAGGCATCTTAATATTTCGTAATTAACATACAATTTCAACCATCAACATTTATACAGGATGAATCGCATAAAACTAGCACCGCAAATATTTCGGAAATGGAAAGTGCTATTGATGTGCAGTTTTCACAGCATTGATTGGTAGTCAGGGGATCGTACATTTAGCCTATAAACATATTTTAATAATACTGAGAAAATGTATTTTTTGAGCAAACATACAATTTTTTAAATGGAACATCAACAAAATAAAGTTAGGGTATATTAGAATGTCAATGATCTTTGTTGTAGGATTCTAGTGCAAGTGGTTCACGAAATACACGTTTTGAGGCCCTCTGAGTAAATAAAAACATCTGATGTGTTATACTCACATGACTTTCTCTACTCTTGTACAAACTATTTTTACAAACGCTTATTCTCCATCTACTTCATATTAATTGAGATAAACATTTGCAGACTCTATCTTATTGCTAATTTTCTTGTGGATGTAAGGGGAATATATATTTACAAGGGCAATATAGAAATGCAGTAGCCTTTAATCACATACATATCTCTTAATAGCTGGTTGCTAGGTGCAGCACCATTCCCTTTGCCACAGATAAATACTCTTTGCATATCCAAGACAACAAAATCTGATGTGTTACACTCACATGACTTTCTCTACTCTTGTACAAACTATTTTTACAAACGCTTATTCTCCATCTACTTCATGTTAATCGAGGTAAACATTTGCAGACTCTATCTTATTGCTAAGTTTCTTGTAGATGTAAGGGGAATATATATTTACAAGGGCAATATAGAAATGCAGTAGCCTTTAATCACATACATATTTCTTAATAGCTGGTTGCTAGGTGCAGCACCATTCCCTTTGCCACAGATTAATACTCTTTGCATATACAAGACAAAAAATGAATAACAATTCCCATTTGAGAAAATAAGTATTGAAAAATTTAAGGGAATAACAAGCAATATCTCCAAAATTGTTCACTCAACAAAAAAATGTATATGACATAAATTGTGTATTTTAACACGATCTACATTTTATTGTGTAGTAAAATTTTGTCTATCCCTTATGGTTTAGCAGTTATGCAAAATTCGTTCACAATAAAGAATACTTTTGGAGACATTCCCAGGAAATTCAAGATATACGTTTTATTTGTCATAAAAATATCTTAAACATATTATATTTTAATCAAAATCGTTACAGCCATTTTTGAGAAAATTAAAATTTTCGAAAAATCTTCCATGTAAAGGGTACTCTGGGGTGGAGGGATTTTCTTGAAAACCTCCGTCTCGCATCCTTAAAAGATACTGAACATAATTACCAAGTTTGGTGTTTATTCGACTGTTCGTTTCTGAGTTATGCTGTTCACAGACAAACACACACACACACACACACACACACACACAGACACACAGACTGACTCACAGACACACACACGGACATGTTTCCAGAAATGCTTTTTTTGGATTCAGGTGGTCTCAAAACATGTATTTCCGGTGAAATCTCGGTATCGTATTTTTGGGTGGAATACAATACTTCCCCTACTTACTATACGTAGTAGAGAAAGTAAAAATGTATCCTTAGAAAGAGTCCGCGTGTGTATCTGTGTACAGCACAAGTCAAAAACGGAATGTCCGCTAAATATCAAACTTGGTATTTAAGTTCAGCATCTTCCAAAGATGCGACACGAAGATTTTCATTAGCAACCCCCACCTTCAACTACCCTTTCCATGGAACATTTTTGGAAACTTTCGACTTTTTCAAGAGTGCTTTATGAAAATGCGTTTTCCTGAAAACCTGTGTGTGTTATTTTCGGAAGATACTAAACTTAAATATCAAGTTTGGATTTTATCCAACTATTCGTTGAGTTACGCTGTTCAGTGTCACAGACAAACACACTGTCCTTTTTCCATATATTGTTTGTTATGGATCAAGGGGGTGTCAAAGCATATATGTCTGCTGAAATCTCGAAATCGAAATTTTTGGGTGGAATGCAATACCTTGTCTACATACTATGTACGTAGTAGTAATAATAGCTTTATACCCACTAATGAATTAGAGAGGGTAGACAAAGTCACGTGAAGTAACATTAGATTTCTTTTTGGTTTGTTTCTTTGGTTTTGGTTTTCTTTGAATACGTTTATCTCCGGGTGAAACCGTATTGCACCACGATGAGGCGCAAATTTTTGAAGCTGGGCGTTGGTCGTCACTTTTGAAGCCGTACTCTTTACTTCAATACTCTGTTGTCAATTCTGCTGTGACTGCTACAGTAGATGGCTATGATATTTTTCTCTCTGGGTATGCGTGGGCGTATTTTTAAAGGATAACACAAGATTAAATTGACTAAGAATTTTGTAGATTAAGAATGTAACTGACTATGAATCGTAGCACTTGAAACTATAACAATTGAATTATTATACCTGCTAACTTCTTCAGTGTCAATTTTATAGTAAGTGTTTCCACAATAACAGAAACTAGCAGCGCAACTTGCCGTGTGTCACTAGAACGCTTACCGGCAAAACCCTTCGCGATGGCCGCTAAATCTTACTCACACAAGCGCATCAATGAGCGATTAAAATAACACACGAGTAATCACAGATCAAGTGACTACTTCTCAGGAAAGAATGTCACGAATGTATACACGAATGTGTCTGATTAGAATGTACGCCCTTATATTAACTCAGGCTGCACCTATGTATTACTCACCCACCAACGTTACTTCATATGCGCTCCAGTGTCAAAATTCCTACGTATATGTATGTGGCACTGTTACTAGCGGTACTTCCCCACTCTCAGAATTTCATTGCATTTCTCTTTTTCAGAATGTCTGCCTATGTGACCGTTCAAACATACTGAGCTTATAACCTAAATGCATTTCAAGAATCGTTCTTTCAAATGCTTTCACTTCTTAATGCTGTTACTAAATGTCTTTGCTTAACATGACTCGTTAATTACCTTTTTCTTCGGACAAATATTTCAACTCAAGTTTATTATATTACACATTGGTTTAATATGCGGAAATTATTTATTGCAATTGTTTCTTTAGCTTAATATCATTTCTTTATTCAATTACTTATATCTCCCCGTCAATAATTACGGTATCGCGAGATTAGTAATCCTCTTAGTTTTTATTTTCTTATTTTTCTTTTCGAAACAACAGGCGAGATAACATTTCTTGAAGACAGAAATACAATTTATGCCGTTACCTGATACATGTTCGCCTGCTTAAACGCTGGTTGCTATGTGCACCCTAAGGAGAACTCGTGTTACTCGAATGATGACAGTAGAAGTAACTTCAGAAGGAGAAACTTGTGATGAAAAAGGATACACAAAGAGAACGGAGGAGGGGAGTAAAGTTACCGAGAACTGGGTAAATAATGGGGGAGAAGCAAAGGCAATAAACAAACGGAAGAGGTTTAAAAGCCGGAAGTTAGCCCTCTATTACAAACAGGAGGAAACCCTAGAGAGAGGAGAGATGGTGTGTACCTGTTCTCATTTTGTCTCTTTCCCTCTAGCTATAATCAAAGTGCTTTCCTTTCATACCAAACAAATATATTAGTCACAGGCAAGTGTATGAAATGACAAAATGAGCTGTTGTTTTCCTTACAGTAAACAGAGCTGTAGGTAGTAGCAAATAATTCTGTTGCAACTTTTCTTCAGTACCAAAAGTATTATCACAGTAAAACCCGTTAATATTATCCCACGAATATCGCTATCCCATTCATTGCACTCTTAAAGATCTAGGGACGTTTCTTACGTAATATTCCTTACTTTTACGCCTTATAACCTTTAATTCCTACTTTTAGCTCTTTTTAGGTTCAAAAAAGAGAAATAGAATGTCTAATTTAAAAAATCTTATGTGACACATTCGCATGACATTTTCTACCCTCTGTTTTATTAATGGGCATAAAACTATTCTTACTAATGTTTACTTTTCTACCTACTTCATTTTAATCCAAATACACCTTTGTAGAAATAGCTACATTACACATTTCGCTACAGATACAAAGAGGGCAGCGATAGTCAAATGTTTAAGAACGGGACGCTATACGCTGGCCTTAAAATGCCATACTATTTCCATAACATCGCTAGAAACAACTGAAAATCGATGCAACTTAAAGAGAATGACAAGTATTGAACAATTCGAAACTACTTTAAAAACGGATATCTCAGAAACGGCTTATGCTACAAAAAACTTATTTGAAGTAATTATGTCTTTTAAAGAGATCTGCACCTTTGTCTGGTACGTTTTCGTCTATCGCTTAACGTTTACCAGTTATATGTACAAGATTATACAAATTTCCTTCCGGATGAGGACTTCCTGGGCTATAGACAGAAAATTCAAGACATAGATTTTGTTTATCATCTAAATATCTTTCATATATGGTATTTTAATCAAAATCGTTAGAGCATTGTTTTAGAAAATCAAAATTTTTAGAAAATGTTTTATGTAAAGGGTAGTTTGGGGTATTTCTTGAAAAACTGTGTCGCATTTTGGAATGCACTGAACCTATATGCCAAGTTTTATATTTATCCAGGTTTATGTTTTTGAGTTATGCTGTTCACAGACACACGGAGCTTTTTCTACAAATGCTTTTTTTTAATCAGGGGCCTCAAAACAGGTATTTTCGGTTAGACTTAGAACTTTTGTCTACGTAGTAGAGAAAGTAAAAATCGATTGTGTTGCAATTACATGACTGTCTTTACGCACTCTTCCTCAAACTATTCTCACAAAAGTGTATTCTTCACTCACGTACTTGTTATTCCAGAGTAACCTTCATTACATATTTACACATTTCGCAGTAGATATAAGAATATAGTACGCTAAAGCGATCGTCAGATTTTATAAAGCGGAGCGAATAGCTTTGAAATTCCATTCTCCTTGCATGACCACGAGAAAAGAAATTATGATGTGTTACTTGACGCATTCTGCACTCTATCGTTTATTAGTGGGTATACACATTTTCCATTTACTTCATTTTAATCGAGAAAGCCGTTGGAGAAATGGCTACATTACACATTTCGTTGTAAATACAAAGAGAACACCGATAGTCAAATGTTTAAGAACTCGATGTCATATGCTAGTCTTGTAATTCCATACTGTTTCCAAGCATCGCGAGAAACAAATCGATAAGAATCGCGAGAATCGATAAGACTTCAAAAGAAAGACAAAGTATTGAACATTGCGATCCATTAATAACGGATATCTCGGAAATGGTTTATGTCATAAAATAGTTATTTAGGAATAAATTGTGTATTTTAAGGAGATCTACATTTTTTACTGAGTACACTTTCGTCTATCACTTAAAGTTAAACACGTGGAATTCACAGGCTGTTGCCAGAAAACTCAAAATTTACAAAAATGTCGAAAAAAAATGTTCTTTATAATGGAGTGAGGGATTTTCTTGAAAAATCTTCGTGTCGCATCTTTGGAAGGTGCTAAACCTAAATACGAATTTGATATTAAAGGGTGCGTTTCGAATGTTTATGTTGGGCGATATAAAGGTTCATATTAAATGTATGTTACTCTCTGGGTTCCTTGATATCTTTTATAATTTGATATTAATTAAGCCTCGGCTGCATCAGTTATGATCCGTAGAGCAAATCTCTTTTCAGGGAGTGATGCGGCTATGAGAAAACTAGTAACATACAATGTATACCCATATAATGCTTTTGAAAATTACAGAAATACTGAAATTTGGAGCAGTAACCTAGTAATTACTTTTCTTTGCGTTCGTTAACGATTTGCAGTTAACGGTAAATTTTCTAAGTTCGTCATCAAAGTTTCAAATAAAATTAAATATTGTACATATTTATCTGACCCATTATGTTAAAAAATACATTTGAATTTTTTAGTGTTTATTTGCTAGTCACTACATTTTAGAGGACGTTAAATATTTTTCTATCCCCGTTCACCAGCACAACATTTTTACGTCTATACACCACGAATCTTCCACAGCGAGAGTCTTAGCTTGGGCGCTCCACTTCTTGGCATCCACAACTTTAAAATTTTAAATCTATTACTTCTATATTCTTATTCGCTCACGTTTTGCTAGCAGAAAACTTTTGGTTTGCCTTCCATTGGTTTTCTGTTCACATGTGATTATTTACAAAAATCTGGACGTTACTACCGTACTTTTTCACTGACTGTTGAATACCTTCACCAAACTTCTAAGTTATTGTTCCGCTATACCAAAGTTATACTATTGTCTGCCACCCTAGGGTTCCTGAGTTTATGGCTCTGTTTTATTCTTATTCCTAGCACTTACAGCCTCAATGTTACCAAAACTAAAAATATATTTCAGAAAAATGTTTTATGTATATTTACAACAAATATGTGTTACATAATAATTGAGATATATAATTTATATAAATTATTAATTATTTATAGGCGGGCTAACATTTGATTATATTATAAATAAAAATGAAATATAATTTTAGGTCACATATAATGTCTCAGGTGTTTTCCGTGCTTTCGCTTATGAGTTATGCTGTCAGAATACTACACACACACACACACACACACACACACACACACACACACACACACACATACATACATACCTTTTTCTAAAAATGTTTTTTTCCTTTATTACAGTGTAGCGGGGATAAATGAGAAAAAGATTTCTTGGTATAGGGTTTCTGACTCGGAAAGGATTGTTCTTGCCGGCTACTCAGGTAGAGGGCAATTAGTTGGGTGACTCTTATCTCAGGGAGTGTGGATAGGAGTTGTATGATACTCACAGTCCTCCTTCAGTGGCCCGTTTATTCTGATGATCCACACTGAATTCCTTTACTGAATCCCCGTCACAGAAGACTTGATTCCTCCTATCATCCCCAGCTAGTATTTACGTGCTTTCCCCTTTTCTAATTATCTTTAGATGCTGAAAAATATACCGATGTAAATTTTAATGACTGGACTTTAGTCATCTCTAGCTACCTTTCCTCACTTTTACTGAACACTAATTTTCAAACACACAAATGCTTTAAGTTTCGACGTCTACAATGCTCCCCTGTATGACACGAAGTGATCCATCTTACACACGTCTGAAACTGCTCTTCGTCATGGATAATTTTTCTATTCTCCGCCTATTTTCTAGTTTCATTCCTCCTTTTTACTATGCACGTGACTTTTATAATTTCTCATTGGTCATTTTTCTAAGTTTTCTTCCGTTTACCATTGGTTCGTTATATTTTCAAGTTGACCTTGTCCGCGTCTACCACTATCGCCTTATTCTCGCCTGATTAGGTTTTCTGTGAGGTTGACTGCATTCGACTTCCTTTCTGTTCTTCTCGCTTCCTGTGAGTTTCACACGATTTCTATAGAACTTAAGCGTTTACTAATGTTTCTTTCCTGTCTGTTCTTAAAATATTTCACCTTTTACCGTTTTCACCATTTATCTCTTCGCTCTAAAATACGCGTTTTCTTACATTTTATTTCACGTTCTGATTATTTATTCGTATCTGTTCTTTACTTAATTTTTTTCGTTATGATTTTATTGCCCCCTTTTCTAGTCCTTCATATTATATTTTATTCTTCCTTCCTGTTATTATTCCCATCCTTATTATTTTGATTATGATGATTATTAGCATTATTATTATGGTTGTAATTATTATTATTATTACTATACTGGCGGATATTATCACTTCAACAGGGACCTTAAATCATGTGTTTCCGGTAAAACAGATACCATAAAAGAGAGAGATAAAGCGAGTATAGAAGGCAATATGAATATAACACACCATTTCATTTTCAGAAAATGCCTATATCCTCTGAGAATATCTCACGCCTTAGCAGCGTGCCCTTCCTGGTTCACCACTACTGCATTAGAAGTTAATGTGGAGAAGCTGGCTTCTAATGTAAGATATAAAAGAAAGAAATGCAGAAGGAAATGAAGAAAGATAAAGAAAATGGAACCTGCACCTCCTGGTATTCTTGCAATCTCTAGAGGATTAGCACTGACAGTTTATTTTAGATATAAAACCTTTATGCTAAGCGTACATTTTCCAAAGTATCGCCTGTAACTGGGACGTACGGTAGACTTTTGTTTCTCTTGTAGCGAATTCGGTGACGTAAATCTTTGTAGCAGTAGTTGGCATTAACCGCACGGTAATCACATTTAGCGCTCATAGTAAGTTATGTTACGTTTCTTTAGTTCCGTAAGTGGATACTGTGGAAGTGGTGGAGCTGCCAGCTAAACAAATTAACTACTTTACCCAATTTGACTAGGTAGGTAACCATAACAATACTGAGCAGAAAACGGTAGCTCCCACTTGCAGTAAAACTGACTTGACGTTCCTCGTAATATTTACAACCAGAGCATCTCCTTCTAGCTCCTTTGTAACGAGCGCGGCTCAGCCCTCTTTCGTGACTACTGAAGATTACAATTTCGGTGCTTTACGACAGTCTCTTGTCTGGCTCGGGCCTGACTTATCTTTCGGTGTTACTCTTCTGCATCTTTTAACGTGTTAATAATGACTTCTGAAGGGTTACTTTATCATAGAACCCAAATGTACTAACTTACAGATACAATCTACACATTTTTTACTAGTGATGCCACTATTTCTCGATACTCGATACCGATCTGATTTCTGTGCACCGATATTCGATACTCGATACTCATTTTATAAAAAATTGTAAAGTTTGTTCACTAGATTATGCTCTTGTTTGTAGTTTTGTGTCCATAAATGTATGTAACCAATTTTATATTGTATGCTAATTCGAAATTGTTCCTAACTGACATTCTCCAATTGGCAGTATTTATACTTTCTCTACTACGTATAGTAAGTAGGGGAAGTATTGCATTCCACCCAAAAATTCGATACCGAGATCTCAACGACACATGTTTTGAGGTGGCCTGAATCCAAATAAAGCATTTTCGGAAACATGTCCGTGTGTCTCTTTGTGAACAGCATAACTCAAAAACTGAAGGTCGGATTAATACCAAACTTGGTATTTGAGTTTAATATCTTCCAAGGATCTTCAAGAAAATATCCGCACCCGGACTACCCTTTACATGTAACATTTTTCGAAACTTTTGATTTCCTTAAAGAAGGCTTTAACGATATTTTTTAAAATATCGTATGTTTAATATATTTTCATGGCAAATGAAATGTATATTTTCAATTTTCTGGGTATGTCCTCAAACGTCCTTTTCATTCTGAATGGGTTTCATATAATTAGTAAACCGTAAGAATTACACAATATCTTACTGCACAAAAATGTAGAGCTCGTTAAAATACACAACTTATATCCTACATATTTCCTTGTCGAGTGAGATATTGCTGATTATTTGTTTGAATTTTCCAATACTTAATGCTTTTGCTCAAGTGTGAATTCGTTATTTATTTTTTTTATGTCCTGGAGTCCCGGGCATGCAAAAAGAATGGAATGCGCCCATTAGCAACCAGCTCTTAAAAGATTTGACTATCGTTTAAAGCCCACCAAACTCCCCTTGCACCTACAAGAAAATTAGCAATAAGATAGTTTCTACAAATGTTTATCTCGATTAACATGCAGAGATGGAGAATAAGCGTTTGTAAAAATAGTTTGTACAAGAGTAGAGAAAGTCATGTGAGTGCAACACATCAGATTTTCCTACCTTGACAATGGCACATGTAGCAGCATATCCCCTATTATTAGTAAAACATAGTAATCCTAGTAATAACAATAACAATGCCTTTCTTGCTTCCTTTTCTATGTAACTATATTTTGTGCAGAAATCTTTCTTTTAAAGAATTTTCTATCCATATTATGGAAATTGGCCTTATGGCATACCCGTAAGCTATGCTTGTGACACGAGTTTGACTTGTGCAAACACATACTAAGAGATGGAAGGAAAGAACAAATGCTCGTATTTCCATGAGGCTCGTGACATCGGTGACGGTATCTAATGACGGTCACCAGGATTGCGGTGAACACTCCTAGGTCACTGGTGTCGGACACCGCAAGTATTGCCAACTGATTGTTCGTAAAGTGGACTAGAGCGAGTAGAAACTTCTGTTGTTAGTGCTTCTACGCAAGAGGAGGAGGAGGGGAATAAAGAAAAAACGTTCATCACACTACATCCACTGCTGCGTGATCGGTTGGAAAAAGGATTGTTTCACACACTGCATGATGATCTGAGACAAGATGACAGGAGTGTTTTTTTCAATATTTCCGAATAACAAAAACTTAATTTGATGAACTACTAGGAAAGTGAAAGAGGAAATCACAAGAATTGACACTGTACTATACTTAGCTTATAAAATCTTCCGTGTTAATCAAATCTAAACTCATGACTACGATAACGTACAACACTGTACTCGAGTATACTACAAAAAAATCTGATGTGTTACACTCACATGACTTTCTCTACTCTTGTACAAACTATTTTTACAAACGATTATTCTCCATATGCTTCATGTTAATCGAGATGTTAATCTTATTGCGAATTTTCTTGTAGATGCAAGGGGAATATGGTGGGATTTAAGCGACAGTCAAATGTTTTAAGAACTGGTTGCTATGTGGCGCATTCCACTCTCTTTGCATGTCCAGGACATAAAAAAATGAATAACGAATAATTCCCATTTGAGAAAAAGTATAAGTATTGGAAAATTTAAGGGAATAACAAGCAACATCTCGAAAATGGTTAACTCAACCAAAAAAATGTATATGACATAAATTGTGTATTTTAACGTGATCTACATTTTTTTGTGTAGTAAAACTTTGTCTATCTCTTCTGGTTTACCAAAAGTCGTTCACAATGAAGAATACTTTTGGGGACATTCCCAGAAAATTCGAGATATACATTTTATTTGTCATGAAAGTATCTTAAATATATGATATTTTAATCAAAATCGATGGAGCCATTTTTGGGAAGATAAAATTTTTCGAAAAACGTTCCATTTAAAGGGTAATCTGGGGTGGGGGATTTTCTTGAAAATCTTCGTGTCGCATCTCTGGAAGATACTGAACCTAAATTCCAAGTTTGGTATTTATTCGACTGTTTGTTTCTGCGTTATGCTGTTCACAGACACCACACCCTCATGGATTTGTTTCCAAAAATGCTTTTTTTTGGATTCAGGGGGTCTCAAAACATATATTTCCTGTGAAATCTCGGTATCGAATTTTTGGGTGGAATACAGTACTTCTCCTACTTACTATACGTAGTAGAGAAAGTAATGAGTGCCCGTCTCAAAGACTTAGTTTTTGTTAGGAAATCAGCAACGCTGTGTCTGTGATCAGTGACCCAGTGTAAACAATCCAATTCAATCCAATGCATGTCGGGCGGTGACTGCTCAGAACACAGTGACTGTATCCGTCACAAGCGGCGAGGGTGAGACATTGTTGCAACACAGTAGCTTGGTAAGGCAGTGTAGTATCCCGGAGTGAATGCTCCAATTCAAACGTATGTATTTCTATCAGTGGCCGTCAATGGCGACTGTCACGAGTGTCCCAGTGTGAAACCAGCCTTAAGTTCTGATTTGTTTCTGCTGGCACAGATTCTAGTCACAGAGTAGGTAAGAGTACTCAGAGTGACTCAAACCAGGCTATTGCAGAAACGTGGTTAGTGCGTCAGCTAAATTAGCTTCATTCACAACTCACTTCTACACCTTTCCCCCATTGTTTTATATGTTTTCATTTACACACATAGGTCTATGGAATGTTGCATTGATTCCCACATAGGAAACGCAGTCAAGGTTTATCAAGAACTATAGTCCAGCAACTCCTTGTGGCACGTGCGAGACAATAACGTGAAGTCTCATTTTCTTTCATGTCTTATCCATCATAAAGTTAAACGCAAAAGCTTTAAATAATGCAAACCTGAAAAATGTCAAAGTATCGAATAAGTATCGAATGTTTATCTCAAATTATTAGGCATACTTTGATAGCACCGAGTATCGAGAGTATCGAGGTATCGAGATCCCATCTCTACCTTTCATTTCCTGTAGTTCCTGTAGCGTTAACCTATGATAACCGAGGTTATCCGAGCAGGTTCGGGAGGAGGTTGGTTCTGATACGATAATTACTGACATCAATGTGTGTTTGTATTTGTATATATATAAGAAATGTTAGTAATATGGAGAAATAACCGCAATAAATAATTTCCGTATATTAAATCAATGTATAACATAATATACTTGAGTTGAAAGTTTTGTCCGGAAAGAAGAAGGTAATTAGGAAGACAGGTTAACAAAAGTCATTAGTATCAGCCAAGTATAGAAAACATTAGCGTAAAATTTCCTGGAGCGCAGTTACGTTATAAGCTCATTGCGCTGAACAGTCACGTAGGCAAATTTTGCGAAAGAGAAGGGTGGATGAAATTTTAGGGGACTCACACGTAGGATTTTAAGTATTGGCCCGGGTGTAAAATGACGTTCTTGGGGAGAAATAAAGTAGGCAGAAGTTAAGTAATAAATGTTCGTGCAATTTAAATGAGAGAGTTGCTCTGGTATCGTCATCGGTGCTCGTGTGATATTTTAAGCACATATTGACGCGCTTCTTGAGAAAGATTTCGCGGCCATCGCGAATGATCTTTCAGAGCAACATTTTAGCGACTCATGGCAAGTTACGCTACTACTTTCTTTTATTGCAAAAACAGATATTTCAAATCGTAAAATTGATATTCCAGAAGTTATCAGGTATAATAAATCAATTGTTATAATTTCCAGTGCTACGATTCATAATAAGTTTCATTCTTTATCTTCAAACGGTTGGAAAATCGCTTAAATAGTTTAAGTATTAAATCAGATTAAACTTCTCAATCAATTGTCCTTTCACAATAAACTCACGCATACCCTGAGAAAGTAGTCATTGCTCTACCATTAGAGCAGCTGGCACACGAGACAACAAACGAGCTACGAGATAACGATGATAGCTTCAGAAACAGGTAAAGTAGTACATTATCAAAAGTGCCGACCACCGTTCCTTATCAAATTGGCGATAATTCTGGGGCTGACAACCGTATTATTTTGATACCTGAGACCGGCCAATCTAACCGTGGGTTTGTCCAGGTTTTACCTAGTTGGCTAGGCGAATTCTGGTTGGTTTCCCTTCTACCACAAATTTCCTTCCCCTTATTTCCTATCTTTTTCACCGTTCTTTCAGGTAGAATTAGGGGCTGTGCAGTGTTGGTCGATGTCGGACAGATGGCGCAGATGCTTGCTCTTTGGAAAGCAGTTCTTGGTCCTGCCAAATGGCAGCCTTCTCTGTGGTGGATCGAGTTTTCTCAAGTTCCGCCAGAGGGAAGCTTTCTGTAAGCAGTCCGCCAGTTTGATTGGGCTATTAAGATTGGAGTCGTTAGGGACTTCAGCGCGTCTTAGTTGTCCAGCCTGCACCCGACTATAGCCTCCTGCAATTCCTTCACTTCATCCGTTCCTCCTGTGGGAGGGAGCACAAAGCTCCACGTTGTGTCAAGGTGCGAGGTGTCCCCCTCCGTTTCCTAGCTATAGACAACATGATGAGGAGAGGAGTTAGGTGTAGTGTGACGGAGAGGCCTACAGTAACTGCAGCACAGCTCCCCACCTAGGGCTTAGTGGGCCCTGTGTATGCCCAACGTAACCCTTTGGAGGAGGAGATGAAGAGAAAACGCGAAGGGCGACCAGATCTAGACGACGATGTGCGCTAGCAAAAATTGCAACATGACAACGGCTGGGCCTGCCTTAACCACCCGCAACCTGGTGGTGTAGATTAGATACTGTCAGAAAGGAAAGGGATCCCAGCAGTGTTGCTACGCGCAAATTCTAGCGTCATGCCGTGGCACACCAACCTACGTCACCTGTTCCTACAACTCTGAAACAGATGAAAGAAAACGGTGGCAACAGGAAACTACGATAGAAATTCCTGGCAATAGGAGAACAATTCCAGCATTCACCTACCTAGCCGGATATTCCACGGAAAATCCAATCGTGAGAGTGTGAGAAACGACCCCAGGAGGACATCTTGCTGGGTAGAAGTATAATATTCCACCCAAAAACTGAAACATCGTAATTTAACGCAAGTTTCAATGTTCCAGGATAGGACTAGTTAACGGAGAGGATACTTAGTACCAATGATCTTTTGTGCGTACATCCCAGGAGGAATGAATGAGCTGAGGAAACCACAGGAGAGGAATGGGTTACGGAGGGAGGCTGGCACGAGTCGACAGAAACGCACAGAGAGGGAAACGCTTCCTATCCTACTAATTGTTAAACATGCCAAATTGGCGATGTTGTTCTCCAAGGAACTATTTAAGATATCAGACGGAACATTTTACAGGATATGCCTTCCAAGTTTACTGATCTAATTTTATCTAACACGCATGTTATACATCGTTTAATTAAACTGTAACAACAATTATTTTTAATAACCAAACACCTTATTAGTAATAAAGCAGATCCATAATAGTACTTAGTTGTTGTGTTTATAATTCTAAATTGATTTAGCTACCTTCTGTGTTTTTAAAGCCGTATCATTTATACTAGAAAATGTCATTCATAGAAAACCTGTTCAAAGTAAAAAATCTAATGTGATACATTTAACGACCCTCTCTCTACTCTCCATCGTTTATTAGTGGGTATACAAATTATTCTTGCTCAAAATTTTACTTCCTCTACTACGTATAGCAAGGGATCACTATCTGCATTTTCACTTTCGCTATTACGTAAAATAAGTAGGGTAGGATTGCATTCCGCCCAAAAATTCGATACCGAAATTTTACCTGAAATACATGTTTTGAGGTATCACAATCCCAAAAAATCAGATGTGTTACTCTCAAATGACTTTCTCTACTCTTGTACAAACTGTTTTAATAAATGCTTGTTCTCCATATGCTTCATGTTAATCGAGATATCGAGATGTTAATCTTATTGCTAATTTTCTTGTAGATGCAAGGGAATTAGTAGGCTTTAAGCGATAATCAAATATATTAAGAGCTGGTTGCTATGTGGAGTATTCCATGCTCTTTGCATTACCAGGACAAAAAAGAAATGAACAACGAATTCCCATTTGAGAAAAAGTGTAAGTATTGGGCAATTTAAGGGAATAACAAGCAATATCTTGGAAATGGTTCACTCAACAAAAAAATGTATATGACATAAATTGTGTATTTTAACGCGATCTACATTTTTTGTGTAGTAAAATTTTGTCTATCTCTTATGGTTTACCAGTTATGCAAAAGTCGTTCACAATGAAGAATACTTTTGGAGACAATCCCAGAAAATTCGAGATATACATTTTATTTGTCATGAAAGTATCTTAAATATATGATATTTTAATAAAAATCGTTAGAGACATTTTTGAGAAAATTAAAATTTTCGAAAAATGTTTCATGTAAAAATAATCTAGGGTGGGGGATTTTCTTGAAAATCTTCCTATCGCATCTGTGGAAGATACTCAACCTAAATACCAAGTTTGGCGTTTATCCAACTATTCGTTTCTGAGTTATGCTGTTCACAGACATGGACATGTTTCCAAAAATATTTTTGTGGATTCAGGGGGTCTCAAAACATGTATTTCCGATGAAATCTCGGTATCGATTTTTGAGTGGAATGCAATACTTCTCCCTTCTACTATACGTGGTAGAGAAAGTTAAAAAGTTAGTTTTAGAAAAATGTCCGTGTGTGCATCTGAACAGCATAATTCAAAAACGAAAAGCTGGATAAATACCAAACTTGGTATTTAGTTTCAGCAGCTTTAAAAAATGCGATAGAACGATTTTGAAGAAAATCCCCCTCCGCAGACTACCCCTTACATGGAACATTTTTCGAAAATTTTGATTTTGTCAAAAATGGCTCTAACGATTTTGAATTAAATATATATTTAAGATATTTTCATGACAGATAACATGTATATGTTTAATTTTCTGAGAAGTCCCCCAAAGTCTTCTTCTTTCTGAATTACTTTTACATAACTGGTAAACCTTAAGAGATAGACAACATTTTTCTACACAAAAAATATAGAAAACACCTAAACACACAATTTATGCCACAATATTTTTTTTTGTCGAGTGAACCATATTTCTTGTTGATTGTTTCAATTTTCCAATACTTATAGTTTTTCTCAAATATGAATTCGTTATTCGTTTTCTTATGTCCTGGACATACAAGAGAATGGAATGATTCACATGCATCCAGATCTTAAAAGATCTGACTATCGCTTAAAGCCTACCATATTCCCCTTGCACCTACAAGAAAATTACCAATAAGTTTATGCAAGAAACTACATGAAGTAGATGGAGAGTAAGCGTTTGTAAAAATAGTTTGTATGTAGAGAAAGTCATGTTACTGTAACACATCATACTTTTTTTCTATCTACTACATTTTAATCCAAATAGACCTTTGCATAAATAGTTGCATTACTCATTATGTTTTAGATACAAAGGGAACAGCGATAGTCAAATGTTTAAGAACAGGGCGCTATATGCTGCCCTTAAAGTTGCATACTGTTTCCATGCAATAGCGAGAAATAACTGAATTTGAAAACGTTTTAAAGAATGTCCAAGAAATGAACAATACTAACCATTAATAATGGATATCTTTGAAATAGCTCAAGACACAAAAAAAAATTATTTGAAATAAATTATGTGGTTTAAAGAGACCTACAATTGGTGTAGTGCATTTTCGTCTATCACTTAACGTTTACCAGTTATACAAGATTATATAAAATTCCTTCCGAATGAAGACGACTACTAGGCTATTCCTAGAAAGTTCAAGATACCTATAAATGTTTTTTTCATGTTAATATCTTTAATATATGGTATTTTAATAAAAAGCGTTAGAGGTATTTATCATAAAATAAAAAAAATGGAAAAAATCTTCCATGTGAAGATTCTCGTCGCATTTTTGGAAGATATTGAGCCTAAATGAGAAATATGGTACTCATCTGACATTCTGGTTTTATTTATGGTGACCACAAATGCCACACACAGGCGCCTCAAAACACGTATTTCCGGTAAAATCCTGGTATCGTATTTTTGAATGGAATGCAATACATATGTCTGTGAAGAAAGGAACCAATTGCTTGAGCTCATAAAGCTGCCATACTTCATTGTAGTAGCATTCAAGTGCAAAGCCTCCCCTAAACATTGGGCTAAAGTTATATATCTACTTCACAGCGTATAAGAGTTAATGATTCTTTTTCTGAAATATCCAGAATTCACAAGTACAAAATAGCAGACGCAACACTGTTTTTAAAAGTCTGACGTCTATCGTTTATTAGAGGGTATACAGAATATTCTATTCTTCTGAAAATCTTCCTGTTGCATCTGTGGAAGGTTTTTAACTTAATTACCAAGTATAGCTCTTAATGGTTTTCATTAAAAATTATAGTCATGTTTACAGCTTTTGAACACTAAATGTTGTGCTAATTTGTATTTCAATTTTTGTTTAAGAAATACTGAAAAGTCTTACTGGAAAAAATGTGGATATAGTTAAAATACATACTTTAAGTCCAATAAATATTTTCTAGTGTTAACTGTTTCCGAGATATTTGCCGTTGTAGTATCTATTACTAACTACAACTTTTCATTTTCTCTCGTGTTTTTAAGAAATTATTGTCTTTTTAAATAATCCAATATGATCAGGCATAGCAACTTAGCGTAAGCCTAGTGAAAATAGATTGACTGCAGTTAAAAAGAGATTTGATGTGTTGCCTTCTGTACCCTCTACCGTTAATTAGTGGGTATAAAAACTATTCTTACGAAAGCTTACTTTACTGTCTTCTTCATTTTAATCCAGATAACGTTTGCAGAAATAGCTACATTACGCATTTTTGTTACAGATACATAGAGAACAGCGATAGTCAAATGTTTAAGAACTGGACGCTATGTACTGGCCTTAAAATTCCATACTGTTTCCTGCAATCGCGAGAAAGAACTGAAAATCTATAGGACTTGAAAAGAACTAAGTATTAAACAATTGGAATCACTGATAATCTCGGAAATGGCTTATGACACAGAAAAGTTACTTGAAATATATTAAGTGTTTTAAAGAGATCTACATGTGTTGTGAGTACATTTTGTCAGAAAATTTCATAAATATATGGCGTTTTAATCAAAATCGTTAGTCAATGTTTTTAAAAAATCAAACATTTCGAAAATACTTCCATGTAAAGCTTAGTTTGTGGTTCGCCGGATGCTGGACAAAAATATCACGTGTGGTATTTAACCGAGTTTTCGTGTTTTGAGTTAGGTCGTTCACAGACAAACACATACAAACACCCACTCAAGCGCCTTTTTTAAAAAAAATGCTTTTTACTTTCTTTACTACTTATAGTAAATAGGGGAAGTATTGCCTTCACCTAAAAGTTCGATACCGAGATTTCACCGGAAATACGTGTTTTGATGTGCCCCGAATCAAAATTAGGCATTTTTTGGAAACATGTCCATGTATATGTCTTGTGTCTCTCTGTCGGATAAATACCAAACTAGGTATTTGAGTTAGTATATTGAAACGATGCGACACGAAGATTTCAAGAAAATTCCCCCACCCCAGACTACATCCCTTACATGGAACTTTTTTCAGAAATTTTGATCTTCTCAAACGATTTTGGTTAAAATATCATATGTATAAGATGCTTTCATGTCAAATGAAATGTATATATGAATTTTCTGGAGATGTCCTTAAAACTCCTCTTCATTCTGAATGACTTTCGCATAAGTGGTAAACTGTAAGAGATAGATAAATTTTTATCACACAAAAAAATGTAGTAGACTTTTTTGAAACACACAATTTATGTCATATACATTTTCTTTCTGGCTTTCTTCCTTTTTTTGCCGAGTGAGCCATTTACGAGATATTCCTGGTTATTTATTTGAATTTTCCAATGTATATACTTTTTTTCAAATGGCAATTCGTTATTCGCCTTTTTTATGTCCTGGACATACAAAGAGAATGGAATGCGCCACATAGCAACCAGCTCTTGAAACATTTGACTATCGCTTAAAACCTACCATATTCCCCTTGCACGTACAAGAAAATTAGCAGTAAGATGTTTACCTCTCAAGCAAATGTTTATCTCGATTAACATGCAATAGATGGAGAATAAGAATTTGTAAAAATAGATTATACAAAAGTAGAAAAATTCATGTGAGTGCAACACATCAGATTTTTTGTTCAAGGACTTTCAAAATATGACCCTCCGGTGAAATTTAGGAAACTGATTTTGGGCTCAATGAAATAATTCCTCTACACACTATAGATAAGTAGTAGTAAAATTAAAAATTAGAATATAGCCTGTATTTTAATACTCTGTGTAATATTTATTCACAATGTGGGTATATAAGGGAAGTCAGTAGCAGGGAAAAGGAAATCAATTTCAATGAGCTTTTAATTCCCTTTGCACTAATGAAACATGTAACAGCATCTGTGCCTTTAGGGCTAACGTTAGAGAAACTCGCACTGTGTTTCACTTCCCTTAGTCGTTAACATTCATCCCTGCCGAGCTGCAAATGAAGTCGTCAACGCCGCGTTCTGAAATTCCTCCGCCATCTCGAGTCTAGAGGAGGAACTTCATTATGGAATTAGTTCTAAGAGAAGTATATTGAAATGCAATTGTAGAGAGGAAAGTACACACCACCTTAAGTGCACTTGGAATGTCCACGGATGCTAGAGCTCTCTCTCTCTCTCTCCCTCTCCAAACTCTTCGCTTCTCGGTCATTCCAGTAGGAGATGCTACATTGGGTCGCTAGAGCTCCTCAGGGAAACAATTCAGAAGACATTTTTAATTTGCGACAGAATATACAGCTGTGTGGAGGTCACATTATACAGGACATTTTACGAGGAATAGCTACTTGGGGAGGATTAAATTAAGACTCTTCAAAACGGTATGTAATAAAAATAATGTACATGCACATACAGGAAAGTAAAACAAAAATGCTTAATGTATTGAAACGGCGCTATCGTGGGGCAGGGTATCGGGCGTGTCATTCAGCGCAGGCCGGCTGATTAGATGGAGAGGTAAGGAGAAAGAGAAGCGCTGCTTCCGACGTTTCTGGATGATTATTTTCCCCATCTCCCGCGAACCCTAAGAGTCCTGCTACTGTATTTCGGCGAGTTAACTTGCGATAGTAAGTTAGTGAGTTGGTTGTTGTGATGGAGGAGTGCAACTCAGCACGCGAGAGAAGGGAAGTCCTATGCTCGACAGCAAGTGACCAGAAGAGGTGACTCTAGAGAGTGAAATGAAATGAAGGAATTCTTGTGATGAAACGCCTCATTATGATCAGAAAAATTGAGTGTGTTTTGCGATAAGTGCTAGAAGAATAATAGGGCCCACATTCTTTGATAAAACAATAAATGCAGAGCGATATCAGAGGTTAATTCTGAGGCCATTTTGCAATCGCTGGGCAGAAGAAGAGAAATCGTATGGTTGGTTTCAGCAAGATTCTGCAACAGCACATACGGCTGCCGAATCATTTCATGTAAATGTAATAATTTGATGACAATTATTAGTGTCGATATGTTGCCCCCTCTTCCTCCTGACCTGACGAGTTGTGATTCTTATTCATGGGGTTCTTTAAAAGACAAAATGTATCGTTCCAATCCTCGAACAGGAACTTAGAGAAAACATTTTGCAAGAAATCACAAAATTCCTGTTGCTGAGCTTCGGAGAGTGAGCGAGAATATTTACACGAGATATGTTGCCAGAGAGCAGAAGGTCAACATATCCAGCATCTATTATAAGGTAATGATTTTAGTCAGCCTCTGCCGGCGTAATTTCCCAGGCGACTGCCGGCTGTCTCTCGCAGTAGAGGGAGGCCGCGAGTGGATTCGAATATAATTTAACTACCCTAACTTGCCATGAGTCGTTACAATGCTTAACGGCAAAACCCCTCGCGGCTACCGCTATATCTTACGTTCACAAGCGCGTCACTGGGCGCTTAAAATAACACGCGAGTCGATGCCAGTATCCAGAGTGACGTATGTATGCACGAAAAGAATGTGCACAAACGAATGTGTGTCGGATAAAAATTGCACGCCTTTGTATTTCTTAAGCCCTGCCTACATATTCCTTCCACCAACATACCTTCTTGCGCGGAGCCAATCTTACAATTTCTAAGTGTGGGTTTGTTACCTTGTTGCTATAGAGGCCTGACTAAACTTTCAGTAATACCTTTCACTTCTCTTTTTCAGAATTTCTGCTTATGTGACTGTTCAGTGGTACTGAACTTAACTCTAAACTGCTTTCCAAGAATTCTAAGCTAATACTTTTGCTTGGCTCGATATTACTAATGACTTTCTTTAACATTCCTCGCTAATTACTTTCTTTTTGGACAATTTCTTCAACTCAGTGTTATTACACTATTAATTAATTAATTAATTAATTAATATATCGAAATTATTAGTTGCAGTTATTTCTCTATCTTATTTCCTTATTTGATTCTTTATGTTTCCCTGTCAATAATTAGGGTATTATAATTCTGCAAGTGCAGTTTTTACAAGTATATCAAGAAAACTGCTAACTGCTGCTAAGCTATTTTTTGACGTCTGAATCCCTAGTACCCTTGTCATCAAATCTTCTACTCGTTAGAAGGAATAGAAACATCTTGCAACCCATGGAAGATCTCAGAATAATAATTCCTGTTCCATTCCTTGACCAAAGTTCCAATGCATTTATGCGGTTTCCACCTTTGAGGCCAATCAAATAAAGAATGTCTAATACTGAACAAATTTCTTTTCTGTCTGCTAACTTAGCATCCCTATTCCTAGAATAATTCTTCTGTAGACTTTTTCTATGAATGTATGCATTTGTAAAATACAGATTTTTATTTTCATATAACTATTGATTTTTGAATGAAAATATTCAATTTGCTGTACAATACGTCCTACTACCATTTTAGAGCTTGGAAGGATCTTGATAGTATTATTTGCTGATACATGGTATGTTTTAATGCATACATTTTGTTTGTTCGTCCCCTACAATAAAAAATCTGATGTGTTACGTGCACATGACTTTCTCTGTCTTCTATCTTTATTACTGGGTATACCCGATATTCTTACTAAAGCTTATTTTTCTATTTACTAATATTAATCCAAATAAACCTTTGCAAAAATAGCTAGTTAGTTACATTACACATTTCGTTATGAATAAAAAGGGAACAGTGATAGTCAAATGTTTTAAGAACTGGACGCTAAACGCTGGTCTTAAAATTCTACACTGTTATCGTGCCAAACAATTGAAAATCGAGAGAATAACAAGTATTGAACAAATTGAACGTTTAATAACAAATATCTCAGAAACGGCTTATGCCACAAGAAAACGTATTTTAAATAAATTGTGTGTTTTAAAGAGATCTACATTTTTTTTCTGTGATATTTTTCGCTATTGCTTAACGTTTATAAGTTATACAAGATTACACAAAATGCCTTCTGAATGAAGCGGGCTTTGAAGTCTATTCCTAGAAAATTCAAAATATAAATTTTGTTTATCATGTAAATATCTTTAATATATGGTATTTTAAACAAAGTGTTATGCACTTTTAGAAAATAATTTTTTTTGAAAAATGTTCCATGTAAAGCGTAGCTGGGGGTGCGGGAATTTTCTTTAAAATCTTCATGTCGCGTCCTTGGAAGATACTAAACTCAAATGCCAAGTTCGGTTTTAGCCGACACAGACATGCTTTCAAAAATGTTTTATTAAAATTTAGAGCGGCTCAAAACATGTATTTCCGGTGAAATCTCGGTATCGAATTTTGGGCTGGAATGCAATACTGCCCCTACATAGCAAAGAAAGTAAAAAAGCCTTTAGTATCGAAGGAAAAAGGTCCTTTCATCACTCTCAATTTCAGAGTGACTGTTATGAACACTCGGTATATTACTTCATCCTCTCCATCAGAAAGCAAATCATTAATATTCCCACAGACGTCTTCTTCAGCAAACACCTCTAAAAGGGTCCGTAGTTCCTCCTCTGTCAAATATTTTTTGGTCTAAAATTAGAAACAGGAACCATTGGCGGCAGCTAATACTAAGATATAAGTAATACCGGACGTCTGTAAAATATATCGCTTTTGTACCTTACGGCTGTTTATAAAAGTACAGGAAATAAACTGGCAGCGTAGCTCAGTCGGTACAGTGCCTGCCTGCTGTGTGAGGGGTTTCGGGTTCGATTCCCGATTGGAGGGTGTGAATTTTTCTTCACCCAAAATTAATCCCTAGCCTCCCAGATTCTGGAAGTATGAACGAGAGTGTGAATACGTGTGTGAACTAATGATTAAAACCCAAAGTGCAAGCAACCCAACGAATGTGAGTTAACATAAGTTAAAAATAATTGAAATAATAGTTATATGACTGGGCGTGCGGTGTACACAATACTCCGCAGCTGCAGTTCTAAGAAAAACGGATTGTTGTTGATCAGTTGGTGTTACAATGGCTGTAACACAAAACTGAAGCTAAACAATGACGTGAAAGTTATGGACAATAATTAGGGGCTATAAGATTTGAACACTTTTCTAGCAGATGGCAAATTGTAAATAACTAGCGCGTCTGCTATAGGGTTAATCTGTGAACTTGAGTTCAGTAACTTAGAAAAAAAAAACTTAGGTAGTGTAATTCACTTGGTCATGTATCCCCTTCTCTAATTGCCTCTCCTACTCTACGTCTGAGTCGTTTCTTAAGCACCACACGCCATAATTTATTTTATTCTCGCAAAACCGTCTATCACATAATCACACCAGTGTTGTAACTAGCTGCAGAGGCAGGACTAAAGACATAAGAGCATTGCAACTAAAATGCTGTGTTTGTAAATTACAGGTCATAAAGCAAGGTGCAGGGGGTGTGAAAACAAGTATTTGCACATAACTAGCGATAGCATTTCACATACATGCGGTATAATTATGGAAAATCTTCCAAAGCTTAATTCACACTTTTAGCGTATTTTATAGCCTTAACTCCCCATCTATTTCGTAGGAAAAAAGGTCCTCGCTGAGTGATTTTCATAATACAGATTATTGCAATTGAACCTTTACAAAGAAAACTAGCGGCTTTAATTATTTTGCTGGGAGACCATTTGCACATCATATTCATCTCAAAGCTGTGCTCTTTAACATACGACCTTTTACAGAACTGAAATAACTTTACTTTTTGAGTTATCACGATGTAAAAAGATCCTATTACATTTTGCTGCACCATAAAATTGCTGCATTCACATCAATGACGCAACACTTGTTTCCCGCGTATCAGCCAACTTCCTCTTTAAGACACCTCATTGGACAACTCAGTAGCTAAAAGGAAAAGACAAATAAAGTGGAGGCGATTTATCTCTCCTGAATAAACTCGCGCAGTCGGTAGACCGAGTGATTTTACTAAGCTGTTACCCTATAACATCTTATGTTTCGCCAACAGTGCCCGGCCATACATAATCTGACAAACTATTTGTTACGCGAAATGCGTTACAAGCTACGTTTTGCAGCTTTGAGTTGCAAAACGTCCTTAACTCGCTCGCAATAATCTCGGAACAAACTCATTTATTTTGTGTCTTCGTTTTATAATCACCTGTTGCTAGGGAGACACATTAATGCTAGCCTCTAGCTCCCGAGGTCGTGAGTTCAAATCCGATGGAGGTTGATGGATTTTTTGGGAGTAAAATTCCTTAGTATGGCTTCCTTTGGAAGGGAAGTGCAGCCGGTGGTCACATGCCATAGATTTACGGCACGTAAAAGAGGCCCCTGAGCAAAATTTCCGGTATTTCACACCCAATATAGAATGGGGACGCTAAGAATCACAATAGTTAAAGAGCGTCCATAAATAAAACTCAATTTAATTTTTTTGCGGTAACGTCTGAAGCTGATATTCGGACAGTCCCGCCATTATTACCCTGTTCTTTCTCGTGGTTTTCTCAGATCGGTTGGCGAATGGTGGAGTGGTTCTGTTCTACCAAAAATTTCTTAACTCATTTTCCATCTTTATAAGTTTCAGAGTTATAGGACCAGGCGCTGGCGTCAGGATTCGTGTAATTCTGAAATCGTTAGGGACCCCTTCTTGCTAGCTCATATCGTTGTTCGGAATTCGTCGTCCTTCGGGTGTCCGCTTCATCCCTCCCTCGCTGAGGGAATGTGTATATTGCATTCTGGACGGGTGCACTAAACGAAGGAGAAACACGGCATTTGTTTTACATTCACATCTCGCTTCTAGGGATTCGATCTTAAAACAAAGCTTGGAGTTACTAGTTTTATTTCATTAAAATTCCCTCACTCCCTCTCTCTCTCTCTCTCTCTCTCTCTCTCTGTTGTGCTTGCTACAAGAACGGGAAAGTACAGGAAACTCTGCAACACAGATGTACATCCATTATCATCTAGTAACGAAGCAACTTTGTCTTACAGCTGTGCCTCACGTAAATATGCATGATTGCTTTAAGATAAATCAATAACGGCTGCCTCTGTGATGTGGTGACTAGCATACTAGCTTACAATTCCAGAGGTTCCGGGTTCGATTCTCGTCTAGAGGATGGGGATTTTTCGTTAGCCAGCGTTATTCGCCATCCTCCCTGGATTCTGGAAGTATAAGCGAAGGTGTATATATATATATATATATATGAATTTAATGTTTATAAAGAAAATCTATTGTATATAAACCCAAAGATGCACAACAGCAAAACTAGTGAACATCAATCATTGCCGATGTGCAATTGTTCTAGAGGCAAAGTCTCCGATATGATTAAAGATGTTAAAGGTGGCATACTAATGGAATAAAAGAAACAAAAGAAAAGAAAATCGTTAACCTAATCGTTTTATCAAAATACGTTTCCTATCAGGTGCAGTGGCGGCTGGTGCCTAAAATGATAGGGGTTTCACCACTTTTACTGCATTATGATATTGTGACGTATGCAGAGATTGTCGCGCATACGTCTCTCTGGTCACCTAGATTTGAGATGGCGGTTAAAGCTTGGGTGGGGGAATTAGAAGTTTTAGGTGGGGATAGTTTGGTTAGCGTCCCCGACGCTTTAGGAAGCGTGGCTTGGGACAGAGAGTCAGTGAGTTGTAGCCAACCAGTACAGACGTGCAGTCGCCCTCTCCGTGCAGGAATGCATGGTGGCCTCGCCCGACAGGTATGGACTTAAGAATGTGGGGTAAAGTATCTTGTTTTATCTAATAAACTCTCTGTCATCTATATCTTCCTTGTATTATTTATGATAGTGTAAAGTTCCTTCTTCCTATTTTGAGCCATGTAAGTATCCTTTTGCCAGTGTTTAATAATATTTCTGTAATTTCACTTTAGCTGCGTCCCTAGTCGTAGCCTCGCCATGTTACAATTTTATTAATTTTCCGGTACCTTCAAGCGAGTCGCCTACCTCCCATTGAGCATTAGATAAGAGGCTACGACAATATTTACCTTTCCAAATGATTTTATTTTCTAAATTATTTCAAATATACTGTAGTTCTAAAATTACCTTAAAATGATCTTGAGGACGTTGATGGGTGAATCTCCTGTAGAGGTATGTTTATAGAGAAAGTTCATTCTCATTTCCTTTTCGTGGCAAATCTGTCTATGACTCTCTCGTTGAAATCTGGAAGCTTTTGGATCATTTCGTTTCCAATGGATAGCAAGGCAAGAGCAGACAGCCTATCTTCATCCATGGTGCTTCTAAGAAACGTTTTGATCCGCTTCAAAGTGGAGAAACACCTCTCTGCTTCAAACGTTGTCATTGGGATAGTAGCTACCAATTTCAACAATTTTCTAACCTCTCCAAAGGGTTCTTGAAGGTTATTTACAATTAAAAACTTGAGAAGTGCTATTGAACTTTTCATTTCTTTAAAATCATCTCGAGAATAAATGATGTGCAGTTCTGTCTTTAACTTAGATTAATTTTAAAAATGGATAAGACTGCACAGCAGCAGAAAGCATTTTTTCAGGAGATTTATTCTTCAGTGAAAGGAAGAAATGCTGGTCAAGTAAATTAGAGGCCAATAGGTGACTGGAGAATTCAAACCTTTGTTTGCTCTGCTGAAATATTATGTCACATACCTCCTTTGCTGCTACATTCCTTGTTATATACACATCTTCGCATCTTCTTTTTGTTACACTTGGTTCTTTCTCAATTATGATGTTATCAACGTTGTCTCTAATTTTCAAAATTTCATATTCGAATAATGCTATTGCTTTCTTTATTGATACAGGATCAGTGGTGCGCTTTTGTAATTGATTGTACAAGATATCCACGTGGGGCATTATTTTATAAAGTACCTCTAACCAAAAGGAAACTTTTGGCTGTTGCAGTTTCAGCCTTAGTCCATAAGCTTGATTCACAGTTGTTGTCTGGTTGCTGGTGTCTTCAATTTGTTGGAGACATTCCAGAATGTCGTCTTTATTTTCATGAGCTGTAAGAACCGTTCTGGATTTCAAGTTCCATCTTGTGGCTGATCCCTGAGGGACTTTTCGCTTCACAATTGCATCTAAAACAGCCACTCTTTGAGGTGAATGAGAGAACAATATTGGAATCTCTGCAATAGTATTGAAAAACAGTTTTACTTGTTTATTTTGACTGGTGGCTTAGGCAAGAATCAAGTTCAATTGGTGAGCATAACAGTGCACTTAATACGCGAAATGATACTCTTCTCTTACGATTGTTTGTACTCCTGCGTGTTGGCCGCGCATGACAGTGGCGCCATCATGACTTTGAGGTGTTGTTTTTTTTTCTGTTGTTGTACAACATCGGCAAGGACATTTTTAATGCAAGCTACTAAGGAGGAAGCGTCGCTACCAGGTGGATTTAAAAATGTCCAAAATCTTTCAACAGGCTCTACAATAGATAACAGATAACGAAATACTAAAACCAATTGAAATTTAAAGATACATCAGAATTTTCATCTGCTATCACAGACACGAAATCTGCCTTGGCTATTTCAGCATTAATTTCCTCATGGCACACATATAACATACCCTCTAGCAAATAATTTTGTATATCTTTGGATGTGCCCTTAAAGACTGTAGCACTGTTCATGTGCACTTTTACAACTGCATCTATAGCTGAAGTAAAGTTCATTAGCCCTCTGAATATTCCAGGATTGTTAGATTCTGCTGTTTCATCATGTCCACGTAAGGCAAGTTCAAACTCTCCGCAGAACTTAATACAATCAATTATTTTCGAAAGAACATAGCGATTTTCCATTACGTTGCCATTGTGCCATTCTATGTTCTGATACCTGAGTAAACTGTTGCCTAATTTACGTTTTTCCAAGGACTGATAAAGCTAAATAGGCATTCTTATGTGCAACAGATTCCTAGTGCT
The DNA here is from genome assembly GCA_030765065.1 of Deroplatys truncata. Lineage (NCBI taxonomy): Eukaryota > Metazoa > Arthropoda > Insecta > Mantodea > Mantidae > Deroplatys > Deroplatys truncata. Next base: position 186,789,370 of record CM060986.1, on the reverse strand, counting down.
TCTTAATTTTCTGTGTTAGATGACTTAGATCAGACACGCCATGGCATTGTTTCCCCTTACCCCTCCCTGCCGCAAGAAACATCTATAAACTTATTCTCGGAGGTTCAGAAGAGAGATTGAACCTGGGAAGCGCGTTGGAACGTATGCACGCTATCTCAAAGACTTGAACGTGTTTTATACAATAGAATAATTTAAAAAATGCGTATAAAATGAGCTAATACGAGAAAGAACGAAGAATGAGTTATGTAAATTATAAGTTTATATATTTTAAAATGCAATATTTTTTCCGGGGGTTCACTGAACCATTGAACACATAGGACGCGCCGCGCCTGTCCAGGTGTTAAACTAATTATATCTTATATGTAGTAAAGTCTTCCTTTCCCACAGTGGGTACAAAAAAGGCTGCTATCTCACGCATTACAAGAGATTGAGTTAAGTAGTGTAGAAGCGATAGAATAAAATGGCAAATACAGTAGCATTTTCAAAAATGCATTCAAAATATAAGTAGTGTGCCTGTAATGATAAAAAGTATATCGAATAAGGGCAACACGTTGTAAATCAGAGATCCTAGGTGGTGACAATTGTAATCTTGTAAAATATTGTTGAGCAGTCTTTGTTGTATAAATCTGTAATATTGAAAATCTCGATATAGTAATATTTTGTGAATACATTCACTGTTTCTCACATTCAGCAAGTAATATCGCCCTAAAACTTTGTTCGGTATATTGATTGAGTTTTATTTATGGACGCTCTTTAACTACTATGGTCCTTAGCGTCCCATTCCATATTGGGCGTGAAAGAGCGGTAATTTTACTCAGAGGCCTCTTTATCAGGCTTGAGGTTCTTTTGCGTGCCGTAAATCTACGACACGGGACCACCGGTTTACTTCCCTTACGAATGACGCCCGAAAAAAGTCCATCACCCTCCGCCGGGTTTGAACCCGCGACCTTGGGAACTAGAGGCTAGCACGGTACCACTAGTCCACGGAGGACGACACGAACAATGGTACTTTATAAAACTCCAAGTTGCAAAAGGAAAAAATGCAAGTCAGTGCTTTAGAACATTGTAAGAAGCTCTCCTGGGAGTCTTATCCAACTACTGCAAGATGATGGAAGCTTTCCGCCAAGGAAGAAGGAATGTCAACACAGAGCACGTGCTAGTATACCCGTTACTGCAACAGACAATCTGCAGGTTCTGACTGTAAGGGCCTTATTTGAAGATGACAGACGCTGGACATGTGCGGAGATTTCCAGGGAACTTGGTATTGCAGCGTCGACTGTCCGTGCCATTTTAAGAAAAAAAGCAGGAAATGTAAAAGGTTTGTCCCCACTGGATTCCGCACACTAACTCAAATTGAAAAGTGGCAACGAATGGAGACAGCAAGAATACATTAGGAGCGATATGAACACGAAGGTGAGGCCCTTCTTCGTCGCGTTAGCACAATGGATGAGACGTGGAGACGTTCGTGTACATCTGAGCTGAAACGAAAATCAAGCGAATGGCGACATACAGAATCACCACGCCCAAAAGATGCCGAGCATTGCAGGATCCTTCGAAACTGATGATTCCTGTGTGTTATGATTATGAAGGTATAATCTTAGTACATACTCTACCTCATGGTATAAGAGTAAATGAAGACTACTACTTGCATTAGTTGGAATATCATTTGCGCCCAGCATGACGTTCGTAAACCATCTCAAGCCATTGAGATTTATATTGTGTTACATGATAATGCTCGTTGTCATGTAGCCGCAAAAAGTGTCGCAGTAATCGGATCGTGTTATCTTATTTGCTGGGCGCCTGGTATTGTTTTATTATTTTAAGATTTGGGTGCTTTGTCCTCCGGCTAGCTATTATTACTCAGTCGAGCAAATATCTCTGAGCAGGGCGTGTAAACGGAAAGGAGTTGTTACTAAAAGATAACACTCATAAAAGAATTTATTTTCACACCTTTATTGCCGCCACTCTTAATTAATAGTTCACATCTTTTATCTTTATACACGCATGACTGAAATTGTTATATTTCCGAATGTAATTACTGTCGTATTAGTTGGCGCGTACTTCATATTTTGTAACTAACTTTACGACGCGAGAGATTCTTCCAAACTGTATGATGTGCGCTTCACGATAGATTCTTCAAGACTGCGCGAAGTGTACCTCGTGAATGATTCCATAGAACTGCGTGAAACATGCTTATAGCTCGAGAATATATACTCTTTCACCTCGAAATGCCTAAGCATTATAATAGAGCTACTATTGGTTACCAAATCGCGCCAACATTAGCGTCTGTTTTGTCAGCCAATCACAATTACTAACACATATGTTCAAGGGAAGATATTCCCTCCATTTCTAAAGAAAGGCATGCTACCCTGACGTCATTTGTTTGTCTCTTCTTAGTGATAAACAACTCACCCCCTCGGTTCATTGTTACCCACTCCTATTGTCAGTTTCAGTGAGGCCGTGTAAACGTATTTCCTAACAATACTTATGCCTAACAAATATCTAAAATCATTGTCATGCAATGATGTTAATTTACACTACAATCACTCTGGCATTCACAGTGTTGTGATATAAAATACTGCCTCATAAGGAGGAATTTATTTATAAGGTGGAACTGGGAAGTATTCAAACATCCATCAAATTCACCAGAAATGAGCCCTTGTGACTATGACTTATTCTCAAAGATCAAAGAACCTCTACGAGGCATTCGATTTCAATCAAGAGTTGACATCCAGAGCTCTAGATCGATCAGTGTGAGAGATATCCAGAAATGGTGCTGCAGATGGAGTGCGCCGTCGTCCAAGGACTTGGTAATGTATTGTTTGCCTGACAGGAGACTATAAACGAAGTTATTAATGTCAAAGTAACCTAAATAATTTTTATGATGTTATAACAGTGTTGCCATTACTTTTCGAATGTCCTAGTATATACCAGGTGGCCTATACAAGCCTTTTTTCGTTTTAGTTATTTATTCTGTTAATGTGGATGCAGAAAGATTTGTCTAAGCAGAAAGGGACTCCATCCGACAGAGAGGAGACATTGCTAAAAGTAAGACCAGAACTTAAAAACAAACGCATAATTACTATGACTGGCCCCTTAGCTCAGTCGCTGGAACACGTACTTGATCTGTGGTGGGTGCTGGGCTCGATTCCCAGGTAGGCTCGAGAAAGGTTTCTGTACAAGAGCGTATCACGGCATGCCCAGGGTCTAGTGTTTGTATGTGTGTTTTTCGATTATTTAATAACCAGTTCGTCCATTTAACAATAATTCAGAATTAACCCTGATAAAAGCCATGAGCTGCGTGACATGACATAAATTATCTGACAGCTGATTTACAATCACCACAAATGGCACAAGTTGGTGCTTTAAAGTTCAGAATATTAAGTAAATGCTGTTATTTCTTTGATTATAATTAATAATAAACAATATAATCAATATAATTATATGATATTTATGTTCCCTTAAAGCTATGTTAGACTTGCAGTATATCTATTAGTGCATATTTCATAATAACTATGTTCAAATAATTCATACCTCTTGGATGCATTGATGTAAGGACCTCTCAGTATTAGCATGGACACGTCTTAACTTTTCTGCAGATACTGAAGAGCAGGTATGCCTTATTCTTTCTTTTAAAATATTAGGATTTTCTGGTTCCGTTTCGTAAATCCTGGTCTTGATGTATCCCCATAAAAAATTGCGTGAAACTCCTTAGGTTCTAGCATTTGTTGACGATTTTATTATTTCAAGATTAGGAAATGGTTATGTGGAATTTGAATGAAGAATATCTCTCTTAATTAAATGAAATATCTCTTTTATTCAATGAGTTCCATTAATTCATACTCTAAGAAAGAAATTGTGGGTCTATAATAGGTGAAGTGTTGATTCCCCTTCTCTTTCTTCTCAACTGGCGATTGGAATCTGAGAAGGGGAAGCGTTTCACTTTTCGTCTGATCCAGGCTAATTTGCTCCACTACGCCTAAACAAGTTTCACTTCAAAAAAAATCCAAAGCAGATAAACAGGCCCCGGAATACAACCATCACGACCTATCCAACCGCGGGCTACACTTGGTTGAGATATTCTTCAACTCCTATAAAATAATGGAATGGTACACCATCGTGCTGAAACCAGTGATTTAACCCAAAAAGGATGGTTCTGCAGATTCAGCTTATTCTGTTGTAATTGCAAATAAAGCTGACCAGCAAACCTAGGAACTAAATAAACTGGTCCAATTATGTCTACTAGAATGCCAAAGCATGCATTAACATCCCAGTGAGCCTGCTTGAATATAGTCGTGACCCGTGAGAATTTTCAGTAGCCCAGTAATGGACACTACGGGGTGGATCATTTAAATTGAGACTGTACAATATCTCCAAAACTAAGCTTTGTATAAAGACTGCCTTGAATAAAAGCTGCTTGATATTAGGGGAGGAAGTAAATGCCATTAGTCGTGTTTTATTTGGAGGACGTTGTGACGGTCATTTGAGAGTCAAATTATTTTTTTTTAAAATGGGAACCTACCTTTTTTATATTGTTTTTCTCGCCGCTCACAAAAACTAAATAACATTTGTATAAAGCACTTTACAATTGTTCTTACACCAACGTAAATAACAACGAAAATTCTGAATGACTGTGTATTACGGTGCAATGAATGGTTGAACTATCAATAAATGGTCATATGAGGATCAAATTAGGTTTCGCAATTAGGAACCAACAGTTTTTTCTTGTTTCCTTGTTCCTCATCACAAAATAAACACCTTTTATACACCATTTTGTAATGAGAAAACAACATTCAAAATGTAGGTTCCCATTGAAAAAAATCTGATGTGTTACACTCACATGACATTCTCTACTCTTGTACAAACTATTTCTACAAACGCTTATTCTCCATATGCTTCATGTTAATCGAGATATCGAGATGTTAATCTTATTGCTAATTTTCTTGTAGATGCAAGGAGAATTGCTATGCTTTAAGCGATAGTCAAATATTTTAAGAGGTGGTTGCTATGTGGAGTATTCCATTCTCTTTGCATTACCAGGACAAAAAAATCTGCTGTGTTACACTCACATGACTTTCTCTACCCTTGTACAAAATGTTTTTAAAAACTCTTATTCTCCATCTATTTCATATTAATCCAGATAAACATTTGCAGAAACGATATTTTGACAGGCAAAGAGAATTACATTTTACACATAGCGACCAGTTCTAAAATATTTGACTATCGGTTAAGGCGTACTATGTTCCCCTTGTTTTGTTTTTGCAAGGGCACTATAGAAATACAGTAGCCTTTAAGCATAGACATATCTCTTAATAGCTGGTTGCTATTCTCTTTGCCACAGATTAATACTCTTTGAATATCCAAGACAAAAAAAATGAATAACGAATTCCCATTTGAGAAAATAAGTATTGAAAAATTTAAGGGAATAACAAGCAATATCTCGAAAATAGTTCAGTCAACAAAAAAATGTATATGACATAAATTGTGTATTTTAACGCGATCTACAATTTTTGTGTTGTAAACTTTTGTCCATCTCTTATGGTTTACCAGTTATACAAAGGTCGTTCAGAATGAAGAATACTTTTGGAGACATTACCAGAAAATTCGAGATATACATTTTATTTGTCATAAAAATATCTTAAACATATGGTATTTTAATCAAAAACGTTAGAGCCATTTTTAAGAAAATTAAAATTTTCGAAAACTGTTCCATGTAAAGGGTAGTCTGGGGTGGGGGAATTTTTTTGAAAACCTTCGTGTCGCATCTCGGGAAGATACTGAACCTAAATACCAAGTTTTGTGTTTATCCGAATGTTCACATGTTTCCAAAAAAAGCTTCTTTTTTGGATTCAGTGTGTCTCAAAACATATATTTCCGGTGAAATCTCTGTATAGAACTTTTGGTTGGAATACAATACTTCATCTACTTTCTATACGTAGTAGAGAAAGTAAAAATTAAATATATAACATAATATATTAAATATATATTAAATCATAACATCCTCCAAACAAAACACAACTAATGGCATGTACTTTCCCCCATAATATCAAGTAACTTTTATTCAAGATACTTCTTTCTGCAACGCTCAATTTTGGAGATATTGTCTCAACTAAAATTGTAAACCCTGTATAATATGTGTTTATATTATTGCCATTGGTGAAATAATATTCAGCTTCCCATACAACCTGCCTGATGAAATCTGCATTTTCGTTTACTTTATTTAAGAACTTTCTTCAAAAAGATGTCCTATATTGGAAATCGTTCCCATGCAGCTGTTGGTGTAAATTTAGCTTATAGGAATGCCATTTTAGTTCCTTAAATCCGTGTATTGAAATCCTATTGAAACTAGGAAGTAAACACATGCAGAGAACAGCACTAGTCAGTAGCCTTATGCGTGTGCAGTACTTCCCCCTTGAATAGAAGTGACGTGACAATCCTTTTTGCACTAATGCATACGAGAAACATAATACTGCAGAGAACAGCTTGCGTGGCCCGCCTGGTGTAATACATACCAGTATATCAGATAAAACAGCAAATATAACTTAATAAGAGAGTGCACAATTTTTTCTTGGCAATTTTCGCCATTCAGTCTCCGTTTAAGGAGAACTTTTATAAAAATGCACATTCTACTTACATATGCCGATACCGTATATTTCTCAATTAAATTTCATGTTCTTCAGTTCATGTTCTTTATCCTAGGCCATGCTGTGTTTTTATGCAAATGCAACCACCTAAGTTTGATGTGATAAAATTAATAAACTGCTTTTCTTACAACGTTTTATTGCTTTATAAAACTATATTTGCAAGCCTAAATTAAAAAATCTGATGTGTTACACTCACATGAATTTCTCTACTCTTGTACAAACTATTTTTACAAAGGCTTATTCTCCATATGCTTCATGTTAATCGAGATATCGAGATGTCAATCTTATTGCTAATTTTCAGGTACAAGGGGAATATGGTAGGTTTTAAGCGATAGTTAAATGTTTTAACCGCTGGTTGATATGTGGCGCATTCCATTCTCTTTGCATGTCCAGGACATAAGAAAATGAATAACGAATTTGAGAAAAAGTATAAGTATTGGAAAATTTAAGGGAATAACAAGCAATATCTCGAAAAAGGCTCACTCAACAAAAAAAATGTATATGACATAAGTTGTGTATTTTAAAGCGATCTACATTTTTTATGTAGTAAAATTTTCTCAAAATTTGAATACTCACAATGAAGAATACTTTTGGAGACATTGCGAGAAAATTCGAGTTATACATTTCATCAGTCATGAAAATATCTTAAACATATGATACTTTAATCAAAATCGCTTGAACCATTTTTAAGGAAGTTAAAATTTTCGAAAAGTGTTCCATGTAAAGGGTAATCTGGGTTAGGGGATTTTCTTGAAAACCTTCGTGTCGCATCTCTGGAAGATACTGAACCTAAATACCAAGTTTGTTGTTTATCTGACTGTTCGTTTCTGAGTTATGCTGTTCACAGACACACAGGCACACACGGACATGTTTCCAAAAATGCTTTTTTTGGTTTCAGGTGCCTCAAAACGAATATTTCCGGTGAAATCTCGGTATCGAATTTTTGGGTGGAATACAATACTTCCCCTACTTACTATACGTAGTAGAGAAAGTAAAAAAAGTGTATAAAAGCAATGTTGCTAAACTGAAGAAACATAATAGGTACGAATTTGTTGGGGAGAGTAAGGTTTCCGTGTAAAGTATTATATTTTTTTTTTTAAATTCAATAAAAATGAGTTGTGATAAATTGTTTTAGAAACGAAATAAAAGCTAATTAAACCATACAGAAGGGATTTAACGTTATTCTTCTGTATTGTAAAGCAGTATTGGAGGTTTTAATAATAATAATAATAGTAATAATAATAATAATAATAATAATAATAATAATGTCACCAAAATTTGGACACTTTTCACGGCCTTTAGCCATGCTGAGTGTTGGTTGTCTACATGAATATCATAGACTTATTCAAAAATAATTTAGAGATTAAAAACAAGTCATGCTATTCTGATCAGTATTCCTTGAAGCGATCATTTCTTTCCTTCTTACTTCTTCTACCACGAACATTATCGATGTTTCACATGAAATACATGTTTTGAGGCCCCATGAATCCAAAAAGAGGCATGTTTAGAAAAAGGCCCGCGCACGCGCGCGTGTGTGTGTATGTGAACAGCAGAACTCAAACACCAAAAGACGGATAGACACCAAATTGGTAATTATGTTTAGTATCTTGCAAGGATTTTCCCCCATCCCAAACCACCCTTTACATGGAAGGTTTTTTGAAATGTTTGATTTTCTATAATATCGCTAAAACAATTTTGATTAAAATAAAATATATTAATGATTTTTCATAACAAATAAAATGCATTTATTCAATTTTTGGGAACAGCCTTTGAACTCTGCTTCATTCGGAAGGAATTTTGTATAATCTTGTATAACTAGCAAACGTTAAGCGATAGAAGAGAACATACTACACAAGAAATATAGATGTTTTTAAAACACATAATTTATTTCAAATAAGTTTTTTGTGGCATTAGTCATTTCCGAGATATCCGTTATTAATGGTTTGAATAGTTCTTATTCCTGTCGATTTTCATTTGTATCTTGCTATATTATGGAAGGAGTTTTAAGGTCAGCGTATAGCGTACACAAATATTTGATTGTCGCTGTTCCCTTTGTACCTATAATGAAATGTGCTATGCAGCTATTTCCGTTTATATGGATTAAAATGAAGTAGACAGGATGATAAACTTTCGTAAGAATAATTTGTGTACCACTAATAAGATACGGAGGGTAGAGAAAGTAATGTGTATGTAACACATATTTTTCTGGGTTTCCTGTCTATGTTGGCATCATAAAATTACACGTGTGTTATTTACAGAGTAGTTTTTATTAAACGGAACTTCGAGTTATTCATATTCAAATGTTCATTACTACCCCACTTTCACTTCTCACCTATAATTGCCCTTTGTTCATGGGTTCGTGTTTTTACTTTCTCTACTACGTATAGTAAGTAGGGGAAGTATTGTATTCCACCCAAAAATTCGATACCGAGATTTCACCGGAAATATATGTTTTGAGACCCGCTGAATCCAAAAATAAGCATTTTTGGAAACATGTCGTGTGTGCGTTTGTGTTTGTGTATCTGTGTGTGAACAGCATAACTCAGAAACGAACAGTCGGATAAACATCAAACTTGATATTGCGGCGATCACCTCCTCATCCGTTGCTGTAGCTTACCTTGATGCTTCTCCCGTTGCTTCCAGAAGTTCTCAGCGTGTTGGTTCTTCAATTTATCCTCGGCTAGCTGCAGTAATTTTCCTTAAATTATATGGGAGCATGGACTTATCCTCGGTAAAGGAAAACGTAGATCTCGGGTGATGATATAGGAAGACATAGACTTGCTTTGTTTATGAAAAGATGACACTGCCGTTTCTTTTTATTTAATTAACACTCGTAGTATACAAAACTGGTATTGCCGCTGTAAAATACTGTCCACCGCTGTTAAACTATGGCGTGGATATGGCACGAAATATAACTATTCTTATTGTCGCTTTCAGAGTAGCGGATCTTAGGTGTGTTGCTAAAACTATTTTGATTCCCTGTTTTGGCGCGATATCTCACACATCCTGCAGCATCTCTCCCTGACCACACATTACGAAAACTCTCGAATAAAATGCAATACTAAGCTGACATGACAAATTTGACTTGATTCCCTTTTTGGCGCGATATCTCACACATCCTGCAGCATCTCTCCCTGACCACACATGACATAAACTGTCGAATAAAATGCAATACTAAGCTGACATTACAAAGCTGACTTGATTCCCTTCTTGGCGCGATATCTCACGCATCCTGCAGCATCTCTCCCTGACCACACATGACATGAACTGTCGAATAAAATGCAATACTAAGCTGACATTACAAAGCTGACTTGATTCCCTTCTTGGCGCGATATCTCACGCATCCTGCAGCATCTCTCCCTGACCACACATGACATGAACTGTCCCGAATTTTCCCCAAACAGATCCTTTTATAGTCTCAGGCTCCTGAGGCTGCTTCCTTTCCTATTGGTACATTTTTAGCGCGACTCGACGCGTCTAACTATTTCGAATAAACTTCCAGGGATTTCATTGGTCCAATTTTAATATAAATCGCGGCTTTTCCTACATGTACCGTTAGATTGTCCTTCTCACTCACTTGGTCACGGCGAATTATCAAATAATGGGACAAAGGCTCTACACCCTCGCTGTAGGAATAATAGCACTGCGACCGAAGAGAGGTAATAAAACTAGGTTTGCTGCCTTCGAAAGCACTATTCCTGTAGCTAAAACATTCCCTCGTGGACAGTATTTTAACATAGCGCTTAAAGTATTTACATTAAACCATTTATAACTCTACTAATATTGGTAACCTAGATAGATACATAATGTTAAATCACCCTTCTTAAAATATACAAACAGTATGAGAAAAAGATATTTACATAGTACGATTTAACATCAATAAAAGTTAATTAATAAATTGTCTAGAATTACTGTTTTCGGGCCCGGCCTAGAGTTGCCGTTTCAAATTGCCCTGTTCTGGAAAAGAATAAATTTTTCAGCACTTGATACAATTTTCTTTTCCAGAATAATTCCTCTGATTATGGCCTTTGTAGGTTTGTTTTGTTGACAGAGACCCTTCGCTATACCTGTTTCTTCACAAGGGTTCTGCCACACCAGTGGTGTTTATATTTGGGTCATTCACTCTACATTTGTTATGGTTGATCCCCTCTCACCATTTAAAAACAGGTTTCCGAGAGACATTCTTACACAATACATTTCGCGCACACGAATAACTTGTAACGCAAACAAATACTCTAATACCCAAATTAAGTTCTAGAACTTAAATCTATTTACATACGTATTGGTACATAATTATTATGCATTTATTTATTTCTTTACATCCTTATTTATCGGGTGTATTACCTTTACTATTTGTTCATAGGGTTGCTACCTCATTTTGAGTAAAACTAACCTGATTCTTTTCATTACGTTCTTCACCCTTCTCATTCTCTAAACATTTGTATGGTTTGAGCAACTGTTTATGATATCTCCCTACGATCTTGGAATTCTTTATTTCTTGTAACTCATATGTATCCGAGCCAAAAATGTTAATCACCCTGTATGGACCTTTAAATAAATTTTCCATTCTATGATACCTCTTTTTTTTATAATTAATAAAACTAATTTATATGTTTAAAGAAAACTGTCAGCCTATTGCTAGCATACCAACCAATTAATAATTTACAACTATTGCTAAATATAAAAAAAAATAACAAATATTCTGACAATAAAAGCTGTTTCAACCTTAAGACAAACTTATTCAAGCAGAAAGAAACTGAAACATATTAATGGCAAAGGTGTTTCTTGTTCTTCTTCACTATCACTAATGAGCATTTAATACTCAAGTCTCTTTAGTAATGCAAAAAATATTCTGCACAACTGCTTACGATAATTCATTAATTCACATGTGAAAGCTCTCCTTTCCAGGCACTGTAGAATCAGGATCAATGATATTCTGTCTTTCTTTTTTTTTTTTTTTAATTTGAATGCTGGATTTTTTTTTTTTATACCCCTACTAATTCTCCAAGTTCGATCAACCCTTTCTTTCGCTTCCTTGTTTTAAATTCCTGCTTTCTTTTCTGCGCCCTTTTTAACCTTCTTTCAAAAGCTTTCTCTAACGTCTCTTCTCCCGTTAGTGTTTTCGGATCTTTAGTTTCTAGTATCTGTAGTAATTTCCCTTCAAGTGTTTCTATTAATTTCCCCTCTACATTCTTATCTTGTTCACTTAAGTTTCTTTCTAAGTCCTTATTCTGCTTACTTAATTTCCCTTCGAAATCCTTTTTCTGTTCACTCAGTTCTCTTTCTAAGTCCTTACTCTGCTCATTTACGATTCTTTCTAAGTCCTTATTATGCTCATTTGATTTCCCTTCTAGATTCTTATCTTGTTCCCTTACGATTCTTTCTACGTCCTTACTCTGCTCATTTACGATTCTTTCTAAGTATTCATTATTCTCATTTGATTCCCCTTCTAAATTCTTATCTTGTTCACTTACGACTCTTTCTAAGTCATTATTATTCTCATTTGATTCCCCTTCTAAATTCTTATCTTGTTCACTTACGACTCTTTCTAAGCCCTTACTCTGCTTACTTACGATTCTTTCTAAGTCCTTACTCTTCCCCTTTAATTTCCCTTCGAAATTCTTATCTTGTTCATCTATGATTCTTTCTAAGTTCTTACTTTGCTTACTTACGATTCTTTCTAAGTCCATATTATGCTCATTTGATTTACCTTCTAAATTCTTATCTTGTTGACTTAAGTCCTTCCTCTGCTCATTTACTCTGCTTTCTAACTTTTTACCCCGCTCCTCTACTATGCTTTCTAAGTTCTTACTATGTTCACCTAAAATCTTACCCCGTTCATTTAATATGCTTTCTAAGTTTTTACCCCGCTCATCTATGATTCTTTCTAAGTTCTTACTATGTTCACTTAAGATCTTACCTAATTTCCCTTCTAAATTCTTACTTTGTTCGTCTATCTTTGTGCTCAAAAGTTGAAGCAATATTAGCAGCTGGTTTTGACCTGCGTCAATGACCTGCTCAATCGGTGATTGCCTTTCCAGCCTAACTTCTCCCTCTGCCTTACTCATATTTTCTCCATCTGTTGTTATTCTGACAATAGCCTCCCCATCCAGTTCTTTCAAATCTTCCCTTGACCTACTCATGGTTCCGTTAGCAAGTTCTACCTCTCTAGTAATGACTTTACCCCCTCTCAATAACATGTGTTCACAAAACTGAATCACTACTCTGCATGCCTCTTTGTTTGTTTTTGAATAAATGTTCTAACCTGTATTTTTTTCAATGTTAACTGATGCGTTCCGGGTTCGAATCCTGGTGAAGTTCTAGAAGCGATGTTCTCAGCTGTTTTGTTGTCCCACGTAGGTAGACTAGAAGTTCGCGTTGTAATTTTGTTCTGCTGTGCCCCTTTCCTCTGAAGATTCTTCGTCTGTTCGTTGTTTTCTAGTCCTCCGTTTATGTTGGTCTTCCCTTCGAGCTGGTCTTCCCTTCGAGCTCCACGTTATGGCGCCAGTTTGGGGCGATCACCTCCTCATCCGTTGCTGTAGCTTACCTTGATGCTTCTCCCGTTGCTTCCAGAAGTTCTCAGCGTGTTGGTTCTTCAATTTATCCTCGGCTAGCTGCAGTAATTTTCCTTAAATTATATGGGAGCATGGACTTATCCTCGGTAAAGGAAAACGTAGATCTCGGGTGGTGATATAGGAAGACATAGACTTGCTTTGTTTATGAAAAGATGACACTGCCGTTTCTTTTTATTTAATTAACACTCGTAGTATACAAAACTGGTATTGCCGCTGTAAAATACTGTCCACCGCTGTTAAACTATGGCGTGGATATGGCACGAAATATAACTATTCTTATTGTCGCTTTCAGAGTAGCGGATCTTAGGTGTGTTGCTAAAACTATTTTGATTCCCTGTTTTGGCGCGATATCTCACACATCCTGCAGCATCTCTCCCTGACCACACATTACGAAAACTGTCGAATAAAATGCAATACTAAGCTGACATTACAAAGCTGACTTGATTCCCTTCTTGGCGCGATATCTCACGCATCCTGCAGCATCTCTCCCTGACCACACATGACATGAACTGTCGAATAAAATGCAATACTAAGCTGACATTACAAAGCTGACTTGATTCCCTTCTTGGCGCGATATCTCACGCATCCTGCAGCATCTCTCCCTGACCACACATGACATGAACTGTCCCGAATTTTCCCCAAACAGATCCTTTTATAGTCTCAGGCTCCTGAGGCTGCTTCCTTTCCTATTGGTACATTTTTAGCGCGACTCGACGCGTCTAACTATTTCGAATAAACTTCCAGGGATTTCATTGGTCCAATTTTAATATAAATCGCGGCTTTTCCTACATGTACCGTTAGATTGCCCTTCTCACTCACTTGGTCACGGCGAATTATCAAATAATGGGACAAAGGCTCTACACCCTCGCTGTAGGAATAATAGCACTGCGACCGAAGAGAGGTAATAAAACTAGGTTTGCTGCCTTCGAAAGCACTATTCCTGTAGCTAAAACATTCCCTCGTGGACAGTATTTTAACATAGCGCTTAAAGTATTTACATTAAACCATTTATAACTCTACTAATATTGGTAACCTAGATAGATACATAATGTTAAATCACCCTTCTTAAAATATACAAACAGTATGAGAAAAAGATATTTACATAGTACGATTTAACATCAATAAAAGTTAATTAATAAATTGTCTAGAATTACTGTTTTCGGGCCCGGCCTAGAGTTGCCGTTTCAAATTGCCCTGTTCTGGAAAAGAATAAATTTTTCAGCACTTGATACAATTTTCTTTTCCAGAATAATTCCTCTGATTATGGCCTTTGTAGGTTTGTTTTGTTGACAGAGACCCTTCGCTATACCTGTTTCTTCACAAGGGTTCTGCCACACCAGTGGTGTTTATATTTGGGTCATTCACTCTACATTTGTTATGGTTGATCCCCTCTCACCATTTAAAAACAGGTTTCCGAGAGACATTCTTACACAATACATTTCGCGCACACGAATAACTTGTAACGCAAACAAATACTCTAATACCCAAATTAAGTTCTAGAACTTAAATCTATTTACATACGTATTGGTACATAATTATTATGCATTTATTTATTTCTTTACATCCTTATTTATCGGGTGTATTACCTTTACTATTTGTTCATAGGGTTGCTACCTCATTTTGAGTAAAACTAACCTGATTCTTTTCATTACGTTCTTCACCCTTCTCATTCTCTAAACATTTGTATGGTTTGAGCAACTGTTTATGATATCTCCCTACGATCTTGGAATTCTTTATTTCTTGTAACTCATATGTATCCGAGCCAAAAATGTTAATCACCCTGTATGGACCTTTAAATAAATTTTCCATTCTATGATACCTCTTTTTTTTATAATTAATAAAACTAATTTATATGTTTAAAGAAAACTGTCAGCCTATTGCTAGCATACCAACCAATTAATAATTTACAACTATTGCTAAATATAAAAAAAAATAACAAATATTCTGACAATAAAAGCTGTTTCAACCTTAAGACAAACTTATTCAAGCAGAAAGAAACTGAAACATATTAATGGCAAAGGTGTTTCTTGTTCTTCTTCACTATCACTAATGAGCATTTAATACTCAAGTCTCTTTAGTAATGCAAAAAATATTCTGCACAACTGCTTACGATAATTCATTAATTCACATGTGAAAGCTCTCCTTTCCAGGCACTGTAGAATCAGGATCAATGATATTCTGTCTTTCTTTTTTTTTTTTTTTAATTTGAATGCTGGATTTTTTTTTTTTATACCCCTACTAATTCTCCAAGTTCGATCAACCCTTTCTTTCGCTTCCTTGTTTTAAATTCCTGCTTTCTTTTCTGCGCCCTTTTTAACCTTCTTTCAAAAGCTTTCTCTAACGTCTCTTCTCCCGTTAGTGTTTTCGGATCTTTAGTTTCTAGTATCTGTAGTAATTTCCCTTCAAGTGTTTCTATTAATTTCCCCTCTACATTCTTATCTTGTTCACTTAAGTTTCTTTCTAAGTCCTTATTCTGCTTACTTAATTTCCCTTCGAAATCCTTTTTCTGTTCACTCAGTTCTCTTTCTAAGTCCTTACTCTGCTCATTTACGATTCTTTCTAAGTCCTTATTATGCTCATTTGATTTCCCTTCTAGATTCTTATCTTGTTCCCTTACGATTCTTTCTACGTCCTTACTCTGCTCATTTACGATTCTTTCTAAGTATTCATTATTCTCATTTGATTCCCCTTCTAAATTCTTATCTTGTTCACTTACGACTCTTTCTAAGTCATTATTATTCTCATTTGATTCCCCTTCTAAATTCTTATCTTGTTCACTTACGACTCTTTCTAAGCCCTTACTCTGCTTACTTACGATTCTTTCTAAGTCCTTACTCTTCCCCTTTAATTTCCCTTCGAAATTCTTATCTTGTTCATCTATGATTCTTTCTAAGTTCTTACTTTGCTTACTTACGATTCTTTCTAAGTCCATATTATGCTCATTTGATTTACCTTCTAAATTCTTATCTTGTTGACTTAAGTCCTTCCTCTGCTCATTTACTCTGCTTTCTAACTTTTTACCCCGCTCCTCTACTATGCTTTCTAAGTTCTTACTATGTTCACCTAAAATCTTACCCCGTTCATTTAATATGCTTTCTAAGTTTTTACCCCGCTCATCTATGATTCTTTCTAAGTTCTTACTATGTTCACTTAAGATCTTACCTAATTTCCCTTCTAAATTCTTACTTTGTTCGTCTATCTTTGTGCTCAAAAGTTGAAGCAATATTAGCAGCTGGTTTTGACCTGCGTCAATGACCTGCTCAATCGGTGATTGCCTTTCCAGCCTAACTTCTCCCTCTGCCTTACTCATATTTTCTCCATCTGTTGTTATTCTGACAATAGCCTCCCCATCCAGTTCTTTCAAATCTTCCCTTGACCTACTCATGGTTCCGTTAGCAAGTTCTACCTCTCTAGTAATGACTTTACCCCCTCTCAATAACATGTGTTCACAAAACTGAATCACTACTCTGCATGCCTCTTTGTTTGTTTTTGAATAAATGTTCTAACCTGTATTTTTTTCAATGTTAACTGATGCGTTCCGGGTTCGAATCCTGGTGAAGTTCTAGAAGCGATGTTCTCAGCTGTTTTGTTGTCCCACGTAGGTAGACTAGAAGTTCGCGTTGTAATTTTGTTCTGCTGTGCCCCTTTCCTCTGAAGATTCTTCGTCTGTTCGTTGTTTTCTAGTCCTCCGTTTATGTTGGTCTTCCCTTCGAGCTGGTCTTCCCTTCGAGCTCCACGTTATGGCGCCAGTTTGGGGCGATCACCTCCTCATCCGTTGCTGTAGCTTACCTTGATGCTTCTCCCGTTGCTTCCAGAAGTTCTCAGCGTGTTGGTTCTTCAATTTATCCTCGGCTAGCTGCAGTAATTTTCCTTAAATTATATGGGAGCATGGACTTATCCTCGGTAAAGGAAAACGTAGATCTCGGGTGGTGATATAGGAAGACATAGACTTGCTTTGTTTATGAAAAGATGACACTGCCGTTTCTTTTTATTTAATTAACACTCGTAGTATACAAAACTGGTATTGCCGCTGTAAAATACTGTCCACCGCTGTTAAACTATGGCGTGGATATGGCACGAAATATAACTATTCTTATTGTCGCTTTCAGAGTAGCGGATCTTAGGTGTGTTGCTAAAACTATTTTGATTCCCTGTTTTGGCGCGATATCTCACACATCCTGCAGCATCTCTCCCTGACCACACATTACGAAAACTGTCGAATAAAATGCAATACTAAGCTGACATTACAAAGCTGACTTGATTCCCTTCTTGGCGCGATATCTCACGCATCCTGCAGCATCTCTCCCTGACCACACATGACATGAACTGTCGAATAAAATGCAATACTAAGCTGACATTACAAAGCTGACTTGATTCCCTTCTTGGCGCGATATCTCACGCATCCTGCAGCATCTCTCCCTGACCACACATGACATGAACTGTCCCGAATTTTCCCCAAACAGATCCTTTTATAGTCTCAGGCTCCTGAGGCTGCTTCCTTTCCTATTGGTACATTTTTAGCGCGACTCGACGCGTCTAACTATTTCGAATAAACTTCCAGGGATTTCATTGGTCCAATTTTAATATAAATCGCGGCTTTTCCTACATGTACCGTTAGATTGCCCTTCTCACTCACTTGGTCACGGCGAATTATCAAATAATGGGACAAAGGCTCTACACCCTCGCTGTAGGAATAATAGCACTGCGACCGAAGAGAGGTAATAAAACTAGGTTTGCTGCCTTCGAAAGCACTATTCCTGTAGCTAAAACATTCCCTCGTGGACAGTATTTTAACATAGCGCTTAAAGTATTTACATTAAACCATTTATAACTCTACTAATATTGGTAACCTAGATAGATACATAATGTTAAATCACCCTTCTTAAAATATACAAACAGTATGAGAAAAAGATATTTACATAGTACGATTTAACATCAATAAAAGTTAATTAATAAATTGTCTAGAATTACTGTTTTCGGGCCCGGCCTAGAGTTGCCGTTTCAATATTTAGGTTCAGTATCTTCCAGAGATGCGACACAAAGGTTTACAGGAAAATACCCCCACCCCAGATTACCCTTTACATGGAACATTTTTCGAAAATTTTAATTTTTTCAAAAATGGATCTAACGATTTTGATTAAAATATCATATGTTTAAGATATTTTCATGAGAAATGAAATGTATATCTCGAATTTTCTGGGAATATCTCCAAAGTATTCTTCATTGTGAACGACTTTTGCATAACTGGTAAACGAGATAGACAAAATTTTACTACACAAAAAATGTAGATCGCGTTAAAATACACAATTTATGTCATATACATTTTTTTTTTGTTGAGTGAACCATTTTCGAGATATTGCTTTTATTCCCTTAAATTTTCCAATACTTTACTCTTTCTCAAATGGAGATTCGTTTTTCATTTTTGTTTTTGGTAATGCAAAGAGAATGGAATACTCCACATAGCAACCACCTCTTAAAATATTTGACTATCGCTTAAAGCCTACCAATTCCCCTTGATCTACAAGAAAATTAGCAATAAGGTTAACATCGCGATGTCTATTAACATGAAGTATATGTTGAATAAGCCTTTGTAAAAATAGTTTGTACAAGAGTAGAGAATGTCATGTGAGTGTAACACATGAGATTTTTTGCTATAATTTAATTCAAGTCAATTAGAGACTGAATCATAACGGTTCTGTCCCATTAGCTGAAGGGAAATATTACAGGAAACTACCTAGAAGCATTGGCACTTTTTGTGGAGTAGATTGTACCTGTTGGTCGCATGAACTAATTGGCTCAAGCGTAGGCCTTCCCAAAAAAATGTTTTACCTTCTAATGACTTTGTCTATCCACTGCCGTTATTATTTTTTCTGCCACGTGCATAGTAGGTAGAGAAAGTATTGCATTCCGCCCAAAAATTACAGACGAGATTTCACCGGTTCCATGAACCCCAGAATGCATTTTTAGAAAAAGGTCCGTGTGGTGAGTGTGTCTGTGAATCGTATAACTCAAAAACGAAAAGTTGGCTAAATTTGATATTTAAGTTCTGTATCTTCCAAATATGTGACACGAAGAGTTTGAGGAAATCCCCCACCCTCAACTAGACGAAAAAATTTTCGAGATTTTTTATTTTCTCAGAAATGGCTCTAACATTTTGGTTAAAATACACTATACTAAAGATATTCACTTGACTAATAAAATGTATATATACGATTTTCTGGGAATAGCTTTGTGAAGTCCTCTTCATGCGGAAGGAATTTTGTATAATCTTGTTTAATTGGTAAGCGATAGGTGAAAATGCAGTACACAAAATGTTTAGATCTTTTTAACTCGCACAGTTTATTTAAAATATATTTTGTGTCCTATCAGATATTTCATACATATCCGTTACGATTTTTTTGAATTATTCAGTTATGACTGAGAAATCGCGCAACTAGTCAGCCAATAAAAAACTTAGAAGTAAAATAAGGGTTGATCGACTATCATCCCATATAAGCTAAGGACTGGGAGACAAGTTACGCTTCCTGTTAAATTCACTTGCGGTATAAAACTGCGACACTCAACATAAACCTTCCGCTCCAAAACAATAAGAGAAAGATGTGATGTAAAAAATATCGTGTGCACGAGGTAACTACTTTAAAGTGAAAGTACTTGTGTTAATTCACCTGACGTCAAAACTCGAACGTCAGAGAAACAATTCGCGTACATATGTATATATGCGTCGTAAGAAACGAAGAAGTGTAAAGTGTGCGAAGTATTCAAGGAATTGTTATGTAAAAGTGAATAATCTTCAGTCAACAAACTGTGTGCCCGAAATGACTATCCAAATCCTACAAAGTGGAAAATGGTCATTATTATCGCTGTGAGAACCATTGCAATGTGCTATTGCTAAAACATTCACATTTTCATGCGAACTTATCTAAAGTAAACACCAAAATTCAAGTTTGATTAGTGTTTTCAATTCTAGCAAGTCTTATTATAAGGCACACCCTTGAGTTACCTATATCCAGTCTCATACTCAATAATATTTATCAACCGCCAACAGCAGCCGTGGACAAAGAACTTCAAATACAGCAGTTAGAATCTGAAGACACGACCTCGTAACTAGCCGACGACTTAACTAGTAATTACAACTATAACACCTCTATTTAACCAAAACAATAGCCACTCAGTGGTTACTTTGAGGTAGACAAATTTATGTCGTCTAGTTATCCTTCGCCATTTATGCTGCATAATTAATGATAACACTAATCTGCATTTCAAACTTTTTGTCAGATGATTTCTTAAAAGTAGGTGTTCTTGAATAAAGTTTTTATGCTGATTCCAGAAACAACTTCCGCTTTTTTCTATCACATCAGGATTTTACACAAAATAAGAAGTAATGTTTTGACAATTTTAATAATGAGCGTAGAAGAGTATTCAAATACCATTTCACACAAGATAAGTTTTTATTCAAGAAACATTTTAAGAATACTCTCAAAAACTCCCCTAATTTATTTCATGACTACACTTTAACAAAACGAGAAGCCAAGGTGTTTGATTTAATTTTTTTCAAACTTTCTCTTCTTTGACTTTCTTGAAGATCCTTGAAGATGACTGTCCCTCCTCAAAATCCAACAGTAGTCGGCCATCATAGTTTCATTCCATCTCCCCTGGTACCTCCTCTCCATTTCCTTAATATCTTGGTGAAAATGTTCACCCTGCTCTTCACTATAATGTCCCAGATTTTCTGGAAAGTTGTGATATGTGAATGCAGAAAATGCACTTTTACACTCAAGTTACATCCATATTCTTGAAATTTTCCAACATTGTTTCGACAATGGCCTTGTAATTAGGATCTTTGTTATTGCCTAAGAAGTTTTCAGTAATTGATCGGAAGGCGGTCCATGCTTCTATTTCTCTCTCATTCATTGTATTCTCAAAATCTTTATCCTTCATCAATTTCTTTATTTGAGGACCAAAAAATTTCCAACCTTTAATTTGTCTTGTGTAATGAAGGGAAATCTCTTGGAAAGGTACTTGAAGCAGAGTTCATCCTGTGGTGGAGTCCTTACAAATTGCTTCATCAAGCCCAATTGTAATCGTAGTGGCGGAAGCAATATATTTTGTCTCTCTACAAGTGGTTCGTGCAGGATGGTTTTAGTTCCAGGCAACAAGTTTCTCCGCTGTGGCCATACTTTCACACTCCAATGTCTTTGCTTTGCCCGACTGTCCCATTCGCACAGAAAACAAGGCATTTTTGTGAACCCAGCTTGTTGTCCTAATAGTATTCCAATAACTTTGAAATCACCGCAGAAACGTCATTTGTATTCCTCGTATTGGATACATGTTAAAAGTATGTTCATGTTTTCAACTGTCTCTTTCATTTGAGCTGAATGTGCGACAGCAATGGACCCATACACATTCCCATTATGCAGTAACACGCCTTTCAGGCTCCTCTTTGATGAATCTATAAAAAGTCTCCACTGAGTAGGATCATGTTCAATGTCATAAAAGTGCATTAACTCGTTTATGTTATTGCAGTAAACCAAGGATTCGATCTGTAAGAAAAAAGGAACTAGCTCTTGTTCTCTGTGTCTGCACCATGAGTAATGTATTCCTGGTTCCGAAGATTCTTATTTTTAAGACGGGAGCCTAGTAACACTGCAGATTGTTTAGACAAATTCAAATCACGTACTAGATCATTTAGTTCACTCTGAGAGAACAGTTGTGGAGTCACGTCATATTCAGGGCGGTAGACATAATCAGAATCGTCTTCGGTGATTGCATGAGGTTCACTTTCAACACCATCTTCTTCCAAGTTCTCTAAAACAGTTGGAGGAAGAAGAGCAGGCAGATCTTCTCCGTGTGGAACTGGCCTGATGGCTGAAGAAATACTTGGATACACAATGTGTTTCTTATTTATCTAATTGCACCCCTGAACATTAACAAAACGAAATAACAGTCTTTAAGGTGGTCTTTAGGCTCCCTCCACACCATAGGAATTGCAAATGGCATGCATGATTTCTTTCCTTTTATCCACAATCTTAACCGCTCAACACAATAGCGGCAAACTGTCTTTGGAGCCCAGGCCTTGTCTTGGTCTCCAGGTTTCATTTTAAAATAAGCATGGTACACTGTTTTTCACAGTCTGTTATATCAGTTCTCTGCTGAAGGACTGCATAATTTCCACAAATGTAGCACAAAACATTTGGATTGTTCACACACTTGCGTGTATACATAATTTAGGATTTATTACTTCAATCACGATATAGTACTGATAATGCAAGCCTCTGATATTAACAACAATGTCTAAATTACAAATGGCAACCAGCATCTACAGGTGAAACAACTTAAAGGCTTACAAGTCTGTATTCAGAAATTTCCCTCCAAGAAGTGATAAATTTCCCTTCAACAATACTCATCATCCATTGGCTCAACTCCATATTTTTGAAGTGAAATTGTGAAAAAATGTACCGGATAGAAAAAAAAACTAAAAGCAGTTCTGAAATCTGCATAAAAGGGTAAGTTAGAATCACTTATTAGTTTTCAGTCAGCCGGTATCATGCAGACAAGTGTAATAAATAACAACTGACAAGAAAACATTTTAACAACTAAAAGAAAACATCGGGGAGAAATTCATTCAATTTCGGACATTGTACTTTCCTGAGAAGATTAAAAAAAATGTGTGGATAAAAAAAGGACAACATTTCCAACATCTGTCGTCCTCCGTGGTCTACGGGTGCCATGCTAGCCTCCAGTTCCCAAGGTCGTAGGTTGAAACCCGGCGGAGGGTAATGGAGCTTTTTCGGGCGTAAAAATCCTTAGCGTGGCTTCCTTCAGAAGGGAAGTAAAGCCGGTGGTCCCGTGTCGTAGATTTACGGCACGTAAAACCACCTGAAGCCTGATAAAGAGGCCTCTGCCCAATATAGAATGGGACGCTAAGAAGCATAGCAGTTAAAAAGCGTCCATAAATAAAACCCAATTTCAATTTTATATGCAACATCTCTTATGATAAGGTATGCACTTATTATCATTGTAATTGTAACTGTAACTATGAGTAAGAGTAACGGTTGCGGGGATATTATAATTGTTTCGGCGGGAGTCGGAGCTGTAGCCGCCGGCGCGTGAGCAGCCGCGTGTGGCCACAGTGTGAAATAAAAGCAGTGTATAATATTCACTCTGCAGTCCTTTCATTAATTTTCCAGCTGCCGACTGGGCGAATTCACAAACAAGCTACATAGACTGCATTTGGCCACTGCAGACCAAATCAACAACCGTTAAATTAATTCAACGAGGTGTATCACCACAATTTGTTACTGTTCAGTAGGAGGCTGGTTCAGCTGTCCGGTGCATAGGTTTTATGCTGCGCTGACTTGCACTTGTTTACCCTTGCAGAACGTTAATTAAATCTATAGGTTGCTCTGGAAACTTCTGTAAACGTAAAGAGACACGTCACTCTATTGTCTCTACGATTGAAATATAAGCACTCAGTGTTCTAAATCCAATTAATGTTTATATTGCAAGTGAAATTCATTGTGGTTAGCAACAATATCCCTCTCATGTATTTTTGTTTTCTCTACCACGTACCTAGTAAGTAGGGAAGGTATTGCATTCCACCAAAAGTTCGATACCGAGATTTCATCGGAAATACATGTTTTGACACACCCTGAATCTAAATAAAGCATTTTTGGAAACATGTCTGTGTGTGTCTGTGAACAGCATAACTCAAAAACGTAAAGTCGAACAAGTATCAAACTTGGTAATTAAGTTTAGGAGCTTCCAAGTATACGACACGAAGATATTCAAGAAAATCTCCCACCCAAATTAACCTTTCCATGGAAGATCTTTCGAAACATTTTATTTTCTAAAAATGTCTAACGATTTTGATGAAAATACCATATATCAAAGATATTTATATGAAAGTATAATGTGATATAAGCGTTATATAAAAACGAACTACGCAAAAAAGCACATCTCCTTAAAACACACAATTTATTTCAAATAAACTCTTCTGTGGCATAAGCCATTTCGGAGATATCCATTATCAATTTTTCAAATCGTTCATTAATTAGTCATTCTCTTAAAGTCCTGTCAACATTCAGTTGTTTCTCACGATTGTATACAAACAGTGTGAAAGTTTATGGTCAGCATATAGCGTCCACTTCTAAAACACTTGACTATCGAAGTTCTCTTTGTGTCTACAACAAAATGTGTAATGTAGCTATTTATACAAAGATTTATTTGGATTAAAATGTGGTAGATAGAAAAATAAGCTTTAGCAAGAATAATTTGTATAACCATTAATAAACGATAGAGGGTAGGGAAAGCCATTTGAATGTATCACATCAGCTTTTTATAAAAAGGTCCGTGTGTTTGCGCGCGTGTGTGTGTGTGTGTGTGTCTGTATGTCTGTCTGTGAACAGCATAACTCTCAGAAACGGAAGGTAGGATGAATACCAAACTTGGTATGTAGTTTCAATACCTTCCAAAGATGCGATATGAAGATTTTCAAGAAAATCTCCCACCCAAATCTACCCTTTACACAGAACATTTTTCGAAATGTTTGATTTTCTAAAAAAATGGCTGCAATGATTTTGATTAAAATACCACATATTAAAGAAGTTTATATGACAAACAAAATGTGTATCTGTAATTTTCTGGGCATAGCCTGTGATGTCTTCTTTATTAGGATGAAATTTTGTATAATCCTGTATAGCTGGTAACTGTTAAGCGATGGAGGAGAGCGTGCTACACAAACAAAGCAGGTCTGTTTTAAAACACACAGTACATTTTAAATACCTAACCTTTTTTGTGGCATCCACCATTACCGAGATATCCGTTATTAATGCTTCAATTTGTTCAATACTTTTTGATTCTTTTTAATTGCTTCTCGCGATGTCCACGTAGGGGGTGGGGCTTCCGACCCCTTCAGGTGTCGTGGCGCGGGCGCTGCGGACCCCGAGCATTCGTGGTGGTTCTGACGTTACTAGAAGTACGCTGGGCCAAACATCCGTGCTCCACTCACAAGGGCGTTGTTTGGATTGGGTTGGACTCGGTGGCACAGTGTTTGCCGATACACCTGGGAGATTGGGTATGTCTGGGCGGTGGGGTTGTGAAAATCTCACAAAATCCTCCGGTAACGCCCTGGAGAGCCGGTAGACAGTATGCTAGGTTGTGTAGTCCCCACCGAGGTCTCGGTAGTCTTCCCCTTCTTTGCGCGTAAGTGGCGTAATGGGAGGAGGCGGATTTAATTTTCAGGAGCCCATCTTCTGGAAAAGCTCTCGGGGGAGGGAGTCACTCGGATGACGCCGATGTGAGGGAACGAGTATGGAATTTTAAGACCAACATATATTGTCCAGTTCTTAAGGATTTGACTATCACTATTCCTCTTGTATCTATAACAAAACATTTAACGTAGCTATAGCTGCAAAGATTCATCTCCATTAAAAAGAAGTAAATAGAAAAAACATACTTTCGTAAGAATAACTTGCGTACGTGCTAATAAAGATAGAGGTTAGAGATCTCTGATATACCTTAAAATATGCTTCTCTTTAATTGACCCATAAATTCTCTTCAATGCATTTTGAATTAATATAAAAAGGTTTTGCATTTTAGATTCTTAAAGCAGCTAATTCTCACTACTATATATCACTATTGGTTATAAATTCTTAATATTACACTAATTAATATTCATTCTTCTTTGATTTATTACTGTGTACGAAACATGCTTTATTTTCCTCAGTAAGCATTTCATTTATTTCCCATTTTATTAAGTTATTGTTATTTACTATGGGGCCTAGATACTTAAAGGAATTTAAAGATAAAACATTATTTACGATTAGGTCTTGGAACTGGTTTGATTATTTAACACAGTTTAAAATGTTGTATTTTCTACATTTATCCATGATCTCTATTGTGCTGACTATTCCTTTAACTCCTGAAGCGCTTCTGGTTTGAAATAGTTGGGTGTATATGGAATAGAAATAGGCTGCTACATCTCAGATATTTCAGGATCGTAGCATCGTTTCCTGTAGAGATTTTGAAAGATGCCATCCTATGAATGGGGTAGCATGAAAGTGCTGTCAATGCTTGATGCTTACGTAACTGGTGAACGTATCCAATATATTAGGTAGAAAGACGTATTGATGGCCTAGCAAGGGCGGTACCTTTCAGTATCGAACATCATTAGTTGCACATCCTCTCTGTGCTGTTCCAGACAGGAAGCGCCCAGTAATGACATTCATGTTGTCCGTTTGTCCGTCCAATGTTAATGTGTGTATACGTCAATACTGCCTGTCTGTGTTACAGCTAGGAAGATGGGCTTCATGGCCATGTTACTGCATCCTTACGTGAGATAGACAGTAAGCTTAACGATGAATCCGTGAAATATAAGAGGAAATAGTTAAAAATCTGATGTGTCACGTTCATATGACTTCTCCACCCATTAGCAACCATTTTATATACAGGTATAGGGTATGCAATGGAGGGGGACATCTCGCGCACCGCAACCTGCCTTACAATATCCACCGTGAATACTCATTGCTTAGAGCAAGCATCCGCGCCATGTGTTCGCCACCGCCACAAAACATAAAAGTGCACCAGATAGATGACAAGGAAACCAAATGAGTGGAAACTGTGGCGGAGTGCGCGGCAATTGTTTTTCTTCAAATGAGGAAGCGATTGGTTCTCCCCAGAGTACCGCCGCTAGAACACCGGTAGGTTTGAAATGGACCGCACTGTACTAGCGGCAGATTAAATATGTGACAAAACACGCAATGTCCAGTTTTAACAACTGTGTTATGTGGCGGATGAGAATAAGCAAGACCATGTGCATTTTTAACAATTGTGTACCTGTTATTTATTTCAGTGATAAGTCTTATTTTTTATGCACAAGTGTTCGTTTATATCAAACCAAACAGTTATTTCGTTTTACAGCACATGTTTTATAACAATTAAAAGTCAGCTAGATTAAGACAGACTAAATTTCGAAAATTGGCCAAAAATTGAATTTTTAATTACTTTCTCTACTACGTATAGTAAGTAGGGGAAGTATTGTATTCCACCCAAAAATTCCATACTGAGATTTCACCGGAAACACATGTTTTGAGGTCCCCTGAATCCAAAAAGAGCATTTTTGGAAACATGTCCGTGTGTGTCTGTGTCTGTCTGTGTGTGTGTCTGTCTGTGAACATAACTCACAAACGAACAGTCGGATAAACACCAAACTTGGTATTTAGGTTCAGTATCTTCCAGAGGTGCAACACGAAGGTTTTCAAGAAAATCCCCCACCCCAGATTACTCTTTACATGGAAGATTTTTCGAAAAGTTTAATTTTCGCAAAAATGGCTCTAACATTTTGATTAAAATATCATATGTTTAAGACATCTTCACGACAAATAAAATATATATCTTGAATTTTCTGGGAATGTCTCCAAAAGTATTCTTCATTGTGAACGACTTTTGCATAACTGGTAAACCATAAGCTATAGACAAAATTTTACTACACAAAAAATGTAGATCGCGTTAAAATACACAATTTATGTCATATACATTTTTTCTTGAGTGAACTATTTTCCTGAAATTGCTTGTTATTCCCTTAAATTTTTCAGTACTTATTTTCTCAAATGGGAATTCCTTATTCATCTTTTTGTCTTGGATATGCAAAGAGTATTAATCTGTGGCAAAGGGAATGGTGCTGCACCTAGCAACTAGCTACTAAGAGATATTTATGTGATTAAAGGCTACTGTATTTCTGTATTGCCGTTGTAAACATATATTTCCCCTTACATCTACAAGAAAATTAGCAATAAGATAGAGTCTGCAAATGTTTATCTCGATTAACATGAAGTAGATGGAAATAAGCGTTTGTAAAAATAGTTTGTACAAGAGTAGAGAAAGTCATGTGAGTGTAACACATCAGATTTTTTTGGTAAAGTTTTATCAATTGTGGTTTCCTTATTAATTTGTTATATATTTTATCATTGTAAGTACAATACTTATATTTTAAACATATCTTTTAAAAATAGTTGAGCATCTAACATTTTGTACTATGAATTCTGCACCATTTCACAGAAAAATCATTACTCCTGCACTCGTTGAAGTAGAGAGGTAAGCTTTAGCCCATCTTTTAGCGGAATTTGTGTTTTTCAAATTGCTAATAGTATTAAATATGGAAGCTTATACACTATGTGATGAAAAGTATCCGGATACCCCACAAACATACGTTTTTCATCTTAGGTGCATTGTCCTGCTACCTACTGGCTGGTACTCATCCGCGACCTCAGTAGTCATTAGACATCGTAAAACAGCAGAATGGGAGGCTCTGTCGAGCTCAGGTGATTGGGTGTCACTTGTGTCAGAAGACTGTACGCAACATTTCCACACTCCTAAACATCCCTAGGTCCACTGTTTCTGATGTGATAGTGAAGTGGAAACGTGAGGAATATGTACAGCACAAAAGTGTACGGGCCGACCTCGTTCATTGATTGACTGAGATCGCCGACATTTGAGGAGGGTCCTAAAGAGCAATAGGCAGACATCTATCCAGACCATCACACCGGAATTCCAAACTGCATCAGGATCCACTCCAAGTACTATGACAGTTAGGCGTAAGGAGAGAAACCGCAGGGAAACGCCAAACGACGCCTCGGTTGGTGTAAGGAGCGTCAACATTACACGATTGAACAGTGACAAAACGTTGTGTGGAGTGACGAATCACGGCACACAATGTGGCGTTCCGATGGCAGGATGTGGGTATGACGAATGCCCGGTGAACGTATCTGCCAGCGTGTGTAGTGCCAACACTGAAATTCGGAGCAGGTGGTGCTATGGTGTGGTCATGTTTTTCCTGGAGGGCACTTGCACCCCTTGTTGTTTGCATGGTACTATCACAGCGCAGACCTATTTTGATATTTTAAGCACCTTCTTGCTTCCCACTGTTGAAGAGCAATTCGGGGATGGCGATTGCTTCTTTAAACGCGATCGAGCACCTGTTCATACTGCATGAGCTGTGATGGAGTGGTTACACGACAATAAGATCCCTGTAATGGACTGGCGTGCACGGAGTCCTGACTGGAATCCTATAGAACACCTTTCGCATGTTTTGGAACGCCGACTTCGTGCCAGGCCTCAGCGACCTACATCGATCCTCTCCTCAGTTCCTCACTCCGTGAGGAATGGGCTGCCATTCCCCAAGAAACCTTCTAGCACCTGATTGAAAATATGCCTACGAGAGTAAACGCTGTCATCAAGGTTAAGGGTGGGCCAACACCATATTGACTTCCAGCATTACCGATGGAAGGCGCCACGAACTTGTACGTCAGCCAGGTGTCCGTATACTTTTGATCACGTAGTGTATGTTCTTGAGCCATGAGGTTTCTTTCTTAGGAAATATATGCTAGTTTGGTTTCTCCACTTCTGCTTTGGAAATATTTTTTGTGAGTGAGATTTTCTGTTATAAATAACGCGTTTTCTCAGAAGTTATTGAACAGCTAAATTAAATTTTATGGTGATAAAAATAAGCTCAGAGGATGATTATGTGTGTATTTGGTTAATTTGGTTATTTCTTAAAGAAATGATTGGTGAGATAATTTTAACTAGAAGGTGGTATAATTGAGAACAGATTATGTTTATTTAGTAAACAAAGTTATTGTATAAAATTGGATCAGAGAACATAGAAGGCATTAATGTGTAAAAATTTCAGTTTGACATCTTAAATGGCTTCTAAGATGAATTTAGCAGTTACCATAGGGATTTCAATCTCCCCTTAAATATCATGGAATGAAAGCTTAAAATATATTATATATGTCATACATGTTACATTTTCCACTTTAAATAACCAAAATGGTGGATTTTCTAATACATCGTTTACTTGATATAATAAAGTTGTTTGCTTGATTCATAGGTGATCCCTATCCCTATCATGCGAAACTGGCAGATATGCTTCGGTATTGTAATGTTGCCAAATATTGCACTAAAAATCGTTGATTTTTCTGCAAATGCTCGGATGATGACAAAAAGTTATTAAGGACTATTTTGCTATGCTTTGTTACTACTATACGTACTTTAAAGGTGAGCGTATATTTCCCTGCTACCTTGCAAATCACAGTTTCTATTTAACATAAAAGTAGCTGACAAAAACTCAGATTTAATTTTAAAAAGTCTTATATATTTCATTCACATGACTTTCCCTACCCTCTATCGTTTATTAGTGAGTATACAAATTCTAAAAAAAGTTCATTTTCCTACCTATATGATTTCTGGAAATAGCTACATTATACATTCCCTTAAAGATGCGAAGGGAATGGTGATAGTCAAACGTTTTAGATTTAGGCACCATTTGCTGGTCTTAAAATTCCATACTGCTTCAATCAGCGTTAGAAACAGCTGAAAAACAACAGGACTTCAAAATAATAAATATTCAACAGTTCGAGCCATTCATAACGGATATTTCGGAAACGGCTGATGCTAGAAAAAGGTTATTTTAAATAAATAGTGTGTTTTAAGGAGATTTACATTTCTTGTGTGCCGCGTTTTTGTCTATCGCTTAATGTTTACCATTTATACAAGATTATACAAAATTGCTTCCGAATGAAGAGAGCTTCATAGGCTATTTCCGGAAAATTCAAGATGGATACATTTTATTTGTCATGTAAATACGTGGAATTTTAATAAAAATCGTTAGAGATATTCTTTAGAAAGTTAAAAATTTTGACATTTTTGGGGTAAGGAATTTTCTTGAAAATCTTCGTGTCCTGTGGTGTTTATCTGACTTCTTGTTTTTGAGTTATGCTGTTCGCAGACACACACACAGATAATCTTTTTTTTCTAAAACTGCTTTTTTGGATTCAGGGGACCTCAGAACATGTATTTGTGGCAAAATCTGGGTGTCGAATTTTTGGATGGAATGCAATACTTCCTCTACTTAACTATATGAAACAGAGAAAGTAAAAATGTAGATATTGATCCCTAAATTACAAAACCAGGAAGTGTAAAAAAAGTATTTTAGGCTGAGGTACTTAAAGGGAAACCTGCTTCGTAAATACTACTAACTAATGGCCTACGTGAGGTGCTGTGCCCCAATTACTGGACACTTCTCCGTCTGACAAATCCAAACTCCTAAACACAAACATAGCTTCTTTGATATGTATCCATTAAAGATACAGCCTTAAAGCCTCTTCTCCTAGTTCAAATATATTACCACTTTAAAACACATTTTGAGACGTTATATGCCTTAGTATCCTCAAATTAAAGTTTTGTTATCTACCCATGTTTAGGCCACTTTTGTTACTCGTATCTTTTTTCCACATTTTCAAAGATTGAAGCTATTACATTTCAAGTAGGCCGCGGTGTTCTTCAAAAGATTACGCGAAACTCTCGTAGTGGCACGATAAGTAAATCATTTGAATGTTCTTTGCTTCTTTCCCTCTTTGGGCTGAAAAATATTTTACAATTAATATTCCTTTAAAACTTAAAATACTAAATCATTTACCTATAGGGTAACGACGGAAGAGAGTTTCAGCATTGCGACCAAGTTTGGACCTATTGAGCCTACTAAATCCCTGAGGTAAGGACGTACCAAAGGCAGTCAGATCTAAGAGCAGACACAGTCTACCGCGATCCCTTAGGTCTCCAGATTGTGTATCCTGGCAGAACGTCCCTCCACAGGGACACGCACTCTTTGGAGGTACCTATGTAAGGGTAGCAACAGTTTTCTTCTGAAAGAATATCAACTGCGCCTGCAGTAGCATACTAAGAGGCTGATTTGTTACATTCACAATATCTTCACTACTCCCTTTCGTTCATTACTGGCTTTCCAAACTATTCTTACGAAAGCTTAGTTTTCTATCTCCTTCATTTTAATTGAGATAAACGTTTATAGAAATAGCTCAGTTACATTACAAATTTCCTTATACATAGAAAGAGAACAGCTATAGCCAAATGCTTAAGAGCTGGACGGTATATGCTCTCCTTAAAATTCCGTAATGTTTCCATGTAATCGCGAGAAACAACTGAATATAGACAGAAAGCTAAGTGTTGAATAATTTGAACCATTAACACTGGATATCTCGCAAATGGTTGATGCCACATTAAAAGCTATTTGAAATAAATTGTGTGTTTTAAAGAGATCTACACTTCTGTGCAGTACGTATTTACCAATCGCTAACGCCTACCAGTTATACAAGATTATACAGAATTTCTTCCCAAGGAAGTGGATTCACAGACTATTGCCATGAAATTAAAGATTGTACTTGTAATGTAAATATCCTTAATATATGGTATTTCAATCAAAATTGTTAGATAAAATAAAACATTTCGAAAAATGTTCCATGTAAAGGATAGTTGGGGTAGGGGCATTTTGTTGAACATCCTCGTGTTGCATCTTTGAAAAGTACTGACCCTAAATAACAAATTTATATTTGTCCTACTTTTTTACTTTCTCTACTACGTATAGTAAGTAGGGGAAGTATTGCATTCCACCCAAAAATTCGATACCGAGATTTCACCGGAAATACATGTTTTGAGACCTCCTGAATCCAAAAAAAGCATTTTGGAAACATGTCCGTGTGTGTGTCTGTGTGTGTGTGTGTCTGTGTGTGTGTGTGTGTGTGTGTGTGTGTGTGTGTCTGTGAACAGCATAACTCAAAAACGAACAGTCGGATAAGCACCAAACTTTTCCAATACTTCTACTTTTTCTCAAATACGTTATTCATTTTTTAAGTCCTGACATGCAAAGAGAATGGAATGCGCCACATAGCAACCAGCGTTAAAATATTTGACTATCGCTTAAAAGCTACCATATTCCCCTTGCATCTACAAGAAAATTACCAATAAGATTGACATCTCGATATCTCGATTAACATGAAGCATGTAGAGAATAGGCGTTTGTAAAATTAGATTGTACAAGAGTAGAGAAAGTCATGTGAGTGTAACACATCAGATTTTTTTGAGTTATGCTGTTCACAGATACACACACACACAGACACATACACGGACCTTTTTCTAAAAACGCTTTTGTACATTCAGGGGGTATCAAAAGATGTTTTTTCCTGAAATCTCTGTATCGAATTTTTGGGTGGGATGCAACACCCGAAATTTGATTAAAATACAATACGATTACGAATTCATTAAAATTCCGCATATAACAAAATCTCGGTATCGAAATTTTGGCTTGAATGCAATGCCTTCTCCACCTAATGAACATGGTAGAGAAAGTAATCAACTTTGATGAGAATAATTTTAATTACCTCCAATAAACGATTCTGGGTAAATAAAGTCACGTGAATGTAATTTTAGAAGAACGTCAGCATGTGTGTTTGTGAACAGCATTACCCAAAACGAAAATTCGGATCAACACAAAACTTGCTATCTGTATTCAGTAGTTTCGAAGGATGTGACACGAATATTTTCAAGAATATCCCCCTACACCAAACTGCCCTTTACGTGGAAGATGTTGCGAAATTTTTATTTTCTAAAAAGTTGCTCTAAAGATGTTGATTAAAATGTTATACTTGGAAGATATTTACATGAAAAATAAAATGTATGTCTTGAATTTTCTGGGAATAGACCGTGAAGTCCTCTTCATTCGGAAAGAATTTTGTATAAACTTTATAACTGGTAAATGTTAAGCGATAGACGAAAACGCACTGCGCAAAATATATAGGTCCTTTTAGAATACACAATTTATTTCAAATAACTTTTTTGTTGCATATGCACTTCCGAGATATCCGTCAGTAATGCTTTAATTATTCCATAATTAGTCATTCTTTCAAAGTCCTTTCAATTTTCAGTTGTTTGCCGTGATGTCATGGAAAGAGTACGGAATTTTAGGCCTGAGTAGGTATAACCTCTAGTTCTAAAACGTTTGACTTTCGCTATTTCCTTTGTCTTTATAACGATATGTGTAATGTACCTGTTTCTGGAAAGGTTTATCTCGATTAAAATGAAGCAGATAGGAAAACAAAGTTTCGGAAGAATGATTTGTATCCCACTAATAAGCGCTAGAGGGTAGAGAACTCATGTGAATGTAACACACAGGATTTTTGTTAGCTTTAAGCGACCGGCAGCGATTTGTGATGTCAACATTACAACTGTATACATAATCCTTTTCACTTCATGGCTTAGACGTCTATGTCTGTTGAGTCTTCACAATGTTCATTTATACGTATTTATTAAAAAAACACATTTTTTTTGTCAATAAGTAAGAAAAATGCATTTTCAAAGAACAGGAAATTCCGTTTAATGAAGTTCGGATAAACGAGGTTTTTGCGTAAGTCATTCCGCTAGCTTTTTCGGCCATCGCGGGATATCGTGATTCAAAATTTGCACATAACTCCAGTTTTACTCTACATATGAAGCTTATAGGATAGGAACAGGTCGTATGATGTTACAAACCACATTGCTCCGTTTGGTTTCTTGGAGTGGACAGACTGACAGTGTCATCTTTAATGACGAGGAAGCAACAAGCATGTTACACAATTGTGACTAAAATCATTCCTCCAAAAGCAAGATTTGTGCAACCCCTAAACATATATTTCTTTACACAGCATAAAATTATAATCAAAAGACTGAAGAACTGATTAGAATTAAAATATTAGCATGGTATCAAAGCAAAGCCTACACTTTTCGGTTTTTCTAATGAAATAAATGCATTCTGTTCATTCGGTTCACCAATCTTGAACGATGCGCTGTGTACTGGCACTCGCAATGCTACCAATTTTTGTAGCAGTCGGTTTTATCTTTATTTGATACAAAACCTTTTGTAATTTTAATGTTATAATCAATAAAGAAGGTTGGAAAACACGAATACTTAAATTCAGGAATGTTATAATGCTGGGGCCACTTTTACTTTCTCTACTACGTGTTGTAAGTAGGAGAAGTATTGCATTCCACCCAAAAAATTCAATACCAAGATTTCACCGAATATACATGTTTTGAGATTCCCTGAATCCAAATAAAGCATTTCTAGAAACATATTCGTGTGTCGGTCTGTCACTCTGTGAACAGCATAACGCAAAAACGAAAAGTCGGATAATACCAAACTTGGTATTTTAATTAGTATCCTTCAAGGATACGACAAGAAAATTTTTAAGAAAATCCCCGCTCCCTAGACTTCCCTTTACATGTAACACTTTTCGAAAATTTTGATTTTCTAAAAATGGCTGTAACGATTTTGATTAGAATATCTTATTTTTAAGATATTTTCATGACAAAGGAAATGTAGGTATATCTTGAATTTCCTGGAAATGTCCCCAAAAGTCCTCTTCATTCTGAATGACTTTCTCATAATTGGTAAACCATAAGAGATAGACAAAATTTTACTATACCAAAAATCTAGATCTCTCTAGAACACTCAATTGATTCTGCATACATTTGTCTAGTGAACCATTTCCGAGATAATCCTTGTTATTTGTTTGTATTTTCCAATATTTATACTTTTTCTTAATTGGGAATTCGTTATTGGCCTTTTTATATGTCATGGACATGAAAAGAGAATGAAATGCTTCACATAGCAACCAGCTCTTAAAACATTTGACTATCGCTTAAAGCCTTATATTTTCCTTGCATCTACATGAAAACTAGCAATAGACAGTTTCTGCAAATATTTATATCGATTAACATGAAGTAGATGGAGAATAAGCGTTTATAAAAATAGTTTGTAGAAGAGTAGAAAAAGCCATCTCAGTGCATCACATATTTTTCTCTCAACACTTTAAAGCATGAAATGTCCCCAGAGGCTTGATTTAACTTTCCTTACAAAGCAGAAAAGGAATTAAATACCAGGAATTAGAAAATACCTGTTAAATACAAATGTTTGCTTCCTTGCAGCCAAATAAGAAGTAATATATTCTTTAATTTAAATCATTCATTCATTATCTGTTTACCCTCCTCTTATGTAGGACTTACACCCCCAGGACTTACAAGCGGGTGCCTGGGGTCAGAGGCCCGTCGAGGAGCAGACACTCATGGATCAGACAGAGCATCCAGGATGGAAGATCAGCCCGATGCCTGATATGGGATGAAGGAAGTAGATGAAACGAAATGTTGGTGAAATGGATGAAAGGAAAGGTGATGATGGAGCAGTTGGTGGAATGAATAGCGGGGGAAACCGGAGAACCCGGAGAAAACCCGCCCAGACGCCGCTTCGTCCACCACATGCAGGTCCCTGGGATTGAACCCGGGCCGCCTCGGTGGGAGGCGAGCGGTCTAACCACCCGGCCACGGCGCCGCCAGCAATTTAAATCAGTTTACATGTAATAACTTGGCATTATTACATTTAACATTTCGTTATAAAACATTAGTCTCTCTTACACTGGTAACTTACGATAAAGAAAATTTACAATTGTTCTTTAAAGCAAATATTCTTATTCTATCCCGGAAAGTGTGGCAGTAATTTGTATCCCAATAATATAAATGCCAGAGTGATTGTAGTGTAAATAAGCATTATTGCATGACATTGATTTGAGCTGTTTGTTAATTATATGCATTGTTAGGAAATAAG
The DNA here is from genome assembly GCA_030765065.1 of Deroplatys truncata. Lineage (NCBI taxonomy): Eukaryota > Metazoa > Arthropoda > Insecta > Mantodea > Mantidae > Deroplatys > Deroplatys truncata. The sequence continues at coordinate 186,752,669 of CM060986.1, read as the reverse complement.
TTTACACGACGTCACTGAAACTGACAATAAAAATGCATATTCATATTACAATCATTATTTACATTTAAGTAATTTGTGATACAAATTACTGCATCAAATGGATGAAAGAAAAGGTGATGATGGAGCAGTTGGTGGAATGAATAGCGGGGGAAACCGGAGAACCCGGAGAAAACCCGCCAGACGCCGCTTCGTCCACCACATGCAGGTTGTAGTATCATTATTGTTTACGTAATATGTTTTTACGTAAATTATTAGAACTTGAAGATCTTATATTGTGCTGCTTTTGTTTTGTTTGGTTACATAATTTTTAACTGCCCCACGTATGGGTAGCCAATTTGTTACGGTTTAATGTTGTATTTGTTTAACATTATTGTAGCCCCACGTTGTGGTAGCCAATTTGCGACGGTATTACTTACAAATGTTTGTTTACATCAGTGTTGAAGCCATCTTGTGACGTCATTCATTTGTTCGGTTTGTAGCTCCATCTTGTGTTTGCAATTTGCATCAGTGTTAGTGTTCGAAAGAATTTTAAGTTTTGTTTGCTGTCCTCCGGCTAGCTATTATCTCTCGGTCGAACATGTCTCTTAATCAGGGTTGTGTAAACGGAAAGGAATCTTTTATCCAAATATATCACTGATGAAGAAATTTTGTTTTACACATTTATTGTCGAACACGTTAACTATCACATTTACAGATTGATCTTAACACTCGCCAAACTGAAACTGTTATAATAACTTCTTACTTATCACTTTTAATTCGCGTACTTCAACTTTGTGTATTATTAACTTTACAACACTTTAGATTATTCGTAACTTGTGAATCTATAGCCGACGTATCTCATACAAATATTTTGACGAACTGACGAACTGAAGACGACGTGTAGTGTACACAGATTTTTGATGAACTGGCAACTGAAGGCGACGTGTAATGTATTGAGATTTTCGATGAACTGGGGGCGATTGATTGACTTTACCTCTAACCTAGCCTATTTATACTCCTGCATCCAGATACGCCTAAAGATTATAACTGAACAGCAATTGGCTAATAAAACGCGCCAACATTAGCGTCTATTTTAATATCCAATTAAAATTATGAATACATATGCTCTAGGGAAACATATTCCAGAAGGTTCTAAACGGAAAAACGCGCCAACATTACGTAACTTCCTCGTTTCCAATAATGATAAACAGCTCACCCCCCTCTCTGCATTATTGCGCGCTATTATTGACAGTTTCAGTAAGGCATTAAAAACTTACTTCTCAACAATAATTACAGTCAAGAAACATCTCAAATCAATGTCACATAAAAATGCATATTCATATTACAATCATTATTTACATTTAAGTAATTTGTGATACAAATTACTGCATCATATGCCCCACTAGAAACATAATTATAAATATTTACAACTTGTTTGGAAATTTTATAATTGGGTTTTTAGTCTCCTAAATCTTGGAACACACGCTATCACTTTCACTTTACACTTCACACGCATTTAACACACGACATATGTTTTTTTGTTTTTTTTATCTCGCCACTACTTACTGGCTCTGGTTGAATGTGTTTAAACACTAATCTGACATTACAATTTTTTATAGCAAATACTGCACCCTGAAGTATTTAATTACTCTTACAAAATTGTTTACTTCTTAAGTAGTTGACAAAAATTTGTGCATTTAAGAATTTTTGTAATTACTATACATATTTACTAATAATATTCACCCTTTACATAAATATATTTACATCTCTTAAATCTAGGCAATGTTTCACATGTTCTGTTTACTACATAAATATTTGTTTTTAATTAGTTTTACCAATTTTTTTTATTTTGTACTTTATCTTAACAATACTCTTGGAATAGTATTTATGTACTTTTAATTTAATATCATATTAAGTTTCAATCTTTGCATTCTTAATTTTCAAATGTTGTTACAGTTACTAAAAATTTATTTTTTTTTTAAACATTTCTCCTTTTTTTTATAATTTATTTCTCTTTTCAAATGACGTATATCAATAGTTAAACCCTTACGTTCCAATACATTTCTCTGCAAGTCATCTTTAACTATCCAGCATTTACTTTACATCTCATTGCTATTTACCCTCCTGGATCAAATTGTGTGTGGCTAAACATTACTCGAGCCGTATCCTAACCTTCAAATTTTTGTTCATGAATAACCTCTTGTATTCATATGAAATTTCATCCCATGATAACATTTGAAAACAATCGAAAGTTTCTTGAACAACAAATCTTTTGACAATTATCATTTTCAATTCTTCTACTATCTCTTTAATTTGAAAGTACTCTGACAAATCTGTACTAAACTGTACTGGACTGGAGTTTTCAATTTGAAAAGCTTGGTACTTGTTAACTTCAGAAGTTTGCTTTTGATTATTTACAGGCAAAACTTTAACTTCTTCGTACAATTTATTTCTTTGCATTACTGACTCCTGTATTTCTGATATTTCCCCTCTGAAATTAACCTGCGTCTGATTCACATCTACATTCATAACCTCTTTCATCTCTCTTATCTCACTTGAAATGCTACTCATTCTACTACCTGACTCTGTACATTCTACATCAACATGCTCACTTTTAGTATTAACCTCACTTTCTTTGTTACCTATTTCCCTGTTCATATCTGACATTTTCTTTGAAACTTCACCTATTTCATTTGCTATCATTTCCTTATTTTCATTTCTCATTCTCATCATACTACTATCTAGCTCCATGAATTTCTTTTCAATTTCTTCCCTGTTTTGTTCTAAGCTCTTACCAATATCTTCCCTTAATTCTCTCTTATTCTGATCTAGTTTTTGTTCTAAACTCCTATCAATATCTTCTCTTAATTCCCTATTATTATTTTGCATATCTTCCCTTAATCTCTCATTACTCTGAGTTAATATTTCTAATTTCTCATTATTCTTTTGCATATCTTCCCTCAATTCCCTATTATTCTTTTCAATATTCTCATTAGTCTTTTTCATATCTTCTCTCAATTTCTCATTATTCTTTTCCATACTCTGATCTAATTTTTTACCAAAATTTCTCAACATTTCCATAATCATACTAGTATCAGAATTAATATTTCCTGCTGTTTTATTCTCACTTCCTGCACTAACATTTCCTCCCTCCAATTCTACATTGTTTGGGCTATTATCTGTAACCTGTATTGAATTACAGCTAACTGTTACATTATCTCCCTCCATAATTATTTCTTCAATATTATTAGTATCCATTATTTTCTTTATCCTACCATTCCTTAAGTACATTTGAAGGTTACAATTCTGTTTTCTAAAAAAAAAAATTACTCTACTCTGACCTTTATGATGCTGTCTGTTGTTGTTACTTTGATGTCCAGCTTCCTGCCCCTCTCTCCTAGGTTATATGTCGCTTCTGCGTTGTATTACGATGAATCTACGTCTTCTCGATGTTTTTGTAGTTGAATTACCCTGTTGCCTTGTAATCTCGGAATTACGATGTCCAATCATCCGCGTAGTCTGTCGTCCCTTATGTTGTTTCTGGAATCTGCGTCTTGTAGTTCAGTTCACATCTCCATTCGCCCCTTCCTGGTCATCTCACTTCTTCATGGTTAATTCTGCCCCTTCCTGGTTATTCTGATCCTTTCCTGGTCATTGTGTTCCTTTCCTGGTTACTCTGCCCCACGTTCTGGGTGCCAATTTGATGGTGGTTTATTGTTTACGTAATATGTTTTTACGTAAATTATTAGAACTTGAAGAATCTTATATTGTGCTGCTTTTGTTTTGTTTGGTTACATAATTTTTAACTGCCCCACGTATGGGTAGCCAATTTGTTACGGTTTAATGTTGTATTTGTTTAACATTATTGTAGCCCCACGTTGTGGTAGCCAATTTGTGACGGTATTACTTACAAATGTTTTTTACATCAGTGTTGAAGCCATCTTGTGACGTCATTCATTTGTTCGGTTTGTAGCTCCATCTTGTGTTAGCAATTTGCATCAGTGTTAGTGTTCGAAAGAATTTTAAGTTTTGTTTACTGTCCTCCGGCTAGCTATTATCTCTCGGTCGAACATGTCTCTTGATCAGGGTTGTGTAAACGGAAAGGAATCTTTTATCCAAATATAACACTGATGAAGAAATTTTGTTTTACACATTTATTGTCGAACACGTTAACTATCACATTTACACATTGATCTTAACACTCGCCAAACTGAAACTGTTATAATAACTTCTTACTTATCACTTTTAATTCGCGTACTTCAACTTTGTGTATTATTAACTTTACAACACTTTAGATTATTCGTAACTTGTGAATCTATAGCCGAGTATCTCATACAAATATTTTGACGAACTGAAGACGACGTGTAGTGTACACAGATTTTTGATGAACTGGCAACTGAAGGCGACGTGTAATGTATTGAGATTTTCGATGAACTGGGGGCGATTGATTGACTTTACCTCTAACCTAGCCTATTTATACTCCTGCATCCAGATACGCCTAAAGATTATAACTGAACTGCAAGTGGCTAATAAAACGCGCCAACATTAGTGTCTATTTTAATATCCAATTAAAATTATGAATACATATGCTCTAGGGAAACATATTCCAGAAGGTTCTAAACGGAAAAACGCGCCAACATTACGTAACTTCCTCGTTTCCAATAATGATAAACAGCTCACCCCCCTCTCTGCATTATTGCGCGCTATTATTGACAGTTTCAGTAAGGCATTAAAAACTTACTTCTCAACAATAATTACAGTCAAGAAACATCTCAAATCAATGTCACATAAAAATGCATATTCATATTACAATCATTATTTACATTTAAGTAATTTGTGATACAAATTACTGCATCAAATGGATGAAAGGAAAGGTGATGATGGAGCAGTTGGTGGAATGAATAGCGGGGGAAACCGGAGAACCCGGAGAAAACCCGCCCAGACGCCGCTTCGTCCACCACATGCAGGTCCCTGGGATTGAACCCGGGCCGCCTCGGTGGGAGGCGAGCGGTCTAACCACCCGGCCACGGCGCCGCCAGCAATTTAAATCAGTTTACATGTAATAACTTGGCATTATTACATTTAACATTTCGTTATAAAACATTAGTCTCTCTTACACTGGTAACTTACGATAAAGAAAATTTACAATTGTTCTTTAAAGCAAATATTCTTATTCTATCCCGGAAAGTGTGGCAGTAATTTGTATCACAATAATGTAAATGCCAGAGTGATTGTAGTGTAAATAAGCATTATTGCATGACATTGATTTGAGCTGTTTGTTAATTATATGCATTGTTAGGAAATAAGTTTACACGACGTCACTGAAACTGACAATAAGAGCGGATAACAATGTGCGAGGGGGTGAGTTGAATATTATTTAGAAGAGACAAACAAATGACGTCAGATTGGCGCGCTTTTCTTAGAAATAGCGGGAATATTTTCCCTAGAGCATATGTTTTCGTAATTTTTTATTGGATATAAAAATAGACGCTAATGTTGACGCGTTTTATTAACCAATAGCAGCTCGGTTATAATCTTTAGGCATATCGGGTGTGGGAGTATAAAAAGTTAAAGTCAGAGGCAGATTTCGTCAGTCCAACAGAAGCATTCACGCGTTATACGTCGCACAGTTAGTTCATCAGAATCGTTCGCGGGTTACACGTCGCGTAGTTCAACGGAAGCATACATAAAGTACACGTCGCAATTCTACATAATCTCTCGCGTCTTAAAGTTTGTTATAAATGTGAAACGCGAATTAATAATGTGGAGTAAATAAGTGATAATGGTGATGTTAGAAAATATAACAGTTTCAGTTTGGCGTGTATCACGAATCAATATGTGAACTTAATTGTGACGGGAATAAAAGTGTAAAAACAAATTCTTTTATCAGTGTTATCTTTGAGTAACAAAATCCTTTCCGTTTACACACCCTGTTTAAGAGATTTGCTCGACTGAATAATAATAATAGCTAGCCGGAGCACAATGAACCCAAAATGCAAAATAATAAAACAATAACAGGCGCCCAGCAATAAGATAACACGAAGTGACTGCGACAAATTGGCTTCCATACGTTGTGCATATAAACATGAAGCATCTTCCAACTACCAACTAATAACAAATATCACACTTCAAAAGTTAATCAAAGTGGCCACATGCACTGAATGTTTAATTTTAGAATGTTACTTTAGAACGAAATGTGTTAGAGAAGAAATTAGACAAAGTCAAAATGTCCACGACCACCTTCCCCAAAGCCGATATCAAAGCGTTCCTTCCTGGACGGCCGACGATTTCAAACTTCTATTTCTCTTCAGCTCGTCTTCCTTCAACCGCGTCGCTCGGTCAATCGAACACAAGATCTGACGTCAGAGTCGAATGCAGGGCTACCTTAGTCTACTTTAGCTGCCATCTCTTAACTGCAGTGCTGGGGAGCGCTGGCCGGTAATGCAAGTAGTGGTTTGCTGGTGGTATTCTGCTTCAACCAGGAAAAAGTTGGTTATTAACTGTATCAGCAGAATTAGTGCCACAGTTAAGGATTTTAGCACGGCAGCGTAAATTGTCCTGTGACGCAGCTGCTATACACATATGTATATACGTATATTTGGAAAAACTGTGGATACACTATTGAAAAACAGGGCAGACATGAAAATGACCTCAAAACAATTCTTCGTGTTACGCAGTGATGTGTGTGTCTGGTGAAGATAAATGTGACAATGTCTTGAAGTGTTTGTACTGTTCTAGAATGCTGTGTCCAGGTCACTTTGTTTCAAATTCACATTATTATCCATACGGATACTGATAAAGAATATCCTAACTCTATAACATCCAGGTTACAAAAAGCTCCAGTATGTTAGTGTGAGAGAGGTCCCGTGTTCCATTCCCGCCGACCGCCAACACTGACCTATTTTTCCCTTAGTTTTCCTTGGTTTGTTGGCGAGTGCTGGAGTAATTTCTCATCTAACATGATCGCCTATCCCTCATTGCCTTTTCATTCCGTTTCCTTCTCATTTTTCAGTTGTGCGTGGTGGTGTCGGTCAGATGGCGCGGTTGTTTGCTCCAAGGAAACAGTATTTCCCCTAGATACTAACGGTTTTTTATCGCCCCTTATGGTTAGCTCCAGTACTTGGACGGGTCTTCGAGGCAGGAACTGTTAGGGCCTTCCGCGCGTCTCTGAGACCTGTCGCCTGTATCTTCTTGTGGCTCCTTCACTTCATCCCTTCCTCCTGGGGCTGGTATCCGCAATAGTTTCTCGTTGGTCCCAGTGCGCGAGATGTCCCCCTCCGTTGTATACCTTATATCCTATGATAGTACGACTGTCGGATACAGCCTATTGCCGGAGTTCACAGGAGTGCAGGGTGGGTGTAAATTCAAATTTTGAATCACGATAGCGATAGGAGGAAAAGCTAACGCAATGACTTTTATATTTTTATCTACCAAACGTCTACCTGTACACCTACTTTTAAAGAAATCGGCCCTATCCAGTTTAGATACTTACCTTTTGTCTTATAGCTTCTAGTTCTCGAAGAGCCATTTATTTAATTTCCACTGCTGATATACGAGTACGCTTTTATACATTATCTGTAATACATGTATATTGATGTACATAAAATATGTCACATAATGGAATGAAGCTGTTTATGTTGGTACTGAGAAAATCTAGCCCCACACACTATCAGCATGATCACTTCTGTTTTCCGAGCATAATTCTAGCCACTGGTTTGGCAGGGTACTTTACCTCCCCGAAAGTACGGCAGAACTGCCGAAGGGTAATGTTACAACTTAAACCTTATATTTTCATGCTGCACTACCGTTTTCTATATGGCTGTTTTTTTATTGCCCTTTAGTAGCAGCAGTCTCCATGTCGCTGATGAAAGCTCTCATACGCGCAAATGTCGTAGTTCTCTTTCAGTTTAACCTCACACGCAATTAATTCTTCAACCCTTCTTCTAGAAGGCAGTTATATTCTAATTATTTTGGTATTTCCTTGTGTACCAATCCTAGTGAAACTCTTTCATAGAGACGGTATCCGAACCACCCCTTCATTCTACATATGCTATAAACTTTGATTATTGATTAATTTTTATGCCCTGAATAGAGAACCGACTGGTTGGAGTCAAAGGTTGGTTTTCTGAAAGTGGAAACCTTACAAGGGGAAAAACACTGCGGCGATCTAGGGGAATGTGAGACATTTTATCAACCACAGTATATGTATTTTAAAGTACAATTTCTTAATACGCCATTATGTTTACTCCGACTCTTAGCATTCAGTGTTGCACACAGAGCTACACAGTCTTTGTAAAAGCAGCCATCAAATTTTGTATTCAAAACCTTACAGGAGTTCTCACAATCCCAATCGATTCTGAGTTTACAATGTAGTCATATGGAACTTTATTCTCACAATAGCTGTTTAAACGGTACATTCATCAACGAGAGAAGCCATTAAATGCTTTAATGAAATTGGAAGTGCTTATATTTGCACGAAAGTCAATCAAGCAGCTACGGGAACACAAAATAACTTCCAAGATTGGATTGTTACTGCTGTGACTGGAAATGTTAGTTCAAATTGCTTTTACCACACTCATTTCAGGGTGTTACAGAAACAGAAAACAAGTTATGTACAGGGGTCCCGAAAATTATTATGTAGATTACCCACAAAACATTGAATAACTACAACATAATCCCTTTAATAAAATAGAAAAACCTAATGTGCTGCATTCACATTACCCTCTCTACACACTGTTCTACAAAATGTTCTTACAACACGTTATTATTATTATAATTATTATTATTATTATTTTTATTATAATGACTTCTTGTTAATTCATAAACCATCAATTCACATTTACACATTTCGTTGTACAATACAGTAGGCAAAGAGATGGATATTTATAGAGCGTGTTGCTATGGGATGCTATGAAGTTCCATGGACTTTGCATGACCACAGAAAGAAATAAATGACTTCCAAAATGAGAAAACTATAAGTTTTTGAAAATAAAAACCAATAACAACGAATATCTCGGAAATGATTAACAAAAAAAGAGATGTGTTACACTCACATGACTTTCTATACTCTTGTACAAACTATTTTTACAAACGCTTATTCTCCATATGCTTCATGTTAATGGAGATATTGAGATATTAATCTTATTGCTAATTTTCTTGTAGATGCAAGGGGAATTGGTAGGCTTTAAGCGATAATCAAATATTTTAAGAGCTGTTTGCTATGTGGAGTACTCCATTATCTTTGCATTACCAGGACAAAAAAAATGAACAACGAATTTGAGAAAAAGTGTATTGGAAAATTTAAGGGAATAACAAGCAATATCTCAAAAATGGTTAACTCAAAAAAATGTATACGACAAATTGTGTATTTTAACGCGATCTATATTTTGTTTGTAGTAAAATATTGTGTATCTCTTAGGGTTTACCAGTTATGCAAACGTCGTTCACAATGAAGAATACTTTTGGAGACATTCCCAGAAAATTCGAGATATACATTTCATTTGTCATGAAAATATCTTAAACATATGATATTTTAATCAAAATCGATAGAGACATTTTTGAGGAAATTAAAATTTTCTAAAAGTGTTCCATGTAAAAGGTAATCTGGGGTGGGGGGATTTTCTTGAAAACCTTCGTGTTGCATCCCTGGAAGATACTGAACCTAAATACCAAGTTTGGTGGCTATCCGACTGTTTGTTTCTGAGTTATGCTGTTCACAGACACACAGACACACACACGGACATGTTTCCAAAAGTGTTTTTCTTTTATTCAGGGAGTCTCAAAACATGTATTTCCGGTGAAATCTCCATATCGAATTTTTGAGTGGAATACAATACTTCCCCTACTTACTATACGTAGTAGAGAAAGTAAAAATCTGATGTGATAAATGTTCATGACTTTCTTTACCCTCTATCGGGCATTAGGAGGTGTACAAACTTACTAAATCTTTTCTCTACTTCGCATAGTTAGTACAGGTGTCCTGAATCCAAATAAACCATTTTTGGAAACATGTCCGTGTGTGTGTATCTGCCTGTGAACACCATAACTCAAAAAAATGTCGGATAAAAACCAAGCTTGGTATTTGAGTTTAGTATCTTTTAAGGAAGTCACAAGAAGATTTTCAAGAAGATTCCTCATCCCAGACTACACTTTACATCGAACATTTTTCGAAAATGTTGATTTTCTCAAAAATGGCTCTAACGATTTTGATTAAAATATCGTATGTTTAAGATATTTTCAGAAAAAAATTAAATGTATGTTTTGAACTTTCTGAGAATGTCCCAAAAAGTTCTCTTCATTCTGAATGACTTTCGCATAACTAGACAAAGTTGATCTATACAAAAAATGTAGATCTCGTTAAAACACACAATTTATGTTACATATATATTTTTGTATGCCAAGTGAAATATTTCCGAGATATTATTTGTTTGAATTTTGCAATACGCATACCTTTTCTCAAATGGGAATTCGTTATTCGCTTTCTTATGTCCTGGACTGCAAAAAGAATGAAATGCTCCACATAGCAACCAGCTTTTAAAAGATTTGACTATCGCTTTAAGGCTACCATATTCCCCTTGCACCAACAATAAAATTAGAAAAATTAGTTTCTATAAGTTTTTATATCGATTAATATGAAGTAGATCAAGAACATGCGTTTGTAAAAATAGTTCGTACAAGAGTAGAGAAAGTCATGTGAGTGTAACACATACAATTCGTTTTTTCCATTTATATGCCACCATCAACATCTTAAGTTAAATCCTTGGTTTTTTTCTTTGGAACAATTGCTCATTGGTAATGATTTTTGCTAGTTTTCTATATTGGCTTTTACTTTGGGGTGTCTTTAAAGTTCACGCTTTCTTTCATAGACTCTAGGGAGGATTGGGAGTAATCCTGGCTAAAGAAAAAATTCCCACCTCAGTTCGGGAATCGAACCTAAGGCTAGCATACTAACCACCAGACACAGAGGCAGTCAATTTAGAAGTTTTATAGTAATAACACTAAAATCCATATTTATGATGTTTTAAAGAGATTGTGCATGTCTCAAAAACGGAAATTTGGTTATATACCAAACTTGGTATTTAAATTCAGCATCTTCCAAGGATACGACACGCAGACTTTCAAGAAAATCTCCGATCCCAACTAGCCTTTATGTTGAATTTTTTCGAATTCTTTAATTTTCTCGATTTTTATTAAAAATGCTACATAATAAAGACACTTACTTGGAAAATGTATATCTGGAATTTTCAGGGAATAGCCTCTTCATTCGGAAGGAATTTTGTATAATATTGTGTAAATTTTAAACGTTAAGTTATATCCGAAAATGTACTGCATAAAAATACTCTTTAAAACACCCAATTTATTTTAAATACTTTTTTTCTGTGGCATCAGCCGTTTGCGATATATATGTTATTAATGGTTGGAATTGTGCAATACTTGGACAACCTTTTAGCGTCTTGTCGGTAGTTTCTCGCGAATGCATGGAAACAGTATGGAATTTTAAGGCAGCGTATGCGTTCAGTTGTTAAACATTTGACTATCGCTGTTCCCTTTGTATCTATAACGAAATGTGTAATGTGTGTAATTTTTATGGCCAGTAGTAAACGATAGAGATAGAGAAAGTGATCTGAATGTAACGCATCCAATTTTTTTGCTATGATTTATAGCTGTGTTTACTGATAAAAATAATACAATTTCTAAAGTATTGATAACATTTTTCTCTCTTTTCAGGTTTGCGGTGCAGACGAAATGTCGCCATGGAGACCCGGACCCCTTGAGGGGTGTGGAAATACAATTAGTATGAGGAATGCCGTCCATCACACGGGACAGGTAGGGTTTCGGTGTATGGAGAGAATGATCGACAGCTATCCTTCAACAAGCTCCTGGCCGTGGCGCGGCGTTAATTAATCAGAAACAGTCGACGAACGATTATGTATATCTGTCTCTAACCACATGTGTTTATATCTCGCTGTTCTTTGTTTTCCACATAAATCTATGTCAAGGTTTGAGCAAATGTTCGGTCCAGAAGCTACTATGTTGTGTTACGTGTTTATGGGGAAGAAAATGTCATCTTTTAGTTATGTGTGCCGGTGAATCAGTGGACGACGTTCTTGCATCGTTTTACGGGCGATGATATTTAGCTATTGTGTCAGATCATCAGGAGTTTGAAGCAGCATGCAGAGCTCACAGCAGGTTGATTACTGGACTTGTATCATCAGAAATGTGGAGGGAAGGAGCTCTCTAGTAGAAGCGGCGTGGTGAAGCGGTCGCAATGGGCGACTTGCGACGCTACCAGCGTCATCCCGGGTGACGACGTCTAAGCCATGCTGCAGCTGCATTCCCGCGTGGCAAATCGGTCACGTGACGATATTGGCGCCTATTATTACTGTTACTGCCACAAAAAGCGAGAGGTCGGGGTATCGGCGGCTACGGTCAAGTTCTCTCTGTTGTTCGTCGCCCTCTTGTTGAGACTTCCCCTCTTGGTTCTGCTGCTGTCCTCGTCCTCGTGTGCGGCGCAACAGACACAGCAACAGCAGGCAGGAGGCTCCATGAGCTCCTTGCCCGTTCACAAGTACAGCACTCGGGTGGTGCGCACCAAGTACGGTCCCTTAAGGGGAGTCATTCTCCAAGGCCAACATTCGCCGGTCGAGGCATTCCTCGGCGTTCCCTACGCGACGCCGCCCGTCGGATCGCTTCGTTACATGCCTCCCGTGACGCCGTCCATGTGGCGCAATCCTCGACTCGCCGACTCCTTCTCGCCCGTTTGTCCGCAGCGACCGCCCGACATCGGCAATCGCACTGAGGCGTTGTTGGAGCTTCCTCGCGGCCGGCTGCTTCATCTTGAGAAACTATTGCCACTCCTTGTGAATCAGAGTGAGGACTGCCTCTACCTCAACATTTATGTTCCTCGAGGAGGTAAGTACCCCTTTCATACTCTGCATGGCTGCAAAAGAACTCCACAAGAGTGTTTTATTTCACAGTATTTAGTTTTTTTTTAATATTTTAACAAACAATAATATTATGATCAGGCATAGGAATTTTCAAGCATTAAAGACAGGATAGAAGGAAATAAGGTTGAACTGTCACTGGACTATAGGCAGAGAGATTGCAGATAACAAACCACCCCAACCTTCATACAGTTTTTGGCGTTTGCTGACAGCACTCGGACCGATTTTGACCCGCCTGTGAGCGGCTTTTGGTCTCTCTTGTTCTGCAACCTTTGGTTTGAGTGTGATAACTTGAAACCAACTATTAAACATTTCTTATGCCTGATTATGATTCTTGAATTTTCGAATGTAATATTGGATATGTGAAGATTTAAATATGTTTATAATAAGTTATATCAGAAATATCCATCAAACCTATTGAGAATCTCCCATAAGTCACGTTGAAGTCATTGCTAAACTCTGCTTCTTATAACCTTGCTGCGCTGGCATATATTCTTCCGCGCTCCCTTTCGCCAGATTGGCTAAGGTGTGAATGAAAAACAAGCTCTGTGCAATGCAAGGTAAGGCGATAAAAATGTTGTCATGATAAATGCACGTGCTTTCATACTCGTAAGATCTTCCTACCTATTTGTTGATAAGAATTTACACACATTCCAGATCCACTAGCTCTTACAACACAATATATTTTATTCACTAGTTATGAAAAAGTAAAGTTGACATTTCTCTTGGGATATACCAATATATTCCACGACAGCAGCCAATGAGAGGTATTTAGTGCACGTGAAAGTTATGGTACTAAGCAAAGTTATATGAAAAGGGTTTAGACGTCGCATATTTTATAAACATTTGAGGTGGGGAGAACAATGTCTTGGAGAGTCCGCAATCTAGTGGATAGTTTCGGAAATACCAGGAGCACTGTTTAGAAATAATTCTTAATAATTTTATCCGGGTAATATTAAAAAGTATCACAGTACGATATTGGCTGAGTCATAAATTAACTTATGTTACCAACAACTAATAGAGATACTTGAACACAGGTATAAGAAACTTTTATAATTTATTTATGTATATATTAACTTATTTTGTATTTGGACATAAGTAATGTATCCCATTTATTCAGTGTTTAAACATAAACCGAAGTAACACAAGTAAATACAAGTTCTTTAACGGTACTTTATACATTATTGCACACAATTTAACATACTCTCTGCATCCAGAGGAGCTTAACTAAATATAGTTTAAGGCAAGGATTCACTGAAAAAAGCAAAAACATTATGAAAGTTCCGCTTTTTGTTTCAAAAATAATTTTAGTAACCAGCTTTCAAATAAGTACTCATTTATTCCTCTTCTATCATTTTAAAATACAAATACTATGCCTAGATATTTTATGATATACGGTCCAATAGCTGAGAAAGTTTATCTCAGGACCTATTGTCACCAATGTGTGCCGGAATTTCTTAATGTACCACATGTTTATTTTTCCTGCGTATTTTTTCCTATATTTTTATTGCTAATTTGCCAGCCCGCCGCCGGGTTTTGGTCGTGTCGTCCTTGCCTATCGTTTGTTCGTGGGTGGAAAGGGCACCACCGTCGCTCTAGCCTTCGGGTCGCTTTGTCCGGCTTACCAACCCTCTACTCTACTTACCTTGTTGTGTTCTAGTTCTTTGCCGGCGCAATGCGCGATCTGGTAAATTCTCCCAACCTTTTCATTTGGGTTGTTAATGTAATTTGCTTTGGCCGCCGTTTTTCTGACCGTCTCTTTGTTCTTGCTTAGTTGTATGGCAGCTCTCTTTGCAATTTATAATATGTCTCGGGAACTTCTAGAATTCAGAACAATTACTTTAAGTGTATTTATGGCTTTTAAATTTTAGCCGCCCCCCCCCAGGGTTGTTATTGTAAATGTTTCCTGGGAAGAAAAGATTTATGGAAAGTTGTGTAATGTCAATTCCTATTCTTTGTTATGTCGCAGTTAAAGGCTGACAAGAAGTTGATAAATGTTCAGCAACATTCCTCAAGACTAACTTCGTAAATCGTATAATTGCATTTGCGTTTGCTTTCTATGCATTTTCCATGAGGCGGTAGTACATTTCCTAAACTAAATTTCCATGTTTTTTTGACGGCTTCTGGTAAATAATTCCCCTCCATTAAGTGTTAGTGGCAGATGGAGGGCGGTCCAAATTACATCTTTGCAGAGTCTAGCATTGTATAAATATTTGGCAAACGTTGTGGGGAAAATTACATTATATTTGGTAGTTCATGAAAGTAAAATAAAAAATGTCAGTTGCTCTTTTACCTACCATTTGTATCACTTTCATAGTCACCATTTGAATATCTCAACTAGATAAATAAATTCGGAAGAAGATTTTAATGAATGTTCCATATTTTCCCCCGAATGATCAATAATAATAAAAAAAGTATACCTGGAGTTTTAAATACTAATGTAAGTAACATATTTACTTTTTGTGTGAATCTTTTTCAGAAATGCTAGCCAAAATTATAATTTATATACAACATTGAATTTTATGAATACATTAGTACTTGAGAACTATTTGAAATACTAGTTTCAAAATTGGCAAAATGCTCAATTTTATACGTTTTAACATGACTAAAGTATCGTAAATTTAGTTAAAAGCTTTAGAATATGGAAATTTTAGTGATTCCTAGCTTAAATCACACAGGGAATGTAAGAACTTAAGAGGTTTTTCTAGCTAAAACAGTCGTATTTCTATGGAATTATATGCTATTAATGGCAAGTAAATGAAATAGGAAGAAGCTTTTCTGCCTGTTCTACCTTTAGAGGATCTGTCGCTCACCTCAGGAATATCCTCAAAACTGGTGGCCGGTTGATTTTATATGCGAATTGATAGAAACTCGTTTTTAACCTTCAGACTGCTATGTGTCCAGCTGGATCCCAGTATTAAACCTTTTTGTTTTTATGAGCGAAATATCTAATTTAGAATTTTGAAATGTTTTTAGTGCGTTACAAATTTAATGGGCTTTATTGGCATAAAACAGTTCCGTAAAGAGTTCAATAAATACAAAAAAATGCAACTTAGTATCCACTTGCACTCCTCATAGCAGTTCATATCTCAAACTTTTCTGCATCCTGAAATTTTTATGTTGGTTGCCTTGTGTTTTACAGTTATTCTAACATGTATTGTTTGTTTGAAATTTGTGGAAACAGTTCAGTACCCTCCTAGTGTGCATTGTAAGGTGTAGTCATGTCGAAACGGAAGATGAAACTTTTAAAAGGCCCATGTCAGTTATGTCCAAGAAAAACTGATAGAGAAACTAGAACAAAGTGTGAAAGTTGCAAGGAATTCATGTGCAATACCCACTGTAAGAAAATGTAGTGTGTCTTGGATGTTACACTTAAAGCGAAAACTCCATGTAAAAAACTTAAACTGTACTGGTAGTACATTATAAAAATGTAAAAATGCAGTTGGGAATCCCAGTGAAAAATAAACACAAAATAAAATGAAAAATATAAAATAAAACCAATTATTTCATCTGATGCGATAGTGCTGGGAAATAAAAATAATACTGCTATTTGTAATTCGGTTGTTTGTCTGACAATGCTAATCTTGAGGTACATTGTTGGTAAAAAATGTTGAGGGGTCAGAATTGTTTTAAAAATGATTTTATTTGTTCTAAGTAGAACATAAGCTAATAAAATTATACTGTGTTATTTCGAGTTTTCTGCCTGGAGACCATTTGGACCCCTCTAAGTGGTTTAAGCATAGAAGTCTGAAGGTTAAATAATAATGCCACCGATTTAAACTGACTTGTGGAAGGCAGGAATCAATTTTATAACATTGTGTAAATTTACAGCTATAATCACGTGATTTAACTGACGTTCTCTCTAGAATGAAACTATTTTTGAACTATCGAGTGGTATTTATTATTGTCTTAATTTTTTAAAATTTATTTTTCACTTATCAACAGCATTGCTTGACAGGCAATTGAAAACAATTATCACTTAAATTAAAATTTAAGGTTAAGGTTAACCTATAAGCCTCCACTGCCCTAAACAAATTGTGATGAATACATAATACATACACCGACACTTTGAATAATACTCATAAACATTAATTTATAGTGAACATTTAAGTATAAAGTGTAATATAATACTGACAATAAAAGGCATGTTAACAAATTATGTACAAAAATACATTTATTATGTGATGAATAGAACAGCAACTATCACTTTAAGAAGACCTATGATGGAAGAGAGATTAAAGCTTCTTGAATTGTTGGTAGATGTGAGGTTAGGAATGTGATGAAATAAGGGAAACATTTGTAGAAAATTAGCGAGTGGAGAAGATGCTGATTGAGACGTTGGTTTTGACCTTGGCTAATAGCTTGCGAATAGTTGTATTGATGTGACCTGCAGATGACTCCGATTGTTGCCGCTGACCTGGATTCACTGGAGCTAAGACAGAGGAGGAGTATTGTCATTGCAATATGCTGCACAATCTAACAAACCAGTGGAGGAATTTTATTCCTAAAAGCCTTCACATTGAATATAAACCTAAAGTGGATGTTCTTCAGGGATACCGCTTAAGATCTCTCTCATTTTTTTGTCTGTAGAACTTTTTTACAGTTTGCAAACTAGTAACTTGTGAAATGTTTTGCAAAAAGCAAATACGTAACGTTACACTAGCTAATAGCTGGAAATATATAACTTTTATTTATCTTCTAATCTGTTCAAAGTTCATTAAGGCTGTACTTAAAGCATTTCTTATATTTATCTACTACTATAATAATCAGTTGATGCAGCAATTTGTATCATAAATTACTTAAATGTAAATAATGATTGTAATATGAATATGCATTTTTATGTGACATTGATTTGAGATATTTGTTTATTGTAATTACTGTTGAGAAATAAGTTTTTAATGCCTTACTGAAACTGACAATAATAGCGCGCAATAATGCAGCGAGGGGGGGGGGGGGTGAGCTGTTTATCATTATTGGAAACAAGGAAGTTACGTAATGTTGGCGCGTTTTTCCGTTGAGAACCTTCTGGAATATTTCCCTAGATCATATGTATTCATAATTTTCATTGGATATTAAAATAGACGCTAATGTTGGCGCGTTTTATTAGCCAATAGTAACTCAGTTATAATCTTTAGGCATATCGGGGAGTGGGTGTATAAAAAGCCAAGTCAGAGGTAGATCGCGGTCAGTTCATCGAAAATCTCAATACATTACACGTCGCCTTCAGTCGTCCAGTTCATCAAAAATCTGTGTACACTACACGTCGTCTTCAGTCAGTCAATTCGTCGAAAGTATTTGTACGGCAAACTTCGGGTATCGATTCACAAGTTACGCGCAGCAGAATTATGAATAATCTAAAGTGTTATAAGGTTAATTATACAAAAGGTTGAAGTACGTGGATCAAAAGTGATCAGTAAGAACTTATTATAACAGTTCCAGTTTGGCGAGTGTTAAGATCAATGTATAAATGTGATAGTTAACGTGTTCGACAATAAATGTGAAAACAAATTTCTTCATCAGTGTTATATTTGGATAAAAGATTCCTTTCAGTTTACACACTCTGATCAAGAGACATGTTCGACCGAGAAATAATAGTTAGCCGGAGGACAGTAAACAAAATTTAAATCAAATAACAGTCGCATTCTTTCGAACACTAACACTGCTGCAAATTGCTAACACCAGATGGAGCTACAAACCGAACAAATGAATGACGTCACAAGATGGCTTCACATGAAGTAAACACACATACACAAACATCACAAGTAATAACATTATAAGTAATACTATTACAAATTGGCTACCACAACGTGGGGCTACAATAATGTTAAATAAATAACAATAATAACCATCGCACAGTGATGCTTTAGTTCCTAGTTACTAGTCAACAAAACCTCTACTTTATATTCTAAGAAAAAACAAAACACGCTATCAAAACATAACATATAGGTTCAACAGAACTTAAAATAGACTTAAATGATGATCATCTATATCTTATTTTCCTTGATAATAACATGCATTACAACAAAAACTTTCTGCTTTTCTGCATTACTTTCGTCTTCATTGAAAACGTTAATAATTGCTAAAGGAAAGTGGATAAATTACCTTAGGAGTGGGTTTTAAGAGTACTTGTCTGTTCTATAGCTGGTGCCCATCTGCTCGCCCGATTTAGGTGTTTTACCTTTATAGTAAAATTACATGTGAAGACAATAAACGTGACATTCTTGTCCCTATTGCACATGCGCAATGGGAACTGCCATTCTAAATGAGAAGTAGAATCCACGAAATAAATGATGTGAAAATGTGAGGATGTGAAAATGCAATATACACGTTAGTGAGAGAGCAATTAGGTGCGGAGAACTTACAGCTACATTAGTAACCTAAGCTTATATAAAAAAACTAAACTTAATATAACCTCCCATGGAACAGTAACCTAAGGTTATATAAAAAAAACTAAACTTAACCTAACCTTCCATGGAACAGTAACCTAAGCTTATATAAAAAACTAGGTTTAGTTTTTTTATATAAGCTTAGGTTACTGTTCCATGGGAGGTTTTGCACACCTGTGTGTATATGTATATATATATATATATATACATATACACACAGGTGTGCAAAACCTAAGGACGAAAGTAATCTTGCATGCTGTGACACTGCCAAGTAATATAGCTCGATGAAACTTGAATCATATATAGAGGGAACTGCTACGGTATGCCACAGTAGGCAACTAAAGGAAATATGCAATGAGACGAACAGAAATGCCACTTTTATTATAGATCATACGCTACACTTTCTCTAGATTTACAGAAACAGATACATGGTACTTAAAAGGGTGTATGATCACCACGGACAGCAATGCATGCTCTGCATCGTGCTCCCATGCTCGCCTCAAGGTTGGTAGGCACTTCTTGTGGTAGGGCGTTCATTCCTCCACCAGCGCTGTTGACAACTGTTGGATGGCCATTGGTGCATATGGATGTGCTGCAATGCGTCTCCCCAAAGCATTCCACACGTGTTCTATGGGATTTACATCGGGGAATGGGCAGGCCAGTCCATTCGCCGAATATCCTCTCGTTCCAAGAGATCCTCCACCTGAACTCTTCGATGCGGTAGCGCATCGACATCCATAAAAATGAAGTCAGGGCCGACTGCACCTCTGAAAAGACGCACATGGAGGAGTACAGTATGACAATAACGTTGACCAGTGAGCGTACCGTGTTCAAAGATTTGGAGGTCGGTGTGCCCATGCAACATTATGCCTCCCCAACATAACACCCTGACCACCAAAACGATCTTGTTCAAGGATGTTCCTGGGTTCATTACGTGTTCCCACCTCTCGCCAGATGAGGGTACGTCGAGAATCACTACTTAGACAGATTCTGCTCTCATCCGAGAAGAGCACGGAACGCCATTCCGCATTTGTCCAATTTTGATGCTCTTGGGACCATCGCAAACGGTGCCGCCGATATGCGGATGTCAATGGAACACAACGTACTGGCCGTCGGTCAAAAAGACCACTCCTGTGTACTCCCCGTGCCTGTGTATCGTGAGATTGCGTGCCAAGCTGTCCTGTTAAATGTGGTTGCAATTACACCCGCTGTTTGGCGTGGATCCCTTCCTGCCTGTTGCACAATGTAGCGGTCATCTGCTGCTGTAGTTGAGCGTGGTCGACCACCACGTCTCCTTGGGACAGCAGTGTCTGTGGTTTGGAAGGTTTCCTATGCACGTGAAACAATGTTGTGAGCAATTCCAAACTCCTGAGCAACACTCGTCACACTTTGCCCTTCTTCCAGTTTCTCGATGATTCTTCCCCGTGTGAAGTCATCGAAATGGTGTCCACAGGCCATTTTCAGTGAAGAACACCACTACAGTGCACCGTAACAGCTCGCTAATTGCCACACACCGTGTTGTCCTGTTTTGTCAACTGCCCCGTGTCGCGGGACCACACCCATTTGGCACTATGGGCTCGCTACACTCACGCCATGTGACGTCCAGCTTTCTGTGTACGTGTGAGAGACCTCTGGAAACATGCTCTGCACCTTCATCTACTTCCACCAAGTAGTTCATTTGTTATGTTATTTACCCATCTCGTCCTTAGCTTTTGCACAGCAGTGTATATATATATATATATATAATGTATATAAAACTAAACCTAACCTCCCGTGAATCAGAAACGTAAGATTATGTAAGAAAACGAAATATAATCTAACCTCACGTGAATCAGAAACCTAAGCATAGGAACGTACGGGAACGAAGCGAGTGTGCTTTGGTATAACCACTGGCAACTAATTAAACTAAGCTTATATAAAAAAGTAACCCTAACCTAACCTCCCGTGAATCAGTAACCTAAGCTTATATAAAAAAAGAAATGTAACCTAACCTACCCTAACTTCCCTTAAATCAGAAGCTAAGCTTGAAAAGGAACGAAACATAACCTAACCTACCGTAAAACAGAAACATGTAAAAACTAATAAACCTAAAATAAAAATTAATTAGGAAAGCATGTTGCGAGCGTTGGCGGTATGTTACTGAATTTGGCGGTATTTGTTACTCATATGTTGCCAGCATTGTGTTGGAGCCAGAGGATGACATACGTGACTTGTAGGAGATTCAGGACATCACTTCCTTGGCTTTTCAAGACCAACATAATGTACATTACCCATACTTTCTCCCATAATTGATAGTATTGTGATATTACAACCGTTATAATTTCTAATACTTATTGAATACACATTTTCTCTATTATCAGAAGTATTGTTTTTCAGAACTTTGCCTGTAATTGAACTTTCTACCCTATGTAATAGATCAGCAATTTTCTTTTTATTCCCCACATGTTCTTCTACGTATTCTTCTGCAACAGTATTCGATTTCCACCCTCCATGTCTTTTTAAGGTAACAACATCAGCACAGCTGTCTGTGAGGAAAGTAGCAGAAGACAATGTCATACAAAGCCCGGTGTAATCCTTGGCGTTTTCCAGCTTCAAATACTCTGCAATCTTACTAGGAATCTTCCCAAACATATTTATGCCAACCACTTGTGTACTGCATTTTTCATTTAAATAATATAGAAAGCACTTATTTCAGCTAATAATACCAAGTAGAATACCATGATACTTTCTGCAAATTTCAAACAAATCAACATTAGTTAGTTCACCACTAATCACAAAACTTCTAGATATATATGCTTTTGTTTCCCATTTCTTCATAATAAATGCTGAACCCACATCCTCAACATCTTCAATCGTCAGTTTATACAATTCTTCCCGATGACACGCTCTACATATCTCCAATATAAGAGCAACATTCTGTAATAAATGCTTTTTATCAGGCGCAGTTTTCATGATTTGTGTCACTTCATCTCGGCTTAATATTTTCCACTTCTTACTACGATAACCTACTGACTGCCTCTTTAAAAATGCCTTTAATTTTTCAAACTTACTGATATCAATATTATCATTAATCAAACCAGCTGATCTCAGCATGGAATATTCACTCCAAAGACTTGAAGTTTTAATACTTTTCTACTTCTCATAAAAATACGCCAAAAAGAGTTTTCATTTACGCCTGCTTCACACACCGGTCCTTGAATTTCGTATAACTACAAAAATAAACTTTCTTTGACTTCTCTGAAAATATATTAATAGATGCATCTTGGACTGCTATTAAAATGTTTCCTGATGAACCATGAAAATGACCTTCTTTGCTCAATTTTTGCTTTAAATTCACATATGAAACTAACATCCAAATGCAGAATATAACAACAAAGTTTGTTGGTTAATCGTGTCTTTCTTTTTCAAAGCCCACATTACTCTTTCTTTAAACATGTCGTTTCCGCAATAAATAAATTTCATTAAATATAGTAAACATACAGCACATACTAAAATACTCTGAACGTAGATAAAATATTGTAGACAACGTTACAAATTAGGTTTAGTAACTAGTTCTCTAAATAACTATTAAGTATGAGAACTAACTGTCGGGAGCAGTTGAAGCATAGGATTTGAACCTTGATACTTGATTTTGCCATCTGTGCAGCACCGAAACGGAAGGTCGGTTCTTCATCAAAACTTGATCTACTAAGTCTCCTTTCACTCACCGAGCGAGGGCGCCGCGGTAACATTTGCAACTCGCATTCGTGAGGTCCTGAGTTCGATCTCCGGCGACCACCCTTTCTGACCCAGGGTTTTTCGTGGTTTCCCCGGGTCGGCTGGCAAATTCCGGGGTGATTCATCTTGCCACTCATTTCCTGTACCCATTATCTACTTTGAGATGACAGCCCTTTCAGTGTTGTAGGATCAGGAGGCGCTGTTCGGTGGGTTGCAGCTGCACGGTGGCTTACTCGCTGTAGAAGTTTCTTCCTTGTCGTTGTTGCACAGCTGTTCAGTTAGAAACCGCCTCAGGCGAGGGACCCCCGGAGGTTAGAGCTTGTGGGTGGGCTCGAGTGGCTTTGGATGTTCCACGAAACGTTAAGAACCTCCATGCTTGCGCCGTCGTCATGAGGATCTGGTCAACCTTCAGGTGTCTCCCCTCATCCCTCCCTTACAGGATTTACGTAGAAGCAAAAAGCCCGACCACCCTGGTTTACCTGGAATGGTTCCTTTTCAACCATCTGACGGCGGTTAGTATGTTGCGCAGGACGGTTGAATTTGCGCTTTTGAAACTTTTCTTCCTGACGTTTGGTGGGACTGTTGAGGAGTGTCTCGCTTATTCCCAGGTCTCACGGGTTGCGGAGGTTAAGGTAGAGTATCCGGTGTCATGCTGGAGTCATTAGGAACCATGTCCTTGCTAGCGCGCATCGTCGGCCGAATCAAGTCTCTCTTCATCCTTTCCTCCCAGGGATCACGTTGGTAGCACAAAGAGCCGACAGGTATATTCTAGTTACTGAATGCCCTTCCGTCTTACTACTCCGAATTCCTAATTACAGAAAATGTTATTTCAAATATCACCAAATATACCTCACGTATATATTTGTCAGTATTCCCCCATAGACATTCCGGAACATAGAGGTTGCGTATAAACTCTACTAAAGCTATTTTCATTATAACTGCTACCTTGTGTATTATATTTATTGTCTAGTATTTGTTTTGTAATGTAGGCTTAGTATATCACTTGAAAGAAGGTTATTTAGAAATATATGCATTGATATTATCTTGCCCTAACAGTTGGGTTCTACACTGTTAAAAGTGTAACCGGATCGGTGTAGATGGCTTGTTATTAGACAGTACAGACGAACCTGCTTATTTCTTCTCGTGCTCAACCTGACAGGAAAGACGAGTGTTAAAATATTCAATTTTGTATCATAAATTTCGTGACGCCATGAGCCTAGCTCTGCTTTGGTCTTACCACTAATGAACGGAATATATTCGACAATAAACGAACGTAGGCAAGCTGGAGGGGTTTATCAGTTCATCTCTGAAAATAGTATGCTTAGAGTTAGCCAAACTAGAACCCAATATGCTTTGTTCTTGCTAAAAATAGTCGTTTATATGTGGTATTAAGATTAGCCAGACGGAGGCCATTAGAACCCAACACTATACGTATGCCATGTGACCCCTGAGATTAAGGGGAAAGCTGAAGGGCGACTAGATCTGAACAACGATGAGCGCTAGCAAGGACGTAGTCGCTAAATTTCCAAAATAACACAAACCCTGACCCCGGTCAAGCCTGCCAACCCAGAGTTCTGAGTACGGGCACCCCAGGAAGGAGCATCAGCAGACCAGGAAGAAATCTTCACAGAGTGCAAACTTTACAGTCTCGCCGCAATGCACCCTGATGAAGGTGAAACAGATGGATGGAAATGACGAGGATAGGAAATGATAGTCAGGAAATTCGTGGTGGAGGAGGCACCACCCCAGAATTCTCCTACTGATCCCGAAAAACTACGAATAAACCCAAGGTCGCGTGATCGTCCGACGGGACTCGAATCCGGAACCTCCCGAATGAGAGCCTCAGTAATTACTGTGGAGCCATTTAGTTCAGTCGTTTATATACAGAGCGGTGGGTCCACAGATCATGTGTCTCCATGCTCCACCTGCACTTCAGTAATCTCAGTAATTTTCTGCTGCGCACTAGTGAGGAATGAACCGCTTAAGGCTGGGTTTATCAGCTGTGTAATATCGTACTGCGTCACTTGCTACCTTCTGTTCGTGCTGTAAGGATTAGAGTTTGTGCATCTTAAAGAAGAAGCTTTATTAAAAACTTCTGCGTTGTGTTTGACTGTGTGTTATTATTAGTACACCCAAATGCCTACCAACAAATTCACACTTGAATAACGAATTTTTAGGTAGGATGCATACGTAAAAACGGAATCATTAGACAGGTGTGTAGACAATTTCAGGAGAAATGCTCTGGCATTTTGGTTCAAATAGAGAAACTGTTAGACGTTTGGTTAATGACTTTAGGACAACATGTCCACTAAATGCTAAGGCTAAGAAGTAAAAATAAAAAAATGACGAAATTGGTGCATCATTCGAACCCTATAGATAAAGCTTTTAGGAACAATGCCCACACATAGACAAACTTAAGGATAAAGTAAGAACAGAAATTGTGAGAATTGCGCAAGCCGAACTTAAGTGTGAATGAAAGTTTCATCCAATGATGCCTGGAATGCTTCAACGCAGATGAATATAACTTTCAACACCATTTACAACAAGGTTAGTACTCATTATAAGACATGTTACTATCACTCGTGAGTAAGTAACGAGGGAGATTTAGAGCAGAAGTAATTACGGTAGCCCCGCAATACTGCGAACTCTGTATGATAGAGATGTAACGTCGTCAGTAATGCACCAATGTAACAACATGGTAGTTCTCAGAAGCATATCAGTGTATTATCCATCCCTAGTCTAAACGAAAATTTCGCTGCATGGGTACACTCAGAGTGAGCCTAATTTGTTAACAAGTGGCCCTTAATGTAAAATTACGAAAAAATCCGATTAATCCGTCGGAGTTTCTTAACCGTTGCTTCATTATGGAGAAAGGACGATGGAATTGGATTATCTTCAAGCGAGTGAGTGGTGAGGTAATACAGTGAACTGTAATGCCATTATAGGTTCAGGTGCATAATGACAAGCACGTTCTGATGATAATGCAATTCAGAAAGCATTAATAGGGAGAAGTTACCTCGCTCTTCCCCCGAGCAACTTCGTCGCTGTTATAGAATTAAGGAATGGATCAGTTGTTCCTAAGATACGGTTCAAGTGAATTAGCACTTTTCTGTCGCCATTTATTAAAGGTGCGCTTACACATTACTGGTTGGGGTTACTCTTCCATGTGAAAATAAAGTGAAGTGAAAGCTTTCTTCGTTACTACTTTCTCTACTACGTACAGTAAGTAGGGGAAGTATTGTATTCCACCCAAAAATTCGATACCGAGATTTCACCGGAAATATACGCTTTGAGGCCCCCTGAATCCAAAAAAAGCATTTTTGGAAACATGTCCGTGTGTGTGTATCTGTCTGTGAACAGCATAACTCAGAAACGAACAGTCGGATAAACACCAAACTTGGTATTTAGGGTCATATCTTCCAGAGATGCGACACGAAGGTTTTCAAGAAAATTTCCCCACCCCAGATTACCCTTTACATGGAAAATTTTTCGAAAATTTTAATTTTCTCAAAAATATCTATAACGATTTTGATTAAAATACCATATGTTTATGATATTTTCATGACAAATGAAATGTATATCTTGAATTTTCTGGGAATGTCTCCAAAAGTATTCTTCATTGTGAACGACTTTTGCATAACTGCTAAACCATAAGAGATATACAAAATTTTACTACACCAAGAATTTAGATCGCGTTAAAATACACAATTTATGTCATATACAATTTTTTTTGTTGAGTGAACGATTTTCGAGATATTGCTTGTTATTCCCTTAAATTTTTCAAGACTTATTTTCTCAAATGGGAATTCGTTATTAATTTTTTTGTCTTGGATATGCAAAGAGTATTAATCTGTGGCAAAGAGAATGGTGCTGTACCTAGCAACTAGCTATTAAGAGATTTGTCTATGCTTAAAGGCTACTGTATTTCTATATTGCCCTTGCAAATACAAAACAAGGGGAATATAGTAGGCCTTAAGCTTTAGTCAAATATTTGTAGAACTGGTCGCTTGTGTAAAATGTAATTGTCTTTGCATGTCAAAAGATCTTTTCTGCAAATGTTTATCTCGATTAATATTAAATAGATGGATAATAAGAGTTTGTAAAAATAGTTTGTGCAAAAGTAGAGAAAGTCATGTGAGTGTAACACATCAAAAACTTTTTTTCTCAAAAATGACTAACGATTTTGATTAAAATACCACATGTTTAAGCTACTTACATACAAATAAACTGTACATCTTGAAATTTCTGGGAATATCCTATGAAGATCCCTTCATTCTGAATGACGTTTGTATAATTGGTAAAGTGTAAGAGACAGATAAACTCTTTCTTCACAAGAAACGTAGATATCATTAAAGCACAGGATTTATGTCAAATGAAGTTTTATGTGGTGTTAAGCATTTGCAAGTATTCTTTGTTATTAACTTCAGTTTTTAAGTACTTGTAATTTTCTCAAGTGGTAAGTCATGATATCTTTTTTCTCGCGGTCATGCAAAGAGAATGGCATTTCATATCATTACACAGCGATCAACATTTTACAAATCTGGCTAGCGCTTTAGTGTACTGTATTCTTCTAATGCCTACAATGAAATGTGTAAATGTGTATTGAAGGTTTATCTATGTTTACAATAAATAGAAGAATAAGCTTTTGTAAGAATAGCTTGTAGAACAGTAGAAAAAGTAATGTGAATGTAACACATGAAATTTTTCAGACTAAGATAGCTGTGGTACAGCAGTTATGCAATACATTATATTTTCAATTCTCAAAGTTAAATGCAGTCATTGCACATTCCTGCTATAAATTTTAAATTTGTTAAATTCCCCTGAACCCGTATTTAAATTATGTGCAATATAACAGAGTTAAAGTATCAGCGAATAACAAGCATTAACTAATATATGCGGAGGCTATTCTATAACACATTCACATATGAAGTATTCCCAGAGAAATAAATGTTTTACAGAAAATGACATTTAGGAAGGAATTAACACAAGGATTTAGTACACCTTCTTAGAATAAATAATGCAAAACTTAACCCGTTAACAAAGAAAATTACACTTGCCATATTATCAATAAATATTTCAGGTTCTGTCTTTCTTGCGCCATATTTGCGAATTTAATACAACTTCAAAGTACCAAAACCCGTATAAGCCCGCTCCACACATAAGAAATTGAATTTAGAAAGTTACTTACAACCAGAACACAATGTAAATAAATTTGACAAATCCGAAATAGTGTGGAGCCGGTCTTTTCCAAGTCACAGAGCGCGAAAAAGTCTTTCCCAGACGGTGATCGAAAAGGAAGTCTCTCTACTTCTCTTGGTCGTTGGCTCATCCTCGAGGCACACACGGAGGTAGGTTACGTGGGATGACGTTGCCGTGAAGATACTGCCTTCTATCCTGTCTGACAGCGCGCATTCTGGTGAGAGCTGAGGAAATGTCTACCAGCCGGTAACGAGGCTGCTGTGCTGGATGCTGCACTGATGTATCAGGGGGCCAAAACTTATTGTTGAGCTACAAACTGTTCTTGTATTAACGATGGGCCGTGCCTGCTAATACAGCTACTCAACTGGGAGGGGGCATAAATGGTTCAGTGGATGTTTGGAAATCTTGATTACAACTCTTATGGCCTGTGGAGGCGTTTGAGTAAATAAAGTTTTTAATATAAAACGATGTTCGAAAACTCGCTACTCCTGTACAAGAGATACAAGATTTAGAACGGCCATTTCTGTTTGGCGTGAAAGTTATAGTAATTTTTTGGTTTGACCGCACTATGATACGTTGATTATACGTGACTTAACTGAACTGTTGTGGTATATATAATATTTCAGCGACTCATTATGATCTTACTCGTGCAGCTCTCCTATTGTCCATACATTTTAACACACTCAGCATCTGGGGGTCCATTCCTCAGATAAACAATAAAATATATGTGCGTAAAATAAAATTAATTCTAAAATTCCACAGCCGTTGTTCATAATAAGTCTTCCTGTGAAAGCCATAACCAGTATGATAAAATTGCCAACGTTTCACCCTTCGTATTGAGAGCTTCTCCTGGATACTGCTTGTGCTCATATTTATACTGCCGGAATGCAGTCTCTCCTACTCGTGCTCATAATTGTCTGGTAGCTTGCCACTAATTTTCTGTTCCGTGAGCAGTGTTTTCCATGCTCCATTAAGAAGCTTTCCACCAACTCTATTGAATAAACTTTTAAGGTTAAAGATTTCTACGCTTTCTCGAAATATTCTTTGCGAGAAGCGTTCATATACAACTAAAATCTCAATATTGTTGTCAAAATCGGGATGGCGGCTTGTTTTATAAAGATGTTAAGCCTACGCTGATTTTTCAGGCTGTCTGTGATTTTGGTATCTGATATGTTCGTTGCGTCGAGTTAATATTGATCTTCCTGTCTGGCGTCCGAAATTGAAATTCAGTTTTATTTATGGACGCTCTTTAACTGCTGTGGTCCTTAGCATCCCATTCTATAATGGGCGTGAAAGACCGGTAATTTTGCTCAGAGGCCTCTTTATCAGGCTTGAGGTTCTTTTACGTGCCGTAAATCTACGACACGGGACCACCGACTTTAATTCCCTTCCGAAGGAAGCCATGCTAAGGATGTTTTACGCCCGAAAAAATTCATCGCCCTCGGGAACTAGAGGCTAGCATGGTAGCCACTACACCACGGAGGACAACGTCTGGCGTCCGTATGACTCGCTGCAATCACATGTGATTTTGTATACCCCTGAGTTGAGGAGTGGCGAAATTTTGTCTTTAACTGGACGTGTAAAGAATATTAGTTTTTTAACTATCATATAGCTTGCTATTCTGGACATGTAGCAATTTTAAAATTGTATTTGTCACTGAATCCGCGTAGGGAATAAAGACCCAGTTTTCATTTCTTTTATGTACGCCTCCATATTCTTTTTCCTCATTTTTATTGTTGTTCTTTTTATTTTGGAAGTTTTTGATTAGTTGATTGGAATAATCATTGGCCTGCAGAACCCTGTTTGTGTTTTATTTCTTTGTTTAGTAATTATGCGTTGCATATTCGGCGAGCTCACTGATACAAAGTGTTGCCCATTGCCCATTTAACTGACGGTGGGTGTTGTGATGTGGCTACAGGTCGGTTTACGATAAACGGAACAATTTGAATTATTCTTAGTTTCGTCCCGTCCAACAAGAACGTCCAAAAAAGGAAGTTTGCCGTCCTTTTCCAACTCAACTTAACCTAATACTTTTCGGGAGATTATTCAAGTGTTGCAAAAAATCAGCAATCGTATCCTTCCTATGTTGCAAACTACGAGAACTCGGCTTTGACGCAATAATTCTTAACCAAGGGGGAGCGAGCTGTCCCACGCACGAAAATATTGTTTCACCGGTAAAGTGGTCTGCTCTTAACAAATCTGCATTATCCGTTTCATAAGCCTTATCAATTACTTTACAATTATAAATGCTTTATGTAAATGGAAAAACTTCCCATTACAGAGTGTCCTCTTGAAAGTCAAATGAATACCAAACTCCGCATTTAATTCGAGCAGATTTCAAAGACGCAACACAGATATTTTCAAGAAAATGCTTCTACCTTAAACTGACACGTGGAAAGTTTTTCGTCACTTTCCCTCTTCTCAAAAATAACTATAAGAATGTTCATTAAACTGCAATATGTTTAAGTGTTTCCTTAACAAATAAAATATATTTCTTCAATTTTCAATGAATTCCTGTTCATTCTCTTGAATTATGCAGAAATTTTATATATAAAGCCATAAGAAGTATACAAAAAATGCAAAAATTGATGTGTTACGTTCACACGACCTTCTCTACCCTCTAACGTTTACAAGTAGGTATACAAATTATTCCTACGAAAGCTTATTTGTTTATCTACTTAATTTTAATTGAGATAAATCTTTTCCGAAATAGCTATATAAGACATTTCAATACGGTACAAAGGGA
This sequence comes from Deroplatys truncata, assembly GCA_030765065.1. NCBI lineage: Eukaryota > Metazoa > Arthropoda > Insecta > Mantodea > Mantidae > Deroplatys > Deroplatys truncata. The sequence goes on along the minus strand of CM060986.1, from coordinate 186,721,698 downwards.
ATAGCGATAGTGAAATGTTTAAGAACTGGACGCTATATGCTTAAAAGGCGCTGGACCTAAAATTCCATACTGTTTCTATGCAATCGCGAGAAACAACTGAATGTCAACAGTACTTTAAGAGAATGACCAGGAATTGAACAACTCGAACCATTAATAACGGATAAATCGGAAATGGCTGATGCCACAAAAAAGTTATTATAATAAATCCTGTGTTTTAAAGAGATGTACATTTTTGTACATTACGCTTTCATCTATCGCTTAATGTTTACCAGTTATGCGAGACTATTCCAGATTCCTTGCAGATGAACGTGACTCCATATGCTATTCCCAAAAATTCAAGATGTGCAATTTATTTGTCATATAGCCAATTTTTAAAAAATAAAAAATTTCAAAAGTGTTCCATGTAAAGAGGAGTTTGGAGTGGGGGATTTTCTTGAAAACCGCATGTCATAGCTTTGAAAGATATTGAACTTAATGCTAAGTTTGGTATTTATCCGACTTTTCGTTCTTGAGTTTTGCTGTTCACAGGCAGAAAGACAGACATACAGCATTCTTTTGTTGTATATTTTAATCAGGGGACCTCAAAACATGCATTTACGCTGAAATCTCGATATCGAATTTTTGGGTGAAATGCAATACCTTCTCTACTTATTATATAAGGTATGTGGTAGAGAAAGTAAAAATCACGTTTTATATGAATGACACAATAAGTGAGCGATTATGAGACATTGTATTCGTCAGAGAAGCTCACGTGAGAACGACACATGTGTTTATGAAGAAAGAGATCTACATTTTTTATGTATCTATTATAGTTTACCGGTGATACAATATTATACAAAACTCCTTCCAAATGAAGGGGACTCCATATGTTATCCACAGAAAATCCAAATATATACTTTATTTTTCATTAAAGTACATTAAAATATTGGCATTTTAATCAAAATAATTAAAGGTTATACATAGAAAGTATAGATATATACCTTATTTTTCATTGAATTATATTAAAATTATGCCACGTTAATCAAAATAGTCATAGTATTTTGTGAAAATAGAAGATAACGAAAAAGTTCCAATTTTGTGGCGTATTAGGTAATTAGTAGCTACTTTCATGCCAGACACATTATTGCGTCGTATTGGCGACAGCATTGTTGGGGGTAATTCTTTCGGCTTTCGGTTTTGAAGTTCGTTTGGCATGACGCTCTCCAGACCGAGCCAGTGGGTCACTCACTGTACTAATTCAATTCCTAATTTAGGAATAGCGGATAATAAATTGGTAATTAGGTGGAGATCCAATTCTTTATCAACACTTATTTTGATTTTTTGGTCACCCTGAAGTTTACATTTTAATTGTCTCTAGCGAGAGTTGGAGAGGGGAAATAGGTTAGCGTTACTTTTCTTTGTGTTGTGTTAGCGTCACTTTGGTTTGAGAGTCGAGTGAGTGCGGTTGTTTGTGAACTTAAGAAATTCTCTGTAAACTGCAGTTCGTTAGCACACATATAGAACTTATCTTACAGTTCCATACGTAAATGCTTCACTAATTTCCGCCTTCAAAAAGTAATAAAGAAGTGAAAATTTAAAACTATACCTGTGTAAAGTATGTGAAACTATTCTACAGCCGTACCTCCATTTTTAAGAGATACTTGCTCTACCAGATATAACTGACACAGCCGAGGCATAATATTAAATAAAATCATAATTAATTAAAAATAAAAAATCTCTACATATAATCTTTACTACTAACACATACACACACACACACACTGAGATAGTGTTTTTAACACTTAAACAATATCAGTCTAATTATATAATATATAAATTCAATAACACCCCGCCTTAAAGCAATATGTGTATAAATAACATAAAATGTATGCAACAGTCATTGTACTGTTTATTTCTATTATGTACATGTATAATAATTTTATGTGAATGTATTAAGCAATTTAATAGTGTAGAAGCTGTGAGAACATAGGTAAAAAGTTGCTAACAATGAGGTAACCTTGAGGCAATAATAAATTGGAAAGTTTAATAATGCTACTAGTAATTCTTGGAGCAACAATAATGTCATTTTTAAAACAGCTTATAAATTGCCAATCAACAATCAGAAAAAGCTTAAGTTAAATAAAAGTATTTTATTGGAGTACCATTAGCCAATCAGTAACTGAAATAGAGCAAATTGTACAAATTTAAGCGGTAAACACCAGTTGCTAGTAGACAGCGTTCCTAACTGGACGCGAGACGCGTCCTCGAGAAGTTTAATACGTATTCTGTGTGAGACGAAAATTCATTACGGCGAGAATATTATAAAGTTTACGTGTTAAAAAGTGCAAGTAAATAATAAATAATCTCACAGCTCTCTATATCAGTGAAGTATTATTTGATCGTGTCAAGGATTAATAAAAGGAGTGAAGTAAAAATTATAATTTGTGTAAGCCTGCATTCTTTAACCGCATCACCCCCTGCAAGGAAATACCTACATGTTTCTACGCAACCGAGGCAAACATAAATATATAATATTTAAATAAACAAAAACTTGGGTCGAAGGCCACAGGAAAATAAACTTGCGGCGAAGACTTCCGGAAAATAAACTTGGTGCGAAGACCTCCGGAAAGTGAACATTGGGGCAAAGGCCACCGGAACTTGTATCGCATGTGGTTGCAACTACTCCAAGTTCGGCTCCCCAAGAGTGGAACTACACTACAACTCCTTCAAATTGTCTTTCCATACATGAATCTACAAGCTTTTTCAAATTGGCGGCCAACGTGGGGCAAATAAGTAACAATAAAACCATACTTCAACACTCACACACAATACAGGAACTGAAAGACATCAGCCGTGAAGTTACCGCCGCGATATCGGAATTTTACGTCGCGTGTATCTGATGGTTAGACGTACACAGCTGTGTATTGATGCTGCACTTTCAACATCTTCAATAAATGGTGAGTCCATCAGCAATTCGTTTATATTTATTTTACACTTACACGGGCCACTTTTATCTGTGCCAACTACCCTGCTATCGATTATACATATTCCATAAAAATTCCCGTTTTGTGCTGTGGCTCTAGTCGATTTTAATGCAACAGAAACATTGCATATGCATTCAGCGGGAGACGGGCCAATTTTAGCTGTGCCACCCTTTAAAAAGGAATGAGTATAAGCCCTCAGGAATTTTGTAAATTATCCCATAATATGTCACAATCGAATATTAGGAGATACTTTATTATTTTCTCTACTACGTATAGTAAGTAGGAGAAGTATTATATTCCACCCAAAAATTCGATGCCGAGATTTCATCGGAAATACATGTTTTGAGACCCCTGAATCCAAAAAAAAGCATTTTTGGAAACATGTCCGTGTGTGTGTGTCTGTGTGTCTATGAACAGCATAACTCAGAAGTGAACAGTCGGATAAACACCAAACTTGGTATTTAGGTTCAGTATCTTCCAGATTACCCTTTACATGGCGCATTTTTCGAAAATCTTAATTTTCTCAAAAATGGCTCTAACGATTTTAATTAAAATATCATATGTTTAAGGTATTTTAATGACAAATGAAATGTATATCTCGAATTTTCTGGGAATGTCTCCAAAAGTATTCTTCATTGTGAACGACTTTTGCATAACTGGTAAACCATAAGAGATAGACAAAATTTTACTACACAAAAAATGTAGATCGCGTTAAAATACACAACTTATGTCATATACATTTTGTTGTTGAGTGAACCATTTTCGAGATATTGCTTGTCATTCTCTTAAATTTTCCAATACTTATACTTTTTCTCAAATTCATTATTCATTTTTTTGTCCTGGTAATGCAAAGAGAATGGAATACTCCACATAGCAACCAGCTCTTAAAATATTTGACTATCGCTTAAAGCCTATACCAATTCCCCTTGTATCTACAAGTAAATTAGCAATAAGATTAACATCTCGATAGCTCGATTAACATGAAGCATATGGAGAATAAGCGTTTGTAAAAATAGTTTGTATAAGAGTAGAGAAAGTCGTGTGAGGGTAACACATCAGATTTTTTTTAGTGTAGTGAGCACATAAAATTAATGAATGTCTCAAATAAAAATTGTGTTGAATTATTTTTTTCTACAACCAAAAGCAGAGGTTATATTCTTCTTAGGGATGGAATGGACCCCTCCCGGCATTCTAGTGTTAAATATTCAACTTTTTTTGGCGTTGCTCTTGCTGAGGAGTTTGTAATGTGGCATACAGATGCTGTGTAAAGAACACGTTTGAATGTAAATCATGAACACAAGAGAACTGTACGTGCGTAATCTACAGCGCTCGTATGGCGAGATTTGCAACTACAGTCTGTGTCCAAGCATGACAAACTGCCCCGAGATGGATGATAATGGATTCATTGCTCGAGCGATACAAGCGCCACCAACAGAGGAACTCCAGAATTAACCTGTCGCGGTCAGTGTTGGCATTGATTTCTGGTCGCTTCCAGGGATGTACGGCTCTAGGTAAATAAATCTGGACAAAATGCTGTGTATTTAATCTACAAGAGAAATACAATTAGAGAGAAAACAAAATTAGCAAATCTAGTTTTATGTTTAAAAGGATGTGTCAGAAAAATGGTTCTGGTTTCTAAAAACAACCATTAAAAAGTTTGTCATCTCCCTGTACTCTTCATCGGGTATCTGTACAAGTACATTAAAACTAATGAATTTAGCAGCTCAATGCCGATATAAATTTTATTGCATAGTACTGTACGTTGGCAATAAAGCTGTTTAGTCAAGGTTCTAGAATATTTTAATATTTTTTTTTGGGGGGGGGTATTTTCAATTTATATAATATTTAACAATAGAATAAGAGTATTTGCAGATATTTTATATCTTAAATATACTGGGTGATTTATAAAGAACTGACACATTTATTTCTTTAATTAATCTGTTTGAAATTCGTTCAATGTCCCACTTTTAGCACAAAATTAAACAGAATGTTCTGGAGCTTCGATTGCCTGTCACTAGATGTGCAGATGTTCATGTTTTATTCGCAACAGTCTTTGAGATTTTGTTCTAGTCAACGTGAAAGTAGAGTACACATTATATGAACGACTCTTCCTTGTAAAGCAATACTGGATTACAAATTCAATTACAGCACTCAAAGGGCATACCAGAGGGAATTTGGTGTTCAGAATCCTCCCCAAAGAAACGTATTACTAGGACTGGTAAACAAATTGGAAACAACTGGATCTCTGGTGAGTGAAAGAGGCAAAATTCGTTCATTTAGGGTTCCCACGGTTGTTGGCGTAAGGGCACGACTGGATCAGTCACCCAAAAAATTATTAAGACGTTTGTCGCAGGAGACAAGGTACAGCTACTCAGTGTGTCAGAGAGCTGTATAAAGTGCAGCCTAAAGCCGTATAGAATTACGTGTGTCTATCAGTTACAGGAACCAGATAAGGATAGACAACTTAATTATTGTCATTGGTTTCAGGCGTTCATTGTGCAAAATCTTGCCATATTGTCCATCACATGGTTCACACATGAAACATGGTTCCATTTATCCGGGTATGTGAACTCAAATAACTCACGCTATTGGGCCAGCGAAAATCCACATGTTATTCATGAAGTACCTATGCACCCGGTTAAAACCGGATTTTGGTGCGCAATATCCGCACAGAGAGTATTGGAACCAATTTTTTTTAAAACGCTGTGAACACTACAGAGTGCCGACGGATTTTCATGGAGTTTGCTGAGCAATTAGACGATGTAGAGCTGAGTCAAGGATATTTTCAGCAGGACGGCGCTACATGCCATGCAGGAAATGAATCCATGGCATTAATTGCAAGTTTCTTTGACAACCGGGTAATTTCCAAGAACCTGTGGCCACTGAGATCTCCGGATTTGACATCACCGGACTTCTTTCTATGGGGTTACTTAAAAGACAGCGTTTATGCCACACGTCCGCAGACATTGGACGATCTGAAGCACAACATTACACAGGAGATTCAAGATACTGACAACCGAGTCCTCAACATGGAACGCCATGTTGAGTTGTGCCTTATGCAGAATGGAGAACATTTTCAACATTTGCTATAGAGGTAAATAATCTTCCAAGTTTCCCTGCATTTCAGGTATAAGTTATCGCTAGCATAAGTCGTTTTGAAACAATTAAAGAAATAAATGTGTCAGTTCTTCATAAACCACCCTTTATTAATTAGTTAAATATTACTGTGGTGTTTTATTTTTAGAATTAAAGCAAAATGCTCACAAATCTAACCCTGTCATCCATCCCGTGTCTGCACACTGATTATTTCACGTGGGCCATCACCGTCCTTTGACATAGTTGGCTGCAGTCGCTATTATTCGAACTAGCGATTTTCGGTTTTGAGTAAATGACCGTCTCGACTTAACGCTCTCAGAGCAGTATTCCATTAAGGTGCCTGTGATAGGATATAAAATTCAGCTTAGGAATTAGTGGAAAACGCAGCATATTGACGGAAAGGTCGCCCCATGTTTTAAGCACTGGTTGATGAATAATTAATTTATGCAATACACTTTTTGTGTGTGCTAGCAATAAGAGTGGAATATTTTATTTTGTTTAGCGAAGGGACGTTACACTTCAAGAGATGTAGATGGCGGGACGGTAGCTAGGGAACAGAAGTAGGAGTACACATACACAGAGGGTCCTCCAGAAACCTGGAGCACAGCACCACAAATAGACCGCAATGGCCCTTTTTGCTTCTAACGTGACCCCGGGAAGCAAGGAAGGTCGACTAGATCGGTGCGACGATGTACGCTAGCAAGCTTGTATCCTTAACATCCTAGCACCGGCTAGCCGCACGGTTAGCTCCGTTCCGCCCATGGGACCCCAGGGACCCTAGCCACTCCCTAGGAAGGTATCTCTCAGCAGACCCATCAAACATCATCAAAAAGCACAATCCGCCATCCTGCCGCAACACACCGAACGCCGTCGCCAGGTCCTTTAACTCTAAACCGGATGAAAGGAAATGGTGGGGACAGGAAGTTTTGTGGTGGAATAGAAACTACCCCAGCATGCGCTTACCGACCCGGAAAAACACAAAAAAGCGAAAGGTCAGAGCGGCGGGACCGACGGAAAAGACCCGAAAACTTCTGAATGCGAGCCTCACACGTTGCTGCTGAAGCATCTTGCTCGGTCACGGTAGCCAAGGACATTTCTATTACATTTTAGCGAGGGAAAGATTCGGAGAAGTTCTTTTTCTTAGAGATGTGCAAATCAAGTTTGATTTTTTAAGTACGCTTAAAAGCGACAATTCCATGTCAGCAGTTTTACTAGCATGTAAAAGAACTCCTGCGAGAGGAAATTCTGGCACACCTGATATAAACCCGACAATTGACAGCGTAGTAACTAAGAAACGTTTTTTTTTTAATTCGAGAATGAGGTCGCATTCATTTGGGTAAAAACAAATGTTGGTAGAAGTGGAGGATGGTTTGTTGTCACAAGGGTAGAAGTAGCCAATGGGGCACCGAGATAAGTTCTTTAGCGGAATATTAGCTAATCTTAACGTTTGAATAGTCCTATAAGAGTCAAATACGTAGACAGGTGGAAGTAAAGACAGAGGTTTTTAATAAGCCAGACACAACCAAAAGAAGCTCATTTTGTTATATCATACGCAGAACTGTGTTTTTGAGACGTAACGTTCCATGATTTCCGATGGGTACATAGATAACATTTCACCGGCAACTAATAGATAATATACAACTTTGAAACTCTCGCTATCTTCGTATTATGACCGCGCGCGCTAAGTTTCTTATGGACCGAGCGTCTCCCGGCTCATTTACCTGGCCGCGGGTTAGGCTATTGGGCCGTGTCCCTCTTGAACAATAGGCGCGCGGTACAATATCCATTAAGTGCCGCTTCCGCGCTTGAGACTTTTCCTTTGGCCGTTACGAGTAGGGTTTTCTTCTCGAGAATTCAGCTTTATATGCGGGACTATAGTCGATCTAGCCTTAGAATTGGACTTGATGTAAACAAAATATTTTGAAACCTTCCACGTTAGCCTCGTCTTCGTATCAGTTGTGAGAAACAAACAAAACAAATCTGATGTGTTACTCACATGACTTTCTCTACTCTTGTACAAACTATTTTTACAAACACTTATTCTCAATATGCTTCATGTTAATCTTATTGCTAATTTTCTTGTAGATGCAAGGGGAATATGGTAATATTTAAGCGATAGTCAAATCTTGTAAGAGCTGGTTGCTATGTGGCGCATTCCATTCTCTTTGCATGTCCAGTACGTAAAACAATTCTGATGTGTTACACTCACATGACTTTCTCTACTCTTGTACAAGCTATTTTTAAAACTCCTATTCTCCATCTATTTCATATTAATCCAGATAAACTTTTGCAGAAACGATCTTTTGACATGCAAAGAGAATTGCATTTTACACATAGCGACCAGTTCTAAAAATATTTGACTATCGCTTAAGGCGTACTATGTTCCCCTTGCTTTGTATTTGCAAAGGCAATATAGAAATACAGTAGCCTTTAAGTATAGACATATCTCTTAATAGCTGTTTGCTAGGTGCAGCACCCTTTGCCACAGATTAATACTCTTTGCATATCCAAGACAAAAAAATGAATAACGAATTCCCATTTGAGAAAATAAGTATTGAAAAATTTAAGAGAATAACAAGCAATATCTCGAAAATGCTTCACTGAACAAAAAAAATGTGTATGACATAAATTGTGTATTTTAACGCGATCTACACTTTTTGTGTAGTAAAATTTTGTCTATCTCTTATGGTTTACCAGTTATGCAAAAGTCTTTACAATGAAGAACACTTTTGGAGATATTCCCAGAAAATTCAAGATATACATTTTATTTGTCATGAAAATATCTTAATCATATGGTATTTAAATCAAAATCGTTAGAGCCGTTTTTGAGAAAATTAAAATTTTCGAAAAATCTTCCATGTAAAGGGTATCCTGGGGTGAGGGATTTTCTTAAAAACCTTCGTGTCACATCCCTGGAAGATACTGAACCTAAATACCAAGTTTGGTGTTTATCCGACTGTTCGTTTCTGAGTTATGCAGTTCACAGACAGACAGACACACAGACACACACACACACGGACATGTTTCTAAAAATGCTTTTTTGGATTCAGGGGGTCTCAAAACATGTATTTCCGGTGAAATCTCGGTATCGAAATTTTGGGTGGAATACAATACTTCCCCTACTTACTATAGTAGAGAAAGTAACAAATGCCACCTACACTCACGTCTAATATTTATAAAGCAATAGAACGTTCTAGTACCACCACCACACCACCGCAACCACCTCCACCACAACTACTACTACTATTACTACTACTACTACTGAAAATGATTATAAAAATAATAAAAAGTAAAGTTAAGTTGAAATTAAATACAGGATCATTAAAATAAAGCTCATGTTATTCTATAACTGCTTTATAATCGGAAAGAGGTGTATAATCTGGGACTCCATCATACGATATCGTCTCTATCAGTGATTATATTCACTTCATTTCCCTGTACAGAACTAAGTATAATTTCTAGCACTTTGTGACAGAATTTAAAGCTATATCTAACTTAGCGGTTCAGTATTAAAGAAAAACTCGTGCACTTTCCTACGAATAAATCTTTTGGTACAATCATCTGCTTTTTTTCTAACTCTATCTTACGTATGTTCCTTTCTTCCTTGGTGTTCGCAATGCTCTTTACGTACATGCAACCCTCCACACGGACAAACCGATATAATCCCCAGTTTGTTCAACAATGTTATTCACAACGACAGTTGGATTCTCCTTCATTAGTTTGAACAAAACTTTTAACGGTTTATCTTCCGAATGCTTCACTATTTCACCTTCATTTTCATTCTCCAAGATAACAGCACTGTAGAAAGAGCATATTTATCGCCTTGGTGACCGCTCATCGTTATCGTATGGATGCAGAAGAGGGGTGTGACACACCACACAGAAATGAAGAAAACTACAGCCTTCAGTTCGAATTAGATATTCACTATTTCATATTAATGAAAAGCTCGAACTAATTACCATACTTCTTGAAACCGCACAGATAATCGCGCATATTTAAGGCACTATATGTTATGGTGTGCTTTGGTTTCCCTCGTATCGCGGAGTATGTAGTGACGTCATATGTTTACATCAAGTTTGTTTCTAAGAGTGGAGCGATTATATATAAGGGGCAGTTCTTTACAGTTCAGTTCTGTTAGTCAAGAAGCTCAGTTATGATTTTATTAGACGGATTGAAGTTAAGTTAATTTTATGATGGTGTTGTATTGTATTTCGACTGTTGGGGAGCCGAACTTGAAGTAGTTGCAACCGCACGTATGGTACCCGGTAGCCTTCGTTTCGTAGGTTTAGAAATATTAACTTTGTAATTTTGACTGTTTCTTTAAATATTATATATTTATGTTTGCCTCGGCTGCGTCAGTATTTTTGTTAGAGACATGTTTGTCTTTGCAGGGTTGTGGTGCGACTGAAGAATGTAGGCTTCACAGATTATAAGTTTACTTCACTACATTTATTACTTTTTGACACAATTTAAATAACACTTCACTGATATAGAGAGAGCTGTGATATTTTTAAATTAATTACTTCCACTTTTTTAACACGTAAACTATTTTTATATCACACTGTATACCTATTAAATTTCTCGAGGACACATCTCGCGTCCAGTTATGGGCACTGTCTATAAGCAACTGACTTGATTTCTTGCGCCTAAATTTGTAAATTTATGTATTTCAAGTCACTGATTGGCTAATCCTAGTCCAATAGAATACCTTCATTTACTAACGGTTTTTCTGGTTTTTGATTGGCTATTTTATAAACTGTCACAAAAATTACATTATTGCTTACAAGAATTATAAGTAGTATTGCTAAACTTTCAAATTCATTATTGCCTCAAGGTTACCTCATTGTTACCTCATTGTTAACAATTTTGTAACCTATTATTCTCCCAGCTCCTGCATTATTAAATTACGTAATACATTCACATAACATTATTGCAATGTATACAATAATATAAACATTTACAATGACTGTAATATACACTTTTTATATCTTGTTACATACACACATTGCTTCAAGGCATGCTGTTATTATGTTTTTTATTATATAATTTGACTGAAATCATTTAAGTGTTAAAAATACTGCCTCAGGATCAATTGTGTTGTGTTCCGAGTGTGTGTCTAAAGTGACTCAATGTGTGTGCAAAGCTGTGTGTCTAGTGGATAAATAAAGCGGTTTCGCAGCAACTGGTGTTCTTATATGCTATAATATTGTTTGATATAATATATGATACTAATAATAATCAAAAAGAAACTGTCTTCAGGCTGTAAAATTTACCTTTCTTAGTTTACTTCTGTTTAATTTATGGAGGTATCTTGTAGACACAATTTGTTCCTGCATCAGCCACTTTGATTAGCAAAACATTTTTCCAGACATATTTTCCCAACTGAAGCTCAGATACAAGACAGAACGTTTGGATGTCCAGTAGTGTCGTGCAGTGTTCAAGCGAGAATGCAGAAACCAAGAGAAAACATCATTGTCATTACTCTATATGCAACCAGCAGCACGAAAACGTTGAGCATGCAATCTTAACACTCCAAATTTGTTGAATTTGTTTAGAAGGACATGTTCAAAGAGAAGTTTGCTATCTTATGTTGTTTGTGTCTCTGAAGCAAAATGGCATAGCGTGTATGTTTACGATAAATGTAAATTGTAACTGACATCTGTGTATGAGGTAGAGTAAATGGTAGTTTTGGTATAAGGGGTCCTAGACAATAAAGCTGCAGAGGATTTAGGGGTTTAAGGGATTTATGGCTATGGGTATAAAGTTTGGAAAGGAGAATATGTTATATGTATCAAGGACTACATTCTTCACTGACCAGGTGTAAGTAGATACACCAGAAACAACCATCACAGGACCACCAAAATCCACGCCTTCCTACTGAATTAATAGATCACTACTGGTCACAGGAGAGCGACAGCCCAACTGAGGTCATTTGCCTGGTATAACAAAAAACGCAGGGTAACTTCCAAGATAATATTATGACCTAGATATTGCAGCGATGTTAAATAAGGTGACTAACCATTATTATTCAGGTGAGCCTAGTACAAAAAAAATCCTGACATTCATATAACTTTATCTAACCTGTATCACTTATTAATGGGTATACAAATTATTCTTACGAAAGTATATCTTCCTAACCACTTCATTTTTCTTAATTTATTATTGTCGCGGCGGCGCCGTGGGACGAGTGGTTAGACCGCTCGCCTCCCACCGAGGCGGCCCGGGTTCAATCCCAGGGACCTGCATGTGGGATTTGTGGTGGACGAAGCGGCGTCTGGGCGGGTTTTCTCCGGGTTCTCCGGTTGCCCCGCCATTCATTCCACCAACTGCTCCAACATCACCTTTCCTTTCATCCTTTTCACCAACATTTCGTTTCATCTACTTCCTTCATCCCATACCAGGCATCGGGCTGATCACCCATCCTGGATGCTCTGTCTGATCCACGAGTGTCTGCTCCTCGACGGGCCTCTGACCCCAGGCACCCGCCTGTAAGTCCTACATAAGAGGAGGGTAAACAGATAATGAATGAGTGAATGGATATTATTGTCGCTTTAACAATAAAGTCATAACGCGACTACAATAAATGTTAATAATTACAATTGATTATATAACATTATACAATTTTATTTCTTTTAAAAACTTTACTATGTTAAGATAGATGTTGGTTCACTCAAGGTCACCGAGAGATTAGCAGGAATGCCACACTGAAGTCGATGAACATCGTAGATAGGGCACTCTGCAACTATATGCTGAACTTGAGAATGGAGTGACAGTGCTTGCACATAGGCACTTCATTTTAATCCTTTCCGGAAATTGAGTATTACACATTTCGTTATATATACAAAGGGAATAATGATAGTCAAATGTTTTAAAATGGACGCTATACGCTACCTTAAAATTCAATATTTGTTCCATGACATCGTGAGAAACAACTGAAAATCGACAGGACATGAAAAAATGTCTAAGTATTGAGCAATTCGAACTATTAATACGGGATATCTCGGAAATGGCTGCTGCCACAAAATATTTATTTGATATAAATTGCGTGTTTTAAAGAGATATACATTTCTTGTGTAGCACGCTTTCTTCTATCGCTTAACGTTTGCTGGTTATATAAGATTATACAAAATTCCTGTCAAATGATGAGGACTTCGAAAGCTAGTCCCAGAAGATCAAAGAAATATGTTTTGTTGTTATATAAATATATTCAATATATGGTATTTTAACCAAAATCGTTGAAGCCATTCTTATAGAATAAAAAAATTCTAAAAATGTTTCATTTAAAGGGTAGATTGGGTTGAGGAATTTTTTGAAAATCTTTGTTCGCATCTTTGGAAGGTGCTGATATTAAATACCAAACTTGGTGTTGATTGTTTTTGAGTTACGTTGTACACAGACACGCACACGGACGTTTTTCTAAAAATGCTTGTTTTTTGGATTCAAGGGGCTGAAAATATGTATTTCTGGTAAAATCTCGGATTATAATTTTCGGGTAGAATGCAATACCTTCTTCTCCAGTTAGTTAGGTACGTGGTAAGGAAAGCAAGAAGAGTGAATGTATACTTAATTAATTTTTTGCCCATTTATCAAGATTGTGGGATTATTTGCATGGGCCATCTATACGTTTTCAGTAAAAAAATTCGGATGTGTTACAATCACATGAATTTCTCTACTCTTGTACAAACTATTTTTTACAAAATCTTATTCTCCATCTATTTCATATTAATCGAGATAAACATTTGCAGAAACGATCTTTTGACATGCAAAGAGAATTACATTTTACACATAGCGACCAGTTCTAAAATATTTGATTATCGCTTAAGGACTAATATGTTCCCCTTGTTTTGTATTTGCAAGGGCAATATAGAAATACGGAAGCCATTAAGCGTAGCATATCTCTTAATAGCTGGTTACTATGTGCAGCACCATTTTCTTTGCCACAGATTAATACTCTTTGTATATCCAAAACAAAAAATGAATAACGAATTCCCATTTGAGAAAAGTATTGAAAAATTTAAGGGAATAACAAGCAATATCTCGAAAACGGTACACTCAAAGACAAAAAATTATATGACATAAATTGTGTATTTTAACGCGATCTACAGTTTTTGTGTAGTAATATTTTGTTTATCTCTAATACTTTACCAGTTATGGAAAAGTCGCTCACAATGAAGAATACTTTTGGAGATATTCCCAGAAAATTCAAGTTATACATTTTATTTGTCATGAAAATATCTTAAACATATGACATTTTAATCAAAATCGTTAGAGCCATTTTTGAGAAAATTAAAATTTTCGAAAAATTTTCCATGTAAAGAGTAATCTGGGGTGGGGGGATTTTCTTGTAAACCTCTGTGTTGCATCTCTGGAAGATACTGAACCTAAATGCCAAGTTTGGTGTTTATCCGACTGTTCGTTTCTGAGTTATGCTGTTCACAGACACACACACACAGGCACACACACGGACATGTTTACAAAAATGCTTTTTTTGGATTCAGGGAGTCTCAAAACATGTATTTCCGGTGAAATCTCGGTATCAAATTTTTGGGTGGAATACAAAACTTCCCCTACTTACTATACGAGTAGAGAAAGTAAAAATTGTGTGAATAAAATAACATTAAACAGTGTGTGCATTGTGCAGTACTAGGGCAGTACTATATATGAGACATCTAAATAACGCTCCAGCTTCTTAACCGGTTAAGCAAAGCCCATATGTGAAATGTGCTAAATGGGACAGTAAATATTGACGTTTGTTTGCATGTGTGCTACTTGGAGATGTACAAACATTTGCTTTCGTTACTTGAAGGAGAGTTTGAATCTCGTAACTAGCTGATGGCTAAAGGGCACGCGATGATTGCAATCTCGCTTAGGAAAGAGGGAATATATATTATACGCCTGTCGCAGCATCACAGAGGATTACTGAAATGGCATAATCCAGCGCATGGCCTCTGGCAGCCAGCGTGGGATCAGAGCAATGCCACTGTCAACTTGATACCTCCAACAGCCATTTGCCGCATCGATGTCACCGTGTAACAAAACCAGCTGTGTTATGTTCATAGTTGATTTAGCGCGACAGAAAAGGTTTTAAATGTCCACGGTTTTGTTTGAACAGCGGTAAACCCCAATGGCATGTGGGAACACTGATATTTATTTTATTCATCATTAAAACGTATTTCATTAATCCAGATTTTATAAAAGTACAGGGGTTACTCTAGAAATTACCGAGCGAGGGACGGCCAATATGATGTAATTTTCATGGTTTTCCTAGGTCGGTAGGCGAATTTTGGGGTGTTATCTCTTCTTCCATGAATTTCTTTTCCAGTATTTTCTTTCATTTGTTCCATCTTCATATGCTTCAGTGTTATGGGACCGGGCGAAGGCGACTGATTCTATGTGGTAGAACGGTGTGATTTGCGCTCAGAAAAGATTTCTCTCTGGCGCTTATCTGGTTGGCTAAGGTCCCTTCCTGGAGTAGCTCGTTTCATTCCTGAATTCCTAGGTTGAAGATGGCTAAAACAGGATCGCCAGCGTCGTGATTAATGGTGTTCTGGAATCGTTAGAGGCCCGTCCTTGCTAACGCGCATCCTTGTACGGATCTGGTCGCCCTTCGGGTCTCCCCTTCATCCCTTTCTCCCAGGAGTCACGTTGGAAGCGTACAAAGGTCTACGTGCGGTGCTCTAGTGGCCCCTCAGGCTGACTAACCCTAATCCTCTCAAAATTCCCCGATTTCTGCATTACATGGGAAAAGGAGTAAAAAAAATCTGATGTGTTACACTCACATGACTTTCTCTACTCTTGTACAAACTATTTTTACAAACGCTTATTCTCCATCTACTTCATGTTAATCGAGATAAACATTTGCAGACTCTATTTTATTGCTAAGTTTCTTGTAGATGTAATAAGGGGAAATATATTTACAAGGGCAATATAGAAATACAGTAGCCTTTAAGCACATACATATCTCTTAATAGCTGGTTGCTAGGTGCAGCACCATTCCCTTTGCCACAGATTATAACTCTTTGCATATCCAAGACAAAAAATGAATAACGAATTCCCATTTAAGAAAATAAGTATTGAAAAATGAATAACGAGTTTGAGAAAAAGTATAAGTATTGGAAAATTTAAGGGAATAACAAGCAATATCTCGAAAACGGTTCACTCAACAACAAAAATGTATATGAAATAAATTGTGTATTTTAAGGCGATCTACATTTTCTGTGCAGTAAAATTTTGTCTATCCCTTATGGTTTACCAGTTATGCAAAAGTCGTTCACAATGAAGAATACTTTTGGAGACATTCCCAGAAAATTCGAGATATACATTTCATTTCTCATGACAATATCTTAAACATATGATATTTTAATCAAAATGGTTAGAGCCATTTTTGAGAAAATTAAAATTTTCGAAAAATGTTCCATGTAAAGGGTAGTCTGGGGTGATGGGGTTTTCTTGAAAACCTTCGTGTCACAACTCTGGAAGATACTGAACCTAAATACCTAGTTTGGTGTTTATCCGACTGTTCGTTTTTGAGTTATGCTGTTCACAGACACACACACAGACACACACACGGACATGTTTCCAAAAATGCTTTATTTGGATTCAGGGGGTCTCAAAGCATGTATTTCCGGTGAAATCTCGGTATCGAATTTTTGGGTGGAATGCAATAGTTCCCCTACTTACTATACGTAGTAGAGAAAGTAAAAATTATTGTTAGTTAATTTAAAATGTTTTCGTCAGTGTTGTGTGACTAACAGTAGTACATAGTCTGCTGATATGGAAGGAATGCAATACAACGATATCAGTTGGTCTCGAACGCCGAATTGAAGGCCGGCGTGTTTCTATGGTTGTGTTTGATTACTTTAACAGAGTTGGACAGAAAACGTCCAGTGAGCAGATTCCTTTTGCACGATCTTTTGTAAGTATTAAAGATGCACCGTATTTATCAAATCTAATGCGTCATTGAATCTAAGTCACACTCCAAATTTGAAACTTAAAATCACACACACACACACATACACATACAGGATGAGCCATTTAAGTTGCGACTATACAGTATCTCCATAACTAAGCGTCGTAGAAAGAAATTTCTTGAATAAGAGTTTCTTGAATTATGGAGGAAAGTAAAAACCATCAGTCCTGTTTCGTTTGGAGTTGTGATGGTCATTTTAGGGTCAATCTAAATTGACCCTAATTGTAGGTTCCCATTTAAAATATTAAATTGACCCTAAAATGACCATAACGTCCTCCAAATAAAACACGACTAATGGCATTTACATGCCACCATAATGTCAAGCAACTTTTATTCAAGACATTTCTTTCTACAACACTTTGAAGATATTGTAAAGTCTCAAACGGTCCACCCTATATATATATACAGACAGAGAGAGAGAGAGAGAGAGAGAGAGAGAGAGAGTTCAGTTTAACTTCACATGCAAATATGTAATTTTTCACCCCTTCCTCTGAAGGCAGAATTGTTTTGTAATTGTTTAGCCTTTCTTTGTGCACCTATCGTAGCGAAACTCTCTTATAGAGGTGCTATTGGAAGCACCCTTTCATGTCAAATCTATTATAAATATTGTTCGTTGTTAAGGCTTTATGTCCCTGAATTGTTTTTCTTACCAATCACACAGAGAATAGATACCGGCTGGCTGGAGTCGAAAGTTAATTACCTGTAGGGTAAAACACTACGGTGATCTAGGGGTATGGGTTGCTTTTTATTCACGACAGAGCACGCAAAAGAAAATGACCATATCCTTTCTTTTAAATTATGCTTAATTTTAACAAAGTTTTATTAACTTTTGAAAAATCAAGAATTGTGGACAGTGCAAAATGTAATACTTTTACTGTAATAATTAAGGTCTAATATAAGACATCTGATATAATACATTAAAACCTTAATTTTTTAATTGAATATTTTAAAAAAAGTATCGGTGGTGCAGTTTTGTTAGAACATGGGGTTTAAATAATAAAATTAATATCTAAATAAGCAGTTAGTTGTAATTTTAAAGCTGAAAAAACATAATGCTTAATCTATGTAAGAGATTTCTATACGATACCTGACATACTATGGATTTTTCAAGTTTTACAGATGCACTACCTTAAAGAAATTTTATGACGTATGTAAAATCATTTTAAATTCTCTTAAACAAGAAAAAAATCATTTGAAGCTTAAGGTTTCAGAGCTAGGAGAAAGTCTGTACTAACTACATACTTCTTGTTGTTTTCTCTATGTTTGAAATAGTGTTTCAAATCATCTTAGCATAATTTTAAAGCTTGTCTATGTATAAATTAAAATGGCATTGGGGAGCTTGGGAAAATCTTTGCGTACTAGTCTCATCTTGCCTTCATCTCCAGGAATGCGTATCGATCCGTAATGCACGTTTTTAATCATCTGTGTAAGGTGGATGAATGTACCTTCCGTTGCAACATTTTAAAGGGAAATGAACAAAGAGACGTGAGAGCGAGACAGAGGTAGTGCTATAGTAAAACAAGAGACGGCGTGACAAATATCAGCCATTGGATTTAATTTTTGGGTTGTATGTTATCGTTTTATGTGCTGTTCGCTAATCCAATACCATGCGTTACAGTTGCGATTTTATTTGTGAGAAATGGGAGGTAGAAATGAACAAGCACTGAACAACCGCAGCACTTGTATCGAATACCAATCCGTTATTTGTTAACACAACACGCTTCCTTTTTCATATGCTATTTTTCAATATTTATTTATTTTATAAATCATTCGCAAAAACATGCTTGGAACGCAAAAGGAAAGAAGCAGCTATGCTATTCTGATTACTTTCAAGTGTATTTTGGTAGCTTTAGGCTGAATACAAAGAGAATATTATGAAAGTGTTTGTTGAAGTGCACTAAAAAATTAATCTGTGTATTTAAATATCCTTTTTAAATTAAAGCTATTGTTATAGTTTCTTATTTTGTTTCTTTTTTACTTTCTCATGTATAGTAAGTAGGGGAAGTATTGAACAGTATATCTAAAAAACGAAGCGTCGGATAAACACCAAGCGTGTTATTTGAGTTCAGGGTCTTCCAAAGGTGCAACAAGAATATTTTCAAGAAAATCCTCCCATTCCCAACTATTCTTTACATGGAACACTTTTCGAATTTTTTTCTTTCTAAAAGTTGATTAACGATTTTGATTAAAATACCATATACGTAACCACATTTATATGATAAATAAAATATATGTGCTGAATTTCCAGGAATAGCTTATGAAGTCCTTAATTCGGAAGAAATTTTGTTTGAACTTGTGTAACGTCAATCAGCAGACGAAAACGTACTTCAAATAAAATGTAGATCTCTTTAAAAGACTATTTACTTCAAGGAAACTTCTAAGTTATCCGTTATTTGTCGCAGTAACCTGTTCGAGTTATCTTTTTTTGCCGAGCGCCTGTTATTGTTTTACTATATTGTATGCTTTATTATTACTCAGTCGAGCAAATATCTCTAATCAGGGCGTGTATCCGGAAAGGAGTTGTTACTAAAAGATAACACTGATAAAAGAATTTGTTTTTACACTTTTATTGCTGTCACACTTAATTAATTTCACATATTTAATCTTGATACCCGCCTGACTGAAACTGTTATATTTTCGAATGTAACTACAATCACTTATTTGCCGCTCACTATTAATTCGCGTATTTCACATTTTATAACTAACTTTACGACGGGAGAGATTGTGTAGGATTGCGTAATGTGTACCTCATGAATGCTTCCTTAGAACTGCCTGACGTGTAACTCGCGAGAGAGATTTCTTAGAACTGCGCGATACTTGCCTTTGGCTCAAGAATTTATACTCCCACACTCCGATATGCCTAAACATTATAATAGAGCTGCTATTTGGTTAATAAATCGCGCCTACATTAGCGTCTGTTTTAGAAGCCAATCATAATTACTAAAACATATGCTCTAGGGAAGATATTCCCTCCATTTCTAAAGAAAGGCACGCTACCCTGACGTCATTTGTTTGTCTCTTCTAAGTGATAAACAACTCAACCCCTCGCTTCATTGTTACCCAATCCTATTGTCAGTTTCAGTGAGGCCGTGTAAACTTATTTCCTAACAATGCTTATAGCTAACAAACATCTAAAATCATTGTCATACAATAATGTTAATTTACACTACAATCACTCTGGCATTCACAGTGTTGTGATATAAAATATTGCCTCTTATTAATGGTTCAAATTGTACATTACCTGGTCAGTCTTTTAAAATCCTGTCGATTTTCAGTTCTTTCTCGCAATGTCATGGAAACAGCATGGAATTTTAAGGGCAGCGTATAGCATCCAATTATTAAACATTAGTCTATCGCTGCTCCCTTTGTGTCTATAATGAAATGTGTAATGTAGTAATTTCTTTTAAGATTTATTTGGATTAAAATCAACTAGATAGAAAAATAAGTTTTAGTAACCTTTATATAAGATTTTTATTCTTTACCTACCACCTGCCTATGGTAGTGGTAGTAGTGGTCTTAAATATTCTGCATATTGAGACTCGCTATAAATAAAGGCCGGTTGCTGAATAATGAGCAGTGTGGTGATAGAAGTCGTTCAGTGTGTCACCTGAAGATGCCCGCCGGAATGCCGAGCGAAACGTCAGGCGATGTTTTATCGTTTAGACCACAGACAAAAAGCCCGTTTATTTTAAGAGTTTTAATGATAATTTTTATATATTCTTACTAAATCATATTATTCTATCTACTACATTTTATTCCAGTCAAGCCTTTGCAGAAATAGCGGCATTACACATTTCGTTTTAGTACAAAGACAATAAAAGAGTGAAATATTTAAGAACTGGACGCTATATACTGACCTTAAAATTCCATACTCCTTCCATGCAGTCGCGAGAAACAACTGAAAATCAACAGTACTTTAAAAGAAAGACAAAATATTGAACAATTGGAATCATTAATCTTGGAAACAGCTTACACCAGAAAAAGGGTAATTGGAAATAGATTACGTGTTTTAAAGAGAGCTACATTTTTTGTACAGTGCGTTTTCGTCTATCGCTTAACGTATACACGTTACGCAAGATTATACAAAATTCCTTTCAATGAATAGGAGTTCACAGGCTATTCCCAGAAAGGTATACATTTTATTTCTGATGTAAATAGCTTTAATATATGGTATTTTAACCAAAATAATTAAGAGACATCTTTCAGAAAATAATAAAGTTCGAAAAATGATCCATGTAAAGGGTAGTTTAGGATGGGGAAATTTTCTTGAAATCTGCCTTTGGTCGTATATTCACAGACACACGCGAGCGGAGCTTTTTCTAAAAATACTTTTTTATATAGGGGGCCTCAAAACATGTATTTCTGGTGAAATATCGGTATCAAAATTTTCGGTAAAATGCAGTATGTTCTCTACTTACTACGAACGTGGTAGAGAAAGTAAAAGTTTGATGTGTTGCATTCTCATGACCTTTTCTACTAAACTATGGTGCAAAATATTCATACAAAAGATTATTCTTCTGCGTACTTCTTGTTAATCAACATAAACATTCATTGCACCTTTACACACTTCATGACAGTATAAGAAGGAGGCTAAAGCGATAGTCAGATTTTTAAAAAGCGGATGGCTTTGCGATGGCTCTTAAACACTTTGCATGGCCAGGAGAAAAAATTAATAACGATTTCTATCTTGAAAAATAGTATGGGTATTTTAAAATGGAAACCAATAACAAAGAGTATATCGGAAATGGTAAACGCCAGAAAAAGTTTTATTTCACAATGTTGTATGCTTTAACAAAATCTACATTTTTTTGTAAGTGTACTAAAACTTTCTCTTTCTCTTACGATATACCAATTATCCAAATTTACAATGTAGAGAACCTCTTAGCTATTTCCAGAAAATTCAAAATATATATTTCATTTTTTTTAATGAGAATATGGTTTGTTACGTTATTTGCACCACGCTTTGGGCGTCAATTTGAAGTAGGTTGTATTGAAGGAGCTGTATTATATTTCGACTGTTGGGGAGCCGAGCTTGTAGTAGTTGCAACCGCACGTTCTGGTAGCCTTCGCCCCAAATGTACTTTCAGGTGGCCTTTGCCCCAAGATTAAAAAACATATTAACCTTGTAATTTGACTGCTTCTTTAAATATTATATATTTATGTTTGTCTCGGCTGCGTCAGTATTATTGTTAGAGACATGGATGTCTTGGCAGGGTTGTGGTGTGACTAAGAATGTAGGCTTACACAGATTATAATTTTTAATTCACTCCTTTTATTAATGCTTGATACAATTTAAATAACACTTCACTGATATAGAGAGCTGTGAGATTCTTTTTATTAATTAATTACACTTTTAAACACTTAAACTATTTTTGTCTCACACGAATACGTATTATACTTCTCGAGAACGTGTCTCGCGTCCGGTTAGGAACACTGTTTACAGGCAACTGAACTGATTTCAACCGCCTAAACTTGTAAATTTCTGTATTTCAAGTCTCTGATTGGCTATTCCTAATCCAATAGAATACTTTCATTTAACTAAAGCTTTTTCTGGTTGTTGATTGGCTATTTTTAAACTGTCCCAAAATTTACATTATTGTTGCTCCAAGAATGACTAGTAGCATTTAAACCTTTTAAGTTCATTATTGCCTCAAGGTTACCTCATTGTTACCTCACTGTTAGAAACTTTTAACCTATTATTCTCACAGCTCTTACATTATTAAATTACATAATATATTCACATAACGTTATTACACATGGATACAACAATACAAACATATACAATAATATAAACATATATAATGACTGTAATATACACTTTTTATATATTGTTACATACACTTATTGCTTTAGGGCAGGCTGTTATTGAATTATACATATATTATACAATTAGACTGAAATTATTTAAGTGTTAAAAATACTGCCTCGTTATGCCAACACCTTAAACATATGATAATTTAATTAAAATGATTAGAGCTATTTTTGAGAAAATCAAAGACACAGACTTTTTTCATGTAAAGGGTAGTTTGAATGGGGGTATTTTCTTGAAAATATTCGCGTCACTTCTCTGGAATGGGATGAACTTATATACCAAGTTTGGTATTTAGCCGACTTTTCGCTTTTGTCTAATGCGGTTCACACACACACACACACACACACACAGACGTTTTTCTAAAAATGCATTTTTGTATTCATCGGACCTCAGAACGTGCACTTCTAATGAAACCGAGGTAATGAAGCTTTGGGTGCAATGTAATACTTCTACTTTATGCTAGTTTTAGAGATAAGAGATTTTTAAGTTATATAGAATAATTAAATAGTTTTGGGGGAGGGAGAAGCATGTGGATTATTGTGATAAATTTGGGAGGGAGGGATTTGCATGTAGGCGATTAGGAGCATAGCTTTTAAAGGGTTTGAGAGGAGATAATGGGGAAGGGTGTATTATATACAGAGAGCTAGAAGGAATATTTCATTGTTTATTAAACTGTAACAGGCTGGAGAGATGGAGGGAGGGTAAAGGGGAAATATAATGGGACAAATTACACAAAGAAATTATAGCACCTAAAATTTCTACTTGTGTGAAGAAAAACAACAAAATATGGGAGTATATTTGGGAAAAGTGGATTAGAGCAGTTAAGAAAGTTAAGAGACTTAAGATATAAACTGATTAAATGGTTAAATAGTGCAATGTATATAGTTGGGAGGAGGTCTTCATTATACAGGTAACTCTGGGTTTGTCTGTAAGGAAGCTTCGTATAGATATATGATATACTTACATATAGATTTTAAATTTAGGTTTAGCGTTAGAGACCGGGAGTTTAAGCCGTTATGCCACAATTAATATTCAAATAATAAGCAACCATTGTTCGTCTTAATATCAGTTTATAACAGGTGTGGGTACATAAATTTAATACCAGTTTAAACAAGCTAAAAAGGATGAGGTAATTATGTTAATAACAATACAAAGGACACCTAAATAATGATGTAATTGAGGATTGCAGACACAGAGTTTATAATTTAATGTAAAAGAACTGTCCGAAGCCAGATTTTAAGACGCTTAAAAAGTGTAGTCTTAGGAACACAGTGCAGTTTACAACGTGCGAGAGAACGCAGTTTCATTGTATAAGACAGGAAGGGTGCGTAGGCATTGTTCTTTTATACTTAAATTTGGCATGACGAAAGCAGTGAGATAGCACCACTAGGGCGAGATAAGCCGGGGAAACCCCGTGCCCATATTGAAAACAGAATTCTGGGAATAAAAGGTAACCAATCGTGTGTGAGAAACAAGACACGCGAACATATGATGCTTCGAAGAGCGGGAATTAATAGCCAATGAGAAAACGGTAAGATACAGAGGATAGGTACTATAAAAAGAGACGTATTGGGTCAATTCGAGGAGTAACTCCAAGATTTCCGACGGTGAACCTGTTGCTCGTGGTCCTGCGATTTGCCACTAAGAAGTTAAGATTGCGAAGTGCGATCATGTATTCAGTTGGGGACACGCATATCTGGTTGGCTACAGCTAATTAGCGGCCAATAAATATCAAGTCCGCCAACAGTCTTATAAATGCCAGTAAAGAAGTTGGGGAAATAAAGTGCGTCGCTAAGAAAATTATTGTGGGTGACGACAGTTCTTAATGTGCAATATTGTGAAAATACCCTATATATGGGAAAAGGAATAAACTAGCGTGTTTTTTTATTATTTTTATTTTTAGATTGTTAATTTGTTGTCTTTGTTCTGCCACCACGATCTGAGGTCAACGTCCTTTTTACCAAAAGGAAATATCCATCGCTTTACCCAACTCTTTAAGCTAAATAAAGCATTCACTCTTAAGTTGATCCGCACCAAAACAAAACCCAGGTGACCAGTGGACCGTTGTAATGTGTCCTTCCGCCATTCGCGCAAGAAATACTGTCATACTTTCACGACCATGTGGCGAGTGGATACACGCGGCACGGAATACAAAA
This sequence comes from Deroplatys truncata, assembly GCA_030765065.1. Lineage (NCBI taxonomy): Eukaryota > Metazoa > Arthropoda > Insecta > Mantodea > Mantidae > Deroplatys > Deroplatys truncata. Next base: position 186,696,702 of record CM060986.1, on the reverse strand, counting down.
AGAAGTGTCCTTATTCCGGCAACTTAAACGGTAACTAGCATATTCTGTGAGGGATTAAAGGTGATAAGATTGATAGTTACAACAAAATAAACATTTGCACATATAATAATAGTTTTAAAATAAAAGAAAATAACGCGTATCGATAACTTACATTTATTCCCTCTCTGGAAGCGGCGCTTTATCAACTGTTGGCGGCTCGTTTTTAAAAAGGATACAACCAAATTATTACAAATAATCAAGAAGTTATAATCTTCTGGATTCCCTCCCACTGTGGAACATCAGGAAATGTGGAAGCAGACAGGTGAGCCAAAAAAGCAACTTTGCTATCTCCAGTTGAAGAATTGGCAATGCCCTACAGAGATGCTCAAAGTCATGTTTTTAGCAGACCAACTGTCAAATGGAAGCAAGACTGGACCATTAAAACATCAAGCAAACTCCACATAGTTAGGAAAGGCTCCACAAAACCCTGTACATTGCAGACTCTAAAAATAAAGGATCGACTGATTATATCACGTTTACGAATAGGCCATTCACGCCTAACACATTCCTTCTTACTCACCAAAGAAAATGCTCCTCACTGCGAGATCTGCAATTGTCGTATTACCATCGAACACATCACTAAATACTGCAATTACACCATGAAGAGAAGAAGACACAGCATCCCTTAAAATATAGTTTTAGCTTAAAAAACCCTACTCATTTCAAAAACATTATTTTTTTCTTCAAAGACATCAAACTGTATAACAAGACTTAAATATAACACATCAAATAAAAATGTATATAAGGTAATAGGTTTTACTGTTCTAGCTGTGTTCAAGGCTTAATAATTTAAAATGTTTATAACAACGAACAGCAATTGTTATATTATTTAACCAATGTAAAGTATAAAATGTATTATTATTGTACTCGTATGTACGGATATAGGTCGCCATATGACCTAGTAGTCAAAGCGACTATAAATAAAGGAAAATAACAACAACAAATGCGAACAGTTACGCGAACGAATTGCATTCTTCACAAAAGCGTCACATTCTTGCATGGCGTATTTCACACGCTTTCTTTTTTCCCCGGTGTAACCACTTTTCCCGTTTCAATGTTTCATTACGAGCATTGTTTATACTTTTACTCAAAACACTGGTGAACTCAGAAGTTAATTTCACTACTTTTTCACGGGAACTGTCTGATATTTCTTGCATAACGTATAATAAACTATAATAACGCATAATAAACATCAACACTATTTTTTTTTTCACCACTAGTCAATGGCTTGCCAGGCTTATGCTTTACGTAAGTTGACGAAGACGCAAGAACAAATCACAATGTTCTGCGCAAACCCAGATGTAAGGTGATATTTGAATTGCATGCCGAGACAGTATTTTTAACACTAAAATGATTTCAGTCAAATTATATAAATATAAATTCAATAACAGCCCGCCTTGAAGCAATATGTATATATAATAAATTGTAAAATGTATGTAACAGTCATTGCATATGCTTATATTATTGTAAACATAATCAATAATGTTATATGAATGCATTAAGTAATTTAATAATGTAGGAGCTGTGAGAATAATAAGTTTAAAGTTGCTAACACTGAGGTAACCTTGAGGCAATAATGAGTAAGGAAGTTTAAATTCTACTAGTCATTATTAGAGCAGCAATTATCTAAATTTTGAGACAGTTTAAAAATAACCAATCAACAACCACAAAAAGTTTTAGTTAAATGAAGGTATTCTATTAGACTAGAATTAGCCAATCAGAGACTTGAAATACAGAAATTTACAAAAAAATCAGGGGGTGCAAAAGAGTTCAGTTGCCTCTAAACAGTGCTCATAACCAGACGTGTTGCTTCTAGACAGTGCTTATAACCAGACGCGAGATGTATCCTCGAAAAATTAAATACGTATTCGTGTGAGACAAACATACTTTATGCGTTAAAAAGTGCAAGTATTAAACAAAACAATCTCACAGCTCTCTATATCAGTGAGGTGCTATTTAATTTGTATCAAGGATTAATAAAAAGGAGTGAATTAAAACTTCAAATCTGTGTAAGACTACATTCTTGTTGCACCAAAACCCTGCTAAGAGAAACGTGTCTCTAAAATAAATACTGACGCAGAGGAGGCAAACATAAGTATATAATATTTAAAGAAACAGTTTAAATTATAAACTTAATATTTTTTTTGAACTTGGGGCTAAGGCCACCTGAAAGTACATTTGGGGCGAAGGCTACCGGAAACTGTTTACTCTACGTGCGGTTGCAACTACTACAAGTTCAGCTCCCCAACAATTGAAATATGATAAAACTCCTTCCATACAAACTACTTCAAATTGACGCCCAAAGCGTGGTGCAAATAACGCAAAGATACCATCTTCAAACTGGCGTCCATACGTGGAGCTAGTAAAATGCTCTTCTAATGTTGGTATAAATCAGCGTTAATTAAACAGTTAGGTATTTGTATATATTTTTTTAGAATATTATACCACTTAAGGATAAATTCGCTCTAAAATTTAGATTACTAGCATGGGAGTACTTTCCTGTGCGCTTTGCTACCGTGTTATACCACGCTGTACTGGTCACGTGTGTATGTTTTAATGCGGATCAGCCTAAGAGTAACTACAGAGTAGTCGGAGCACAGACGGCGGAGACAACGAGAAACTGCGGAGAACGGAGGAACGACGAGAGGAACTACGGGAACTTCAAGTGAACGGCGTCTGTGACTGTTTCAAAGGTGAGGCAAATTAATGGCCATGACCCACGTATCGCCGCACACTTTAGTTCTAATTACAAAAATATTTCTGTTGTTTTGCTTGTGTTTGTATATTTATGAAAATGTATCAAGGGTTACAATAAATATTCAGTTAAATACTATAGGAAAGTAGTACAAAGTGCAAAAATTAAATTAAATTTAATTTAATTCTGTGCATTAATGCTTATTGGTTTAAGGAATATAGCTGGAGGATAAAATAAGTATGAAACTTCTGAAATACAACGAAGCTCACAGGTATTCAATTTACACAGCTAACCTTGTATTAATAAAATTTCCACTAATTTCAGCCCAACATCCCTAGCTTTCTCCAGCACTAGAGCATATAAGGTTGCGACGGTTTCTAGCTTGAAGTTAATTAAAAAGCCCATTTAATTTAAGTTTCGCTGCTTCTAAACGGCATTACGAGCTGCAGGAAATTTGGGCTCCCAAGATTTAAGCTTATTGGGAAAGTCTCGGAGCCTGGAAGAGCGAAATCCTTTTTCTTATTTGTCGACTAACGCGAACTCGGGCGGTTAATTCCAAGTTACATGCTACTGCCCCTGGGCTAGGTGAAGATTACTGTACACGAGTAACGAAATGTCGTGCACGTTTTACAGGCATGTTTAGTTACATACAACACGCAATTATTACATTTTAGGCGAGCTCGTCTCTTCACAACACATAATACTGTTGATTTGATGTCTCTCTGAGTGGCTATATGCTGGCTTTGAAATTTCATACGCTTTCTTTGATATCGTGGAAACAACTGAATAGCGACAGCACTTTAAAAATGACAAAGTACTGAAACAATCATACCAATAGTAACAGATATTTCGGAAATGGCTAATGCCACAAAACAAACTATTTGAAATAAATTATATATTTTAAGGAGATTTATACTTTTGCGTAGTACGTATTTCTCTATCTCCTAAAGTTTTTGGGCGTGAAACACCGGAAATTTTGCTCAGAGGTCTCTTTATCAGGCTTGAGGTTCATTTACGTGTTGTAAATCTACGACACGGAACTACCGGCTTTACTTTCCTTCAAAAGGAATCCATGCTAAGGATTTTTACGCTCGAAAAAAATCCAATACCCTACGCCGGGTTTGAATACGCGACTTTGGGAACTAGAGGCTAGCATGGTACCCCTAGACCACGAAGGATGACGCAGACACACATACACACAGATATTTTTTCTGGAAATGTGTTTTTGGATTCAGGGATATCGAAACGTTTATTTCCAGCATTATCATCTCGAACATAAGAGGGTCCAATAAGTTCTGAACTTGCAGCCAAAAACACGGAGCTTTCGCAAACTTATTATCAGCAGACAATGGTATCCACAAACTTATAGCGAATTTTAACCATTCATGAACGTGAAGAAAATGTGACTTCTCACAAATTCACCATCATGTAACATTACAGAATCAAGCAATTGATGAAGATTGAAGAATGGAGAAAATAATATTAATACACAAATCTAATAAAACTTAATGACAAATAATTCATAACCTGAGATAAACTTGTAAAGCAGGATTGGGTACAAATAGTAATCAGTTAAAAGGGTCATAAAATGTGCAAAAAAGTAAACCAAGTGAAAGAATAATTGAATGCGTCGCTCTGTAAATTCTTACCAGTAACAACTTTGCCGAAAAGGAAAAGGAAGGAAGGAAGGCAAGTACTTTTCTAGCGGAAGGTCAGGTAGACACTTACCTGTTCTGTAGGAAATCACCTACGGCTACATATGCCATCCTCAAATCTAACCCGTAACTACGAGTTTTCTCGAAATAGCAAAAATAGTAATACCGATGTGACACAGGTCAGCATTTAGTTGCAGCAGAGAACATGGGCTTTCACAAATTCACTATCACTAGATAACATAATGAGATTTAGAAACTTTTAGAAAATTTCAGAAGTCCTGAACTTGCAGCCAAGAATATCAAGCTTTCACAAGTTCATTATTAACAGATAATGGGATCTAGAAACTTATAGCGAGTTTTAATAACCTATGAACGTAAACAAAGTGTGGCTTTTTCACCAATTCGCTATCATGTAACATAACAAAACCAAGCAACTCTTGGATCCAACAGTATTGTTGATCCTTTCGAATGACACCAAAGTCACTAGTATTTGCTCTCCAGTATTTCGCTGTCCCACGATACAATCTTTACTTTATAATGCAATGTCCTGAAGGTGCCCTGATGATATCCTGTTGTATATTGTTGCATAAGATGCATTTAGGAGATGTGAAGCTGTTAATCCTATGCTTGTGTGACTGGTGTATTCCGTGGCAAATGTGGTATGTTTCTAGATCCTTCAACAGGCATTCTCAATTTTTTTTTCTGCTTCTCGGAGTCTAGCGTTGTTCACGGCTTGAATTGCTTCTTTTATGTGATGTTTTACTGAAGTGTAAGATTTGGGTTTAGAGACTGTTCTATGAACGATACTTCGCCAGGAAACCTATTGCTTCATTGCCAGGGGTTGCCCAGTGGGAGGGTATCCACTGAAGTTTAATTGAGGAGTTGGGAAATCATGCTGCGCCATTATTTTGTGTGGAAGCATCTTGATACCAACAGACTGCTTTGCTCTTTTACAATCACAACGTGGTATTAGCAATTCACTCGCATCATATAATACAATGAATTTCTACAAGTCCGAATATCGATAATGCATAAACTTATTGCCACATGCCATGATAAGATCTAAGATGTCATGAACTTACAGACAAAAATGTGAATAATTCATAAGTTCACTACCATCATGTGACAAAAAGGCATTCGAAATCTTTCAAATACATAGATCATTTACACATAAAGTAGTCAACAAGTGGCACTCCTGCTTCAGTCAGCAGACGCATTACTGAAAATAGGTGCTGTATGAGCTTGAGGGATATTTTGTATTATTTTTTGTTTCATATTTGAAAATTAAATTAAATTGAGTTTTATTTATGGACGCTCTTTAACTACTATGGTCCTTAGCGTCCCATTCTATATTGGGCGTGAAAGACCGGTAATTTTGCTCAGAGCCTCTTTATCAGGCTTGAGGTTCTTTTACGTGCCGTAAATATACAACACGGTACAACCGGCTTTACTTCCCTTCCGAAGGAAGCCATGCTAAGGATTTTTACGCCCGAAGAAAAATTCATCGCCCTCTACCGGGTTTGAACCCACGACCTTGGGAACTAGAGGCTAGCACGGTACCACTAGTCCACGGACGACAACTTCATAATTGGAGGTTTTGAACTCAGAAGCACTGATGGTTTTATTCTTCCTAAATATAGGATTTTCATGTTTTGCTATCACACAGACATAGACCGCCTCTGTAGTGTGGGTATAGCGTGTCTGCTTCATGTTCAAGAGATCCAGAGTTCGAATCTTGGACAGGGTGAGGTACACGGATAAGGTTGCTTTCCGTGGTTTTCCTGTATTCTAATAAAACGAATATTGCGTAACTTTAAGCTCTATGGACCGCGGGCTCATTTGAACATAAATTAAGCCATTTCATTAATTCATCGTCCGATATGACCTACGAGCTAAAAAGACGTTAAACGTCCCCCCAAAATCTAATGTGTTACACTCATGGCTTTCTTTACTTTGTACTTTTATACAAACTATTTTTACAAACACTTATTTTCCATCTACTGCGTCATGTTAACTTATTGCTAACCTTCTTGTAGGTGTAAGGGGAATATGGTAGGTTTTAAGCGAGAGTCAAATATTTTAAGAGTTGGTGCTATGTGGAGCATTCCATTCTCTTTTCATGTTCAGGACATAAAAAAGCGAATAACGAATTCCCCTTTGAGAAAAATTATAAGTGTTGGAAAATTCAAACAAATAACAATGAATAATCTCGGAAATGGTTTAATCGGCAAAAAAATTTATATGACATAAATTGTGTGTTTTGATGAGATATACATTTTTGTGCAGTAAACCTTTGTCTATCTCTTACGATTTCAAGTTATGCAAAAGTCATTTAGAATGAAGACAACTTGTTGGGGACATTCCCAGTAAATTCAATGTATACATTTCTTTAGTCATAAAAGTATCATAAACGTACAGTATTTTAATCAAAATCGTTATGGCCATTTTTGAGAAAATCAAAATTTTCGAAAAGTGTTGCATGTAAAGGGTAGTCTGGGATGGGGGGATTTTCTTGAAAACCTTCCTGTCTATCTTTAAAAGAACTGAACCTAAATACCAACTTTGGTATTTATCCCACTTTTCGTTTTTGAGTTATGCTGTTCACAGGCACACACATGGGTCTTTTGCTTTTTTTATTCAGGGGACCTCAAAACATGCATTTCCGGTTAAATCTCGATATCGAATTTTTGGGTGGAATGCAGTACTTCGCCATACATAGTAGAGAAAGTAGAAATGAATAACGAATTCTGATTTGAGAAAAAGTATAGCTATTAAACATTTCAAACAAATAACAAGGAATATCTCGGAAAGGCTTCACTGGACAAAAAAAATGTATATGCATAAATTGTGTGTTTTAACAAGATCTAGATTTCTTTATAGTAAAATGTTGTCTTTCTTACGGTTTACCAGTTAAAGAAAAGTTATTCAGAATGAAGAGGGCTTTTGGGGACATTCCCAGAAAATTAATCATATACATTTCATTTCCCATGAAAATAGCTTAAACATATGATATTTTAAGCAAAATCGGTAAAGCTATTTTTGAGAAAATCAAAATTTTCGAAAAGTGTTCTCTGTAAAGAGTAGTCTGGGGTGGGATGATTTTGTTGAAAATGTTCGTGTCGCATCTTTGAAAGATATTGAACCTAAATACCGAGTTAGGTATTTATTCGGCTTTTAGTTTTGGAGTTATGATGTTCACAGACACACATGGAATGTTTCTAAAAATGCTTTTTTTGGATTCACCGCTCCTCAAAGCATGTATTTTGGTGAAATATTGATATCGACTTTTTGGGTGGAATGTGTATGGGGTAGGACATGATTGTGATTAAAGAAAACTTCCTCTTCCAGTCAGAAATTGAACCCGGAACCTCTGTGTTGGGAAGCAGAGGCAGTCTTATTTTATTATATTTATTTCAGTATTTTGTTTCTCTATTTTCTAGAAGAGTGAACGAATATCTGGATATTTTAATAAGTGCTGTAACGAAATTCCTGACTATGAAAATTCAAATAAACTTCTAGCTTTACGAAACTTCACCTCTTAGTTTTAATTTCAGCAGAACTACTTGTAATTACCTGGAGAGAGCTTTCCCCGCTGTGAGAAGCTGGTCCTTTCTACTCTAAAAGCTACATCAGAGCTCTCTTTGAAGGCGTGGTGATCCACTCTGCACAAGAAATACTCAACAAGAAAGTAATTTTAACTTTTCCAAACTTATGAAGTGGCGTACACTTCAATATAAGGGTCAAAGCGCTTCTGAGAAAGTAAAAGGGACGTAAAGATGAGGAAACGAATTCATTGATGCGGCATTTCGAGAAACTAAAAGCTTCTCGATAGTGGGTGGTAAGAGAGTGACTTTTATCGCTACATTTCGATGGCATCGACACGCCTGCAAGTTTCATTTGTCACTTCATGCATTTCAGAGCCCTGTTTCATTTTATTTAACCACATAACATCTGTGGTTACTTGTGTGAATATTTCGCCTTTGTGAGCGGTGCATGTTGCCAAATTATTTCTGCTTCTTCTTCTCTACAAGGGTTAGACTCCCAAGTCTTTTCCGGTGCCCATTTTTACTTTCGGTACCATGTTCACAGTATGTAGAAGAAGTATTTCATTGCACCCAAAAATTCGATATCGTAATTTCAATAGAAATATATGGTTTATCTCCCTATGAATCCAAAAGAAAACTATTTTTACAAAAAGGTTCACATGTGTGTTTCTGAATTGCAGAACTAAAAACGAAAGGTCGATTGAATATGACACTTGATGCTTAAGTTCAGTATCCCCAAAGACGCAACACAAGAATTTTCAAGAAAATCCACCTAGTTCAATTACACTTTACATAGAAACTTTTCGAATGGTTTTTTATTTTCGCAAAAATGGCTCTAACGATTTTTATTCAAATAGCTTATATTGAATATATTCACATGACAAATAAAATTTATATTTTGAATTTTCTGGAAAAGGTCCTGTTCATTCAGTAGGAATTTTATATAATATTATACAGAGTGTTTCAGGACCTCTACGACAAACTCTGAGGAGCGATAGATCTCGCAGAGGGAAATATTTTTTGTCAAGCAACCACCATCCTCCGACGCATCGCTACGGAGTTATTCACCCCTGTTTGTAACGTATTCGGTAGGATAGATTTGAGGGGAACAGCCACTACCTACACTTTGACTCTGTTTACAACCGCTGAAGCAAGTGACGTCGTCGCCTCTTTCTTGTTCCTTACGTCTGGTTAGGTTTGGTAGGTCTGAGACGCACAGTCCAGTGTTTGTGAACAACAGCTCCACAGCTCCAGAAAGTACATGGACTGGGGCCGAACCACGTGTTCAGATTGTCCAGTGGTTTCTGCAACGAAGTATCGCAGATCCTACATTTCCCGCGCGCGCCTTGTTTACCTGCTTCACACGAAACAGATACTTCAACAGCAAGGACAGCCACATCTGGAATCATGAGAACCCTCGTGCAGTGTTTAGACATCACCAACAAGAGTATTCCGTAAACATCTGGGCTGCAATCTTTGCTGATCATCTACTGGCACCTTTCGTTTTGCCATCCCTTTGAGCTAATTGGACTGTGCGTTTCACAAGCCCCATATCTCTCTTTCGTTTCGAGGCATACCTCATAACTGCGCTGGTAGCCTATTCGCTGAAAACCTCAGCATCTTCTGCCGTTTGACATTGGTTTATCTAGTAGTGGTTCCGCTGTGGTTCTAGTCTTATTTCTCATTTCGCGTCAATAGCACTTGTGGTGCTTCTGAAGTTTCATGTCAGTCTCTGAATTTTTGTTATACCTTTCCCTTCCCTGTTCTGGATTCGCTTCCGCCATCAGAACGGCCGCCGCGACAATGTTAAAAACAAATTATTGCTAACATTTTATATTCATGATTCCACATTTGGAAGCAGCTGCTTATTGGCATAGCATTTAAAAGAGAACGTAAAAGGAAATACTTGTAATAACATAAGAATCTGATGCATTACACTCGCATGACTTTCTCTGTTCCGGCAGAAACTATTTTTACAAACGCTTATTCTCCATCTCCTTTGCAGAAACTATCGTATTGTTAATTTTCTTGTGGGTGAAAGGGGAATATGGTAGGCTTTAAGGGATAGCTAATTTTTTTAAGAGCTGGTTGCTATGTGGCGCATTCCATTCTCTTTGCATGTCCAGGACATAAAAAAGGAACAGAAAAGAATAACGAATTCCCATTTGAGAAAAAGTATAAGTACTGGAAAATTAAAACAAATAACAAGGAATATCTCGGAAATGGTACGCTGTAAAAAACATGTGTATGACGTAAATTGCGTGTTTTAACGAGATATACAATTTTTGTGTAGTAAAACTTTGTATTTCTCTTACGGTTTAACAGTTATGCAAAATTCATTCAGATGAAGAGGACTGGGGATATTCCCAGAAAACTCATAATACACATTTGTTTGCCATGAAAGTATCTTAAACACATGATATTTCAATCAAATTCGTTAGTCATTTCTGAGGAAATCAAACTTTTCGAAAAATGTTTTATGTAAAGGATAATCTGGGGTGGGGGGATTTTTTTTAAAGTCTTCGTGTTGCATCTTTGAAATATACTAAACCTTAATACCAGGTTTGGTATTTATCCGACTTTTCGTTTTTGAATTATACTGTTTACAGACACACAGGCGCACAAGCAGACCTTTTTACTTGGATGCTTTTCTTGGATTAAAGGGATCTAAAACATGTATTTCCGGTGATATCGAATTTTTTGATGGAATGCAATACTTTCCCTGCTTACTATACGTAGTAGTGAAAGAAAAAATCTGATGTGTTACACTCACATGACTTTCTCTGCTCTTGTACAAACTATTTTTACAAACGCTTATTCTCCATCTACTTCATGTTAATCGAGATATCGAGATGTTAATGTTATTGCTAATTTTCTTGTAGATGCAAGGGGAATTGGTATTTTAAGAGCTGGTTGCTATGTGGATTATTCCATTCTCTTGGCATAACCAGGACAAAAAATCAATAACGAATTTGAGAAAAAGTATAAGTATTGGAAAATTTAAGGGAATAACAAGCAATATCTCGAAAATGGTTCACCCAGCGAAAAAAAATGTATATGACATAAATTGTGTATTTTAACACGATCTACATTTTTTGTGTAGTAAAATTTTGTCTATCTCTTATGCAAAAGTCGTTCGCAATGAAGAATACTTTTGGAGACATTCCCAGAAAATTCCAGATATATATTCCATTTGTCATGAAAATATCTTAAACATATGATATTTGAATCAAAATCCTTAGAGCCAATTTTGAGAAAATTAAAATTTTCGAAAAATGTTCCTTGTAAAGAGTAAACTGGGGTAGGGGGGATTTTCTTGAAAACCTTCGTGTTGCATCTCTGGAAGATACTGAACCTAAATACCAAGTTTGGTGTTTATCCCACTGTTCGTTTCTGAATTATGCTGTTCACAGACACATAGACACACCTACAGACATGTTTGCAAAAATGCTTTTTTTATTCAGGGGGTCTCAAAACATGTATTTCCGGTGAATCTTGGTATCGAATTTTTGGGTAGAATACAATACTTCCCCTATTTACTATACGTAGTAGAGAAAGTAAAAATGGGCTGACTTACTACGCATTTCATTTATATGAGTGTTGTCTGTGCTCGAACATCAATGTCATTGGCACAGCAACTTTAAAGGTAGCAAGCGATTAAACCAGGTTAGCTGTAATCAAACATATTTTTAAACTATTCATGATGCGGTAGAATGAGGCATGATTATTCTTCTTGATACGTCACTGAAACAGTGATTGTGCGGCTATCTTTCTGGATCATGTTTGCCTATGAGTAGTGCTGATGATTTATCTTCCTTTTTAGATCAACGTTTTAAGATATGGTAGACTTACCACGTTCTGATTTTTCATGTTCAGAGGGAATAGCTAAAGTAAATTTTGTGTCACTGAAATGGAGGTTTTAAGCTGCTAACAACAAATTAGTTAACCTTCATCTTTATAAAGAAAGTCAATTGAAATATATGCCTGAAGCTTCTTTATTTATACTTAAAAATATAAGATGTATTAATAGTTCAGCAAAACAGAGTTCAGCTTTATGTACGATCTTATGTCTTATATCGGGTGAGCAATCCTTGGCAGGACCAATTCCGCGGCGTGCGACCGGCGGGCGAAGCTGGTTTCTTAGTAAGGGCTGGGGTGACAGGAAGTCTGCTGTAAATACGTAAGTACCGTTTGTCGCGTATGTTTCTAACAACATAACGTAAACACTTAAAAAGAAAAGTAAATTGCTTACGTATATCAAGGAAGGAGATGCTGGGACTGACTCCCTTCGTTGTTCAAACATTTCTGATACCTGCTTAGGAAATTCCTCATTACACTCTGCAGTTCCCTCTGAGAAATGGCAGCAATTTCTTAACGAATGTTATAAGTTAATCTAAAGTGTGTGGAATAGTTTTGTAAACTTTCTCTTTTAATTCTCCCTCCTTGCCCCCACTTGAGAATTTTATCTCTAAAATGAAGTTATAATTAGGAAAGGTAATTTGGGAAAGATACATTCCAGGTCTACCTCCTCTACATTTGCCAATTATGAGGGATGAGGTAAATCTGTAAACAACCTCAGAAAAGGAGGTCAGTGCTGACGGGATTTGAACCTCGGAACTCCCTTTCGCAAATTCATAGCTTAATAATCTCGGCTACCAGAACGAATGTGATAAGTTAATATTTAGAAGATATTAACGAGACAAAGGGGAAAGTGGTAGATAGAATAAAGTAGATAAGTGGGTTGTAGTATAGTGAGGGACTCTCTTATGCTCTTATTTGTTATTTGGTGGACTTTCAAAATAAATGTACCACCACATTTTTTTCTCAGTTTTACATTTTATTTACGAACCACTTTTTGAAAGCCCAGTGACATGTTTAAATAACCTTGCGTTATTTTTAACCCTTTCTGTATGTTATTTTTTCTCAATTTTATACTTTTGCGCATTAAATTTATTCCTTTGATTTGTATGAAAATTTGCATATCTAATCTAATATATGTTATCTAAAGATTCAGTCATGCATTTTATCATTTATTTATTCATTGGCTCATAAAAAAATAATTTATGCTGAAAAAGAAGAAAGCTTTAAGCACCAACAACTTCATAAAAACAAATTTTAGTTCTCTACAACTAGTAATATCAATTTCAATCAAATGCTTACATTTATTTTCACTCCACTAGGTATTAGAAGGTGTCGCTATTATGCTTTTGTGATAAATATGATTGCGCCAGCCAGTACTAGAAAATTTGTATTTTTTCCCTAATTAAAAGAATTTAACTGAAGTATATGAGAAGTATTTGAGCTAGAGCTTTGGGTTTTTGCACAGGTATTTCTTTAAGTGTGCCAAATTTCAAGTGATTAGCTTTAGAAATTAAAAAAAGGTCAGTTCCAGTGTCCCTTAATATGGAGAGCGATAGCTTTTCCTAATCTGTTTGTTTTCATCAGCTGATTTCTACACTGACAGTATAACATTATACTCAAAGGTTGCATTGAAGGAATCTCGGTCTTGTTGGAGATGCTCTCTTGTTATTTCCAGCAGAATGACAGCATCCATTCTCAACAGGTGGTCCGCACCACTTGCTGTAGTATTCTGTAGCAGTAACATCCTTCTGTTGTACACATTGCCCAGTAGCGTGTGTCGTGTAGACTTCCAGAGATCGCGTTCTAAAAATGCGATGAAAAAAATAACTTAGAATCGAAGGAAGATGGACATTTATATGTCGTAATTGCAACAAGAGGTAATTTCAACCACAGGTGTCATTTAAATTCCAACATAGCTTTTTCCTGAACTGCTGTGCACGAAAACGTTTCATGCCATTGGTTTCCTATAGTGTTTTTCTCTATTTAATATTGGCAAAACTCCTTATCTATGTTCTTAGCCAGCGCTACGTGAGCCAATCTCTTATTGGTTTGAGTTTAAGTTCAACGCACATGTATTAGCCTATGAACAAAGGTAAGGACTAGGCGAAAGGGGAGGAGTTTGGAAATATTTCGCCTGAGTTAAAAGTCCCGCACTTAAATATTAACCTATGGTCGCGGGTCTTTTCAGGCTCAGGAACGAAGGAAAAAGGGAGAGTAAGACTAACATTAAGTGAAGGTAAGGAGTGAGTACATCTAGATTTAGTATTTCCTTACCAACATAAATCACTGGGCATTATATCAGCTCGATTCTATGACTGCACCTAGTATACGTAGAGAAGGTATTCATTCCAATCTAAAATTCGATATCGTATTTCACTGTAAATACAAGCTTTGAGTGTTCCTAAAAAAATAATAATTGGTTCGAGTGCGTATGTGTGTGTGTCTGTTGATATTCAAGCTCAGTATCTTCCAAAGAGTTGACACAAATATTTTTGAGAAAATTTCCCCACCCCAAACTACCCTTTACTTGGAGAGCTTTTTGATTCTTTTTTATTTTTTAAAAAATAGCTGTAACGATTTTGTTGAAAGTGTCATATATTTAAGATATTTACATGACAAATAAAATGTATATCTTGAATTTTCTAGGACTAACCTTTGAAGTCCTCATCATTCGGAAAGAATTTTTTATTATGCTGTATAACTGGTAAACGATAACAGACAGACAAGAACAACTTACTGCACAGAAAATGCAGAACTAAGAACCACACAATTTATTTTCGAAACCTTTTTTATGTAGCATCAGCCATTTCCGAGATATCCGTTGTTATTGTTTGAAATGTTCAATACTTTAGTCATTATTTGATGTTCTGTCGCTATTCAGTTATTTCTAACCTGTCGTTGAAAGAGAATAGAAGTTTAAGGCCGGTATATATCGACTCGTGTTCAAATATCTGATTTTCGATTGTGTTTCTTCTATCACCCTTGTACCTACAATGAAATGTGTAATGAAGCTATTTGTACCAAGGTTTATCTCGATTAACAATAAATAGATAGAAAAATAAGCTTTGGTAAGAATAGTTTGCAGTGTAGAGAAAGTCGCGTGAATATAACAACCAGGATTTTCCAAACACCGCAAACCTTCATGAAAAATGAGTCCCCAAACATCCCGTAAATGCATTCTGAGTGGGAAGAGCCAAAGTAATTTCGTAACCTTTCACCATAATTAGCTATTGGCAAAATGCAATTTGGTGGCAATCAGAACCGTCAAGGTAATTCACTTGTAACCTGTTTACGTAAATTGATTATCATTTACTGGTAATTTACTTAGGTACAAAACAGTTGTAAAACGTAGTTGTGCTGCTGCCCATAAAACAAAGCAATATTTATTAAAATCTCGCTTCTGATTTAAAACGTCAAACACACATTTGTGCGTATGTTGACAAGAAGAGGATTGAATTTTATTTTTACCTGCGTAAAACACTGATTCCAAACATCGGCCAAAAATATACATTTTAGCATTCGAGTATGTACACTGACGTGCATAAATGGTGACCTATTCGATGAACATAAACCATGAGCCATTATTAAAACAAAAGTTATATGAAATCCTCAAATATGTCATGTTATTAAACCTCCGAAAAAGTAATTTGTGCACTTTTTGTTATTCCCGCTAAAATAACTAAGAATGAAATTAAATATCGCATCCCAAATAAATAGATCTATTGAGTGAATACATAATTGTCCTCCCGATAAAATATTTCATTATGTATAAGCATCAGGATAATCTGATTAAGATCGCAATAGTGTTTTTCTCTACGTAAGGTTTTCATCTTCAAGTAACAAACTTTTGATCCCACACAGCCCTATCAGTTCTCCACGGGTTTGGCCTGAAAAACAATTCAGGGGATAAAAGCTAATCAATGAACGATGCGTATTAATATAGGAATGAAGGGGTGATTCAGATACCCTCTCTACGAAAGAAGATTGGTATACAACTAAACCATTTACAATATAATTCGGCCTTCGAGAGGAAAGAAAAGCTTAAATTGAGTTTTATTGATGGACGCTCTTTAAGTGCTGTAGTCCTTAGCGTCCCATTCTATATTGAGCGTGAAAGACCGGTAATTTTGTTCAGAGACCTCTTGTTTTTTTTAGGTTCTTTTGCGTGCCGCAAATCTATGACACAAAACCACTGACTTTACTTCCCTTCCGAAGGAAGCCATGCTAAGGGGTTTTACGCCCGAAAAAATCCATCGTCCTCCTCCGGAATTCAACACGCGACCTCGGGAACTAGACGCTAGCATGGTCACCATACACCACGGAGGACGACCCAGAGGAAGGGGTGAGGAGTTATTTGCATGTGAGGTTTAACTGAATGAGGCTACAACATTTACATATATGAGGGCTTTCATCAGCGACATGGAGACGAAGGTTAATGTTGTTGCTGCTACTAAACGGCAATAAGAAAACCGTAGTTTGCGTGTGTCGTTGAACTAAAGACAGCTACGACATTTATTTGAGAGCTTTTATCAAAGACACGGAGACAAAGAAACAAGTTTTTCGTGTTTATTTCTACGTTTTTATTGTGTTATATTTTATGTTTGTCCCTAAATTGAAGGATGCATTCCTTTAGCAGCACTCCACTAGTGAGAACGTATGGCGTGTAATGTTACTCTTTGGCAGTTCGGGCATATTTTAGTGGAGTGAAAGTACCTTCCCAATCCTATATAATACGCTAGAAATAGTGTTTGTGGAACAGAACAGCTCACGCTGCCAGAGGGCGGGACTACATTTGTCTATACCATTATTGGAGGAGCAGTTAATGTGGTTTTGGGGGGGGGTAGTGAGTGGAATTATGGTGATGTTTAGATGCATGGAGGCGTAAATTTGTTATTGTTATTAATAGAAGGGGAAATTTGGAGTTTATGTAGGTTGGAGGTGCAGTTTGTGTTAGAATAAAATGGAGGATGTGAGTGAAGTAAAAAGATGTGGGGTAAAGTGAGTGGATATGTAGTGGTAGAAGAAATAAAGTTTAGTATTAAGTTAAAAGAGGTAAAGATTTAGTATATAGTGAAAAAACTTAAAATTGATACGTAAAAAAAATAAAAAGGAAGATAACAGAAATTAATGTGGAGATTAAATACAATTCTATAAGGTAAATAAATAAACACAAATGCATAACTAAACATATAAATGGATTACGTAAAATATTGAAATACTATAAATTAAATAATTATCTTGAAAACAATGAAACAGACAACTTTAACTTTATAATTTTTAATTAAGGAAAATTTTAAATAAAATATAAATATGAATAAACTTATTAAAATAATTATTAGGTTAGTAGAAAGTTTTATGCTGGTTACCAGTACATTTTTGCTGGTTATATTTAAATAGGAGTAGATAGTACTCGTAGCTGGTTACCAGTTGCTAAGTTTGCTGGTTTCCTGCAAGTGTAGATAAATATGGAATATAGAATTGTAATTAAGTTTTTTTCTGCCTTTACTCAAATCAGTAATTTCAGTTTTCATTCTTTCTTTTATGTTTATTTATTATTATTATTATTATTATTATTTTGTAGACCTTGTGTAGTTTTTAGTCATTTTATCTGAAAACGTTTGATGTAATATAAAATGTAAATGTGTTGTGAGAATAAACTTTTTAAGTTTGAATGTATGTCGCGGTGTAGCAACCTAGGCTCTGGGTTAGTATATTCAGATTTTATTTATTTATTTATTTTTATCTGTCTATACCAACACAATCAGTTGTCTTCCATTGTGGGCTACGTTTTATGCACGTCAGCATACAGTCGAGTGTGCTTTAATACCCAGGACGACATTATGCAGAGATGGAGAAGGAATGATTCCTAAGTAATTCTAACGAAGTCCAAAATAGATAGAAAGACTATTTTAATACATTACTGAACACAAATGAGGGTATTGAGGAGAGGATAGAACAGATAAATAACATTTTGAGGTACAGTGATGTTAGGAAGAAGAAACGGAGGTCCAGATGAATTGGATGTGCAGATGGCAATACCTAAGTTGGGAAATAATAAAACAGCTGGAATTGATGGAATATCATTGGAATTAATTAAAGTTAATACTGAAAAAATTATTCATCAGCTATATGAAGATATAACCAAAGTATGGGAAATTAAGAAATAACAATGGATTGGAAGCAGAGTGTAATATGCCCAAAACAAAGGAGATACGTTCAACTAGACTAACTATAGAGTCATATTATTATTATTATTATTATTATTATTATTATGCATGTGCTGAACAGGCCATAAGCAGATATTAAGCATGGTTTATAAAGAGTAAATCAACAATACAATAGATCAAATATTTACTGTGAAGCATTATTTCTCCTTACGGAAAGAATTACAACTCACACTGCATTTCTTCCCAAATATACTCAAGGTAGATTCCACTCTGTGGGCAAATATAATCTAATATTCCCCATTGTCACCGGGAGAGGTGTGTGAATATAATTACTCGATGCGTGCCGGTGAGGATACGTGAGGGTCCCTAAAGGGGAAGCGAATTCAAGCCGGAATTGAATTGAGCACGCAAATACGTTTGATGTAATTATTATCGAAATTAAAAGTACAATAGTGAATAAATTATCTTTAATTATTTATATACACGTATATAGCCATAAGAGTTTGTCATAAATTAGTATTTTGAATTGAAACATACAACATTTTAACTTCAATTCTCAACATAAATCATTATCAACATAGAAAAGAGTTTATATTTAACACATGATACTTTAAAATTGAAGAAGAATCAGAATCAATAGAATTGGGGAATTTCTCATTAATCGCAAAATCTGTGTTTCAGTACACCCAAATAACTTCAGATAAGAATCGGAATAAAAAGCGTATTCTTCTGAAAGCAAGCTAAATACTTAAATACTTCATTAATAGCATTACCAATATGCAAATGTGCTGTCCGAAAAATAACTAGACGCGTAAACTTAGAATTTGGAAATGCACAACAGAATACAATATCCAAATGAAACATGTTTATAATGTGTCTGTGTGAATATATTAAAAAAAGACAACAAACTCTCGCCTTGGTTATCGGAAACAGGGAAGTCTTTAGAAAGTTTGATTTTCTGAAGCGGCTCTAACAATTACGATGAAGTTTAAGCTATTTTCATGACAAAATAAACGTATATATTGAATATTCTGGGAATAGCCTCAAAAAAACCTCTTAATTCTGAAGTACTTTTGCGTAATTGGTAAACCGTAAGAGATGGACCAAGTTTTACTACACAAAAATGTAGATATTGTTATAGAACGTAATTTATGTCACATATTCCTTGTTATTGGTCTGAATTTTCAAATACTTATGGTCAAGTGGAAAGTCGTTATTCGTTTTTTCTCGTGGTCATGCCTTTCAAAGCCTCATATTGTGACACGCTCCTTAAGAATCTGATTATCGCCTTAACTACTGTATCATACAACGAAATGTGTAAATGGAAATTGAACGTTTATCTAAATTAGCAAGAAGTAGTGAGTAGAGAAGTGATGTGAATGTAACACTTCAACTTTTTTATTATGCAATATTAATAATGACCTTGTAGAGTATATTTACTACTCCTAAAAATAAAAAGGAAGAAAAAATATACATTATTATTATGGTATTTTCATTTGGTTTTCCCGAACGGATCATCCTGTATATTAAATCCGCATTAACTCAAAATCATTAGTTTTGCAGCGCTTTGTGAAAACGCCTCCCAACTGCAAACAAAAGGAAGCCAAACATTAAACAAGTGAAACGCAAATGAAGACAAACCATTGGTGCGTACAGCTTGCAATTAGGATAATGGTCAAAATAGAGGCTTTTTACTTATGAAATCGGAGGTTTTGGCTATCCAGAGTAATCCTTTTTTAATGAGGAACGTTTTGGTGTAGTGGATGTTCCTTCAGCGGTAATGTTATGCCGGGCGGGTTGGCGAGTTATGGCGACTTTTGGAAGGAATTGCTGCCAACATGAATCATTCGAATTTTAGACGCGCAGATCCCTCGGCTACGCTTTGAGACTCAGCGCCCTCATTCCCTCGGCTTGCCTTGCGGCTTAGGGCCCTCAGTCGTATTTTCAGCTATGTTGAGATTTTAAATGTTGGCAGCGGAAAGGCAACGCAACTAACGTTCCCATGATACCACGGGTGAGATGTATGTAATGAACTTCTGATAGTAATACGGAAGAAAAGTGACAAAATATGCCATATATTCATGAAAATACTTAAAGCACCATGTTATTCGTTGTTTATTGCACGTAATGGTGTTTCAAAATCAATAAAATTTACGCAGTGTATGCATACCGGTCATAATCCAATATCGAAGTTTATCTGATTATTAAAATAATAGGCACATATTTTCTATTTAGCATTGCTGTGTCGCAATTTACTGTACTTATATATGGCAGTACAAAGTCGACTCGACTCATACCTGGATGTACTTTGTATTTTTGTGTCAACCTGATGGGTACAATCAAAGATCGAAACACCCATCTCTAGTGGTACATATGTGCGGTCTGCAAAAGCTGTAAAGCGTTTATGGCGTCACTACGTTAGAGAAGCAAGAGGTACAAGTTATCATTTTGTTGGGGTTAATGCTAACCATCCGAAATTGTATTTTATATATTCAGATTGAAATACTTTGCATTTTAACCGCAGATAAATGCCCAAACTTGCTATGTATTTCAGTGCTAAGATGTGATAGTGCAGATTTTGTGTTTCTTTCTTCATCTCTCTCTCTCTCTACTGGACCACTTGGTAGATATTGGCACTTCTCCCAATGGAGGTACTATCTCGTCCAACCTAAGTTCTTGGCACGATCTCCTGCCAAACCCCTGGAAAATTTGATTGCCTATGCTTGCGGTTTGCTTTCTTGCCGAGCTAGGGCACTGCTATCGTTCTGCTGATGTACTGGCCTCGTTAGCTAGGCTGACTCCTCTGGTATAATCAGGATAGTGACGAACCAAGTGTTCTGCTTACGAGATTAATAATAAAGATGTTTAAGGACAAAAGCATGCATTTTGCTAAACGTGGTGTCTTAAAAAGTTTAGGTTGTATTTAAGAAATCAGCAACTTTAATGCACTAAACAGTATGATTCTGTTTTTTCAACCTTAACCTACACACGGCTTGTGTGAAAAACAATTCATTACTAATAGACAATTGTATCAGTTAGTTGTTTGTGAGCCTGGTATATCTCAAGAACAGCCCGATCAAAGCGTTATGGTGAAACTAAATGGCGAAAACTACAAAAAAGAAAAGCTACATTGTGACATTGCTTGTTCGCGCCATAAATTGCTTATACTCATATAATAAATAAATTGGGCATATATAGATAATGATACATAACCGAACAAGATGGCCCCGAGGTAACGCGTCAGACTCTCATTCGTGGTGTCCGGGTTTAATTCCCATCGACCGTTCACTCTGATCTGGATTATTTTGTGATTTTCCCTGGTCGGCAGGCGAATGCCACGATAATTTCTTATCTATCACGATTTCCTTTCCTTAAATTGCAATTCATTAAGTTTCCCTCTCGTCTTTAAGGTGTGCTGCTAAGTTTGGTGGAGTATGACGGTGCCGGATGGTGCACCGTGTACACAGAGAGCTGCTGGGTCAACAGGTCGTTCATTCCTTTCTCTATGCAGTTCCAGTAGTGGGACGGGTCTCCGAACCAGAAACTCATAGGAACTTCCGTGCGAATCCGTGACTATCAGTCTGCGGCCTGTAGCCTCCTGTGGTTCCTTCACTTC
The DNA here is from genome assembly GCA_030765065.1 of Deroplatys truncata. Taxonomy (NCBI): domain Eukaryota; kingdom Metazoa; phylum Arthropoda; class Insecta; order Mantodea; family Mantidae; genus Deroplatys; species Deroplatys truncata. Next base: position 186,675,124 of record CM060986.1, on the reverse strand, counting down.
ATCCCTTCCTCCTGGCGGGGTGGTGTCCCTCTCGTTGCATAACTTATATCTATACAGATTGATCACAACACCATAATTGATCCAAAAAACAGGATGAAATCTTATATTGGCCAACTGTGACTCAATCTGGAGAAAATCAATATTCATGCCTCCGCTATGTATAATGTAGCTATTTCTGTAAAGGTTTATCTCGATTAAAATGAAGTACATAGATAGAAAAATAAGCTTGGTAAGATTAGTTTGTATACTTACTAATAAACATTTACCTACTTTGGAGTAGACGGCGCGCTTTAGCCCATATTTTAGGGTAGGTTTTGTTCTTCACTTTCAAAAAAAAAAAAAAAAATGAAAAGTACCACTGTCAAATATGGCGGCACCTCAGAACATGTGGTTATTTTCTTTGCGAATATATGCAAGTTTCTTTTCTCCATTGTTACTTTGAACAGCATTTTCTGCTAAAAATGCCGTTTTTTCCAGAAACTATTTAAGATAGCTAAAAACAACCTTAGAGTGCTGTTGTAGATCTGCTTTGCGTTGATAAGATGACTATTTCTAAAAAAACGTCTGATGTGATACATTTACAGAGCTTCTCTACTCTATATCGTTTATTATTCTTACACAAGGTTATTTTTCTATCTACTACATTTGAACGCAAATAAACCTTTGCAGAAATAGCTGTATTACATATTTGTTATAGATGCAAAGATAACAGCGACAGGTGAACGCTAAATGCTGGCCTTAAAATTCCATACTGAATCTTGGCAGGACTTTAAGAGAATGACCAAGAAATGAACAAGTCGAACCTTTAACAACGGATATCACGGAACATTTACTTGAAACAAATTGTGTGCTTTAAAGAGATCTACATTTCTTGTGTAGTAAGTTTTTGTATGTCGCTTAACGTTTACCATTTATACAAAATTACAGAAAATTTCGTGCAATGTAGTGGACTTCACAGAAAACTCAAGGTATACATTTTACTTGTCATGGAAGTATCGTTAATATACGGTATTTTAATCAAAATCGTTACAACCATGTTTCAGAAAATGAACATTTTCTAAACATCTTCCGTGTAAAGAGTGCTCTGGGGTGGGATGATCTCCTTGCAAATCTCAGTGTCGCATCTTTGGAAGGTACTGAGCTTAAATACCAAGTTTAGTGTTGATCCGTCCTTTTGTTTTGAAGCTATGCTCTTCACAGGCACACACCGATGCCCACATGGATCTTTTTCTAAAAATGCCTGTTTTTTTTTTTGTTTGAGACAGTATTTTTAACACTTAAAAGATATCAGTCTAATTATATACTATAAAATATAATAACAACCCGACTTAAAGCAATATGCGTATGTACTAATATATAAAATGTATGCAACGGTCATTGTATTATGTTTATATTATTATGTACATGTATAATAATGTTATGTGAATGTATTAAGTAATTTAACAACGTAGAAGCTTTGAGAATAGAAGCTGAAAGTTGCTAAAAATGAGGTAACAATGAGGTAAATTTAAGGCAACAATAAATTAGAAATTTTAATAAACCCAAATAATAATTATTTGAAAAATAATGTAATACTTAAAACAGTTTATAAATAGCCAATCAACAACTAGAAAATCTAAAAGATAAATAAAAGTACTATATTAGAGTAGGCTTAGCCAATCAGAGACTTAAAATAGAGAAATTGTACAAATTCAAGCGGTAGACGCCAGACGCTAGAAGGCAGGCGTTTCCGAGCAGTTCGCTCGATACATATTCAGTGTGAGATATAAAAAATTAATTACGGCGAGAATAATATAAAGTAAAAAGTGCAAATAACAATAATCTCACAGCTCTACAGTAGGATATATCAGTGAAGTGTTATTTAATCGTCGAGAGATTAATAAAACGAAGTTAAATATCATTAAAATTTGTGTAAGCCTTCATTCTTTAGCCGTACTACCCCTGCTAAGAGATACGTGTTTCTGAAAATTACTACTGACGCAGTCGAGACATACATACATAATATTTAAATAAACATTAAAATACAAAGTGAACTGAAAAAGTGAACGTGGGGCGAAGTCCACCGGAAACTTTGTATCGTACGTGGGACGAACACTCAAGAAACATATCTCCCGCAAAACGTGGTGTAACTGCTACAAGAAACATATCTTCTAACAGTGGAATTGCAACCCTCTAAAGTTTGGCGCCCAACGTGGGGCAAGAATAGGCAAGAATAGGCAGAAGAAAAGAAATCATCATAGAACTATCAGAATCGACGAAACTGCAAGACTTCAATTCAGAGAACTTCAAAATCATCAACAACAATATCATCCAAGGACAGCAAAAATTCTTTCAGGAGTACGGGGCACGCAGTCAATAATTCAATCACAATCTACGAGGGAACACCAGAATAAAAAGGTTTAGTAACACAGCCAAGGAAAAGGTCTGAAAATTCCAATACTATATATTTATATAATTGTCAAGATAGTTAAGAAAATATATATTGTTATTAAAATAATTTCAGGTTGTTAAGAAGTGCAAAATTAAAATTCAGCAGTTGCGAACCAAAAATAACATTAGAAAATATACAAAACAAAATGGAAAATGGAAATATGGAAGTAGGAAAGAATGGGTCAACCATTACTGATTACAATATACATTTACAATCAGAGCTAGAGGAAACAGATAGGTTAGATGTAGAAGAACAGTTATCTGTAAATTCACAATTATGTATAGAAAGAGAGAGAAATAGCATACAAGGTCTATCACCTTTACGTATGTTAGTGCAGGGAGCAACAAATAAAAGAAATACTATCCCTCACACATCTAGCCAACAGGAGCAAGAAACCTTATCACAACAAAATTTTATGTGCATTCTAAAAGCAATAAATGACTTAAGTAATAAGATAACTGAAACTAATAATAAGATAGCTGAAACTAGTACAGAGCTGAGAGTAGAATTAAGTAACAAATTAACTGAACTAATACAGAGCTGGAAGTAGAATTAAGTAATGAGTTAAATGAATCCAGTATAGAATTAAGTAATAAGCTAATTGAAACTAATACAGTGCTATCTAGTATAAAAAGACCTAGCTAAGAGTTAGAAAATTGTATGAAAGAAAGCAAACCTAAAAGTAGGAGGTTAGAAATCAAAATAGAACAATCTTCGAAATCACTTCAAAATGATATAGATTTAAAAGTAAATAAAGGTTGTAAGTAGCTAGAACAGAAATTGTCAAGTCATATTTATAAAAATCTAACTAATATGGTGTTAAAACTTACTAATACTAAACAGGGTATTTGTAACAAGTTGGATAACCGGAGTGAATAATTAAAAACAATGGTGGAAAACACAAATGTAGATATTGCGCAAATACAAATAGATTTAACAGCGAAGAAATAAATAAAATGCATGAAATGACTAAAACAAATGCCAATGCAATAAAAGAAGCAAATACAGGGCAAGGACAAGTAATGTCAATAACATATGAAATTAAAGATAAAGTACAAGAAAGTAGCAAAGAAATAGATAAACTTAGAAATAGTTTTGAAATTTTAAGTACCAGTGTGCCAAAGGTAAATGAAAATGTAACTAGTTCAGTAAATGCTAATCAAATGTATGATAATAATACAAGTGCAGAAAGAAGTGTATCATCTTTGTTAGCTAATAATACAAGAGACGCTACTGCTTTCTCCATAGCATCAGCCTCTCAAACACAAAACAATAATAATGACACACATGTGCATGTAAGAAATCAGATGTCACACTATTATCCTGTGCTTAATGAATTACCTTTACCTTATTTTAATGCTTTTTCAAGTCCAGTACAATTTATTCATGATTTAGTAGAATGTTTTAAATTAAAAAATGTGCTTGAAGCATTAAAAGCATGATACTTGTTAGAAAATGCTTGGACAATAAAACTTTAGAATGGTTACATATGCTAGCAGACAGTGAAATGCATTTTGAAACAGTTAGAGTTTTATTTATGAACAAGGTTTGGAATACCACTGTGCAACATAAGATTAGGGCAAGCCTAAGTTATTTACAATATAGTAGAGACGGCAACTTATCAATGACAGATTATCTTATAAAGTATGCAGGTTATGTGTGGCACAAGAAGAAACAAAAAAGAAAAAGAAAATAAAGTAACTGGAACATAAAAGGGGAAAACAATGTAGTTTAAAAATGTATAATAATATCTTTACTAAATATAAGCAATTGTCAATATAACAAAAGAGAGTTTAGTTAAACAGATGTAATAGAAGAAAATCCATTGTTAGTAAGAAAAACATAAGAAATCTGAACAGCAACTACATTTATGATGTATAAGAAATAAATTGTTAGAAATTCTTAAAAATATAAATATGTTTAAGAAATAAGCTGCAAATAAAGGGTAACAAGTGTTAATATGCCTAATTATGTGTTAAATGTCTAGCACATGGGATACTTAATAGTGGCTGTGTTAGTGAATAATCAAACTACTTAGGTCATTGAACATCAGGTCGTTGACCTTAAAAGTGTCAAACATGTGGCAGACCAGATAAATTACTCTGCTACGCGAGTGTAGTGAAAACCGTGTTACCTAAATAGTGACAGTGAAAAATAGCAAGTGTTATAATAAAATGTTTATATTTATTTTTTTCAGGAGAACCTTTTTATAAATGTTTTTTGGGGGGGGGTTTGATTCGGGGTGCCTCAAAATATGTATTTTTCGGTGAAATTCCGTCAGCGAATTTTTGTGTGCAATACAATACTTCCGCTACTTACTCTACGGGGTAGAGAAGGTAAACATGATTGCTCACTAAGCTTTAATCCAAAGATGGTATTGTTGGGAAAAAAGCTTATCCTATTAAATAAACTTACTGTATAAAGGTACTAAAAAGGCATTCATCTACATGCTGTAAAATTTCAGTCTGATATCTTAAATAGTTTGAGATAATGGGCCATGAGTTTAGTAGCATACAGATAAGCGGGATAGGGCTTTTAATCTACTTAAGTAATGGTATATAAAATATTGTATGCTACTAGTGGGATGAGCATAATTACCGCTCTCGTGTAATTACAGAACTCTGCTCACGCCTGGTAAGCTTGCAAAACACGTTTGAGCGATAGTGATATTCATATGCCAATCCCTAAGGAGATTACCTCACCAGTGATTGAATATTACCGAGTGGTATAATACTCACATCACACGGTGTATCGTATTCACTACATTGGGCACCTCTAAGAGATGATTGTGTCTATGACATCTAGATAGTAGCTAACTGATAAGACTGACTGGGATACAAAGAGTGATTTGCAAGTAGAAACATGCTTTAGCTTTCCAGTACTTGCACTCACTGATTCATGCGTGAAAGCGAACCGAATCAGAATACCAACTCAGTGAAGAATACTTAACAGAAACATGACACATATAGCACATAGTGATACAACACAGGATATTTAACCGGAATTGCATGTTTTGTAGATATAAGAATCCTAAAAAAGCATGTTTAGAAATAGGTCGGTGTAGTGTATGTGTGTGTCTGAAAATCATAACTCTAAAACGAAATCTTTCATAAGAATAAACCTGATATTGTTACATGCTGGGTAGAGGCCTAAAGGTGCACTTGAAAAATTAAATTAATTTTTAGTACCCAGCGCGTTCCTGGCCGCGGAGTACCGAAACGTGGTGTGGAGTTTAGAGGAATGCGTGGGTTTTCACTGTATAAAATCCATAACACAAATCTTTGACATTCCTAGATCTGTTTCTCAACCGTCTGGGGTTCCTACATTATTAAATATGAAAGGTGAGAGGGGATATCCACCGATCCAAAAGCCGGCTTGCACGCGCGATCCGATCCGCTTCTCTCGGAATCCTAAGTAAGACAGACGCTATATCCCCACCACTCGTGGCTAGCAAAAACCTCCCAGCCAAGAGTGACGTCATCCCAGTCAACATTAAAGTAAACAACAATATGTCTGGTAATGTCAATGAAACATCCAATCTATTAATACGCCACAATATTTAAGCTCAAAGTACCACACAAGGATTTTAAAGAAAATCCTCCCTCCACAAATTACACTTTACATGAAAACTGTTTCACAGTTTTTTATTTTGTCAAAACTAACTAGGATATATTTAAAATATTTACATGATAAAAAATGTGTCTTGAATGTTTGGGGAATAACCTCGAAGTCCTCTTCATTCTGAATGATTTTTGTATAATTGGTAAATGGCAAGAGATACACAAAATCTTACTAAAAAAGAAATGTTGATCTCTTTAAAAGGCACATATTATTTCAAATACAAATTTTTGTGGTTCAACAACTTTCGAAATATTTTTTGCTATTGGTTTGAATTTTCACATGCTTATACATGTAGCTATTTAGTCGACAGGTCCCGAGTACGAATCTCGGTTAGGAGGAGTTACAAAATAAGGTTCTTTTCAGGGGTTTCTGAAGATGAATGGCAGGTATCTCTAAGCTAGGGACACCAGGGCCGCTTAAGTACCATTTCAAGCATTACTTTCATTCACCGCATGAACTTACCCGCTAAAGGAGGTTAATTAATCATGAAAAAGCTAGAAACTAATATGTCATTCTGATGCATAAACAGTCCTTGACCGAAGACCGCTCCGAAACGCACTATTCTTTTTTTCTTCAGGTTATGCAAAGAGGATGGAATTTCAAAGCCATCACACAGTGAATAGTTTTTAAAAATATGACTATCGCTTTAGAATACTGTATTCTTCTTATACCTGCAACAAAATTTGTTAATGTGTGATGGAAGTTTATTTTGATTAACAATAAGTAGATAGAACAATAAGCTTTTGTAGGAATAGTTTATAGAAGAGTGACTAGAGAAAGCCATGTGAATGCAACACATCATTCCTTTGTTTACTTTCTCTGCTATGGGCATAGTGAGCAGAGAAGATATTGCATTCCACCCAAAATACCGATATCAAGATTTCACCGGAAATGTTCTGAGGCCCCCTGAATCCAAAAACAGAAAAGACTTTCAGAAAACGGTTCGTGCTTTTATGTGTGTGTCTGCCTTTGTGTGTTTATGAATAACATAACTAAATAAAGAAAGATCGGATAAGCACCAAACTTGGCATTTTAGTTCTGAACCTTCCAAAGATGCCCCAAGAACATTTTCTAGAATGATTAAAATACCATATAATAAAGATATTTATTTACTTGAGAAATAAAGCGTAATCTTGAATTTTCTGTGATGTCCTATGATTTCCTCTTCATTGGGAACGAATTTTGTAGGACTTTGTATAATTGGTAAACGCTATGCGATAAACGAAATCGTGCTATACAAAATATGTAGATTTCTTTAAAACACAAAATTTATTTTAAACAACTTCTTTTTGACATAGTCCATTTCCAAGTTAACCGTTATTAACGATTCGAATTGTTCGATATTCTGTCGTTGTTTAAAGTCCTGTCGATATTTACTCGTTTTTCTTGATGCCATGGAAATAGTCAGACCAGTATATAGGTCCAGTTCTTAAACATTTCTCTTTGTATCTATAACGAAATTTGTAATGTGGTTGTTTCTGCAAGGTTGTAGCAGTTCTTCTCGTAGTCATCGTCGTCGTCGTCGTCGTCGCAGTCTCGTTACCTGCGTCGTTGTCGTTCTCGCCACTACGTCGTAGGGGTCGTCAAATCGATGTCACCGATATCGATAAGAGACGCTCGTCATATCTCAGGGTTCAATTATCGGTGAATCGATTTGAAATTGCCTATAGTTACTAAGTCAAGGTAGGATACGGAAGTGATGATATCAGACGTTATCTAGAAAGAAACACTGTTTTCACTTTTCTCACTCCGGCGCGTCTTTATGCTAGAAATCCTGTAAGATTCTCTTGTATTCCCTAACACGTGCGATTCTTTAACACTGTCTTCCCACTATAATCTCTTGGTTCACTAACGTCTGCTCGGTTAATTACTCAGTATCGCCGTTCTTTAGACTTGCGCGTACTTGAAGTAGTCACTTGACAATATTTAATCTTTATAAGCTTGGATAAAAGTTATCTCGACGAATACTATTAACACATTAGATAAGTATTCCAAACAAATCACTTTGTAGTTACATAACTGCGCAGCACTTAGCTAATTTCAAAACTTTGCGTCCTTTTATGACTCGTAGTACTACGTGTTTACTTAGGGAAGAATAATGGCAAACTGTGTGAAATTCACGATTACGTGAAAAGTTATTATGTAATATAAAGCTATTTCTCGCCTCCGGGTTTCTGTACATGCAGCCACACCTTCCTATATACTAATTGGTTTTAACAATCATTCTGTGTCTTTATTGGCTTTCCAATTGAAAATTGGAAGCATAAACGGTAAGAAGAGATCGTTGCCTACAGCGTCTACTTTCTCTTGAAACCTAGTTCATCCTCTGGAAGTACAAAGAAACGTTGGATTTTTATAGCTCCACGCTCGAAAAAATAGAATGAACATTTTGAAGCGAATCTACTGTATTTCGCTTAAATCTTGCAGTTTTTCTTACGCAATTACCATTTATTTATTGGACAATATTTATGAAACATAAAAATGTTTACACTTTCGAAGGGCTCTGGATTGATGTAGTTTTTAATCCAACTGCTTTAAAATTGTAGAAAGTTATCAAATTGCGGGTTAATTAATAATCCATATACTATAATTTCTTTTTGTGCAGATGTAAACAGCGGAAATTTCGCTACAAGAGTTAGCTGGATTAAAATTAAGTAGATAGAAAGATAAGCTATCGTAAATAATTTGTATACCCTCTAATTAACGATAGAGGGTAATGAAAGCCATGTGATGCAAAACATCAGATTTGTTTGATTCGCGCTGAATGTTTTTCTTTTCAAAGCCGGAGTATTACCAATCCATATGATTAATCAGAGAAGCGGAACTGTGGGATTCCACACCTAAAAATTTGGTGTGTTACAGTCACATGACTTTCTCTACTCTTGTACAAACTATTTTTACAAACGCGCATTCTCCATATGCTTCATGTTAATCGAGATGTTAATCTAATAGCTAATTTTCTTGTAGATGCAAGGGGAATTGCTAGCCTTTAAGCGATAGTCAAATATTAAGAGGTGGTTGCCCAGTGGAGTAATCCATTCTATTTGCATTACCAGGACAAAAAAAATGAATAACGAATTTAAGAAAAAGTATAGGTATTGGAAAATTTAAGGGAATAACAAAAACATGTATATGACATTAATTGTGTATTTTAACCCGATCTACATTTTTTGAGTAGTAAAATTTTGTCTATCTCTTATGGTTTACCAGTTATGCAAAAGTCGTTCACAATGAAGAATACTTTTGGAGAAATTCCCAGAAAATTCTAGATATACATTTCATTTGTCATGAAAATGTGTTAAACTTATGATATTTTAATCAAAATTGTTAGAGTCATTTTTGAGAAAACTAAAATTTTGGAAAAATGTTCCATGTAAAGGGTAATCTGGGGGATTTTTTGAAAACCTTCGTGTCGCATCTCTGGAAGATACTGAACTTAAATACCAAGTTTTGTTGTTTATCCGACTATTCGTTTCTGATGCTGTTCACAGACACACAGACAGACACACAAACGGACATGCTTCCAAAAATGCTGTTTTTGGATTCAGGGGGTCTCAAAGCATATATCTCGGTATCGAATTTTTGGGTGGATAAAATACTTCCCCTACTTACTATACGTAGTAGAGAAAGTAAAAAGGGAGTTTCAGGCTATTGAGGTAATTGTAATCAATACTTGGAAGTCTATACTGAACTAGAATTAGAATAAGTAAAATGCTCTGCACACCCGCCCACCCACCATCGACCGTACACTTAAGTTTCCCAACACCAGCTGCGCCAAAGTTACGACATGGAGGGAGAAGAGAAGCTGGCAAGTGGAAGGCAAAAAACCACTCCCGCCAATGCTTGCGATATCAGACGAAAGAGGTGTCGACTTAAGAAAAACTCATTATTTGATCGTATAAAAACGCCCTCTTAACCTCTGAAATCCCATAACCAGCATTTTTATTTTCCCTATTGCTTACATATAGTAAGCAGAGAACATATTTTAATGCACTCAAAAATTCTAAATTTATCCGGTAGTAGCTATACGTTTTGAAGCTCTCTGAATACGAACAAAGCATTTTTAGAAAACATTCAGTGTGTATATATAAAAAAAATAATGAATTCCCATTTGAATAAAATTCTGATGCGTTACACCCACATGAATTCCTCTACTCTTGTACAAACTATTTTTACAAACGCTTATTCTCCATCTACGTTTGTTAATCGAGATATTGAGATGTTAATCTTATTGCTAATTTTCTTGTAGATGCAAGGGGAATTACTAGGCTTTAAGCTATAGTCAAATATTTTAAGAGCTGGTTGGTATCAGAGTATTCCACTGTCTTTGCATGTTCAGAAAAAAAAACAAATAACGAATTCCGATTTGAGAAAAAATATAAGTATTAAAAAATTCAAACAAATAACAAGGAATACCTCAGAAATGGTTCACAAGACGAAAAAAAGGTACATGGTAATAATTGTGGTTTTAACGATATCTACGTTACTTGTGTAGTAAAACTTCGTTTATCTCCTGCGGTTTACCAGTAATACAAAAGTCATTCAGAATGAAGAGGACTTTTGGGGCTATTCCCAGAATATTCACCATATACATTTTATTTGTCATGAAAATATCTTAAATACATGACATTTTAATCAAAATCGTTAGAGGCAATTTGAGAAAATCAACATTTTCGAAAAGGGTAGTCTGGGGTGAGGGGATTTTCTTGAAAATGTTCCTGGCGCATGTTAGGAATATATTTAACCTAAATACCAAGTTTGGTATTTATCCGACTTTTCGTTTATGAGTTATGCTGTTCACAGACACATAGACGGACCTCTTTTAAAAATTCTGTTTTTAGATCAGAGCACCTCACAACATGTATTTCCGGTGAAATTTCGATATCAAAGTTTCCCCTACTTACTATACGTAGTACAGAAAGTAAAAATATGTATAGTACACAATAAAGGGTGGACATTTAAGTTGAGATTGTAAAATATCTCCAAAACCATTGTAGAAAGGAACGTCTTTAATAAAAGTTACTTGATATTATGGGGAAAGTAAATGCCATTAGTCGTGTTTTGTTTCGAGGACGTTGTGATAGTCATAGGGTCAATTTAATTTTTGTAAATGGGAGCCTACATATTGTATGCTGTTTTCTCATTAGAGAATGGTTTATAAAAAGCTGTTTATTTTGCGAAGGAATAAGGAAATAAAATAAAAAAATAGTTCCCAATTACGAAACGTAACTTCACCTTCAAATGACCATCCAGGGATGCGCTCTTTGTGCGGAGCCATTCAGAATTTCCGATGTTATTGTAAGAGTAATTGCAAAGTGCTTTATACAAATACTGTTTAGTTTTTTATGAGGAGTGAGAAAACAACAGAAACTCTAACACTGTATGTGTGAAATAAAATGTATGTAGCCTAAACATTTCCGAGAAATTCTTTGTTATTTGTTTGTATTTCCAAATACTTATCATTTTCTCAGGCCGAAAGTCCTATTTGTTTTTATCGTGATCAGTGCAAAGCGCTTTTAATTTCAAAACCATCAAATAGCGACTCATTTTTTACTTTATCTACCACGTACATAGTTAAGTAGAGAATGTACTACATTCCATCCAAAAATTTGATATGGAGATTACACCAGAAATAGATTCCTGAGTAAAAATAAAGAGACATTAATTCGAAGTCCCATTTTGTGTGTATCTTTGAGCAGCAAACTCCAAAACAAAAATCCAAATAAATACTTAACTTGGTATTTAAGTTTAGTATTTTCCAAAGATGCGACATGAAGATTTTCATGAAAATTCCCTCATCTCCAACCACCCTTTACATAGAACATTTTTTGAAATTTGTAATTCTCTTACGATTCCGATTAAAATATCATGTATTAAAGATACTTAAATCACAAATAAAATGTATATCTTGAAGTTTCTGGGAATAGCGTATGAAGTCGTCTTCATCCGGAAGGAATTTTTTATAATGCTGTACAATTGGTTTAGGGATAGACGAAAACGTCCTATACAAAAAATGTGGATGCCTTTAAAACACACGTTTACTTCAACTTTTTTGTGGCGTAAGCCATATCCGTTATTAATGGTTCGAATTGTTCAATACATTTGTCATTATTTTAAAGTCCTACCGATATTCAGTTGATTCTCGCGATTGCATGGACGCTATAGAATTTTAGGCCCATATCAAGTTGCTATTTCTGCAATACATGACTAACAAGCCACTAAGAAGCGCTAGACGGCTGAGAATGTTATATGAATATAATACATCAAATTTTTAAATTTCTGGCTATTCGCTTTAGGCTACTGTATCCTTCTATATCTACAGCATGTTTAATGAAAGAAGTACTGAGATAGAAGTACAAGCTTTTGAAAGAATAGTTTGAATTGTCTGTTTTAGCTAATGGGTGGGGCAGTCCTTCCAACCAGGTCGGGGTTTAGCTACTGGAAGAAGGTAGCGTTTACTGGTGTGAGGTAACTGATGAGTAAAGACGCACGATAGTCAGACTGTTGCCCGTTTTCCAGTATACGCGTCACGCGCGGCATGAGTTCAGCATACTGTATACCCCTCCCACCAGCTAAAGCTTTACGTAAGAGATAAGCCATCCCACAAGCCAAAACGTCCTTGACAGCAGATGAGTGACTAGAGAAAGTCGTGTGATTGCAACACTCCGTGTTCTCTGCTTTCTTTACTTCACACAGTAAGCAGGGGAAGTATTGCATTCCAGTCAAAAATTCGATACCGAGGTTTCACAGGAAATACATGTTTAGAGGCCCCTGAATTAAAAAAAAGCATATTTAGAAAAAGATCCGCTGTCTAAAGAGCGTCCATAAATAAAACTCAATTTCAATTTTCAAAAACATAAAGTCGGATAATTACCAAATTTGGTATTTTGGTTCAGTATCTTTCAAAGGTGAAACACGGAGGTTTCTAAGAAAATCCCTCCACCACAGACAATCATTTACGTGGAAAATGTTTCGAATATTTTTATTTTCTCAAAAATGGCTCTAACGATATTCATTAAAATGTCACATATTTAAGACATTTTCGTGGGAATTCAAATTAATATCTTGAATTTTCTGGGAATGTCCCCAAAAGTTCTCTTCTTTCTGAATGGCTCTTCCATAACTGGTAAACTGTATGAAATAAGTAAGTTTTTCTACACAAAAAATATAGATCTTGTTAAAACATGCAATTTATGTTATATACATTTTTTGTGTGGACTGAACCATTTCCGAGATATTCCTTGTTATTTGTTTGAATTTTCCAATGCTTATACTTTTTCTCAGATGGGAATTTGTTATTCTTTTTTTTATGTCCTGGCCGTGCAAAGAGAATGGAATGCTCCACATAGCCAGCAGCTCTTTGACTATCGCTTAAAGCCTAGCAATTCCCCTTGCATCTACAAGAAAATTAGCAATAAGGTTCTGCAATGTTTATCTCGATTAACATGAAGTAGATGGAGAATAAGCCTTTGTAGAAATAGTTTGTACAAGAGTAGAGAAAGTCGTGAGTGCAACACATAATTTTTTTTCTTTGTCTTTTTCTTTTCTTTCCTCTTCTTCCTTTTTTGCTTATACATTAAAGTTTTGAACGCAGTTCAGTAACTATATTCATGCAAATTATAACTTACTGATATAATCCAGTGTGCAGGACCTCCTACCAACGTGTAAATAACGTTAGCAATAGACGCGGAGCGAGATTTCCGGAAATAAGGAGAAATAAAAAGTAAAGAGTCGGAAAATGTGTATGTGTGTAGAGAGAGTTTAGAGTTTATGCGCATTTAACCCTCATCCCATGCTCACAAAAACCGCCAGTAGAGAAGCTTTTCGGCTTAGCAGGGAAGCAGCAGGCTGTTTTTGTGCGGTGTATTACATCTCCATTACTACAAGGTTTTCTGCTTTAAATGCAAAGAGATTTATTATTTGTACATTTCCCTAAAAGGAAAAGGGGTTGCTACAGTTGTTTCATTTCACATCAATGAAGAGGGCCCAGTGATTTCGGATGATTACAAAAGGCTATTTCAATTCTAGTTCAGCAGAAGTAATCCGCAAGTTTCTAGCTCTGCAAATCCTTTTCTATGTAAAATGTAGGTAAAGTGATATTACTCGCTTTTCCCGCTAATCCCTTAGAGCTCTCCGAACTAATGATGCAATTTATTTCTCCTAGCGTACCTGCATTGTTAACTTGCCTAGTTATGTTACTACAAAACTACCACTAACGATGCTGGTAAATCCGATACTGAGGTTGCTAAAGTTATACCAACAATAAATCGGGGCTTCCAGCAGTAACTTCACACTTTAAAGCTTACCATGTAATGTTGGCAGCCTTTTGAAACTTTTTTACTTGCTCTACTACGTGTATTAAGTAAAGGAAGTATTGTCGGAACCTCCTTTATTTCACTCCATTACGGGGTAGAGCACAGGACCGGGATCTAAAGCAACACATTTTCCTAACACGAGGTACGACGGGGGCTAGCTAACAAAATACTTTTAACACCTGAAAATCCCCAAAATATTAATAAATCATCATGGGCCAGGAAGAAAGGGACCACCTGCATAAATAATTCACATAGTATGAAGTTATATGTCAAAAATATTATGCCAAATAAAAGTGATACAGTTTACCTTCTTGTTCGGCGAAGCGCCATGCCTAACACACGTCTTACTAGTCCCAAGGGCAAGGCTCTAAAAGGACGCAACCTTCCTGATACCACAAGATAAAACCAGTTTAACCCCTCCTCTTCTGCTACGTCACTACCTGCTCTCATTGCCAACCTAAGCGTTAACCATACAATGATACCACACCACATATTACAGTGTTACCAACCTCACATGGCATAGTATTGCATTCCACCTAAAAATTCAATATCGAGATTTCACCAGAAATAAATGTTTTAAGGTGTCCTGAATCCAAACAAAAAGCATTTTTCGGAAAAGGTCCGTGTGTGTGTCTGTGTAACAGCATAACTTAAAAACGAAAAGCTGAATAAATACCAAACTTAGTATTTAGGTTCAATGTCTTTCAAAGATGCGACACGAACATTTTCAACAAAACCCCCTACCCCAGACTACTCTTTACAGAGAATATTGTTCGAAAATTTTGATTTTCTCAAAAATAGCTCTAACGATTTTGATTAAAATATCATATGTTTAAGGTATTTTCAAGGCAAATGAATTGTATATGATAAATTTTCTGGGAATTTCCCCAAAAGTCCTTTTCATTCTGAACGACTTTTACATAACTGGTAAACCGTAAAAGATAGACAACATTTTAATACACAAACATGTAGATCTCGTTAAAATACACAAGTTGTCATATACTTTTTTGTCGAGTGAACCATTTCCGAGATATTCCTTGTTATTTGTTTGAATTTTCCAATACTTATACTTTTTCTCAAATGGTTATTCGTTTTTTTATGTCCTGGACATGCAAAGAGAATGGAATGCCCCGCATAGCAACCAGCTCTTAAAAGATTTGACTATCGCTTAAAGCCTACCACTTTCCTCTTGCACCTACAAGAAAATTAGCAATAAGATGGTTTCTGCAAACGTTTATCTCGATTAACAAATATTAGATATAGTAAACGCGTTTGTAAAAATTGTTTGTACAAGAGTAGAGAACGTTATGCGAGTGTAACACATCAGATTTGTTACTTTTACTACCGATTACTGAGTGGGGTGTCGCCGCGGTAACATATGGGATTTCCCATTTCAAATCGTCCGAAATAGAAGAAAAATCAATCTTGCTTTTTTAAAGGATACGAAACTTTTTGTATTTGGAAACAAGTCCCATGCAATGCTTTATGCAAACTCTTAGAACTCAAACATTACTTTTGCAATTAAAATTGTTCAGATTTATCGTATTTTCCTAAAATTACAAACTTTACTCTGTTATAACTCTGATACTTTTAAATATAATTATATAAACAGAGCTTTATTTTGATTCCCTAAATCTTAATTTCATTCTGATAAGTACACATGTTCTTATGTTTATTTAAGTGAAGGAATTTAGGATTTTTCAGGTATAAGTGGTTTCGGATTAAGAAAAACAACTGTATTGTATATGTCAAGATTCTGTAGTTTAAACACAATCAAAGATATATTTTACTGTAATATATGACTAATAAGGATTCGCCTAAAATAACTAAATAAGTAAATTACTTTATGCACGAGAGTAGTTAAACACGTGCACATGGTTGCTCTCGTACGTTTGTTTTGAACTGAAGGCAAGCAAGCTGCTGTGCATAAGGTTAAAGCAATGAAAACACGTACTAAGCAGTATGCAGTTCTGAGTATTTCCTCACAGATTCACAGAGCGCTTGGTGATCATCGTGCATCAACCACGTAAATCGCTACGTTAATTCACTTTTTATGTTATAACTACTAATACTTTAACATGACCACTTTACCAACATTGCCGGCTTCTCTTAATAACACTGGATTACCCTCAGTCTAAGATTTTAGTTTTATACAAACCCAAGACGCTTAAAATAAGTAAGAACTGCATATAGATTTGTATGCATATTACAAAAATGATTGTTATGCTGTAATAAAGTGCCGACTTTTATCTGTAAACTGAGATTTGGTAAAAATGCGACAAAATGAATTAAACGATAAATGTCTAGAATTAATAACGTGACAACCGTTGGGTTCTACATGCCAGTGTTTGATAAATATGCTTTCCTTGCTACTTCTTATTTAGGAAAAATTACAATGGAAACAAAAAACGCGAGGTTTTTTGCCATTCAATTTCATACGGAATGTTCCATATGCGACTCGCATCCGGAAAGTGCAGAATTCGTACTCCGACGACCACCTACTCACATCCTTGGTTTTTTCGTGGTTTCCCCGGCAGGCGCATGCTGTGGTGGTTCCTCTTCTACTTCTTTTTTCTCTCATTTCCCGTACCCGTCATCTTCATTGTGATCTGTTTCAGGATTGTAGAACCAGGCTATGGTGTTCGGTGTGTTGCGGTTGGGTGGTGGGAGTGCACTTTGTAGAGCTTTCTTCCTTGGCAGGACAGTTCAATTAGGTCTCGCCATCGAGTGGGCCCCACCAGGGGGTTCCGCTGAGGTTTTAACAAGACTTGTTGGTGAGCTCTGGCGGCTTCACATGCATTATATGTGAAAACGTTAGGAACCCCCTCTAATCTTGCGTCATCATCCGGATATCCCGTCGTCTTCAGGTCACTCTTCTCATTCGTTCCTCCATGGGGTCACGGTAGAAGCAAAAAGGGCCACTGCGGCCTACCTGTGGCGCTGTACCCCGGTTACGGGGAGCCCTTCGTTCGTTCGTACCTTTACTTTTACCTTTCCCTACTGATTACCTATAGTAAGTAGAGGAGGTACTGTATTTCACAGAAATTGCATCCTAGATATCACAGAAAATACATGTTTTGAGGCCCCTGAATCTAAACAACAGGTCCGTTGACTACCACATTTTAAGTTCGTTCTTCTAGACATGCGACACGAAAATTTCCAAGAAAATGCCCCATGCCAAACAAACCTTTACAGGGAAATATTTCCGTTTAGTTTTCTCAAAAATGACTTTGCAATTTTTATTAAAATCCAATGTATTTCAGATATTTACATGACAAATAAAATGGGTATCTAGAATTTTCTGGGAGTAGTCTGTGAAGTTCTCTACTGTATAACTGGTAAACAAAGACATAAACAAAATCTTACTACACAACAAATTTAGTCTGGTTAAAGCATACAATATATGTCAAATAACATTATTTGTTACGCTTAACATTTCCCAGTTATTTATTGTTATTGGTTTCAATTTTCAAATACTTAAATGAAATATCAAATACATTACATAGCGATTTGCGTTAAAAATATCTGACTATCGCCTTCATTCACCGTATCATTCTTATACGTGCCTCAAAATGTGTAACTATGTACAGAAAGTATATTTATTTTAACAAATACATAAAGCTTAATCCTGAAAGAATAGTTTGTAGAAGAATGAGCAGAGAAAATCATGTGAGTGCAACACATACTATTTTTTAAACACTAAACTATACAAACACTTGAGGTAATATTTTATATCATAACATGCTGTGAATGCCAAAGTGATTGTAGTGTAAATTAATATTATTGTATGTACAGATTTTAGATGTTTGCTAGCCATAAGTATTGTTAGGAAATAAATTTACACAGCCTCACTGAAACTGACAATAGAAGTGGGTAACAATAAACTGAGGGGGTGAGTTGTTTATCACTAAGAACAGACAAACAAATGACGTCCAGTTAGCGTGCTTTTTTTAGAAATGGAGCGAATATCTTTCCTAGAGTATATATGTTAGTAGCAGTGTTTGGTTGACAAAACAAACGCTAAAGTGGGCGCGATTTGGTAACCAATAGTAGCTCTATTATAATGTTTAGGCAATTCGGGGTGAAGGAATATATATTCTCGAGCCATAAGCAAGTATCGCGCTGTTCGGAAGAATCTCTCACGAGGTGCACGTCGCACAGTTTTGAAGAATCATTCACGAGGTGCACGTCACGTAGTCCTGAGGAATCTCTCGCGAGGTACACGTCGCAAAGTTAGTTACAAAATGTGAGGTACGCGAAGTAATTGGCGTGCGGCAACTAAACCGACTGTAGTTACATTCGGAATTATCTCAGTTTCAGTCATGTGTGCATAAAGATTAAATAGGTAAATTATTAATTAAGTGTGACGGCTATAAAAGTGTAGAAACAAACTATTTTATCAATGTTATCTTTTAGTAACAAATCCTTTCCGTTTAAACGCCCTGCTTAGAGACACTTGCTTGACTGAGTTATAATAGCTAGCCGGAGGACAAAAGAACCCAAATTTAAAACATAAAAAATAATAGGCGCTCAGTAAATAGGATAACACGAGCCAGAGAACTGCAACACATTCACGCCGTCATCGGTGTTTTATGATTCTATACAGGAAAGGAAATAGTTAAAGAAAATTTTCTTCTTCAGCCGACTATCGAACAAAGGTAATTTCGAGTCACTGATTGAAAACTATTGTGTAAGAAAAATCCTGTGTTAAGGACAACACCGTCTTTGTGGACTAAATCACTCTGTTTGGCGAACTCTGTGATGTCGGTTATGTCTTGCTCTAACTATTGCAGATTAATTAGGCTTTAAACTACTGTGATGTGGATTTTAACCAGTCAGTTAAACCAGTGAGATGGCTCTGCGATAACGTGTGAGGCTCGCATTCGGGAGTTCCCGGATTCGGTTTGCGTCGACCGCCCACACTGCCTTGTGTTTTTGTCGTTTTCCCCGTTCGGTTAACAAATATTGGGGTGGTTTCACCTCTACCATAATTCCCTTTCTATTATTTCCCATTCATTCGGTTTCTTTCTCATGTTATAGGTGTACTTCTAGGCTTGTTGACGTATGGCGGTGTCGGATAAATGGCTCGGGTACTTGGTCAAAGGAAAGAGTACTCCCAGTGGACACTGGAGAATGCTTGGTCGACGGGTCGTTCATCCCTCTCTAGGCAGCTTCAGCGGTGCAATGTGTTTTTCGAGCCTGGAGCTGCTAAAGACATCCGCGCGTCTTTGTGGCCTCTCTGTCTGCGACCTCCTTAGTTCCTTTAGTTCATCCCTTTCTCCTGGAGGTTGTTAGCCGTAAAAAATCTATGTATTATGCAGGTCGCAGTGTGCGAGGTATCCCCTTTCGTTGTATACGCTATATCTGTATGCGTAAGTTGCTAATTCGATATGGAATAATATTTGGTGGTGGTATTTATCGTAATTAAAGTCCCTCTGCACGTTTGAACTAGTACATGCTGGTTTGTTACGCAGCTGTTTCACACAATCTGATGGAAAGGGTTTCTAATTTAGTGGCTAAAGTTTCTAATTAAATTTAACCTGTATTTCAAACAACCAGTTGTTATCTCATTCTCCTTATAGCTGTAACAAATAAGGATAACAAATAATTTCAATTCAAATCGGATTAATACGCAGTAAACACAAAATTAAATTTTTTATGACTGACGAGTTAAGTAGTGGAAAAGAAAGAAATATTTGTGTATATAATCGTGCAACTATTGCAAAATTCCTGTGTCATCGGAAATTCAATGAGTTAAGTGCGTAAATTAATTCAACCTGACTTAGATAATACTAGCTTTCAGTAAAATAGGAACCAGGCAATAATGTTTTCAATGTTATTAAATGCCTTATAACAATTAGACTTCCGTTGAAATGATTCACCATTAGTGTTTCATTTTTGTGGTTGGATTTATAATCTGATGGATTTAAAGTGGTTGAAATTTATGACCTCCAGAGCTTCCAAGAAATTAAAACTAATGTGTTTTGGCTTCTTCTTTGAAATACAGAGATTTAGGGTTTTCTCCTCCTCCCTAGTTGCCTTAAGGATAATTAGGTAGAGCGTTAAGAACTTTTTTTCTATAACCACTCTCTTCGGAGATATTTTAGGTGTTTCAGAAACATAAAATGCACACGCTGGCAACGCTGCGGAGGCGACCAGTAGTTGTGAGCGGAAATGACACTCTCACTTTCAAAACTATAAGTAGGTTAGCACGTAAATAGGTTTCACGTTCGCTGTATGGTGCGTGGTTCCTGAGTGTAGTTAAACGTTTCGTGTCTGTAACGTTCCAATAGTTATATTTGACACCTTTCGTAACCTAAACTCAGAACCTACGAATAATCAGCTCGTTCAGCATTAAACGTAAATATGTTTTGTAACTGCCACTGCTAGTTTAATGAACCAAACCATCTTTTTTATATATAAACACACAAAAAACACAGATAGTGGAGCTTTTACAAAGTTTAAAAAATGGTGTTTTTAATACAGACAGTAAAAGAATAAACAGTAAATCAAATGATTCGTACGATTAATACATATTGTTCAAAAGTCCACCATTTGTGCATCTGCGAGCTTCACACCATCGTAACCAATTACGTCATACTCCAGCAAAGATACTTTCACCGTTGCGTATTTCCTCCGCAGCCAGATGAATATGTTGTCTCAAAGATTCGACGTCAGTAATCGACGATTTGTAGACTCTGCTTTTCATATCCACCCAGAAGAAAATGTCCAGAGGATTCAGGTCTGGGAACAACTGTCAGTTTCAATGCGTAGTACGATGTTACTCTAATAGTGACTCAACTTCTGTGAAGCTGACATAAGCATAGTGTACTTTTCACTCAGCGACCGCCAAACACTTATTGGACTATTAATGTGGGCCAATAGCTAGCAAGTTGTACTTGTCATTTCCTAAAACATTACACCACCCTTTCGTCGTGTTTGTTTGCGTACGGTTGGCGTGGAAAACAGCACCGCTAGTCCGCCCCATCTTCCAGCTCAGGTATGCTGTTTTGTTTATGTCCAGGAACCGATCCAGATTGCCTATGTCTCCAACCACATTACTTCCGCAAAATGGTGTTAGGAAAATTATTAATTATTTCAAAACCATGTATGGTGTCACGTAGTTTGTCTCAAAAATTTACATAGAGAAAAAGTTACACATCATAGAACATACATCTACTATTTAATTTCCAGATATAGTTTGAATTTTCATAGGTAATACTCAGGCAAAAATAAGTGAAAACGGATATCTAAAATCCATTTTTGGCAAACTTACTTCAATGAAGATATAGTATTTCCTTTTGTCCAGTAGTACAGGATAGAACATAGACTATGGTTTTGTTCCACATTTTCATACAGACAATCATCTGAATCTGATTGGTGGAAAATCATATAGGCATTTTATCATACTAAAGGTTCAATATCTTGAAAACAAATCTCAAGCAGTAAATAACCAAAGCTTTGCTTTGAGTCTAATAATTTCCCCACCTCTGTACTATGTGCATACATTCTCGTGGAGTAAACCATTTAATCTGGAAACACAACTTTTTTTTCGAAAATGGCCTATTATGGAACAAAATACTGTTGTACTTTTTTGTTTATAGTACCTCTGTGAAGTAAATATTAGAAGGAATGTACTAGGAAGTTCCCTTCCACCCTGTATAGGTAATGTAGTTCACGTGACCAAACATATTCGCATAGTTCCGCCTCGGGCATACCAGCTGCCGTTCCTATGCGATTCATGTTTGTGTCCGTTTGGAAAGGTAAACTCAATTATATGTAAATGCAATCCAGCTATATATATTCGAGAAGTAGGGAAGCGTTCTAGGAGCAGCTGCTTGGGGTTTGCTGGAAATTCCTTTGTCCCTTTCGAAAGAAAATTTAGGACAAAGCAGAGATTTCCTCCATTTAATTTGCATGTATCTGATTTGAATTGCACTATGCAATAAGAAATTTGTCCTTTTTATGAAAACAGCTGTATTCAGTAGACTGCTTAATGGTAAAAACGAATGCGTAATTACATTTTGTCTATCACGAACTGTTTTTTTTCTTTCAAAAACCAAAAGCAAAATCCTTACGCTTTCCACGTACTACGTCAACTTCGTGTGTTTTCTTCCCTTAGGAGAAACAGACACACACATGGACCTTTTTTAAAAACTGCTTTTTTGCATTCAGGGGCCTTAAAACATGTATTTTCGTTGAAATCTCGGTATAGAATTTTTGGATGGATTGCAATGCTTGCCTTACTTACTCCACGAAGTAGAAAAAGTAAAAATACTACCGCATTATTTAAATATTAATACACAAAGCTGGTATATAGGAGTATGTATTTTTTACTTTCTCTACTACGTGTAGTATGCAGGGGAAGTATTGTATTCCACTCAAAAATTTGATACCGAGATTTCACCGGAAATACATGCTTTGGGGCCCCCTGAATAAAAAAGGTTCGTGTGTGTCTGTGTGGATGTGTGCTGTGAACAGCATAACTCAAAAACGAAAATTTGGATAATATCAAACTTAGTGTTTAGGTCCAGTATCTTTCAGAGATGCAACACGAAGATATTCAAGGAAATCCCTCTCCCCAGAGTACCCTTTACATGGAACATTTCTCGAAAATTTCATTTTCTCAGAAATGGCTCTAACGACTTTCATTAAAATATCATATGCTTAAGATACTTTTATGACAAACAAAATGTATATCTTGAATTTTCTGGGAATGTTCCTAAAACTCCTCATTCTGAATGATTTTTGCATACCTAGTAAACCGCAAGCGATAGACAACGTTTTACTACATAAGAATGTAGATCTCGTTAAAATACACAATTTATGTCGTACACACTTTTTTCGTCCAAGGGATCATTTCCAAATATTCCTTATTTCTTTGAATTTTCTAGTACTAATACTTCTTCTTAAATGAATAATTCGTTATTCGATTTTTTATGTCCTGGACATGCAAAGAGAATGGAATGCACCACATAGCAACCAGCTCTTAAAATATTTGACTGTCACTTAAAGTTTCTACAAATGTTTATCTTAATTAACATGAAGTATTTGGGGAATAAGTGTTTGTAAAAATAGTTTGTACAAGGGTACAGCAAGTCATGTGAGTGCGACACATCAGATTTTTCATTCTTTTGGTTGTTTCAGACATAAACTGTTAAACTATATGCTTTGTACACTAATTCACCTTGTGGTTTTGACTCGACCGCAAAGAACGTGTTCGTTATATGCCAGTGATACAACACTATTTTGGGCATATGTAGGAGAAAAGGAAAAGTTACTTTGTTACTTACAATCACCAAGTACAAAATACAACATTTGTTTTCCTTAATCAGCTATTAACTAGTCTTCAGTAGTCGTAAGCTTTCACGGCCGGAGTCCAAATTATAACTACAAGAATTTTTCGGGCTGAGAAGCTGTGGTCTGCTGGAGTTGTCAGGTCCAGACCTTTTGTTCACGACTGCAGTGAACATCCTCAGTGGCGTGGTCTAAGTCTTCTTGGTGAAGGTTTGGTCGCAACTGACTCGTTGGAGTGGAGTGGAGTCGATGTGGTAGGTTCGTGGTGAACCTAAGTGAGTTTTTGCTATGTACCTAACCTTGGAAGGGCTTTACCATAGGTAGGATGGATTGTTGTAGGGTGACGGTTTTGTGTTGAAGTTGGGGGTGTGATGAGAGGTAGCTCTATGTTTTTATAGGCTCCTCAGTGGCTGTCTTTTCAGGAGCAGTGCCAGTGCCCTGCACCGCTGGTGTTTATTTTTGTTTAAATTTTGATTGGTTGAATTTTGTTGACCACTCCCACTGGGGAGGAGGGAGTACTTAGTGACAGCATGTTTTTGCTGTTGGCAGGTTTAAAGCCTTTGTTACCGGGGGTGGCCGCAAGCCATGCGATGAACCCGGAAGCGTCTGTATTGACGGTCTTGAGGTAAGTAGTCCTCCAGGGATCTGACAAGGGCGTTCTCATGGTAAATCAATTCGCCGTAAAATTTTGTTTCCCGGTGTCTAATCACGTCCTCCACATGTGGAAGGGCCGAGGTTTTATGTAGTTGCCCGACTGGAAAGCCACGACAGACAGAATAGATAGACCGAACTCCCCCATTCTGAATCCGCTGCAGCCAGAGAAACCAGAAATCTGCTGCCATGCCCCACACCTCACAGGCGTAGAGCATCAGAGGTAATATAAGAGCTTTATAAATGCGTAACTTTAAATGTACCGGCATGTTGTAAGCTAGAACCGGGTATAAGGCAGCTACCGCCCCCTTAGCCCTGCTCGTTGTTTTCTGCACGTGTTCACTAAAGGTTAGGCTCTTATCTAGAGTGACATCTAAATAGCGTAAAGAAGTCCCCCACTCTATCCTTTGGCCCCGGTAGGTGAAGATTGGTCTGTCTGCAGCGCGGATTCTTCTCTTGGCGAGCAGGACAGCTTGGTTTTTGCCCGGATTCTCGGACATCCGCCACTACCTGCATCAGAGTTCAACGAGACGGAGTTGTCGTTGTATAGGATTGAAGGCTCTGAGGATGTGTCTGTTGGTAGTGTACAGCAAGACGTCATCAGCAAACTGGGCCATATTGACGCCCTGCACCACTGGAAAGTCTGCCATGTACAGACTAAACATTGTGGGAGATAGTACAGAGCCTTCGGGGACTCCACCTCGTATGGGTTTTTGTGTTGATGTTTTCCCCGCTAAAACTACTATAAAGGAGCGTTGGTGTAGGAAACTGTGTATAATGGTGATGATTTGTCTGTGTAGACCAAACTGAATTATTTTGTATAGGAGTCCCTCATGCCATGTCATTGAGAAGGCCTTCTCCACGTCCAGAGACATCGCAGGAGTGAATTCCCTGTCCTGTAAACCCAGCGCAGCAACTTTTACCACCTGCAGCAGCTGCTGGACGGTCGAGTGCCCAGAACGAAAACCAAACTGATGGGTTGGGATGGCTTGAATGTCAGCCAGTAGTGGCGACAAGCGGTGTAGTATTAGCCTCTCAAAAACCTTTGAAAGGGTGGTGTAGGAGGCTAATGGAGCGGTAACTGGAGAGAAGAGCCGGGTCCTAACCAGGGTTTAGAATGCACACCACTTGGGCCACATTCCAGTTGCGTGGAAAGTGTCCCAGGGTGATGCACATGTTAAAAACCTTAGTAAGAAAAAGTACGGCTCTAAAAGGAAGGTTGCGGAGCATGGCGGGGGTCAGACCATCCTGTCCGCAAGCCTTTTACGTATTGAGACGCCGGAGTGCGCCTTGAACTTCACTAGGACAGATGATTGAAAGGAGATTCTCCGCTCCATCAGGAGGCAATCGCAAACAGCTATCCACTTCCTGGCGGACGCGGGTTATAAAGTCGGCGTACTGAGGGTCATCTCTGGGCCTGCAGGTGTCCTCAAGATAGTTAGCAAGCATATTTGCTCTGGCTATGGATTCGCATACAAGGCCTAGGTTACCTTGAAGAGGGGAGTTGTATTTAATTGCGTTGGCGACGGATTTTTTTGCTCTCCGCCAAACGTCACCACCATAGAGGTTCTGACGGGCCATCGTGGCCTCCCACACGCTTGCACCCTATGCTCATGCAGTCGGTCACGGACCTCTCGGCGAAGTTGTCGCAGGAATGATCGATTATGGGGCGTTCGGTGGCGCTGGTATAGCCATCAGGTTGCCCAGGAGCGGCGGATAAGTAGTTATAGGTCCAAAGGTAGGACGTCAGGATGAGGAGGGGGAGGTGTTAGGATGGTGAGGTTATGAACCGTTCGCACCACTGTGGTTGTGAAGGATTTGACTGCTGTCTCTAGGGAAGGAATATCTATAATCCTGGGGTTAGTCGGGATTGTTGCGTGGAGGCAAACCTTAACGCAGTTCCAATCAATTTCTTAGGTGTGACCAGAAAAATCGTTACTGGCAAACCGTGTGTTGATCTCTGTCACCACGGGATTGTAGTCGGAATGGAGGGCTGAGAGTGATGTGAGCGTAAGATGATAAGGGTAGTGCTTGGTGATCGCAAAACCGATGACAGAAGGTAGCCCTCGACCTTGCGGATGATGGGTGGGTTGCCAGGGACCCAGAAATCGAACACCAGGGGTGGTTCGTGTGCGGCTGGATTTGGAGGTGGTGCAGGGGGTGGAAGAGGCAGAGGGCGATCCCCATCCTCCTCGGCCCTAGAGACGCGCGACGCTGAGGCGTAGGTCTTGCAGCCACCGGCCACTCCCGGTCCAAGTCGGTCCCGGGGTCCGGCTTCCTCTTTTGCCTGGGTGGAGGTTTCTGTTGTGGTGGTTAGTCATGTGTGTTAGTGTTGGGAGTGTTTTGTGTGACACCCCGACCAGAGATCTTCTGCGTGTATGAGACGTCCCTAGGTGCTGGTTTTGTTGGTGGCACTGGTCTTGGCGCCTGATGTGTTGCCGTCCTGGTAGCTGCATTCTGGGGTGCCGTGGATGGCTCCCGCCATTGGTTTTCTACTATTCTGGGTGCTGGCGCTGCACGCTCTCCGGTTGGTTGCTGAGCGGATGGCCCATGCAACGAGCGCATGGAGGCCATCACCTTGAAGCGTGTCGAGTATCCCCGTAGCAGGCAATGTGTTCACCCTTGCAGTTTGCGTACGTAGGTACATCTGCGAGGGACCTTGGGCAGACATCTTTGGGATGCATGCCACCGCACCGAAGGCAGCGCAGTAGACGGTGGCAGTAGTTGCTTGAGTGGTTGAAATCCAGGCAGTGCCGTCAGGGCGGCGGGAGGCTTCTACTGTTACCCGGAGATAACAGATAGATGTGACTCGATCTATCTTGATCTCCGGGTCGTTTACCCGCTCCACTACTACTAAGATTAGGGGGATGGGGATTTTATTGGGCTGCTACCCAGCTGGAGCGGGTTTCGTGAGCTGCTTCACGAACAGGGCTTTATGTTCTGATGGATAAGGACGTGCTCAATGTCCCCCACTGGTGTGTCCACTGGTACGCTTCTGATGACTAGCTTTAGGTCTCTGGTCGTGTCAAGGCCAAAGGTAAAGTGAGGAATGTCCTTCTTCTTTAGGGCACTCAGCAAGAACATATAGTCCTCCGAGGTCCTAGGCTGGAAGACGTATCGGCTCTTCCTCCGGGTCACCGTGCACACCTGGCAGAGAGCACGCATGACCTCCCTCAGGAATTCCACCAACCCCTGGAAGGAGTCCACGATCATTGGAGGAATGTGGCGCCTTGACTTTCCGCCCACGGCGGGACTGCCAGATGCCCTCTTGCTCTGACTGGCTGATGGTAGTGGCTTTCCTTTTCTGCCCACTTCACGGAAACAGTCATCACTGTTCTCTGGGGGAGCAGTGTGACCGTCCTCGACCCCCGATAATGGAGGAGTGTACGGAGAAGACCGAAGCCTTGACCGAATAAGCTGAATAACTGGTGACGTCACTGTCACCGTCCGAGTCCTCAGTCTCGGTGTTTTTGCCTGATCTCAGCGGTGACGCTCGCGAGAGAAGGAGTTGTCAGATGTTTCGGTCGAGGCCGAACGGGTGAAGTCCCCATTTCAGCTTGCGCGTTGTCAAGGTTTCCTGGTAATTTTTTTAGCTCTTCCAGACCCGGAGGCCTGGGAAGAATCGTTGGTGACACCAGTGCTGGTGCTGGGCACTGGCTCTTACTCCTTCAAGGCGGGGCCGCTGGTAGCCTCGCTACTGGGAGCGGGTTTAATCATGGAGGATCGCGAACAAGGGTTAAATACATGTACTCTGCGCACATGTGCGCAGTGCACTCCTTACTCACTTAGTCACCACTTACCTACAGGCAGCGGGAGCTCACGGTGTGACAACAGAGGGCCGGACACTTGGACTTCAAGTGCGCCGTACCTCGCCTTGCAGCAAGATGGCTGTGGCCTTGTTGTTCGCCGCCACTTGTTATTTCTGCTGGTCGAGTTGTCACACGTTGCTCACTGCTTTAATCAAAGCAGTGAGAAATGATGATAAGCACTTTACTGCTCAAAAGCAGCTGCTTAATAAAAGTTAAGGAGCATTGGGCGTGGTCACTTCTGGTTGCTTTGGCGCAATTCCAATTTTCTGGCTGAAGCTGCAGTTGGAGTCGCAATCAGTAGAAAAACGGCTGTATTAGATGTCTCCTACGAAGAAAACATGCGTTGGATGCATGCATCAACATCTGGAGAAGACTTGGCGAAAACGTTATGGGTTGGAGTTCCGGTGAAGTAAGGAGCACCTATTGTCTGCTCGGAACCACTGCCAGAAGCAGAATCAGTCGACTCGTTGGCTGAAATATCGGCAGTATTTATACTCAGGCTGCTCTCACCCGATTGGTCCGGTTTACGGAACACAAGAGATGCTGCCGTCTAGGTCAACCCAAGAAGTCCGCGGTCGCACATGCTTCAATATCATGAAACAGCCGTTCTCTCATCTATGCCTTATTACCATGCTAGATTACAACGTGAAGCAATTTTAATAGGAAAGAAGAGACACAAAAACTAAACAAAAACTGGCATCCGGCGACCACGTATTGGCGGGCTGAGGGCAACCCGAAGCTGTGTTAGGTGTGTACCTGCCCTAATTAGGGCGTAACCACGTAGTGACGGGATATGGAGGTTACAGGATGGCACTTGTCATTGGTGTAAGGGAGAGAAAGGTTGTTACCGGATATGCCGGCATGCCATGCGGGGGAGCCGGTGACGCCTCAAGCGGCGTGTTCTGGGGTTATAACCTCCAAGAAACCGAACGAGGGCGCTCTGATGGTATGGCCTCTGGTCGTAATATTTTTCGGCCCGACTCCGACTGGCTTCTGGCAGTCTAAGTTTTAGCCCGAGTGAATTTTTGCTGCGTGCGCACCCTCATCAGGTTTAACCGCAGGATGACTATTTTCAGTAGGAAATGATGGTTAAGGATGACGGTTTATGTCTAGGTAGTAATGATAGAAAGGAGGAAGCATGTAGCTCCTCGAGCTGCCTGAAAGAATGCGGTGACCGTTCTGCACCCTGGTGTGTGTGTGTGTGTGTGTGTGTGAGTGTGTGTGTGTGTTAATCAATATAAAATGTTGCGACCCGGCATCCGCTACTTGAGAACATCAAACAGGCACAAAACCAACGAGATCATCCGAACCAATCAGGAATCAAAAGCACCGGAGTGGCTAACCCCCTTCCCCCACCACCACCGCAATTGCACCTCCAGCCGGACCAATCGGTGAGATCTGCCTGAGTATAAATACTGCCGCTATTTCAGTACGACCACATCTTCACCCTGAAGACTTAGAGCACGTCACTGAGGATGTTCACCGCAGTCGTGAACTTGGACCTGACAACTCCAGCAGACCACGGCTTCTCAGCCCGGAAAATTCTTCTCGTTATAATTAACTACTCTTTCTGCTTGCCTCATCTGCACCACACTTCTCAGTTCCTTTCTTGCTGTCTGACTTAACAGACCACATAATTGGTTACACATCCCTATGTTTTACTCTTTACAGGCCATTTGATACCGATCAGTTATTTTATAATTTATTTTCATTTACGTTTGCCTATAAGTCTGCTAGCTCTGATAGGTATTGATATCACGGGAGTATGTGGTATTAATTGTTCCACTTTGCATAATTAGAAATTCGATTGCATTCACGACAACATTCAGAGAGCCAGCAAACGTTTCGGCAAACTTAAACCAGACAAACAGTATGCTGACGTGCATAAAATATGGCCCATAATGAAACAGCGCTGTTTATGTTGGTACTAACAAACTCTAGCCCCACCCCCTGCCAGCCCTGTTTTCCAAGCCCAATTCTAGCCACTACATTGGCAGGGTACTTTACCTACCCAAAAGTATAACCGAACGGGAACATTGCAACTTAAACCATGTATTTTGATGTTGCACTACCAATATCTTAATGTCGGTTACCTTATTGCCGTTTAATTGTGGCAACAATTTCAACCTCCGTCTCCATGTTGATGATGAAAGTTTTCCTATACCTAAACTTCGTAATTGTCGTTTAGTTTACTCACAAAAGCAAATGATTGTTCATCCCTTTTTCTAGAAGACCGA
The DNA here is from genome assembly GCA_030765065.1 of Deroplatys truncata. Taxonomy (NCBI): domain Eukaryota; kingdom Metazoa; phylum Arthropoda; class Insecta; order Mantodea; family Mantidae; genus Deroplatys; species Deroplatys truncata. Next base: position 186,644,763 of record CM060986.1, on the reverse strand, counting down.
ATTATTTGTAACTGTTTCGGCCTTTCCTCGTGTGTCAATCACAGTGAAACTCTTTCATAGAGGTGGTATCCGAACCATCCCTTCATTCACATAGATTATAAACATCGTTCATTGGCTAATTACTATACCGCTGTATTGTTTTTCGGACCAGTCACATAGAGCACTGATAGCGGCTGGTACAGTCAAAAGTTGGTTACCTGAAGGTAGAAAATTTACGGAGTGAAAGTCCTATGGTGGTCTATAGGAGAATGGACCCCACTTTTTATGCATGGTAATGTACTTGCATAAATTGCGTTTAAATACGAATTCTTTGTTTTAAAAAGAATGAAATTTAAAACGGAATGCATTTCCAAATTAAAAGTGAAATAGGAGCCTATATCACAAATAGGGACCATAAGAAATTCTCAATGCATTCCAGAGATTGCAGGATACGACCACGAAAGAAACGAGCGGCCCTGTTGGTATTTACGTCTTTACAGTGAAAGAGTTATGGGTAGTTTCAACTCAACAACTTCAAAATTGTTGCTATTTTTAGACGAAAACATGTTTTTATATTTTTGAAAAGAGCTTCAACATTTATAATGGATCCAAATTTGGTTGAAATCGGTGCAAAATTTAGGTTATAGCTTCCTAAAGCTTCTGTTTCTAGCATTATTTCCCTAAATAATAATATTAATAATAATAATAATAATAATAATAATAATAATAATAATAATAATAATAATAATAATGAAATACCTTGGTGAAATAATTCAGGAAAATGGAATCCAAACTACAGTTAGCAAAAGCAGATGCCAAAAAATGGAAACAGCATTTCGGCTTACTCGAAACATCTATAAAAAGTGCATATGAAATTTAGAGATTATAACACAGTACCTCTATGGAGCAGAAACCTTAATTTAGAACAAAACGTAGATACAGAAAATATTGTGAATGCAAAGCTATAAGGGAAACTTTAGGTCTACAAATCATAGGTGAACAATGCAAACTCAAAAGTAAAACTGAAATTAAAATATGTACATATATGTCACATTTACAGTAGCATTAGAAAACGAAGGTTAAGTTTTTATGGACATATTAAATGAATGAGATCAAACAGGCTGGCAAAACAGATAATGGAATTCTACGAAAATGGATATTTTTTATGGACGGATTTTTACTAAGAATAGCTTTAGGAAGAAGGTGTTTTTGCATCCTCAGCTGAAGACCGACCGTCAATCTCAGCTGATTAAAAGTCTAAACTCATATGTGATGTGAGTAAAAAAAAAAGAACTGACTCAAGGCATTATATAATAAATCTAACCTCACTTCTGTCAATCATAAGGAGCAAGCAAGCCCACGGGCAAAGAATGAGAGAACTATGGATTCATAAGAAAACAAAAAACTTCTCTTAAGTACATTACGCAGTCCAGTATGGTTCGCTAGATTTTTAAAATAATTGATAGTAATAATAACAACAAAGTGATTGTCAATAAACCCTTAATTTCGACAAAAAGCAGCTCACCTGAAATTTAACGTGATGCACAATCATTATCTTCTGTCTCGCATTCCTAAAGACGAAAACGTAAAGAATTTAGATAAAAGTTAATGTGCTAAGTGAGAATGCTCGATGTTATATTACCTACCCCATTTTCGATAGTAAACTCTTTAGTAATAAGTAGAGTTGTGGCATGGTTTAAAACCAGAGCTATATTTTTGATATAATACCAAATACACGGTACAATACGTTGTGTCATTGGCAACATCGGTTGGATTGGTGACATGAATGTTTGTAAAGAGTATGTATATTTTTTACTTACTCTACTACGTATAGTAATTAGACGAAATATTGCATTGCACACAAAAATTCCATACCCATATTTCACCGAAAACACATGTTTTCAGGCGCCCTGAAGCCAGTAAAACAATTTTTGGAAACATGTCCCTGTGTGTGTCTGTGTGTCTCCCTGTGAACAGGATAACTTAAAAACAAAACGTCGGATAAATACCAAACTTGGTACTTGAGTCTACTATCTTCCAAGGATGCGACACGAAGATTTTCAAGAAAATCCCCACCCGAGGAACACTTTTGGAAAGGTTTGATTTTATCAAAAATGGCTCTAAAAATTTTGGTTAAAATATCATATGCTTAAGATATTTTTATGGTGTGTGAAATGTATATCTTGAATTTTCTGGAAGTGTCCCCAAAAGTCCTCTTCATTCTAAATGACTTTTGCATTACTGGTAAACCGTAAAAGATGGAGATTTCGTTAAAACACACAATGTACGTCACATACTTGTTTTGTCGAACCGTTTCCGGGATATTCCTTGTTATTTGTTTGAATTTTCCAATTCTTATACTTATCTCAAATGGGAATTCGTTATTTGTCTTTTCTTTTTTATGTCCTGGATATGCAAAGAGAATGGAAGACTCCACATAGCAACCAGCTCTTAAAGGAGTTGACTATTGCTTAAAGCTTACCATATTCCCCTTGCACCTACAAGAAAATTAGGAATAGGTTTCTGCAAATGTTTATGTCATTAACATGAAGTATATGGAGAATAATCGTTTATAAAAATAGATTTTACAAGAGTAGAAAGTCATCTGAGAGCAACACATGAGACGTTATGATGTTGAGTTCGTCCTGCCAAAAGTATTATGAATTTATAATCTATACACTCCAAGGAAACCAAACATATTGGTTATTTTTTGTAAATAAATTAAATGTAGAAGTAGTAATATTAATACAACAAAAATAAAAATATAGTGACTATTGTAATTTTCCGCTTGATATTGACTTCGCCTATACTTAAGCAAAAAATAGCTGCACTCACTGTTGCAAAAGAAAGAAAACAAATGATATGTTACATTCACATAAGTTTCTCTATCCCTCATCATTTATTAATAAGTATAAAAACGTGTCTTACAAAAGCTTATTTTACTGTCAACTTAAATTTAATCGACATTAACTTTTGTAGAAATAGCTATTTTATACGTTTTTATAAATTCAAAGGGATTAGCGACAGTCAAATACTGTATACTACGCACTGGCCTTAAAATTCCTCACTGTTTGCTTGAAATTGTGAGAAACAACTGAATTTTGACAGGAATTTAAATGGAGTACGAAGTATTGAACAGTTGAAACCATTAACAATGGAAATCTCGGAAACAGCTTCTGCCACAAAAAGGCTATTGAAGGAAATGTGTGCTTTAAAGGGATCTAAGTGTTTTGTGTAGTACGTTTTCGTCTATCGCTTAATGTATACCAGATATACAGGATTGTACATACTTCCTTCTGAATGAAGGGAATTTCACAGGCTATTCCCGGTAAGTTGAAGACATACATTTTATGTATCATGTGAATATCTCTAATATATGGTATTTTAATCAAAATCGTTGGAGCAGAAACCAGAAAATATTATACCAGAATTGTGATGTGTTTATCAAGAGCTTTAGCCATGCCCAAGATTAATCGACCTCTTCATCAAACTGCAAATGCAGTTTTTTGATTCTCAACTGGTTTTGTTGCATCTGCATGGCCATCCTTGTATGCAGATTGCATTTTACTACAACCAGTTTTTTCGATTGTTACCGCAGAAAGTCTGTTTTCGTGTGCGTTCGCCCACGGGCGGATCAATTGCCGCTGATGATGGCGGTACATTCAGAAGTTTAGGTACCAACGAACTTATCGGTTGTTTACCACACGATCCACCGGATAGAAGGTGAGACATGTTGAGCAGCAGCCCACAAAGTGTATCGAGAAAAATTACCATCACTGGTTTTAAGTTCTGCTTATTCTGCTAAGATTATTTCACTTTCATACCCTAACACTTCTTCTTTAACGGATTACTCACATGTTTGTAGGACTTACATCCCGAAGGACTTACAAGCCAATGCATTGGATCAGTAACCTGTCGAGGAGCAAGAAATCTTAGATCATAGCATATCCAGGATGAGTGATCAGCCCAATGTCTTGGGTTAGTAGCCTCTCGAGGAGCAAGCAAACTCGGGATCATAGCATATCCAAGATGAGTAATCAGACCAATTCTTGGGTCAGTAGCCTGTCAGGAGCAAGCAAACTCTGGATCATAGCATATCCAGGATGAGTGATCAGCACAGTGTCTTGGATCAGTAGCCTGTCAAGGAGCAAGCAAACTCTCTCTGGAGGATAGCATATCCAGGATGAATAATCAGCCCAGTGCCTGGTATGGCGGTGAAGAAGAAGGAAATGAAATGTGATGAAAAGGATGATGGAAAAATTTACGGATCAAATTACCGAACCCAGCAATCGCCTAGAGACCGAAGAAAGCCGCGAAAAAACCGTCGGTCAGATTAGTGTGCCCCGGCGGCTTGAACCTGTGACCTCCATAATGTGGACCACAGACGCTACTACCTGAGTTTTCCTGTTCTGTCATGCCCTAGTACGTTGCTTAAAGATAAACACAAGCCGCCTGCTGTTTACGCACATCGGTGAGTGTTGTAATGAAGGTTGCGCGTATTTTACTATGTTTCGTGATACTTCATAGTTCCAGGGTGTTCTAGACCAACCCATTTCCTTCTACCTGGAGACCACTGCAGCAAGGATGTTTGGCCATCTGTGCTCATCCATCCATCCAACCTTCTGGCATGACCATACCACTTAAGTTTTCAACTCTCAATTCTTTCAGCCACTATTTCTTCCATGTCCATTATCCTTCTAATATCCTCGTCCCTTTCCTTATACAACTTGGACACTCTGTCCGCCCTGCTTATTCCAACCATTACAAGTGCATCTTGTTTTTTTTCTTTTTGGGCCTCCAATAAACTCCAAGCGTCTGTCCCAATATACTCTCCACTACGGCTTGAAGAATTATATTTTTTGTTTACATGCTATGCTTACTCATAATACTCCATTCAGCATCTTTATTATTCCTCTACCCTATCCGCTTTGACTCATGAAGAACTTATCCCAAATATTTAAATTCTTTCACCGATTTCGTTATTCTTTGGGGTAATTTAATGTTTCGTCCATTTCCACTTATTACCGGGTATTCAGCTTTATTCATATTAACTTTCAGTCCACCTGCTTCAAAGGCTACAGGAAATTTCCTTACCATAAATTGCTTATAATGTAAGGATATAAGTATTAATATTTTATTACGAAAGTGGCGGAAATGATGTACTATATAACTGTGTTATCGTTAAAACCTGGTAGGCGAAGTTTAGTTCCATTTTCATGAGCATATTTTCCAAACAGAATATATTTATGAAGACAGATTCCATGCAACATTTTCTGTTCATTGATATGTACATGTGCCAGAAGGCTAGGTGAGAGTTGTTGATGCTTGTGGGAAACGAATTCAACCGAATTTAACTTCATTATGCAGTCGGAGAAATCACAAATGCTGCTGTCAGAATATGTGAATATCTTGAAGCCCTTTGGGCGAAGAGCTTGTAAGCCCACTTTCTTATACAACCCCTTGCCCAGATCATTGGAAAATCCATTCGCCATTTCATTTTTATTCATGTCCTGCTCACAGATATGATTTGACTGCTCTGTATATTATTCTGGGGAGTCAAAAGCATGTTTTACTGCAGGTTCAGATATCATATCATAAAATATGCTTAACATGCATGTGAGGACATGCTAATTTGCTAAGCTGCATATCTACCAGGTGGCCCAATCAAGCCGTCCTTTGCAGTTTTATGTTTCTCGCATACATAGGTGCAAAAGAAGATGCCGTACCACTGCTGTTCAAAGCGAAAGGTCTTTCACTTCATCATTCCTCCGTTGGTCTCTTTCAGGGTTGGAAGTGTCGGCGATGGTGTTTCGGTGCACTGTGGCCGGGGAAAAGGATGCTCTTTGTGACTCTCTCCGTCCTGAGGTTTCGGCTGGGTGCTGGGGATATCCGAACCCCCTTGAGGGGCGTTGGATCCCCTCTGCGCGGGGTGGGGTTCCCGATATGCCTGTCCGTCTGTCTGAGAGTTTCTATCTGGAAATTTAGGACCCTGCCATTCCTGTGCCGTCACTTCTGATTCCGGCTGCCCAGTGTCTCATCCTCATCCTTCCTCACGGAGACGCCCCCTTGTGGGGCGTAGGTACAACATCCCCTCTGCGGATCAGTGCTGTAGCTTATCCAATCCAATCCAAGTGAAAGGTCACTAGGATAGTGCTGCTGTCTAGATGTTTACGTGGTAGTTTCGTACTAATAAGCATCGCGTGGTCGCCTGGATGCAGTTCGAGTCTAGTTATTCAGACAATAAGGACATATATGGTTACGAACTGTGCAGAGACGCACCAAAATGCAGCTGAGCCTCGAAGACTTTGTTCTGAACATTTGAAGACCGACATCTCCGTTTGGGGTGTGCTGCGTAAATAATATTAAAAATGATGGATCATACCAGGTAGAGAGTGTCCTGGGAGCCCCTTATCAATTCGTCCACCAAGAGGAGGGCATGTTTTTTCACACGCTTGTTCTGAATAATGCACCAATTTAAAATTATTTAATTCTAACGCACCTTTAAGGGTACATAAATACAAAAAAATATAATTCTATTTAATCTTTTTAACTTTTAATTGTGACAGAAGTATGTTGTTCTGAGTGTAGATTAACTGTTACAGAACTAAATAACTTAACACAGGTGCTCAGGTTTGCGTCAAGCGACATCTTGAATTCTTGTAATGGGCGAATGGGTTATTAAATGGCAGATAACACCGCCAAAACACACATTGGGTTATATGAATAAAAATTAATATATAGTATATGCTTCACTTGTTCAAGTAAATACTCGGTTTGGTAAGAATAAAACATCCGAGTATCTACTTAATTTTGAGAACATGCTCAAGTAATGGAAGCAGAGTAGAATATACTCAGGCATCCATCTTACAAGAGTATATACTCTTATTTGGAATGAATAAAAGCTAGTATATTCTCACTTTTATGAGTTCATTCTCCTCTCATGCTGAGCATGGTTAGATGCACGCTCACTTTTGAGTATATATGTTTTTTTTTTACTTAAAACTGAATATGAAGAGAATGGCACAGTTTATTAACTGTATAGTACTTATGGAAAAGCTAAAACATAGCCATATATATAGTACAGAAATTTCAAAATCCTGATTTGTTTCAGTAAAACATAACCTAGAAATAAAATTGAAAGTCAACCTTATTAATTAACCTTGCTATGTAAATTGTTAAATTCAAAATCCAAATACCTACTCATAATCTTATAAGAAAACTGTTTCTTAGTGTACCTAAAGAATTTAAATATCCTGGTATTCTAAAAACAGTCGCATGAGTTCAAACAGCACCTCGTGAGTTATGACTTTCCAGTCCACAATTATTCCTTTAATTTTGCTTATAGCCATTTATTTATTGGTTTTTTAACTTTGCCATAAACATTCAAGGAGTTTCAAAATCCTGTATTGCTGCATGAAAACATAACCTAGAAGAAGTATTATTGAAAGTCAGATTTATTAATTAAGCTATGTAAAATCCCAACCCCAAAATTCAGTTGCCCAAGAAGTTAGATTACATATAACATATTGTCGTAGAAAAATTGTAAACATCCCGGATTCTATAAACAAGTCTGATTTGAATCTGTATCTGGCACCTTATAATTATGACTTAAGAATCCGTGAGTATGTTCTTTTTGCCTTATTTATTGATAATAGAATTTTACGTATTTCATATTATTTGTTGTTTTTCTAATTTCATTTACATCTATACCTTTGTGGTGTTGCTTCAATTCATTTTTCATTTCTTAAAGGACCTAATATTTCTCTAACATTTACGCTGAAACTTGTTATAAAACACAGGACAATTTCTGAGCAGTTTAGATGGAACAGAACCAAATAAAGCAAAATCTACTCCTCTAATCCAGAATGCCAAATACCACAACACCACACACTCAACGAAGTAGTATATGATCAAAGAGTGTAGATGGTATGAGTATACTTACATTTAAGTGAACAAAGATGGCTGTGGGATGAGTAATATACTCGTATGAGGTGGTAGGCTTTTATTCTTATGAAAGCGATTATGTTCTCATTGAGTTGTGTATATAATCACAGAAAGTGTACATACTCATCAGTACAAACTTTGAGTAAGTACTTGCTTTTTATTCATATGACCCATAGGTACTCTCACATTCAAACACCAGACTCTGGGCATACCGTGAAATGTTTTTGATTAAAGATAACTTTCTGGAGCCCAGCCGGGAATCGAACCCGGAATATTTCATATTGTAGGTAATTGTAGGTAGTCTCTCTACCGAATGAGCTCTTGGGCCGTAATAGCAGTTAAAGTGTTCATTTTCAAGCATTGATCTTCCATTTAGTGGTCACCTCTCTGTTGGTATGGAGTCCCCTTTGCAGTACTGCTTAGGCAAACCTTTAGGCTTCCGCGCTATCTGGTATAAACTAACCTCAACTAAGGACGTATTATAAGGAGAGAAATTTTGTATGTAATATACGTAAGATATTATATATATATATATGTATAAATGAGTGTATTGTGACTTTAATAAATGTTTAATGTCACTGCGCTTTTTTGATTTAGTTCAGTTGTCCTTGCCACTTCTCTAATGTGATTTAGTGCAATTCTTACTATCACTTCAGCTTTCCTCGCGTAGAGCGGTCGAACACAAGGCTTCTCTAAACGTTCGCAGCAGAAGCGAATACAATGAGTAACCTGCACTTTATGGTTACTGGGAAGTCACTAGGAAGCTAACACATGATACTACTTTAAACTCTGGTTACACAATAACTACTAATTCTATATTAACAGATTTGACTTGGTTGTACTTTGTTTCTGGAAACAATGATTATAAAAGTAATAAAACACAGGCTTAAAGTTGTTCTAAATTGACATCCTACTTCATAGCTCAAAATGTAGCAACTAATACCACAAGGGAACTTTCCTCCTATGATTTTGTTTCTATGATCACCATTTTTACGTTCTCTTCTACGTATAGTAAGTAGAGAAAGTATTGCAATTAACCCAAAAATTCGATATCGATATTTCACCGGAAATACGTGTTTTGAGGCCCCATTAATCCAAAAAAATCATTTTTAGAAAAAGGTCCGTTGTGTGTCTGTGCTTGTGCAACTCAAAAACTAAAATTCGGATAAATACCAAACTTGGTATTTAGGTTCCGTATCTTTCAAAGATGTGACACGAAGATAGTGAAGAAAATCCCTCCACCACAGATTACCCTTTACATGGAAAATTTTTCGAAAATTTGGATTTTCTCAAAAATGGCTCTAGCGACTTTGATTAAAATATCATATGTTTAAGATAATGTCATGGCAAATGAAATGTATATCGTAAACTTCCTGGGAATGTCCCCAAAAGTCCTGTTCATTCTGAGGACTTTTAAGTTAAGTGTAAGATATAGGCCAGATTTTGCTACACAAAAAATGTAGATGTCAAAATCGCATTAAAGAATACAATTTATGTATATACATTTTTTGTGCAGTGAACCATTTCCGAGATATTCCTCATTATTTGTTTGAATTTTCCAATAGTTATACTTTTCTCAAACGGGAATTTGTTATTGGTTTTTTTGGGGTCCTGGACGTGCAAAGAGAATCTAATGCTCCACATAGCAACCAGCTCTTATAAGATTTGACTATCGCTTAAAGGCTACCATAGTCCCCTGGTACCTACAAGAAAATTAGCAGTAATATGCAAACGTTTATCTCGATTAACGTGAAGTATATGGAGAATAACCGTTTGTAAAATAGTTTGTACAAGAGTAGAGAAAGTCATGTGAGGTAACACATCAGATTTTTATATAATACTTAATTTACTGCTGTGAACAAAATATTTTTCTAATAGTTTTAACCTATTAAGAATAAAAAATAATTCAGTTTGTGTAATATAAAAATACCAACTTTTTCATATTTATTTTCATATTTATTGTTTGTAGAAATACCCAGTAAAAAGTTGGTGTACATATCTCTAATATTCTGTGAGAAAAATGTGCCTGAAGTATGAAAAATCTGATGTGATGCTTCAACTGACCTTTTCTATCCTCTATCTTATACAAACTATGGATATACAAACTATTCTTACTAAAGCTTATTTTTTCTATGTACTACATTTTAATCCAAATAAATCTTTACAGAAATAGCTACATTACACATTTCATTATAGATACAAAGGGAACAGCGGCAGTCAAATGTTTAAGAACTGGACGCTATACACCGGCCTTAAAGTTCCATACTGTTTCTATACAATCGCGAGAAACAACTGAATGTTGAGAGAACTTCAAGAAAATAACCAAGTAATGAATAATTAGAACCATTGTGGCTTATGCCACAAATAAACCTTTTTGAAATAAATTGTGTTTCAAAGAGAAGGAGCGCCACGATGAGGCACCAATTTTGAAGCCGGGAGTTAGCCGTCACTTTTGAAACAGTACACTTTGCTTCAATATCTACTGTTGATTTTTCTGCCGGCTGCTACAGTGGTAAAGGTATGAGTTCTTTCTCTCAGAATATGCATGGGCGTAGTGAAAGGATAACACCAGTTTAAGTTCACTGAGACATTTAATGTGATATAATACTTGAGCTATTGAAGCGAGTTGCCAACCGTTTGAAGATAAAAAAATGAAACCGATTTTGAACCATAGCACTCGAAACTATAACTGAATTATTATGAATGCTAACTTCTATAGTATCACGGTTTAAATAACCGTTTAGGCAATAAAAGAAACTATCACACAAGCGCGTCACTGCGCGCTTAAAATAACAGACGAGTAATCACCAGATTAAGCGTCACGAATGTATGCATGAATGTGTGCACGAACGAACGTGTCTCTGATTAGAATGCACGCCCTTATATTTACTGAAGCTTCGCCGACATGTTACTCCTCCACCTACGTTACTTTATATTCGCTCCAATCACAAATCTCCTGCATATGCGTATGTGACACGTTACTATCTCCCAGACTCTCAGAATTTAATTACCTTTCCCTTTTTCAGAATTTCTGCCTACGTGACTGTTCAGACCTACTGAACTCATAATCTAACTGTATTCCAAGAATCTTTAAGCTAATACTTTTGCTCCTCACGCTGTTGCTAATGACTTTGCTTAACATGACGTAATTACCTTTTTCTTCGGACAAATACTTCAACTCAAGCTTATTATATTATACATTGGTTTAATTTGCGGAAATTATTTATTTATTATATTTATATCCACATATCAGTTCTCTATTTAATTATTTATATCTTCCGTCAATAATTATGCCATCAGAGATTTATATTTTTTGTGTAGTACACTTTCGTCTATCACATCATCTTTACCAGTATAAAAAATTATACAAAACTCTTCCCAAAGAAGAGGACTTCACAGACTACTCCCCAAAACTTAAGATATACATTTTATTTGATATCTTTAATATGTGGTATTTTAATCAAAATCGTTAGAAATTTTTTTTATAAAATAAAGGTTTTCGAAAAATGTTCTATGTAAAAGGTGGTTGGGGTTGAGGATTTTATTGAAAACATCCGTGTCGCATCCTTGGAAGATACTGGACTTAAGTACAAAGTTGTACTTATTCGACTTTTCGTTTTTGAGTTAAATCAGAATTACCGTGTAATAATATCACGCTTTCACCATCCTTCCAGATACCCACAACCTATAACCCTCTCGATGACATCCCTGAGCTACATCCCCTTCATCACCCTTGGAAAAAGCGCTGATTTGGGCAACCATTACGTCACATCTGATGAGCCTCCAAGGTGTTCCGTGGCATATATGGCGTCGTCGTACCAAATAGAGCTGACGTCGCATCTTACATCTCCCGTGACAATATTTGAGTGGCAGAATTTGACATCAAACCAATACGAGAGGGACTCATTGATGGTCTGGCATGGACCGTCGTTGCGAAGCACGCCTTCCAGCCTTCCAGTTAAATTTTTCCGTGCTCCTCCCCTTTCGCAGCTCACCTAGGCCTGCTTAGGCTAATGTGATAGAGCGGACTTGAATTAAAATGAATAAGAGATTGACCCACACTAGGTGTGGTGTGCAACACAGATGATAAGGGGCTTTTGGCAGCATTAAATTTTAGAAAAACAAAGCTTTCATCAGCGCATACAAAAGATAAACGTGCCTTTTCTAGAACTCGGAGCCAAAAGCCTACATTTGTCTTGTCCTGTCTTTTGCAAAGTATTTTTCACTCTCGGGACAAGTTTCTTCCAGGCCTTACGCCTGATGTCAAAGGTATTTGATGAAATCGATAGCTTGAAGAGAATCCTATGTTCGTGAAGGCCGACCGAGACTGAAAAATTGCCCTCTATACAGGAAATTTTCTGTGATGGTATAGAGGTTTAGAGCAAGTTGACTAATGGAAGTTTCAAGCCTCTCTCTCCCTCTCTTTCTCTCCCCCACCCCATCTCTCTCTCTCTCTATCACGCACTTCGCCCATGTTCATGGTACAGTTTTGCGCCTAAGAAATCCTTTCAAACGAAATCTTTATTGGTATCTTTTTTTCTCGAGCACATCCTCTCAGTTTGATATTCTATCTACGTCTATTTCCAGAGGACTAAATGGATGCTGCAAGCAGGTTGTTTTCCAGACCTCTGGGTACATTTATTTCGAGTTACGGTTCGCTAAACACAGCTCTTATCTGACGCTGCGCTCTGAAAGTAAAAATGGAACTAAAATTCCGTTTTATGGCCATTATGAGAAAGAGGAGATTCAATTACCATCTAAAAAGGCCCTTGACCTGTACGAGATTAAAATCACAGATGGTTCTCTGTCGACTGAATGAAATATGCGAGTGGTTTGCTACTGCCCTTGCTGCTCACTTTGTTTTTAAAATTAATATTTAAAAAATGAACGGGATGACTCGGGGGCTACGTCTGTGGTACGCATACGAAAGGTTCCGGGTTCGATTCCAGGCGACCACCCATTCTGCCGCCAGGCGCTGGAATGGTTTCTCTAACACCACCAATATTTCCGATCCCTGAATCCCTGTCATTTTATTTCATCACCTTTCGAAGCGGGGTTTGACTGGGTAGTTTGGTGGTGTGCGGTGTGCTCTGCGCTCTGTTAATGTTTCTTCCTCCTCTGGTACGGAACCAGGGCAGTTCGGGCCTGTTCGTCAGTAGGAGCGCTCCTGCAGGAGTGTTTCCATTTGCGAACTTCAGGGAACCCCTTGGTCCGGCCACCAGTCTTCGGATTTTTGATCTTATCCCTTCCTCCCCGAGGAGCCCTCTGGTCGTAGTCTTAATTCCTCCTCTCCCACTTGTGAGAATAAAAAATATTTTAAAAGCATTTGTTTAATATTTCTTTCTCTATCCCATACCTATAGTAGGTCAGAGGAAGTATTGCACTTTATGCAAAAATTTGATATCGACATTTCATAGGAAATACATGTTTTGAAACTTCCTGAATCCAAACCAAAGAACCACCTTTTTAGAAAAGGGTGTGTGTTTGAGTGTGAGTGTGAGTGTGAGTGTGTGTCCAATAAATACCAAACTTTGTATTTAGGTTCAGAATGTTCCAAATATGCGACAGGAAGGTTTTGAAGAAAATACTACTACACCAAACTGTCGTTTACATTGATAATGTCTCGAAATTTTGGATTATTTAGAACAGTGGCTAACGATTTAATTAAAACAATATAAGCTTAAGTTATTTACATATATATGTACATATATATCTTGAAATTTATGTGAATAGTCTGTAAAGCCCTCCTCATATGGAAAAAAATTATTGTTCCATTTATACCCTGCCTTTAACTGGAATGGTCATATCGTTGCCCTTCTACCTTTGGAACATTTGCGTGCTGGCTCGTATACCCTTCCAATTGGAATTGGAATTTTTCTTTGGATTTTATGCATTAGATCACACACTCATTCATTCATACTTGAGGATAGAGAATGATATTGGCTAGAGAAAATCGAATCCGAAATCCCTCGCATAGTTGGCAGGTGTTCTAATAACTGAGCCAGCCTGGAAGCAATTTTGTATAGTTTTATACAGCTGGTGAATGTAACGAAAACAATAGCGGATCAATGTAAATATCTTCATTATGTGAATAATAGTATAAACTGTAAATATGTTTACCGTAAATGTAATGGAAGCTAGTCAGCCTACAACATTGTAATTGATATTCCTGAAGCCACGCGGTGTCAGGCGGAGATATCTCTAGGGTGGCTCAAAGCACAGTGTATCGGCTGAATTTGAACAGCAGACACACTTGAGTGAGAGAGACGAGTAGAGGTTGAAAAGAGATAGTGAGAGTCCAGTACAGAAACGGAAAGTCCGAATTTGCCATAATGGAGGATGCGAGCACAAATACTTTCATAAGACTCTAATGTGATCAGTCAATCACAGTATGGTTTTAAAATAGTTGTGGGCACAATAGTCTCTTTAACGGGTGTATAATTAAAGCAGAGCCCATGCATTCGCACGACAAGCAACATAGGGTGGAAGTTACAGCTTGATAGATGGGTTCCCACAATAAATAATTTTGGGATACATTTCACGACCAGTTGGCAACAATTCTGCAAATAAATTGCGGTTAAAGTGGGCTGAAGCTCTTTCATTTCATCTCCTGTGACCACTACCTAGATCAGAGTTAAGAGCAGAGCCCAACACAGAAGTGTTTAGGGCATTTTCTTACAGCAATTCAACATCCATGCCAGAAGTAACACGAAGAGCAGCCGGAGAGAGGAGGTCCGTCGCATAAACCATATGTGATATACAAAGACGTACAACACAATAAATGTAGATCTCTTTAAAGGACATAATTTATTTCAAATACATTTTTGTGACATCGCCATTTACAAAATATCTGTTCTTAGTGCTTTGAAGTTTTCAATGCTTTAACATTTTAAAAGTGCTGACAATTCCGTTGTTTCTCCTATCCAATATGGTATAGAATTTCCAGGCCAGCACACCGGTATTTAGACATCTAACTATCGGTTCGGTTTCCTCTGTCCCTCTTCTATCCACAATTTTGTAATAAATTAATTCTACAAAGTTTATCTCAATTGTAATGAGCTAGAAAGACAGATATGCCTTCTTAAGAATATTTTGTTGGTGTTATATCAAATAGACGATATTGGATACAGAAAGTTATGTGACTATAAAACATAAAATTGTTAATGTAGTTTTGTAGTTGTCAACATATCTTATTGTTTAGACATTAAACTATCATCATTAAGAATCAAATAACATGTCGTTTAGCATATCGCGATGGCAAATTGTAGGGTTACTGATACGCACGATTCTGTGACCACCGGCTTAGCTGCGTAGTCGTCTTCCTGTACCCTCAACTCGCTGCTAAATGGTATCAGTTGTGTATTTAATTTTCTGAGACAACTACCTTGTTGCTATTTAATTATTTATTGAAACTTAAGTTCTTGGTCATGTGATTGCTGTTCTTTGGCTACATACCGAGCGAATAGGTCCCACGGTAACATGGAAGGCTCGCAATTGGGAGGTCCCTGGTTCGATTCGTTTTGACCACCCACTCTGAATTTGGGTTTTTTGTGATTTTCCCTGGTCGGTAGGGGAATGCTGGGGTGGCCTCTCATCTACAACGACGTCCTTTCCCTCGTTTCCTTCTAATGTTTCAGGTGTCTTCTAGGTTTCGTGGTGTGTGCCGGTGCTAGACAGATGGCGCGAGTGCTAGTTCCAAAGAAGGAATATACTCCGTGGACTAGTGTGTGCTTGGTCGAGAGGTCGTTTAAGGCCCTCTCTTTGCAGCTCTAGCAGTGGGACGGGTCTTCGAGCCAGAAACTGTTAGGGACTGTTGCGTGAATCCTGCGGCATATAGCTTCATGGGAGGTGGTGCATGCAATAGATCTCCCTTAGATCGCAGTACGCAAGGTGTCCTAGCGTACATGTATTCAGTGTGATGCCGGGGAGATGGCCTTAGTGGTTTAGTCGCCTTCTTGTGTATGGGTGAGGTGAATGAACATCCTTGCCTCCTTTAATAGGACCACTGGTATTTAGTGACTGAAATTATACATAGATGTGCAAATTAATTTCGGGATCTATGACAATAGATATTTGATATTCAATACTGACAAAAACTCTCGAATCAAAATTTCAGTAGCCACAATGAACCACCTTGCTCAAAGCCGTAGAATAAGAGGCGACAACTTTGTCACAACTAGTGCATAATAGCTACACATCTAAACTAGTGTTTCTTGCTTTTTTATTTTTCCTGTAATTTGATTAAAATGTTCGTTAAAATGAAAATTGTACGAGGTTTTCTTAAAATCCCATTTGATTGCCCCAAACTCTATTAGTGTGTCCTGATGTGTTACAATTTTAATAATTTATGGAATGAAAGTAGCCAGAGAAGTACGCCTATAAGATGCAATGTGAACTGCTGCCCGTAAGCACCAGCCCGCGTTTCTAGTGCTTAGCATGCCCATATTACCCATAACTGACGTCCGTGTGTGCTGCTGCTTGGAATAGTGTAAAGCAGGACTGTATAACGTGCGCGCCATGGATAAAGGAAGGCGAACGTATAGTCAATTCAATCTAGAATGGGGCATAATGTTTTAAGGGAACAAATTGGTGGATATGTCCAATGCTTAACATTCAAAGAGCATATAATTACAAAAAAATGTAATGTCAAGAGACAATATGGAATATTTCACGTGGATAGTTATAATTGACAGAAAGGATGTGTATAAGTAAAGGTAGTAATGTGCAGTTATGTTTGTTATACGAGTCGCATACAAAAAGTAAGTTTCCCTATTTTCTTAAAAGAAACAAAGCATAGCCACATGAAAAATCTGATGTGTTACACTCACATGAATTTCTCTACTCTTGTACAAACTATTTTTACAAACTCTTATTCTCCATCTATTTCATATCAATCGAGAAAAACATTTGCAGAAATGATCTTTTAACATGCAAAGAGAATCACATTTTACACATAGGGACCAGTTCTAAAAATATTTGACTATCGCTTAAGGCGTACTCTGTTCCCCTGGTTTTGTATTTGCAAGGGCAATATGGAAATGCAGTAGCCTTTATGCATCGATAAATATCTTAATAGCTGGTTGCTAGGTGCAGCACCATTCTCTTTGCCACAGATTAATACTCTTTGCATACCCAAGACAAAAAAATGAATAACGAATTCCCATTTGAGAAAATAAGTATTGAAAAATTTAAGGGAATAACAAGCAATATCTTGAAAATGGTTCACTCAACCAAAAAATGTATATGACATAAGTTGTGTATTTTAACGCGATATGGTTTACCAGATATGCAAAAGTCGTTCACAATGAAGAATACTTTTGGAGACATTCCCAGAAAATTCAAGATATACATTTTATTTGTCATGAAAGTATCTTAAACATATGATATTTTAATCAAAATCGTTAGAGCCATTTTTGAGAAAATTAAAATTTTCGAAAATGTTCCATGTAAAGGGTAATCTGGGGTGGGGGGATTTTCTTGAAAACCTTCGTGTCGCATCTCGGGAAGATACTGAAACTAAATACCTAGTTTGGTGTTTATCAGACTGTTCGTTTCTGAGTTATACTGTTCACAGACACACAGACACACACACACGGACATGTTTCTAAAAATGCTTTTTTGGATTCAGGGGTCTCAAAACATGTATTTACGGTGAAATCTCGGTATCAAATTTTTGGGTGCAATGCAATACTTCCCCTACTTACTATACGTAGTAGAGAAAGTAAAAATGTAATATCAAGAGACAATATGAAATATTTCACGTGGATAGTTATAATTGGCAGAAAGGATGTACACAAGTAAAGGTAGCAATGTGCAGTTATGTTTGTTATACGAGGCGCATACAAAAAGTAAGTTTCCCTATTTTTTTAAAACAAAGAAAGCATAGCTACATGAAAAATTTGATTGACAACAGATGCAGCAATGTTTGATCTATATTTCGACATAGTTACCACAAGAATTGAGACACTTGTCATCTCGTGGGATCAACTGTGTGTTCCTGTGTCGTAGAAGTCTACCGCCTGTGAATGGAACCAGCGTGTGACAGTCTTCTTCAGCTCTTCGTCGTTGTCAAAACGCTGACTGGAAGACAGGAATTTCTTGAGGTGCAAGACAAGATGGAAATCACTGGGAGCAATATCACGACTGTATGGTGAATGATCAAACACCTCCCAGCCGAACTCCTACAGAACAGATCCTGTGCGCCGAGCCGTATATGGACGAGCATTGTCATGGAGCAGCACCTGCAGTAAGCATTCTATGTCTGTTATTTTGAATGACCAGTCACATTTTCCGCAGTGTTTCACGGTCAGCGTTCGCTGTTTCATCTCTGGTCAGGAAATCAGTGAAAAGAATGCCCTTCCTGTCCCAGAACACCGTGCACATCACTTTCTGCACTGATAGTCTGTCGGAATTTCGTCTTGGCTGGAGATCCACTGTGACGCCAATGCATTGACTGCTGCTTGGTTTGCGTGGTAAAGTGCGAAATCCATGTGTCATCGCCAGTAACGACCTGTCGAGAAACTCGTCGCCGTCATCATGACACCGCTGCAGAAATGTCAGTGCTGCTCCTAAGCGTTTCGTTTTGTGTTCGGGTGTCAGGTTTTTAGCACCCACCTGGCACACAATTTCCTGAACAGCACGTGCTCAGTGACACTTTCGTGTAACAAGGGTCGCGATATCTGTGGAAAATGGCTGCTGAGCTCCGTAATAGTGAAGCGACGGTTCTACACGATGCGCTGCTGCACCAGCTTAACAAGGTCATCATTATGAGGGACCGTCGCCCACTGCGCTCTACATCATGGGCACCTTGACCACCTTCGGAAAACTGCCTACACCAGGGACGCATCATCTGTTTGGTCATGATGTTTGGCCCGTAGACCTGACAGAGCTGACGATGAATTTCGTTCGGCGCAGTCTTGTGCAGTAAGGAACTTTATCAGTGACCAAACCTCGCAGGTGGCGGGTTAACGAATAAGAGCCGCCATTTCGGGCCACTGCTGCCGCGCTACTGGCACCAGGCAGAACATCTGTTCGGCGAGCATATGATTGAAACGTCATAGATCTGTTACGTGTGCGCAATTTTCCCGGGTAAATACGTTTACTTTGAAGGAAAGAAAATCGGGAAACTCACTTTCTGGATGCGCCTCGTATTACAAGACCTGTCTCAGTTTTATTCCGAATTGAAAGGTTAAAAAGTTAGCTAAATATTCCTTATCCTTTGTTTTGTTAATGTCTGAAATATGGGCTGTATTTGTTTACGAAAAGTGCCCTTATTTATTAACATCATGGTTATAATTCGTATTAATGCGTTATCATTACACAATATATGTGAATAAATATAATAAAAACAAGCAATAAACAACACAATAATAAGAATAGCTGATTTCATATTCCCTTCGGACTTTGTACATCAATGCCTCACGCCAGCAAGGTCACAAAATTGTGCTTGGTTTGACATTGCTGCCTTAAATCAAGTTTACATTGCTTTTATTTAATCAGAATACTATTTCAGAATGATTTAATTAATTTCTTTAAGTACACAATTATAATATTTTCTCAACAAAACAGAATAAATATTAATAATACATGTAGTACAAGGGATAAGGTTGCTACTATATGACTTTTTCTCTATAAAGCACATTAAAACCAATCCATCATATGCTGATAGAGAATCATAGTGAGAGGCAAGGATACGAAAACGCGACCAGTTGCAAAGCTCAGAAGTTTATTACTTTCCCCACTACCCAAAAATTCCGTATCGAGATTTCACCAGAAATACATGTGTAGAGGCCCCCAGAATCCAAAAAAAGAATTTTTAGAAAAAGTTTCGTGTGTGCGATTGTGTGTCTGTGAACAGCATAACTCAAAAACGAAAAGTCAGATAAATACCAACTTGGTATTTAGGTTCAGTATCTTTCAGAGATGCGACATGAAGACTCTCAAAAATATCCCCCACCACAGACTACCCTTGGAATGTGCACAGTGGGAGAGCCAGCGAACGATTAAACTGAAAGAAAAATTCTTAAGTCCCTCAAGAAAGAGATTGGCATGTTGGGATCTACTCAATGACCAGAGGGCAATTTTTTGCTAAAGTGCGCGAAGCTAGGTCAAATTTGTTCAGTTAGACAAAGGTAATTTATCTCTATTTCTCTTTTTCTTGTTCCTTTTTGTTGTGTTTTCTTTCTCTGTTGTTTATTTTGTCACCCTATTGTATCTTAAATATGCGAGTACGGTCAATGACCCATGCACTAAATACTTATGAAATAACTTCAATAATTTGAAACCAATACAGATACCTTAACTATCTATCTACATGGAACATTTTTCGAGAACTTTTGGTTTTCTCAAAAAAATGGCTATTTTTATTAAAATGCCATATGTTTAAGATATTTTCATCGCAAATGAAATGTATATAATGAATTTTCTTTGAAGGTCCTCAAAATTCCTCTTCATTCTGAATGAAGTTTGCGTAACTGGTAAACCGCAAGACATAGATAAAACTTTAAAACACAAAACAAAAATGTAGATTTCGTTAAAACACACAATTTATATTTTACATTTTTTTGTTGAGTGAACCATTTTCGAGATATTCCTTGCTATTTGTTTGAATTTTCCAATACGTATAGTTCTTCTCAAAAGGGAATTCATTATTCTTTTTCTTTATGTCCTAGACATGCAAAGAGAATGGAATGCTCCATATAGTAACCAGCTCTTAAAAGATTTGACTATCGCTTAAAGCCATCAGTCTCGCTTGGGCGAGTGGAGAGGTAGGTTTGCTCTGTGTACTTAGCTCCGTGACGTACTTTATTTCTGTTATCGCTGTTGCTACGTGTCCTTTTACACAAGCTTTGTTTGTGTTTAAAATACTAAAATTCGACATTTTCGAAATTAGATTCGAGTTTCTTGGTATCAAAACATGTTTGTAGTAAGGAAGAATACTTTAGTAGTGACCTTTGTGGAGCGCGATGTTCCAAAACCTTTGCCGTATGAACTACACGAATGGATTTACGATGTTTTTCGTTTTTAAGAAGATGATTTAGAGATGATTCAGCTGAATAATTATACCAGGCAACTATATATCCAATGTAAAGAAGAGATGAAAGTCAAAAAAGCCATCACGGACACCAACGGTGAGTCAATGTTTACTCATAGTAATGGGCAGAGAAGTAAGGTTACGATCAGAACTGCAGGACTAGGATTTCGTGTTGTGAAACTGTACCATTTACCGAAGGATCTCAACCCAGAATTTATTAGAAAGCAACTGGAAACATATGGTACGGTGATATCATTAACTATGGATACTTGGGGTCCCCATCTTAGATACCAAATTAGTAATGGAGTACGAACAGCGAAGATGGATTTGCAAAACCATATTCCATCATATATAGATATTGCTGGAGTTAAAAGCTTTATAAGCTATGAAGGTCAACCCATAACGTGTGGATTGTGTAACGGCACGGGACATTTACGTACCACATGTCCCAGAAGAAGGGTAATTACACAGACACCACGCACCACAGACGCTCCCACGTGGTCGCAGTTAGTACAGGGCGAGTTCCCCATTAAACGGGTACCGCGGGATATTGAGAAGGTAACAGTTTTGCACTCGACGGAGATGTCAAGTAAACGCAGGAGCAAGTCACTGTGTTCGATTCGTCCGGAAAAGATAGTGCTGTCGAAAGCAAAATGCCATGTAATTTGATTGCAAAAGCGGATGTGACTTTGTCTCATTCTACAGCCATTGCTGATGCTGGCATGGAAACGGATATGGTAATGTCGACCTTATGCGCTGTAATGATGGAAGAGGAACATTCCGAGGAAGAACCTGACGCTTTAAATATTGCGCCGAATGCCGGTACAGCAGGCCTGCAAAATAGTGATATGAAAATACTGAGCACCACGACTGATAGTGCTTCTTGTAGTAGCCGTGACCCCCGTATAAAAAATCTGATGTGTTACACTCACATGACTTTCTCTACTCTTGTACAATCTATTTTTACAAACGCCTATTCTCCATATGCTTCATGTTAATCAAGATATCGAGATGTCAATCTTATTGGTAATTTTCTTGTAGATGCAAGGGGAATATGGTAGGTTATAAGCGATAGTCAAATATTTTAACGCTGGTTGCTATGTGGCGCATTTCATTCTCTTTGCATGTCCAGGACATAAAAAAAATGAATAACGAATTTGAGAAAAAGTATAAGTATTGAAATATTTAAGGAAATAACAAGCAATATCTCGAAAACGGTTCACTCAACAAAAGAAATGTATATGACATAAGTTGTGTATTTTAACGCGATCTACATTTTTTGTGTAGTAAAATTCTGTCTATCTCTTACGGTTTACCAGTTATGCAAAAGTCGTTCACAGTGAAGAATACTTTTGGAGACATTCCCAGAAAATTCGAGATATAAATTTCATTTCTCATGACATTATCTTAAACATATGATATTTTCATCAAAATCGTTAGAGCCATTTTTGAGAAAATTAAAATTTTCGAAAAATTTTCCATGTAAAGGGTAGTCTGAGGTGGGGGAATTTTCTTGAAAACCTTCGTGTCGCATCCCTGGAAGATACTGAACCTAAATACCAAGTTTGGTGTTTATCCGACTGTTCGTTTTTGAGTTA
This sequence comes from Deroplatys truncata, assembly GCA_030765065.1. Taxonomy (NCBI): domain Eukaryota; kingdom Metazoa; phylum Arthropoda; class Insecta; order Mantodea; family Mantidae; genus Deroplatys; species Deroplatys truncata. The sequence goes on along the minus strand of CM060986.1, from coordinate 186,622,209 downwards.
TGCTGTTCACAGACACACACACAGACACACAGACACACACACACACACACACACACACACAGACACACACACGGACATGTTTCCAAAAATGCTTTTTTTGGATTCAGGAGGTCTCAAAACATGTATTTCCGCTGAAATCTCGGTATCGAATTTTTGGGTGGAATGCAATACTTCCCCTACTTACTATACGTAGTAGAGAAAGTAAAAAAGAGACGCCGGAAAGTAGCAATGGTGGACTCACCTCTGGTAGCAGAAAGAAAGAGAAAACGCGTGCATCCTTTGAGAGTGAGTCAGCTGAAAACACTTCCCTGTCATGATACGCTATCCTTTCTTTCTTCCTTGCTTGTTATACATTTTCTTCTTAATTTTCATGTCTTATACACGAATTTATGCTTCGTTAAATATTAATGGTATTCGCAATGCCACTAAGCAAGAGCTCTTGAAAAGTTTTATTTACAATTATGATATTGATATATTGCTATTACAAGAGGTAAACATTGACAATTTCAATTTCCTTGGTCCTCAATATAATTATATTTGTAATGTGGGTGACGACAATAGGGGTACAGCGATAATATACAGAGCTGCTTTGAACATAACTCATCAAGAGTTGCATCCTAGTGGACGAATTTTAAATATTATTATCGACAACGATACCTTAGTAGTTAACGTTTATTTGCCTTCTGGCTCCAACAAACGGTGTGAACGTGAAGCCTTTATTGACACTCATATGCCATTCTTTTTCCACCAAATATACAGCTATTTGTTACTGGGTGGCGACTTTAACTGCGTATTACCTGCCAAGGATCAACGAAGGCTGCATCATCCATCTCCTGCGTTACAACGGCTTTGTAGTGATTTGCAATTGACTGATACATGGGAATTGTTACATGGTAATACAGTTTGCTACACGTAGTATCGTCATAATTCAGCATCACGACTTGATAGGATGTATGTCAATGCACTTCATAGAAAGAACATTCGGAGTGCTGCTGCTGTTGCTGCTGCTGCAGTAAGTGACTATCATGCTCTAATTGTTAAAGTAGCAGCAACCACCCCTTTACCCATTTTTGGCAGAAGTTACTGGAAATTAAATAATGCTCTCTTATATAATGATGAAGTGCAACTACAGTTTCGTATGATTTGGGATAGCGTTACCCTCAGAGCGAATAGATCTCGCTACAATGATCTTCTGCAGTGGCTTTTGATTTATAAGCCTGCCATACAGTCATTTTTCAAATTTGTTGGTAAAGCTAAGGCAAATGAACGAGATACCATGCTACATTATTACTATGCGTTATTACATGATTTGACAGGACAACAGCATGCCGGTAATGAAGTTACTGCCAGAATGTCAGCGATTCGACGAAGAATTAACAAAATTCAAGATTCAATTATGGATGGTATACAGGTACGATCCCGCGCATTCTCTATTACAGACGATGAGCGCGCTGCCTTGTATCATGTGGCTTCGGAGAAGAACCGACATCAACGTAAATTCATGTCTGATATTCTCACTCATGATGATACTCCACTACACACCACATCTGAGATTCTCAGAGGGGCCGAGGAGCATTTTCGAAGGCAATATGGACAACGCCTTACTCTTAATTCCTCTAAAGAATTCCTTTATAAAGCTATTGACCGAACTTTAGTTGATGTAGACCCAGATGGCTTGGAAGCACCCATTACTATGGATGAACTTCGAGAGGCAATTTTTAAGGCGAGTAACAATTCTGCACCAGGACCGGATGGAATTAGCTATACATTCTACAAAGTATTTTGGCCCATTATTAAAGACCGCATGTTACAGTTGATGAATGCCATTTTTGAAATGCGCGAAAACTTGTCAGGATTAAACGAAGGCATTGTGATCTTAATTCCAAAACGTCTTCGGCCCCGATACTTTACCAGCTATAGGCTTATTACGCTGCTGAATACTGATTTTAAGATTTTTACGAAAATTATAGCGAACAGACTGCGCCAAGTACTGCCAACATTGATTGGTCCTGAACAAACCTGTGGAATTCCGGGTAGAAAATTAACCCATAACTTGGTACAACTACGTGATGCAGTTATATATATATATATATATATATATATATATATATGGAGAAACATCCTGTGGAAGAGGCAGCTCTTTTGTCACTGGACCTTGATTTGATAATGTAGATCATGACTACTTATTTGGTGTCTTACAGTGCATGAATATTCCTGACCGCCTCCTCACTGCCGTTAAATTAGCATACACCTCTGCCTACTCCAGGATACACATAAATGGATATTTCACTAGGCCTATTCCTATTTTGAGTGGTATACGTCAAAGATGTCCCTTGTCTATGTTATTATTTACTATTTGTACTGAACCGTTGGTTCGAATGATGATGAAACATGTATTTTCAGCTGTTATGTCGACAGGTTTACTCACTATAAAGACCTATGCCGATGATATGACCTTATTCTTCCGTCATAGCCAACAGTTGTATTTGCTCCCTCACATATTACATGTTTATGAACACGCATCTTCTGCGAAGATTAATTATCAGAAATCCTCATTACCTTTTGGGAGATGGCCTAGGATATTAACTTTGGCGGAAATACCCATCAAGGGCCACGTCACTGTTCTAGGCCTCCAAATTATATCGAATGTCTCTGAAATGATAAGTTTAAACTGGACATCTTTACTACATCAAATCCGCTACACTTTACACCACCACCAAAGTAGAAACCTCAATATACTTCAAAGAGCCTGGTTTGTTAACCTGTTTGCATTGTCTAAATTATGATATCTGGCACAAATACTACCCCTTCCAACGGAGATATCCCAACGCATCGAATTAGCAGTGTCCTATTATTTGTGGTGTGGCCATATGTTCAAGGTGGCGAAGTCTCAACTCTGGCGTCCCATCACTAGTGGAGGTCTCGAACTAATGGCAGTATCCGAAAAGTGTTCAGCGTTGTTGATTAAAACGTTGTACAATCTGGGACTACTAAAGGACAATAAACAACTTCAGTCCAGTAATGAAAACCTAATGCGTCATGCCATTTTTCACCGAACGGTGAAATGCATTGCCAGTTTACCTCAGAGATATTTCTCTGGAGGTCCATTTCCTACTACGAAGCAGCTGTATCGTCATCTTCTGTTGAGACGCTCCTCTACTCCTACTATAGAGGACAAATATCCTAACATACCGTGGAAGAATACCTGGCGGGTTTTTCGATACACCGAGATTTCGACGGACTGGAAGGCCTCCGCCTACAAGATCCTAAATGCCATAATACCCACAGCAGAAAAACAATATCGACATAACATTTGTAATTCGCCATATTGTACCCGTTGCCACAATATTGATACCCTTCATCACCGGTTCACAACCTGTATTCCTGAAACTTGGCAATGGATCAAACATAAAATCCGCTGCATTACTATGTCGGAGAACCCCAATACTATTTATAGGGCTATCTTACAACTCGATATCCAGATTCCGCGTTATGTTTTTGCCCAAATATGGCTTGTAATGGGGTATCTCCATTACATGCTGCAAGATCCCGCTCCAAGCTTGCGAGGTCTCGAGACCTTTCTGAGAGACCACCGGACACGACTAAAAAGGAAAAAATGCGAGACACTGTTGTTAATCGGCCCTAACTTAGATGTTCTCTCTCTTTAAGAAGGGGCCTTTGTAAAGAAGAATTTTAATTTTTAAATGTATTTTCTTTACGATTAAGTGTTCCTAATAAAATCCCCCCCAAAAACAGGAAACGGTGAAAGTGTAGGGCAGTGAAATTTAGAAACTTTGAATCAGGCATTCGACCCACATACTCAATCAAATACAATCTATCAGACAATAAAACAGACTTTTAGAAATTTATATACATTCAGAAGAGAAAATTAATAATGCAAAGAAACATGGAATTGTCAAAATAATATAAGAATTATTGTAATTCCTTTTGAGATAGATGTTATCTAATCTTTTTTAAAAAATACTTGTATGTGCTAATGAGTTGTAGAGGAGACGGAATTTGTACACTATTGTATGAAAATTGAAAGAGTAAAATAAACAGAAAAAAAGTAAAAAAAAAAATCCTAGCATATTCCCCTTGCACCTACAAGAAAATTAGCAATAAGATTCTGCCAAGAATAAGTTTCTGCATATTTTTATATCGATTAACATGTAGTAGATGGAGAATAGGCGTTTGTAAAAATAGTTTGTATAAGAGTAGAGAAAGTCATGTGAGTATAACACGTCATAAGGTTTTATACAGAAGTAAATATCTGGGCTAAAGTTTGAGAAACATTGTGTGTGTTTCCTTGAGTTAGTTTCCGCTAGAAGCTTCTCCTGAGGTTCATTCAACTAGCAGATAAATTAGCAGCTGGTAGCTTCAAAGGTGTTGCTTCACAAGGGAGAGGGAGAGAGGGGCTTAACGCACTCCGAGAGGCTCTTGTATGCCTCGCCAATCTTGTTTTCACCAGTGCTCAATGTTAATGCGAACCTTTGTTCAGCAAACACCACTACCGGGTCCGTTGCGTCACCGGAACGGTACTTGGTTAAACTTGCATTAGTTTCTGTTTTATGTTGTGTCGACTGCGGGGGGCCAGTCCTGAACTCTGTGTGATGAAAGATTCAGTGTAAACTGTCACTAGCGACTAAACCGAACCGTCATATTCCTATAACCTTGTAAAAGTCGTGTTGAAATGTCAATTTATGTATGCAAACTGGCAAAGAATTTTTAGCACTTTGCTGCATCTTTGTCGAAACGGATATACTGCAAAGAGTAAACAGTATGTTCCAAGGCTTTCATTACAAAATCCCAGAGAGGGTGCCAGCAGATATTACCTCGAATACAGACTCGGAATTCAGAAACATGGGTTATATAAAATATTATTCCAATACTTATTCTTGATGTTATAATCAGTCAGTCCTCATACCCACCCTACCCTACATTACAATAAATATTGTACCGTTTGAGACAGGATTTAATATTGCACCCGAATCAGTTTTGTATTATGTCATTGTTTTACCCATAATTTCGATATATAAATGATATATTGTATAATCTGGATCATGTGCAATTGTTCGTTTTAATATGGCGTAATATTTAGCCTGTATCTAATGTTCCCAGTGCACTGGTTAGTACATGCCCATAGCGCTACAGTTTCCTGAGAAAGAATCGTGGCTACGAGCGCGTGGAATCTGGGCGAAGACATGTGTGACGCGAGAAAAAGGTCATATGATGAATAAGTAGCCAATGAGATGTTAGATAAATGACGAAATGTTTGCCCGACGCTGACTATCTCGCAAAAAAACCTGCAATAATAGAGCAGAAAATTAAAGTATTTAGTGGAAGATAGGGCAGTCTATATGTAATTCCGGACACAGAATCCACGTTACTTGTGAGCAGAAGTTGGCGCGCATAAAGGGGCCCGTGATGAAGCTGTTTATTTTGCGGAAAGCATAGTATTTTCATCAAAGTGCCAAAGTACATCCCGGTAAACTTTGTGTCAGAACCGCGGAGGTGCTAATTATGGCACAGATTGAAGGTATACATCATCGCGTGTAATTGTAGTACTGTGTCGTAGAATAAGTGATACCCAGGAGCAGCATCGTCAGACGTGCGAGAAATGTATATGTTCCGAGTGACCAGGAACGTTACCTAGTGTTTTTGAAGAAGAAACCGGTAATTAAATTCAGTCAAGTAAACCCCGTGGTGCTTCTTCAATTCCCCTGTAGTTTCCTTTATCCCACAACCTGATCGCCTTAGCTTATTCTTTCCTGATAGGCAGAGTGCATACAATAAGACCCAACCTAGCCAAAGCAAAGACTAAACTAAATTATTACGATTACATTATCTATTGATGGAGGCGGCAGCAGAAGAAGAAGCCACGACGAGAGGACCTCAAAACAAATACGGTAACTTCACAACTGTAGCATTACCTCTACCGTGCCATAGCTGGGCTCAGCGGCGAACCGCGCAAGCTACGATCCACAGACCGCAGCGTGCAGTATTAGCCGTGTCCCTTTCAGACGTAGGCTCCTAGATGAGGCGTCCGAGAACCAGCCTCGCGTTATAACCAGGCACTGGGTTTTTAATTAGTAAACCATCAAGTTAGGAATACACCGAGGGTTGGCGCCGAAAAAATGTAGAAGCCCTTGTGACCTTGCAGTGTTCTCTGTAAACAAATATACAGTTTGAAGGCAGTGCATCCTACTTCGATAGTAAGTAGACCAGAATTAAATGAGTTAAAAGGGAAAAAATCTTATGTGATACTTTCACATGACTTTCCCAACTCTTGTACAAAATATTTTACAAACGCTTATAACTTCATGTTAATCGAGTTATCAATCTTATTGCTAATTTTCTTGTAGGTGCAAGGGGAATATGGTAGGCTTTAAGCGATAGTCAAATCTTTTAAAAAATGGTTGCTAATGGAGCATTCCATTCTCCTTGCATATCCAGTACATAAAAAAAACGAATAACGAATTTATTGGAAAATTCAAACAAATAACAGAAATGGTTCGCTCCACAAAAAAAAAAAAAAAAAAAAAAAAAAACCTGTTTGACATAAGTTTGAGCTTTAACGAGATCTACAGCTTTTGTCTACAAGATTACTTTTGGGGGAAATTTGCAGAAAATTCAAAATATACATTTCATTTGCAATGAAAATACCTCAAGCATATGATATTTTAATCAAACTCCTTACAGTCATTTTTGAAAAAATCTAAATTTTCGAAAAATTTTCTACATAAAGGGTAATCTAGGTTGGGGATTTTCTTTAAAATCGTGTCGCATCTTTGAAAGGTACTGAACCTAAATTCCAAGTTTGGTGGCTATCCGACCTATCGTTTTTGAGTTATACTGTACACAGACACACACACGGACCTTTTTCTAAAAATGATTTTTTTGAATTCAGGGGGACTCGAAACATTTATTTTCTGTAAAATATCGGTATAGAATTTTTGGGTGGAATGCAATACTTCCCCTAATTACTCTACGTAGTAGCGTAAGTAAAAAAAGCAATGTATGTTTAGTTATTAATAATGTCCAATTATCACCTTGTGATTTAATTAAGGTACTGATAGACAGAAATGTGAGTTACATTGCCTTTTCTTTTACATTGAAGGCTGTACATTTTTTAAAGCAATATCCGGTCTTATTAGCGCATGACAGATCCTCGAAACGGTTTGAAACTGAGAAGGTTGCAAGCCCACTTTCCTCATTGTTCCTTTCTAATAATCTCACATGTTCCTTGCGTTTCATTGAATTACATGGTTAACATGATGTTTTAAACTTCCTTTGAACTCTAATGTTTTGTCTAATGGTTATCTTTTATGTGTGAAGTCTTTTTTACTTTCTCTACTACGTATAGTAAGTAGGGGAAGTATTGCATTCCACCCAAAAATTCGATACCGAGATTTCACTGGAAATACATGTTTTGAGACCTCCTGAATCCAAAAAAAGCATTTTTGGAAACATGTCCGTGTGCGTGTCTGTGTGTGTGTGTGTCTGTGTGTGTGTCTGTGAACAGCATAACTCAAAAACGAACAGTCGGATAAACACCAAACTTGGTATTTAGGTTCAGTATCTTCCAGAGATGCGACACGAAGGTTTTCAAGAAAATCACCCCACCCCAGACTACTCTTTACATGGAACATTTTTCGAAAATTTTAATTTTCTCAAAAATGGCTCTAACGATTTTGATGAAAATATCACATGCTTAAGATAATGTCATGAGAAATGAAATGTATATCTCGAATTTTCTGGGAATGTCTCCAAAAGTATTCTTCATTGTGGACGACTTTTGCATAACTGTTAAACCATAAGAGATAGACAAAATTTTACTACACAAAAAATGTAGATCACGTTGAAATACACAATTTATGTCATATACATTTTTTTTGTTGAGTGAACCATTTTCGAGATAATGCTTGTTATTCCCTTAAAATTTTCAGTACTTATATTCTCCAATGGGAATTCGTTATTCATTTTTTTGTCTTGGATATGCAAAGAGTATTAATCTTTGGGAAAGGGAATGGTGCTGCACCTAGCAACCAGCTATTAAGAGATATGTATGTGCTTAAAGGCTACTGTATTTCCAAATTGCCCTTGTAAATATATATTCCCCTTACATCTACAAGAAAATAAGCAATAAGATAGACTATGCAAATGTTTATCTCGATTAACATGAAGTAGATGGAGAATAAGCGTTTGTATAAATAGTTTGTACAAGAGTAGAGAAAGTCATGTGAGTGTAACACATCAGATTTTTTACTTTAGATTTATTGTCACAGTTCTCCATAGAATAAATGGAACATTTGCACGAAATCGTCTGTTATGGGGCGAGGAATGTGTTCGTCACAATACCTAACGTCACCTATTCTCCGTGCGGTAACATGATTGCTCTGTTTACTTATAAAAACCCTCTGCCTTGTTATAACAAGCGTTAACTGCTTGCACACACGCCCACTGTTAGTTTACTGTTTGTATACGTCAGTGCAGTTTAACTCTGTAAAGCAGGTGGAGAAAGTCTATCAATGCAGCACTTATTACTTCCTCTACTATCTATAGTAAGTAGGAGAAGTATTGCATTCCAACCAAAAATTAGATACCGACTTTTCACCCGAAATACATATCTGAGGCCTCCTGAATCCAAAAAGGTATTTTTAGAAAAAATGTCCGTGTATGTGTCCGTTAACAGCATAACTAAAAAACGTAAAGTCCGATAAACACCGTACTAATATTTAGGTTAGTATCTTTCAAAGATGCGAAGCGAAGATTTTCAAGAAAATCCCCTTACCCCAGACTAACCTTTACATAGAACCTTTTTCGAAAATTTTGATTTTCTCAAAAACGGCTCCCATGACTTTCATTACAATGTCATATATCTAAGATATTCTTATGACAAATGAAATGTATATCTTGATAACCGGGAATGTCCCCAAAAGTTCCCATCGTTCTGAATGACTTTTGCATAACTGGAAGTCCGTAAGAGGTAGACAAAATTTTGCCACACAAAAAATGTAGATCTCGTTAAAACACACAATTTATGACATACACATTTGTTTTGTGAAGTTAACTACTTGCGAAATATTCCTTGTTATTTGTTTGAATTTTCCAATACTTAAACGGGAATTCGTTATTGTTTTTTTAAATGTCCTGGACTTTCAAAGAGAATGAATAGAATGGTCCACATAGCAACCAGCTCTTAAAATATTTGACTGTCGCTTAAAGCCTACCATATTCCACTTGCATCTACAAGAAAATTAACAATAAGATAAGTTCTGCAAATGTTCATCTCGATTAACATGAAGTAGATGATGAATAAGCGTTTGTAAAAATAGTCAGTACAAGAGTAGAGAAAGTCACGTGAGTGTAATACATCAGATGTTTTTTATTTATTTTTACTTTCACTATAGTTCCGTAGGTATACCTAGATATAGATTATTCAATAGAGGGGGACGCCTTGCATACCGGGACCTGCATAGATCTGTTGTGGCTACCAGCCCAAGAAGGAAGGAATGAGATGACTGAGGCCACAGACCGCAATCAGACAGGCCACAGAGACGCGCGGAAGTCGGTAACATTTCCAAGCTTACAGACGCGTCCCACTGCTGGAGATGTCGAGAGAAGGGGATGAACGCCACACAAATCCAGCATCCCTCTGTTGTCCACGGGGAGTACTTTTTCCAGCACCGCCATACGCCACGAAACCTAGAAGCACACTTGAAGATGAAAGGGAAATAATGCAAAGCAAATCAGGATAGAGACGAAACCATCCCAGCATTCGTCTGCCGACCTCAGGGAAACCACGAAAAACCCATGGATTAGAGTGGGCGATTGCGGGGTATCGAACCCGGGACCTTCCGAGTGCAAGTCGCACACGCTACCGCGGTGCCACTTCGCTGGGTTACTACTTACCTTAGTAAGTAGAGAACGTGTTGCATTCCAGCCATATATTCAATACAGAAGTTTCACCGCAAATACGCGCTTTGACGCTCCCTGAATCTCTCCCCACATTTTTAGAAAAAGGTCCGCGCGCGTGTGTGCGTGTGAGAGAGAGAGAGCCTGTAACTATCTGTCTGTCTGTTAACCGCACAACTAAAAACGGTCGCTAAAATACTAAAGTTGGTATTTAAACTCAGTTCTTCAAAGATGTAGGTAAAGATAAAGGTACGTAACATGGAAGGGTCCCGGAGCCAGAGCAGCACACTGTAAGTAAACCAGTCGGCCCTTTTTGCTTCCAACGTGACCCCTGAGGGGAGAGATCCGAAGGGCGAACAGACTCGGATGCCGACAATGGGCGGGGTTCCCAACGTTTCCAGATAGAACGCATACGACGCCGCAGGGTCCCTGCTAACAAGCCACCAACCTCCAGAGTCTCCCGGATCGGAGTCCAATGCTAAGGAGAGACCTAACCGAACGCTACCGCAGCGACGCCAGGAAAGAATCCTTTACAGAGCGCAAGCCACCCGTCCAGCCGCAATCCGCCAAACACCGTCGTTACACTGCACAAATGACAACGAAGGTGATGGGCACAGGAAATCAGAGGAAAGACAGTCGTGGTAGAAGATGAACCATTCCAGCATTTGCCTGGGGAGCCGGGGAAACCACGAAAAACCCTTGAGCCAGAGCGGGCGTTCGCCGGGGATCAATTGCAGGACCTCACGCAACCGCCTGAGCCATACCGCTCGGTAAGGATGTAGCATAAGGATTATAAGAAAGTTTCCCAGCCCAAAACTACCCTTTACATGGATAAAGTTTACTCTTGATATTCTCAAAAATGGCTCCAACGATTTTGATTACAATACCATTGTTTATTATATTTGCTCGGCAAATAAAATTTTTAATGTTCTGTAAACAGTCTGTGAAGGTCTTTTCAGTCTGAAATATTTTTGTACCATCCTAAGTCGTAAGGAATATACAATATCTTACAACAAAATAGTGTACATCTCGCAAAAGCACACGGTTTATTTAAGATAAATGTTTTTGTGACGTTATTCATTTTCGCGATATTCTTTGTTTTTGCTTTGAATTTCCAAATACTTAAGGTTTCCCAAGTGGAAAGACGCTATTCATTTTTTCTCGTGGTCACTCAAAGAGCATGGAATTTCAAAGCCATCACTTTAGCTTTCTGCATCCTTCTTATGCGCACAACGAAATATACAAATGTGTTAAAAGGTTTATCTGGATTAACAAGAAATAAATAGAAAATAGAATCTTTTCAAAGAATAGTTTATAGAAGAGTCAGTAGAAAAAGTCATGTGTATGCAGCCTGCTGAATGCGCACCTACACTTTGAGCCATCTCGCTTGGTTTATATAACTTGTATAGTATAAAAACGTTAGCTTTGATTTTATAATGGGTAGAGAATGTTGTGTGACAGTCACATCAGAGCTTTTATCCCAAACTGCTCTAAACCACCTGTTTGAAAGTGTGTTCCGCTAAACATAGTCCAACGCCATATTGCCGACGCCAACTTGAATTCCTTTGGGATTCACTTCAGGGTGTAAGTTTACGTGATCACAGATGGCGGGGGTCGGAAGACGATCCGACGACGTGACGTAGTAATTGTATTAGGCGGCATTTAATCATGTTGTCTCGTGGTTGTTTGTAACGCGTTTACAAATGCTGGTTCTAAAACTCGGTGTACATGGCAGAGGTATCACGTACCATCAATGTCTTTACCAACTTGCCGTTAAACATGCAACCCACCCCCTTCCAAACATTAACAGCCACGTCTCTGAAGTAACAGAGTACGAAAGACTTAGGAGGAACAGCCAGTTTTAAAAACAACTACAAATTAGATTACCTTCACAGAGCTTTGAAACCGTTGCGAAACTCATCTTTAAACCTTTAAGTTTGCGAAGATATACAGGATGAACCACACCACCCGTAGGTCCTTTGTCGTCCTCCGTGGTGTAAAGGTTACCATGCTAACCTCTAGTTCCTGAAGTACGGGTTCAAACTCGTCGGAGGGCGATGTATTTTTTCGGGCATAAAAATCCTTAGCATGACTTCCCTTCGGAAGGGAAGTAAAGCTAGTGGCCCCGTGTCGTAGGCACGTAAAACAACCTCAAGCCTGATAAAGAGACCTCTGAGCAAAATTACCGGTCTTTCACGCCCAATATAAAATGGGATGCTAAGGACCGGAACAGTTAAACAGCGTCCATACATAAAACCCAATTAAACTTAATTTCATAAGTCCTTTATTTCCCAAAGATGTGGGATTAAAATTTTGGAAACAAAAATATTTATAATTAAAACACATATGAACTTTTGCTTGAACTTGATTTCATATCAGGCAGTGGCCGTGGCACATAACGTTAAAATTGCATTTGGAAGTGAGGACCAAATAGGGTGCCATTAAATAGAATGAGTGGGGGCATTTTTACGAAAGGGGATTACAGCAGACCAAGTAGCGTTTGCTGAATGATACACTGCAATACACATACTTCACAAGCTTATTTTCTCTACTAAATATACTAAATATAGTAAGCAGGGAATGTATTGTGTTCCGCCCAGAAATTCGATACCGAGATTTCACCGGAAATACATGTTTTCAGATACCCTGAATCCAAAAGAAGCATTTTCTTAACATGTCCGTGTGTCTGACTGTAAGCATCATAAGTCATAAATGAAAAGTCGGATAAATTCCAAACTTGGTATTTGAGTTTAGTAATTTAGTGCCATTTTGAAGAAAACCTCCACATTTTTCGAAAATTTTGATTTTCTCAGAAATAGCTATAATGATTTTGATTAAAATATCATAAACTTCTTAAGACAGTTTCATGACAAATGAAATATATATCTTGAATTTTCGAGAATGTCCTCAAAAGTCCTCTTCATTCTGAATGACGTTTTCATGACTGGTAAACCGTAAGAGATACACACAAGTTTACTATACAAGAAATGTAGATCTCGTTAAAATACACCATTTATGTCATATACATTTTTTGTGGAGTGAACGATTTCTTAGAAATTCCTTGTTGATTGTTCGCTTTTTTCAATACTTATACCTTTACTCAAATGGAAGTTCGTCATTCGTTTCATTATTTCCTGGAGACATGCAAAGAGAGTGAAGTACTCCTCATAGCAACCAGCTCTTAAAACATTTGACTATCTTGCATCTACAAGTAAATTAGCAATAAGATAGTTTCTGGAAATGTTTATCTCGATTAACATGAGGTAGATGGAGAATAAGCGTTTGCAAAAAAAGTGTGTACAGGAGTGGAGAAAGTCATGAGAGTGCAACACATCAGGCTTTTTCTTTACTTTCTCTACTACGTACATAGTAGGTAGAAAAGGTATTGCATTCCAAAATTCGACTCCAATATTAAACCGTAAATACATGCTTTGAGGAAAAGCATTTTTGCAAAAAGGTCGATATATGTATCTGTGAACACGAAAATTCGTATAAATAGAAAACTTTGTATTTAAGTTCAATATCTTCGGAACATGCAACACGAAGGTTTCCAATAAAAGCTCCCCACCCCTATTTACCGTTTACATGGAACATTTTGAAAAAAGATTGATTTCCTAAAGTATGCCTCTAATGACTTTGATTAAAATACTATATATTAAAGATATTTACATGATAAATAAAATGCATGTCTTGAATTTGCTGGGAATAGCCTGTGAAGTCCTCTTCATTCGGAAGGAATTTTGTATAATCTTGTGTAATTGGTAATCGTTAAGGGATAGAGAAAACATGACACAAGAAATGAGGATCTTTTAAAATACGCAATTTAAGTTATTTTGCATAAGCTATTTATGAGATATGCGTTATTAATGGTTCGAATTGTTCATTACTTGGTCATTCTCTTAAAGTCTTGTCAGCATTCAGTTGTTTCTCGTGGTTGCATGAAAACAGTATGAAATTTTAAGGCCGGCATATGGCGTCCAGTTAAACATTTGACTATCGCTGTTCTCTTTGTATCTATAACGAAATGTGTACTGTAGTTATTTCTGTAAATGTTTATCTCGATTAAACTGTAGTGGATAGAAAATAAGCTTTAGTAAGAACAATTTCTATACCACCAATAAATAAGAGGATAGAGAAAGTCATGTGAATGTATCTCATCAGATTTTTCAACAAAATCGCTAAGTATCTGTACACAATGGTCTGAATGTTCTATTTATCGTTAATTCCTTGGCGATAGAAATCCGCTACTTGGTTATGGCGCCATTAGAGAACCGCTGTTTGATCTTCATCTTGGCAACTCTCTTCCCACCCAGATGTTCCTTCAGCTTGCCGCATTGTGCAAGATCCGGATGCTTCTATACCTCCAAACGAAAACGCTGCAGGTGTTGGTGGTCGCGAAACACCATTTCCGATACTACAGACGATATCAGACGATGGAATGAGAACTACCCTTTGAGATGCTCATCTGCTGTGCAATGTCTTCAACACTCGCTCTGTGTTTGCTGCGAATAATTTCATGGATTTTCTAGATATTGTCATCTGCGGTCGATGTTAACGGTCTTCCTTTCCGACCAGCATCACCTACGTATGTGCGGCCATGTTCAAACTGTTGGCACCATTTTACAGTGGATACGACGTTGTATTTGGTCTATTTACCCTCAGAAATTTATGGTGAATCTCTGTGCAGTTTAGAGATTTTACCCGCAGGAATCGTACTGTTCCGCCTACTTCAACTTAGGAGTGTATTTACAGTTGACTAGTCAGTTTATTCTTGCATTATAAATCAGGTGTTGTCAGTACCGTACCAGAACTGTCTCTGAAGGAAGCCCTGAACATGAACTGTATTCTGACAATGCGCCACTCTTGTTGCGCAATGATATTAGCGTCGGACGATGTGTGTATTAATTATACTCTTTCAAGGAGAAAAGTGTATTGCTGTGACTAGGCTACAGCTGTCCAGTTGCTTGTACACGAGCAGCAAGACGCCTGCCTGCTGAACATGTTCAGTATTTCTCAGAGTATATACGCTCGCTAGTCTGGACATTTGCCCAATACCATCAACATACCAAAACCATCACCATTTGCGGTGGAGTTAAGTATTTGTAATCACTGTTAACTTATTTAATTAGCCACAAAAGTACTGAAACCAAATACTCTATATCCATTGTATTATGCAAGCCCATCTGTGCTTTCTTTGCCAAAATGAATTTTAATTTTCTTTTTGGTCGACCACACTATAACACTCTGATTACATGTGACGTAACTAAACTGTTATGACATCCACCATCTTACTCGGCGGCGCGCGCAGCTCCCCCATCGCCCATACCTCTAAACACCTTCAAAGCAGCAGCCCACTGGGATCCAGTCTCCAGATAAGAAATGAAGTATATGTATTTAAAATAAATTCTCTCCATAGTAATTTTAATACTATAATCAACTGAGTTAATTTCCTTTGCTTCAATATATGTTGTTTTCACGTTACCCGCAAAAACTAAATAAACGTGGACGTGGACGCAATCGTGCTGCCATCTGTTACAGTACTCGTAAACACGCTCAAGTCCTGATATCAGTGCTGCTACCCGATCAGCATTTAATTACACAAATAATAAGGTAAGATCTTTTTGTAAAACTCAAAGTTTCTAAATTATAGTGTGGTCGACCAAAAACAGTGGTATGCAACTTGACTATAATGGTGATTAAGACGTATGAAAGTAACGAAAGTTGCCACCCGAGCGGCGTGTGTCTTAATTACTGCTATTATAGTTTGTTATATAATATAGTATTTTTAAACATTTCTCGTTGTGAATGGCATTGCTGTCTGTATAACTGCGGTTCGGGTGCGTTGTCTTTTCGTGTTTTTCTCTCTGTTTTACTTTCTCTACTACCTACAGTAAGTAGGGGAATTATTGTATTCCACCCAAAAATTCGATACCAAGATTTCACCGGAAATACATGTTTTGAGACCCCCTGAATCCAAAAAAAGAATTTTTGGAAACATGTCCTAGTGTGTCGTGTGTGTGTGTGTGTGTGTGTGTGTGTGTGTGTGTGTGTCTGTCTGTGAACAGCATAACTCAGAAACGAACAGTCGGATAAACACCAAACTTGGTATTTAGGTTCAATATCTTCTAGAGATGCGACACGAAGGTTTTCAGGAAAATCCCCCCAGCCCAGATTACCCTTTACATTGAAGATTTTTCGAAAATTTTAATTTTCTCAAAAATGGCTCTAACAATTTTGATTAATATATCATATGTTTAAGATATTTTCATGACAAATAAAATGTATATCTTGAATTTTCTGGGAATGTCTCCAAAAGCATTCTTCATTGTGAACGACTTTTGCATAACTGGTAAACCATAAGAGATAGACAAAATTTTACTACACACAAAATGTAGATTGCGTTAGAACACCCAATTTATGTCATATACATTTTTTTGTTGAGTGAACCATTTTCGAGATATTGCTTGTTATTCCCTTAAATTTTTCAATACTTATTTTCTCAAATGAGAATTCGTTATTCATTTTTTGTCTTGGATATGCTAAGAGCATTAATCTGTGGTAAAGGGAATGGTGCTGCACCTAGCAACCAGCTATTAAGAGGTATGTATATGTGCTTAAAGGCTACTGTATTTCTATATTGCCCTTATAAATATATATTCCCCTTACATCTACAAGAAAATTAGCAAGAAGATAGAGTCGGCAAACGTTTATCTCGATTAACATGAAGTAGATGGAGTATAAGCGTTTGTAAAAATAGTTTGTACAAGAGTAGAGAAAGTCATGTGAATGTAACAAATCAGATGTTTTTCCTACGAAAGTTGCTTGTATTGAAGAGCTCTATCTAATGGTGTCGTATTTGACCCCTACTACCATTTAAATTTTAAAGCGACCTGCCACTGAATCCACTTCCAGGTATGACTGTCTGATGAAATGAACTTCAAGTGAAAGCTCGCATTTTCTTTAGTTATACATATTCTGGTTTCGAAAGTGTTAATGCTGTATTATTCAACTAAATGACTGTTACGAGCGGTCCGGTTCAGCTATTTGTTAAAAGTCTGCTGCACCTGTATAATCTTTAGATTGAAGCACAACATGGTCTTCACAGCAAACTCTGAGGAACGATAGATCTCGCAGAGGGGAACACTTTTTGTCAAGCAACCACCATCCTCCGACGCATCGTTACGGAGTTATTCACCCCGTGTTTGACGCGTATCCGGCAGGATAGGTTTGAGGGAAACAGCTAGTACACGTTGATTCTGCTTACAACCGCAGAAACAAGTCTTCAGTTTAATACAGAAGATGCACCAGATGTGGCGACAGTTGAAGCAGTAACGATGGGCCACTTTTGAAGCAGTTTACTTTACCTGCTTCGTTGTTGATTCTCTGCCATGATCTCGTAGTTCGTTCCGTTGTTTCGTTTGCCAGCTGCTCCATGGTAAGTTATGAGAGCTTCTATCAGGGTATGCGTGGGCGTATTTTAAAGGATACCATCAGTTCGAATTGACTGATAAATTTAATGAGACTGAGAAATTACTTGAGCTTTTGAAGCGAGTCGCAGACCGTTTGAGGATAAAGAATAAAACTGATTATAAATCTTAGCACTCTAAACTGTAATAACTGGATTATTATACTCCCTAAATTCTACAGTATCAAAGTTAGGTTGGAAATAACTGTTTCCGATAAAAGAAACTAGTAGGGCAACTCATCGCGATTCGCTAAAATGTTTATCGGCGAGGCCTCTCGCAACAGCCGCGAAATCTTACTCACACAAGCGCATCACTAAGCACTTAAAATATCACACGAGCAGTACGACAGGTGACGGTATCAGAGAGAGTATATATGGACAACTATGTGCACGAAAGTGTGCACGAACGAATGTAAGCACCAGTGCCGATACCATAGGTAGAGTAACTCTTTGATATAAAATTGCACGCCTTTATTAGTTTTAGCTATGCCTGCTTTATTAATCCCCATCAACGTTATTTTAAACGCGCAACCAATACTTAATATCCCAAGCGTGCCTCTTAACTTCATTACCAGGGTGCTTGGCTAAAGTCTCGAAAATACCTTTCACCTCTCTTTTGCGGAATTCTGCCCTACGTGACTGCAAATCTTATAACCTAACTGAATTACCAGAATCTTTAAGCTAATGGGTTGACTACTTCGGCTGATACTAATGACTTTCGATAACCTGACTTCCTAATTTCCTTCATCTTTCCGGACAAACATTTCGATTCAAGCTTATTACATTATTCATTGATTTCATATACGAAAATTATTTATTGCAACTATTTCTCTATTTTACTATCATTTATCTATTTCATTATATTTCCGTACATAAAATGGCAACGTTCTCACATTGCAGTCACTTCAATTAGTATTAAAAGTATAAAAATGGCATTATTCTAGCATAGTAATAATTTCAGTAATATACTAACAGTACAAAAAATAGCTTTGTCTTCCCATTGTAATTATTTTACCATATCCCTCTCTGGTTTAAAGTGGAACGAAATACAAAAATGAATATTACATTCACCACATTAGTTTATTTGCTTTCAGAAATAAATAACAACGCACGTAGGTTCACTATCCCAAGGTAAATGGTTATCGGATTGAGTTGACGCGTGATGTCATGAGAGCCACACTGCATCCAGACAAGATGTACCAGTATATGTGTTTTAAATGGCTAACAAGTTCACGTGTTAATTTCACTAGAAGTTCATAACTTCTCTGAATAACAAAGAGCGGAGCTCAAGCTAGCCAATCACTTTTCATAATCCAGTTAATACCTACTAGGTGATAAACAGTAGTCGAACAACTTCTTTGAAAATGAGTGAACGTGGTATCCAAACTTATCAGTGGAACCAAAAACAGTGGATTTTGAAGATTTACACCATTCTGACAGTGATTTCGAGACGGTGTCAACACCGAAAACCTAGCTGATTCCATCCATTGTTGTAAGTGTAAGGGATGTATACTTAGGAATAATGATGAGGAAGTTATGTGTTCCTCGACTATGGAAACATAAAATTAGAGAAGGATGATCTTGTCTGTATCAAAAGCATCATACATTTCACTAATTAGTTATAGATCGTGATGCTTTGAATATTGTGAAAGATAACTTAGCGATAAAAACAAACAGTTGAGCTAAAAACAAATTACTAACGGCAGGAATATCGCCAACACGACCTGGCGCTATTCCGCTACAAACCACTTGCAGCGTGATTTGCATTCATGGACACAGAAGAAGAGTTGTCATACCATCATATGTAGTGCTTAGCATTAGAAGTGCTTTTCTAGAACTCAGCAAAGTATATGTAGGTATCAAACTTCATTAATTAAAACACAAATTAAAACATCTGATGCGTTACACTCACATGACTCTCTCTACTCTTGCACAAACTAGTTTTACAAACGCTTATTCTCCATATGCTTAATGTTAATCGAGATATCGAGATGTTAATCTTATTGCTAATATTGTTGTAGGCTTTAAGCGATAGTCAAACATTTTAAGAGCTGGTTGATATGTGGAGTATTCCATTCTCTTTGCATTACTAAGACAAAAAAAAATAATAACGAATTCCCATTTGGGAAAACAGTATTAGAAAATGTAAGGGAATAACAAACAATATCTCGAAAATGGTTCAATCAACAAAAAAAATGTAAACGACATAAATTGTGAACTTTAACGCGATCTACATTTTTTTGTGTAGTAAAATTTTGTCTATCTCATATGGTTTACTAGTTATGCAAAAGTCGTTCACAATGAGGAATACTTTTGGAGACATTTCCAGAAAATTCAAGATATACATTTTATTTGCCATAAAATGTTTAAAACATATGATACTTAACCAAAGTTTTTAGAGCCATTTTTGAGAAAATTAAAATTTTCGAAAAATGTTTCATGTAAAGGGTAATCTGGGATGGGAGGATTTTATTGAAAACCTTCGCGTCGCATCTCTGGAAGATACTGAACCTAAATACCAAGTTTGGTGTTTATCCAACTGTTCGTTTCTGAGTTATGCTGTTCACAGACACACACACACACACGGACATGTTTGCAAAAATTCTTTATTTTTATTCAGGGGGCCTCAAAACATATATTTCCAGTGAAATCTCGGTATCGAATTTTTGGGTGGAAAACAATGCTTCCCCTACTTACTATACGTAGTAGAGAAAGTAATAGTAAGTTTTAAATTCAACCATTATTTATCATTATTATTTAAAATTGTATAACGTCTGTGACCAACCTTCTTATGTTGAATGAAAACATGAGAAGCGCTTCAATCGCAGTAATTCTAATGGAGGTCGAACGTGTGAGCTATATTCTTCGGTAGTAACAGATCAATTGCTGTGTCCTGTAATGGATCCACAAAA
The DNA here is from genome assembly GCA_030765065.1 of Deroplatys truncata. NCBI lineage: Eukaryota > Metazoa > Arthropoda > Insecta > Mantodea > Mantidae > Deroplatys > Deroplatys truncata. The sequence continues at coordinate 186,601,914 of CM060986.1, read as the reverse complement.
TGTGCGTGCAGAGATTTTTTTATTTCACGCATTATCACCAGTTTGCATTCATTATACTGCTCATATTTATTTTTCATGATCTAAGACCCAGATGCATTGGAGTACTGGGTTCTGACACCAGTCTTTTATTTTATTTACAGTGAAATTGGGATCTAACCCTGCTATCATGGATCTAAGTTGAAAGCCATTATATGAAAAATGTATTCTTTTTGGAGCATATCTGAAACGAAGACCGTGATAGCTTTCTGAACTGTCAGTATGTATAAATGCCGAATATAAGACAAATGGTGACAAGGTGCTGTCTAAAATAATTTTCTTCAGAGCATGATAGGCGTTTCATTCGTCTTCAATCCATAATTTATTTATTTGGCCTTCTTCATCGTGTTCACAATATTTCCAATCACAGGATTCTAGCCATTTATGTTCGTTTTTTATATGGTAAAAAAATCGATGTGATTTTTTAAATTAATATGTTAACGTTCCCATTACAGTTTGAGCATCCCATTATAAATGGTTAGTTATAGTGGCTTTCCATGCCATCAGCTCTAGGTATTTTTTTTCCTACCATTTTAATTTTTTTCATTAGACCTTTAGACGAATGCCATACGTTAAATTCATGTTCAACTTTCTGATACTGAATTTTAAAAGGTATCTTACACCCTTATGTCTGTTGGAGGGAAAAACTTTAACTCTACACATTTCCTATTTTGCAAGCCTAGTCATTATGTTGTTACAAGCAGCCTTTTCCAAATCGCCTTTCACCATACCTCTTTGAACAAGTTCAAAATTAGTAATTTTGAGTAAATTTAAATCCTTGGCAGAATAGATTATATATTTGGCTGAAAATCTTGGGGAGTCATACTACCCTCCCCCTCTCAACCATATAGGTATGCCACAACTTTTTACTGAATTCAAGTTCTATTTTCTTTCTTGAACCCGAAATGCTCTAACAACTGGGCTGCCATGTTTTGAATGGCTTTATCGCCTTAAAAGCATTGTCAAACCCAGAGATTTGCAGAAGGATTTAAATTGCTGAAAAAATTGCTGCCATGTTTTGAATGGCTTTATCGCCTTAAAAGCATTGTCAAACCCAGAGATTTGCAGAAGGATTTAAATTGCTGAAAAAATATACCACATAATAATTAAGAACTTGGTATTAAAGTACTTTCTTCCGGCTTCCTTCCTGACACATTATGTAAGTATGAATGTATTAACACAATAACACAGCTTTAACACATAGCTTTGTCTTTAATGTAATGCGAAATAGTTTTGACTTCATTTCTACATATAACACATACCTTGAAACATGAAAGTAGAGATGTCCAAGCAACAAGGAAATATTCCGCTGTAGCTTCATTTCCATGCATGGTGAAAGTTTCTTCGTTTTCTTCTTCCTCCTTGTTATCACTTGTATCAGAATCTGAAGTATCAGGTTCGTAGAAACTTTCATTCAGCTTATCCTGATCTTCCGCATCATTCCATAGATATTTTCGGGCTCAAACAATATATATTTCATTATGATTTCAGTACCTAGTTCACACTGTACTTCTGAATTCCTGTTTTTTTTCATCACTTTCTCTTTTACTACTTTTATCATCATCGCCTTTTATTATTCGTATTGCAAGTAACACTATCGCATCGCTCAGAAACTATACTTTTACGATTTCTAGCCTCATATCGTTCTGTTGTTTGTCGCTTGCTCTTGGATGAAGATATTGAAGGATACTTTGTCTTACTAGAACTTGATATCTGGAAATTGTCTTCATTTTTACTTTCTCTACTACGTATAGTAAGTAGGGGAAGTATTGCATTAGAAACAAAAATTCGATACCGCGAATTCTCCGGAATCCTGAATCCAAAAAAAGCATTATTGGAAACATGTCTGTGTGTGCGTCTGTCTGTGTGTGCGTCTGTCTGTGTGTCTGTGAACAGCATAACTCAGAACCGAACAGTCGGATAAACACCAAACTTGGTATTTAGTTTCAATATCTTCCAGAGATGCGACACGAAGGTTTTCAAGAAAATCCCCCACACCAGATTACCCTTTACATGGAACATTTTTCGAAAATTTTAATTTTCTCAAAAATGGCTCTAACGATTTTGATTAAAATATCATATGTTTAAGAAATTTTCATGACAAATGAAATGTATATCTCGAATTTTCTGGGAATGTCTCGAACAGCATTCTACATTGTGAACGACTTTTACATAACTGGTAAACCATAAGAGATAGACAAAGTTTTACTACACAAAAAATGTAGATAGCGTTAAAATACACAATTTGTTATATACATTTTTTGTTGTTGAGTGAACCATTTTCAAGATATTGCTTGTTATTTATGTTCAGGACATACAGAGAGAATGGAATGCGCCACATAACAACCAGCTCTTAAAATATTTGATTATCGCTTAAAGTCTACCAATTCCCCTTGCACCTACAAGAAAATTATCAATAAGATAACATCTCGATATCTCGATTAAAATGAAGCATATGGAGAATAAGCATTTGTAAAAATAGTTTGTACAAGAGTAGAGAAAGTCATGTGAGTGTAACACATCAGTTTTTTCCTTATGGTAGGAATAGTTCCAGGTTTTAACAAAGGCCTCTGAAGTTTCCACCTGACATAAGTTGGTTTTCTAATAACTGTGTCTGTTCATAATCTGCGTCCCTAAAAAGGGAAGGAACATAAACGAATATCGCGACCAGGCAACAAATATTTTCTTTTGCAAATTCTACCCATATCCTATATATTTTGGGAAATTTGTCTCTGTTTCTCTCATTACAGCCATTACCAACAAGAACAATTTTTGAAAACGTATTACTGCACGTGCAGCAATGAGTGACTTGTGATCTCCCAAACTGCTTCCAGGGCACGGCTGGCTTTGATAACGTATAAGGTGGTTATTATTTCCCTTGCTCAGCGGCAACTGTGTGGCTGGGTAAGAAAACAATCTTACCACTTAGAGGTCTTGTCCTTCATTTAGGAAGAAACATGTTTTTTGTGTTTCGTTCCCCTTTAAAGTTTTCTTAAGGAACACTGGCGCTGAATTTTCTAACTTTTTTAATTTTAAAGCTATTCACTGAAAATTGACATACTTATATGGGTAAACAAAGAAATGACTGTGCAACAACTTAAGCTTTAGCTTAAATATTTCTCATATAGTACAATTAAACATGTTTAATTAGCGAGAAAATGTATATCTTCTAAAACTGCCTTGAGCATTAAATTTATCAGACAAGTATGATTAGTTACATTTTTTGATACCTTAGTATAGTGAAAATAAATGTAAGAATTTCATTGGTTTGTTATTAGTTGTAGAGAAACAACTTTTTGTTTTCATGAAGTTGCTGATGTTAAAAGATTCTTTGTCTTCGCTATAAATAATGAATAAATCAATAATAATAATAATAATAATAATAATAAAACAGTAATAATATACATATTTGAATCTTTAAATAGCACATTTGAGACTGTGTGTGCAAGTTTGCATGCAAATCAGAGAAAAGCTGAAATGTAAGGAATAAATTTCATGCACAAAAATGTAAAACTGAGAAAAAAGTATATATATATATATATATATATATATATATATATATATACCTCTCAAAGAAGTATTCGTATCCACTTTAAAAAATTCTAGCAGCCAAATTAACGGAGGAAAAAATCTAATTGTTGTTGGACATAAGAATCAAATGGTAATACAGTTTACGTGTTTTGGCTGCTTTTCAGATCGTTAAGTTTATCAGTTTTATAAACTTTTGAAAAATATGTCAAAATTTTAATTATTTTTTTACGTGGTTTTCTCAAAAGGATGTTTCAAGCATTGGTTAGAGCACTTTTTTGTGCGTATATCCACGTTTTAACATTTTTCTGGTGGAGAAATAAATTCGTGAAATCCTAAAAAGTGCGCCGAAAATGAAGAGTTACAAAATTTTTTTGAACATTTCCAACTTTGACATTTGACATTTTATTCCTCCATCAAATTAAATCCTATTTTCATTGTAATATCAAGTAGTACTAAAAAAAAACGCTTTACTCAATTCATGTAAGATAATTTTGAAAACACAGCATACAAAAGGGTTGCAATTTTGGCACATCTTAAAAAATGATAAAATTGATAAAATGAACGATCTGAAAAACCGCAAACACACGTAAACTTTATTAACGTTTGATCCTTATGTTCAAATAAAATTAGATTTTTCTCTGACTTAATTTGGTTGCTAGAATTTTTTAAAGTGCAGACAAATACTTTCTTGATACTTCTTATACAGAAAGCGTCTAATGGAGTTAAAAGGGAGTGCATGGGTGATTTAAATATATCGCTGGGCTTTTAAAAAGGGTGCATCGTGAAAAATGTATGGACAAAATGTTTCATGTTGACATAATTAAAAAAGTCGAAAATGTCAGTTTCACCTAAAAACTCGGTTCCAGTATTCCTTAAGTGCGAGGCGCGTTTTTAAGGTAAGTACCGTTTTAAAATTTTGCCGCTGCAGCGCTGTAGTCGCGATTTTGAGCATCCGTAATCCCCTCCATTCATTAGCAAGTCAGGCGCATCTGTGAGTGGTCGTCACTTGGTGTTTTCTTGTTGTTAGAGCATTTCGAAATTTTCAAATCAATCGAAAGACCTTCCAACTGTGAAGTCAGATAGGCGATTCGTTTTTTTAATGCGAAAAATGTTACGTCAGCAAACATTTATCATGAATTGTATGACTTTTATGCTGAAACAATAATGAGTTTTGGAAAGGTGAGGAAGTGGATTCGACAGTTTAACGAAAGTCGGCATGATGAGCCGCGAGCGGCCGAGCGTCTGTGATCACGTATGATTTGGGCAAGCTTTGGAAAAAAAATTGCAGCAAGGGTTTTCATCTGTTTCTTCGTCTGAAGAAATTCCTCGGTGGAAAACATTTCAACGACGATGTTGTGAAACAAGTACAGGCTTGGCTATCATCACAGGCGGCATCATTCCTTGACAAAGGCATACAAAAACTGGTTTCTCGTTACAAGTGCTAAACAACGGTAGTGACTATGTGGATAATTAGTGTAAGGTGAAGGTAATAAATGATAATAGAGTATTTAGTAAATCATGTTCTGTCAATCTTTAAAATATTATTGGTACTTATTCTAAAAATACGCCTCGTAATTTAACTGAGCTATCAAACTCTGCTTTGTTACAATTTTCATTAACAACAAGAATTCGTTAACCTCAATTATATGTCCGAGAAACTACCAGCACACGTGGGATAACTAGAAGAAGTTTTTATTGTCTTTACGTTGTTTGCCCCACGTTGGGCGCCAATTTGAAGAAGGTTATTTTGTTGTAATTGTTATTTGCCCCACGTTGGGCGTCAATTTGAAGATGTATTATATTTCGACTGTTGGGGAGCCGAACTTGAAGTAGTTGCAACCGCACGTATGGTAAAAAGTTTCCGGTAGCCTTCACCCCAAGTTTAAAAAATATTAACTTTGTAATTTGACTATTTCTTTAAATATATATGTTTGCCTCGGCTGCGTCAGTATTATATTTTTTTTAGAGACATGAATATCTTAGCAAGGAGGTGGTGCGAGTGAAGAATGTAGGCTTACACAGATTTTAATCTTCACTTCACTCCGTTTGTTAATGCTTGACGCTATTTAAATAACACCTCACTGATAGAGAGAGAGAGAGAGAGAGAGAGAGCTGTGAGATTTTTTATTAATTACTGGCACTTTTTAACATGTAAACTATTTTTGTCTCGCAAGAATACATATTATATTTCTCGAGAACACATCTCGCGTCCGGTTAGGAATACTGTCTACAACCAACGCGTCCAGTTATGAGCGCTGTTTACAAGCAACTGACTTCTAAATCTGTAAATTTTGCTATATTTTAGTTTCTGATTGGCTAATCCTAGTCCAATAGAATATCTTCATTTAACTAAAGCTTTTTCCGGTTGTTGATTGGTTATTCATAAACTGTTTCAAAATTTAGATTATTGTTGCTCCAATAATGACTAGTAGCATTATTAAACTTTCTTACCCATTATTGCCGCAAGGCTCCCTTATTGTTAGCAATATTTAACCTATTATTCTCACAGCTCCTACATTATTAAATTAGTAATACATTTACATAACAGTATTGCACATGTATACAATAATATAAACATATACAATGACTGTAATATACACTTTTTATATCTTGATATACACATTTTGCTTTAAGGCGAACTGTTATTATAGTTTATATCATATAATTTGACTGAAATAATTTAAGTGTTAAAAATATTGCCTCAAATTGAAGACAGTTTTTTTGCTGCAACGCCTCAAGCTGTAAATGCATGGTAGATTGAAACAACAAACGTTTCGATCTAGTAATAATCTTTATTAAAAAGCTTATATCAGCCCTAGCTGTGCTATAACTGCTAAGTGCCTTTCCTCCATTTCCTCTTCTGGAATGTTGGGAGTTCGGTAGTTTTCGGTAATCGCTTCTTCAATATCATCTTGCTCATCAGTTCGGTCCCAAACGACCCGTTCCGGCTCCAAACGATCTGTTGAACTGGCGCTTCATCGCGTTCCCCTCTTCGGCGCTCACTTCTTGAATTGTAATGAACAGGAATTCCTGAAAGTTTCTTTTCCTTCATATCTGTAATAGGATAGGAAAACCGCCAATATTAAAACTGATGTAATGCGCATCTGATTCATAAAAAAGAGGAAAGAAAGATATTGGTTTCGAGCATTTCGAAGATTGGGAAGTTCCATGGAGAATGGCTACGTAGCTACCTTAAATTACTGTAGGGCCAGTGCGTATCAGACTAATAAAATAAACACTTATTTTTTAACCTTGATATTGTTAACAATGAGTGATATCCATGGAGAATAATAAAAATCCAGATATTTTAAAAAAAATTTCGAACTTATTAAATAAAACCAGTGGGATGGTGATCTAAGCAATGTAGCTCGATGTTATGGTAAGTTAATTTTTCTTAATAAAGTGTTTTATCATCATTCCGCTACAATTTTGTAAATGTGGATTCTAATTTTATTTTAAATGTTATCTATTTAAACTATCGAAGTTATGTTCACACCATGTGAATATAATACCTACATAATACAAAAATGTTAGGCCCATTTTCGACACATAAAACTTGAAGTGCTTTACTGGTAAAGCAGGAAAGGCTATAATTTAAGGCTTCCACAATAAATTCAGTAAGTTTTTTTGATTCCTACAGCCATACAATAATATGTATTCTTTCTCAAAGAAATGTAACACGTTTTAACCTTACAATGCAAATGAAACATTTTTACAAATTTGCCCTCAAGCTATTAAATAATTATTCTAGCTCTATTCCACAGTTCCAAGTTAAATCAGCAAACGTTCTAATGTTAAATTTTGAGAAGTACTTACAAAGATGTTTCGAGTCAAGTTTTAAAAAGGCCGAAATATTACCGCGCGCATCTATCGCACCTCACTTCAAGGCTTCTCTTCTTCACGGCGATGATCACAAGATTTTGGCTGTATCACTCGTCCTTTTGATGCCCGGGGTGACTCAAGCCTTCCACTTACGTGATGTGTTGACGTCATGGAGTCACACAGCGCCACGCTTACACTTCTCTACGCTGACATCTGCTGAAGGTCATAAGTCGTGCAGTGGCAGGCGTGCCGTGAGGTTGTCTGTCCGCTGTGTGTTAGTGTAACCGGCCGGCACTGGTGCGAGTTATTTGTTTGCTGTTGTGTACAGTTTTCAGTGTCTCCGAGTACACGCTTGTTTAATTGGGTATACTTTCTTTCTTGTTTTGTAAGTTCTAAACGGTAACCATGGCGGTTTATAAACGTGTGAATACTCTCAAAATTCAGTTTACGACGACCGCGATTAAACCCACTGCACTAGAAATCCACCAGTGGCTAGTGAACTTCATGGGGCTTCAAGCTGATCAGGTCGACACGCTCCAGCTTCACACCAGGGAACGAGCTATCTATGTGAAATTGTTATCGGCGGTATTGTATGATAATCTTCTCTCGCGGTTTAAAGAGGAACAAAATTTTACATACGCCTCCGGCGACATAACAAAAGTGAATATTACACCAGGTGATCAGCAAACAGTAAATGTTCGGGTGTTTAACCTGCCTTCTGAGGTGCCCTTTACGGTACTGTCACAGGAACTAAGTAAATATGGTACAGTGTATGATATCCGTAGGGAAAGATGGGGCTCACAGTATCTTCTTTCGTCTAACAACGGAGTGCATGCTGTAAAAATGGGGCTCAAACGTCATATACCGGCTAGTTTAGTTATCGATTCGTATTTGATTGCCATCAGTTACATCGGCCAACCACAGGCTTGTCATTTGTGTCATGACACTACCCACTTAAAAGCAGCTTGTCCTCTACGTGCCACGCGGCTACCTATAACTCCAAGGAATCGACCGGTAACCTTCAGTGAGGCGGCGAGTGTTGCCACCTCTTCTGATGCAGTCGCCCAGAAGCAGGCTTCCATTATGTCACAAACGTCTGTGGTAGAACCTTTGTCGGTGAACCTTCCAGCGCGCTCTTCAGATTCAGGAAGTGGTGGTCCTGCTGGGGCGGAGACACCGCTGTTGACTGCAGCAACCGCACATGCAATTGTGGACGGATCTATTACGCCCTTTGTTGATCGGAAGTCGGCATTCGAAATGCCCGAGGTACCCTCTTTTTCGCAAAATTCTCAGGATGGGGATATGGAGATCGTTTGTGATGAAGAAGTAGAGATATCGGCGAGTGAGGTAGCACTTTTAAGGCAAAAGTCTTCTGCTTCTTTGTCTAGTCGAGATCCTCGGATACGGAGCCAGCATAGGCGGATGGATGTAGAAAGTGCCATGACACGACAGCACTCCCAAGATGTGCAACCGTTGCCCGGTAACTCTCCGGCTCGTTCCACAACGAAAGAGGCGGACTCAGGCAAGCGGCCGGCAGTAGATGACAGCGATGATTTTGAGGATGACCAACGTTCCCCTAAACTTACAAAGGATGACCCGCACCCGGATAGTGATGATTGAGATTGTGTTGTTTCTGCAGTGCTCACTGGTTGTTCTCCGCTTGCAACTATTGAATATACGATCCTTGCCCTTTAAATGCCGGTAGGTCTTCAAATATGGGCTTCGCTCAACGTTAACGGCCTGCGACAGGTTATTAAACAACAACTTTTAAGGGACTTTTTGATCAGTAATGACATAGACATATGTTTTTTACAGGAGGTGAATCTTTGTAATCTGGATTTTTTGTATGGCTTCGATTACGAGACCAATCTTGGCCCCGAGGGTTCCGGTACGGCGATTGTTTACAGACAAGGCTTACGATTACACAGTTTTGGATACCATCCTTCCGGTAGGGTTCTTTCGGCAGTGTATGATGACGTGACTTTCGTGAATATCTACGCACCTGCTGGTAGTAATAAACGCAAACAACGAGAGGAGTTTTTTCGGCAAGACCTCCTGACCCATATCCCATCGGGTGCTACCTTTGTACTTGTCGGTGACTTTAATTGTACGTTGGCGGCCAAAGATCAACGTGGAGCCTTTAATGGATGTGTTACTTTGCAGCAGCTGGTGGAGCAAATGCGGTTAAAGGATACCTGGGAGCATACGCATGGTTCCGCAGTACAATTTACTTTCGTGAGAGGCCTATCAGCATCGCGACTGGACCGCATGTATGTGCCGGCTGAACTCTTATCACGTCTTCATCGTACAGAGATAGTGCCTGTCGCATTCAGTGATCATAATGCACTCATACATGCCTTTGAAGGTAGAGCAGCGATCTACAGTAGAGGTAGAGGTTATTGGAAATTAAACTGCTCGTTGCTTATGGATGAGGATGTGCTAAGGGATTTCCAGGATCTTTGGTCGCGGTTGCGGGTATCCTTTCTGCTAGCACAGAATAAAGCCTTCTGGTGGGTGTGTAAAGCCAAGCCTGCGCTTCGTTATTTCTTTCGGGCTGCAGCCTGTCGTCGAGCTCTGGCTAGGAGGGAAACCATGGACTATTACCTGCAAGTCCTTCAGGAACTACACATACGCCAACAGCAAGGTGATGATGTTCAGTCTCTTATAAGAGGCATCAAAGAACACATTAAGGTCCGAAAATCTAACGAGTTACAGGGGTGTTTGTCCAAAGTACACTCGGCGGAAGTGGTTTTTGGGGAAAAGGCGAGTTTTTACCATCTGGCGAAGGAACGTAAACATGGTCGCCGGAAGCTCGTCACTCATTTGGAGGTTGATGGACAGAAAATTTCCACTACAGCCGGAATTCTTCGTGAAGTGCACTCCTTTTACGTCCAACGCTTCTCCGTCCCAGCGGAATGCTCCAGTGCTGTGGACGAGTATATGTCTGGGGTTGCTCCGGTTGTCCCGGAGGAGCTGCGGCAGGATACGACACCTGTTTCAGCAGCAGAGTTCATGGAAGTGATCCAGCCGTCAAAGTTGCATGCGTCTCCAGGACCTGATGGTCTACCATATGAATTTTACAAGCACTGTTGGCGCTATATTCGGGAAGAATTACTTCAAGTTTTCCAGGTAATGTGGACCTCAGAGAGATTACCGCCTACTTTTGCAGATGGGATAGTGGTCCAGCTTCCGAAGTGTGCGCAGCCGAAGACTCCACAGGATTATCGGCCGATCACGTTATTGAACTGTGACTACAAGTTGTTTGTTAAAATCATTAGTGTTCGTATGCAGAAGATTCTACCCTATATACTTAGCGAGATGCAGGCTGCCGTACATAAGGGGACGGCCATTCATCATACGCTGGCGGCATTGAGAGGTGGTATATTGCACTGTGCACAGGAACACCAGTCCGCTGCAGTCATTAATTTAGATCTTGAGAAGGCCTTTGACAACGTCGTTCACGGGGCACTATGGAAACGTTTGGTTGCCTTGAAAGTGCCCGATAAGCTCCGTAATCTTCTCCGAGCCCTATATGATGTTGCTTCGTCTAAGATTCTCTGCAATGGGTATCTCACAGCTGCTATACCGGTTAAACGTTCCGTCCGACAAGGTTGTCCCATGTCTATGATACTATTTGCCTTGTATGTTGATCCTTTACTTCGACGTCTTCAATCTACTCTTACCGGAATCGATGTGTATGGTCAGAGACTGGTGGTACGAGCCTACGCTGATGATATTACTGTAATGGTTACCACACCCCGCGATATTATACGCCTAAAAGATTGTTTACAGCAATATGAGGAGAATACCGGAATGACATTTAATATGAGGAAGTCCGAGATATTGCCCATTGGGTTACAACCTCCGGATACATCAGTTTTGGGCATACCTGTTGTGCAGCGTACGAAGGTTCTGGGGATCTACTTTAGTACTGACGCAGAGGATATGCGGGAATACAACTGGACGTCTCGTATTAATATCTTACGTGGTGTGATGTATTAGCAGAAAACCAGGATGCTGAATTTGGTACAACGTATATGGTTTTGTAATAGCTTTGCGCTCAGCAGAATTTGGTTCCTTGCATCTGTTCTTCCGCCCTCAAAACGCCATTGCCAGAGAATAGAACAGATATTAGGTTATTTTATCTGGACAGGAAAGCTTTATCGCATTGCGCGTACGCAACTCCGTCTCCCTAAAGGTGAAGGTGGCTGGGGATTATTAGAGGTGGTTCGTCAGTCTCAGGCCTTGATGATTCGAATGCTCTTGCTTGCCATGAATAACCAGGGTGACCCCGTGGATATTGCGCTACAACGACAATACTCATCCTTTTTTAATCGGGGCGAGCGTGACAAGGTTCCCCAAATGTTACGTGAAGTTTATCAGGTCTTGGAGAAGTTACCACCGGAGAAAGTGGGGAATGGTGACTTTAGTACGGTGAAGAAGATTTACACCTTTCTTGTTCAAGCTACTCCTATTATCCCTCATGTCCAGCTGAAATACCCACAACTGCCCTGGAGACGCATTTGGAGATGTTTTAGCCTGCCACAGATTAACTTCGATTGGATGGCAGTAACGTATGCGGTGGTAAACGAAATCCTTCCAACGGCAGACAAACTCTATCGCCACCGGATGGCTATTTCCCACAACTGCCCACTTTGTAATGCCGCAGATTCCCTTCCTCATCGACTGATGGAATGTTCCGGTAAAACGGTGGTCTGGACTTGGGTTTTAGGATATTGTCGTACTTGGATACCTACCGGATGGATTCCTCAACCCTCTGATATTTTGCATTTGAACCTTCCTAAAGTAAGCCCCCCGTTGTATAATTCCCTACTCTGGCTGATTATGGGCACCTTTACTTGGCTACAAACGTTGGACGATCCAGCTGATTGTGTACTGCCTCATCTACGACAATTTTTACGTGCTGAGAGATGGCAGATGATTCGGCAACACAGAACAGGGCCATTCCAGCCTTGGATATTCAGATTTAAGCTCCACTAGCAAAGTAATACCCTTTTCCCTTTTTGTTAGGATCCTGTTCTTCCTTGCTTAAATAATTGTAAAATAAAAAAAAATAAATAAAAATAAAATAAAAAAAAGATGTCATACCAACAAAAACAAAAAGGCCAGAAAAAAAAAAAAAAATAAAAAAAAAAAAAAAAACGTTTGCCACCTTTACAAGGTGATACCTAAAAAATTCCTTCCGAGTGAAGAAAGAAAAAAAAAAAAATAAAATAAAAAAAAAAAAAAAAAAGGTTTTGTAGGGAAAAACAGACGACAAAACAGCGAGCTGTTGCCGATGATAGTTCCTCCAAGGTAGACAGAAAGAATCCACTACATATAATGTTCAGCATAACAGAAATGTTCCCAAACGCAAACCAGCGTATTAATGTCTATGAAGGGGGAGCCAATCTGGCTCAGCAAAATGTGGTAATTGTAGCAGATTTTATGAAAATTTTATTTCAGATATATAAAATATCTCATGATCAGGCTAAGCAACCGGGACAACTTAAGAGTGAAGTGAAGTTGGAATGAGGTGGCGCATTGTGGTATTGTTTACTTGTGCCACCGTGTTTCACAGGGTGGTAATGCTACTTGCTTCGCTGAAGCCAGAGTCGCCATCCTGTGTCACGATGCTCTACATTATATACCATTACAGATCATCTATCAAAATCATTTTTTTTCCAAGTTTTTCAAGCAAAGAACAATGCAATCAGAGAGATTGCCAGTTAAATGAATGTTTGCTACAATCACATTTTTGGGCCTGTCAGACATTATTGACAAATTAGTATTACTACATAAAACATCTTGACAAATTTTTAACTCATTTAGCCGCTATTGCTTGATCTAAAACTATGTTGATTGAAGTAGGTTTAATTTTAGGAGGTGGGTTGTTATATTTCGACTGTTGGGCAGCCGAACTTGCATTAGTTGAAACCGCACGTATGGTAAAAAGTTTCCGGTAGCCTTCGCCCCCCAAAAAATGTACTTTTCGGTGGCCTTTGACCCAAATGTTTAAAAAATATTAACTTTGTAATTTTGACTGTTTTTTTAAATATTATATATTTATGTTTACCTAGGCTGCGTCAGCATTTATTTTTTTTAGAGACATGAATGTCTTAGCAGGGAGTGGTGCGAGTGAAGAATGTAGGCTTACACAGGTAATAATTTTACTTCACTCCTTTTATTAATGCTTGACACGATTTAAATAACACTTCAATGATATATATATATATATATATATATATATATATAGAGAGAGAGAGAGAGAGAGAGAGAGAGAGAGCTGTGAGATTTTTTTATTAATTACTTGAACTTTTTAACACGTAAACTATTTTTGTCTCACACAAAATATGTATTAAATTTCTCGAGAACGCATCACGCGTCCGGTTAGGAACACTGTCTACAAGCAACTGACTTCTGAATTTGTAAATTTTGCTCCATTTTAGTTTCTGATTGGCTAATCCTACTCCAATAGAATACCTTCATTTAACTAAAGCTCTTTCTGGTTGTTGATTGGCTATTTTATAAATTGTCACAAAAATTACATTATTGTTTCCAAGAATTACAAGTAGTATTGTAAAACTTTCAAATTCATTATTGCCTCAAGGTTATCTCATTGTTATCAACTTTTAACCTATTATTCTCACAGCTCCTACATTATTAAATTATGTAATACATTCACACAACATTATTACACATGTATACAGTAATATAAACATATATAATGATTGTAATATACACATATTGCTTTAAGGCGGTCTGTTATTGAATTTATATATTATATAATTAGACTGAAATCATTTAAATGTCAAAAATACTGTCTCATGATGTAGCAAAAGTCTATAACATATCTTACAATTTAGTTTAATGTTTTAAGAGAATGTGTGATACTATTAATCAGGAATGTCGGTAATAGAATATTGCAATAATTACCATTCCATTCAGAGTCTGAGGAACACGCCCCCTATCCCCAGGTTCTGGTATAGCAAGCACGTAATTTGATTGTAATTCTTTCTCGCGATAGTTGCTACACGGGTTAATTTACACGACCGTTCTAAAAAAATGCATGTAAACTGTAAAGATGTAAAGTGAACGCACAATAACAGTTCTAATTACCCGGAGGGATGGCTCACACGGCAACGCCGGTGAAGACCAGTTTAGTTGCAAGAAATTTTGTTTAATCTTGTACAACTACTAAACGTTAAACGAGAGGCGAAAACTACTACACAAAAAAATGTAGATTTCTTTAAAACATAGAATTTACTTCAAATAAGATTTCTTGTGGCATAAGGCATTTCCGTTATCGAAGGTTCGAATTGTACATCTCTTGGTCATTCTATAAGGTCCTTTCAGTACTCAGCAGTTTTTCACGCTTTATGGAAGTAGTATGGAATTTTAAAGCCAGCATATAGCATCCAGTTCTTAAACATTTGACTATCGCTGTTCCCTTTGTATCTATAACGAAATGTGTAATGTAGCTATTTCTGCAAAGGTTTGTTTGGATTAAAATGTAGTAGATTGAAAAAAATCTGATGTGTTACACTCACATGACTTTCTCTACTCTTGTACAAACTATTTTTACAAACTCTTATTCTCCATCTATTTCATGTTAATCTAGATAAACATTTGCAGAAACGATCTTTTGACATGCAAAGAGAATTACATTTTACACATAGCGACCAGTTCCAAAAATATTTGACTATCTCTTAAGGCGTACTATGTCCCCCTTGTTTTGTATTTGCAAGGCAATATAGAAATACAGTAGCCTTTAAGCATAGACATATCTCTTAATAGCTGGTTGCTATGTCCAGCACCAGTCTTTTTGCCACAGATTAATACTCTTTGCATATCCAAGACAAAAAAGGAATAACGAATTCCCATTTGAGAAAATAAGTATTAAACAATTTAAGGGAATAACAAGCAATATCTCGAAAATGTTGTCTATCTCCTAAGGTTTACCAGTTATGCAAAAGTCGTTTACAATGAAGAATACTTTTGGAGACATTCCCAGAAAATTCAACATATATGTTTTATTTGTCATGAAAATATCTTAAACATTGATGCTTTAATCAAAATCGTTAAAGCCATTTTTGAGAAAATTAAAATTTTCGAAAAATGTTCCATGTAAAGGGTAATCTGGGGTGTGGGGATTTTCTTTAAAACCTTCGTGTCGCATCTCTGGAAGATACTGAACCTAAATACCAAGTTTGGTGTTTATCCGACTGTTCGTTACTGAGTTAGTGTGCACAGACACACACACACGGACATGTTTCCAAAAATGCTTTTTTTTGGATTCAGGGCGTCTCAAAACATGCTTTTCCGGTGAAATCTCGGTATCGAAGTTTTCGGTGGAATACAATACTTACTATACATAGTGGACAAAGTAATAAGATTTAGTAAAAATATCTTGTATACCCACTAATAAATAATAGAGGGTTAAAAAGGTCATGTGAATGTATCATATTAGATTTATTCTCTTTACTATGTTACTGTACGTATGTGCACGAACTGTACTGAACCCTATAACTTTTGATATATTTATTATTACAGATATAGAGTATGATCATGTTCGACATGTGAATGGTGCGTTTAAATATTACTCGAGCTTTTACTTCCTTTTTAGTAGTTGATATTTACTTACGATTTAACTCATGCAGCAACTCAATATGAGCTGGAAGTTCTTTTGTTTTAAGATCAACAATCCACCATGGATAATCGGTCGCGTATCGCTACCAAAGTATTAATGTTTGTGACCTTGCTACCGAAACCACCATATACAACATCTGTTAGTTATTGTTTAACGTTCTTTTCCGGTAAGTACTATTTCTATTATCCTGTGCCATAGGCTGAAGTGGAGCTCTGGTTCCCGGTCTCGCACTGTGCCCGGGTTCGATTCCACCCATGGAAAACTGCGATAGGTAGCGGTCCTGGCCTCGTGAGCCAATTTTTCATCTGGAGAATGCTTGCTGCTGGCCACATCATCCTCCCCGCATCAGTTGGATGATGCCTCTGTGCTGCGTAAGTAGGCGTGAGGTTGGCAGTCGTGTCGCTGGCCCAAACCCTAAGCGGACTAAAGCTCCACAGGGTTTATTATTTACTACGTCTGCTTTCCATTATTTCGAAAAAGAAGTATGCATTAAGTCATTGGAGAATCTCGGAAATAGAAGGTAGTCAACTTCGTCTCACATTTTCAAACTCTCCCTTGTCCTTAAATGATGCACTAATGGCACCTGTGTCGCAATATAATATTAATACATTTATCGATGGCCATTCTGGGTCTTATAATTACCTAAACCTTCCTCGAGAAACGCTCCGTAGAATGTAAAAAGCTGCAAAAGAATCCATCCAGCGTTTTTGGATACTGACAGATAAAGGAATAAGGTATCTGGACTGGACTGGACTGGACTAGACTACTGAACGGAGCTGACACCTAGCGATCTATTGTGTGTACACAACCGAGAGGAACGGATAAGGTGAGGGCTCAGCATGGGATACACGGTTCTAGAGCGAAGCCGGCGCAAGTTGACACAGACGCACAGAGTTCTCTAACAGTTTCAGGCTTGACAACCCGGCCACGAGGACTGCTAGAAGGCGTCCCTCCAATGGACCGGGGAAATATTTCCAAAGTGAAACCCTCTGCGTCATCTGCAAGACACCAAACGAACCATAGCTCCGGCGTCAACCTAAAACATGAAAGGGAAATGAAATGAAATGAGAGGAAATGGAGCACAGAGGAGAGCCGTGTTATTTGCCTTCCAGGGAAAACCGAGAAAAACCCATGGTCAGAATGGGCGGTCATCGGAAATAGAACCCGAAACCTCACAAATGCGAGGCTCACATGTTACCGCGGAGCTATCTGCTCTATAAAAAGTATCTGAGGTGAGGAATAAACGAAAGCTTCCGATAATACATTTCAACCATTAGAAATAAAAAACAGAGAATAGATTTTTCGGTCCTTTGCTGTTTTTAACTAAATCGTCTAAGGTTTGAATCTACTACACCTGAAGTGTAAAATCAACACGCATTACAACTCGACGAGTTTTACGCTAATTGAAATAAAAATTGTAACAGCAACTCGCGGAGCCCGCTCTAAAGGATTCAATTCTCATGCAAATAAATCGAAGCTAATACATCTGAAACCAATAGCATACCAAATGCATATTCCTTGGGGACTCTGGCCTTTACTTCACGGTTTAGTTATTCGGGTACACTGATTGTTTGCTTCAGAGATTCCATTTGCGCGAAAACATTTTCAATTGTTCAGAACCCGAGTAACTTTTTTTTTATTTCAGTACACACTGCTTCCATTTGTGTATTCATTCCTTGCTCGGCTTTAAAAAAATTAAGCTCCAGAATTTTAAAATATTCTCCATATTAAGCAATAAAATGTTTCTATCCTCGACGTGTCTCTTTTTTACTTTCTCTTCCATGTAGAAATAGCAACAAAGAAAATCTTCGGCGGATTTTGTATCGTTTACTGGGGTCTTTTGAGACGTGTCCTTCACCTTACCTATCACAGAGCGTGGTGGCATAAGGGGTAAATAGGGGAGGTTGATGACTTTGTTTTTCTGGTTGTTGTTGAAACCAAAACATGCTTATTGTCTCAGAACCAGTCATGCCGTATACTAACGAAATTACTCGTGGAAGTATCGTCGGTATGTGGAAGGCTGGTTGCACTGTTACAGCAATTGGAACGGCAGTGCACAAAAGCGTTTTTATAGTAAATTACTGGATAGAAATATTTCAGGAAATGGGGAATACGGTCTGCATACTCGTTAGAAAGTGGGCACTCCCCGTAAAACATCCGCAGGTGATATTCGTTTACTAAATGCAAATTACTCTTTTGTTATAATTGACTGATCATGTTTAGAAATGGAGATAAATAAGTATATAGTTTACCGATTATGACATACATATTATAGCAATAAAATTGGGTTATATTTTTGTCTATAATCCTGTTGCATTCCTATGATCAGCAATATGTTAGTAAAGGTGTATTAACCAATTGTAGTTTCAATTAGGGATAAAACATGCTGCTTTATTAATTATTTAGTTATGTTTGCTTCTATGCAGCAGCAAGCGTTGATACCACTGTGAGAATACACTTCTGTTTATGTTATGTTATAAAATATTTCTATGTGTTCAATGAATACCGTTCAAGCTTTAATTTGAAAATTTTCTCACACTGCACATTCTACATTTCGCTAACCTGGGCGCTCATCAAGTTTTCCCCTTAACGTTTAACCCTATCAAAGGCGTGTCATGCACTAGCCGATAAGGTATGGCTACCAATCACGATAAGAGGTCTGTAGCAAATTGAATGCACTCACTTTACCTCTTTCTCTTTTAGCCAATACGAATAAGAGCGTGAACATATATTGTGACATAGACGCGAGGTGCAGTGAGATTTTCTTTGGCGCTCTTTGTACATAGATATTAAAGGCATTGCATTCCACCCAAAACTTGGATATCGAGACTTCAACGGAAATACATGTTTTGAGGCCCCTTGAAGCCAAAAAAGAATTTTTAGAAAAGAGGTCCTTGTGTATGTCTGTTAAATACTAAACTTGGCATTTAAGTTCTGCATCTTCCAAGGATGCGAAAAGCGGCTGTAACGAATTTGAATAAAATACCATATATTAAAGATGTTTATACGACGTATAAGACGTATATCCTGAACTTTCTGAGAATAGCCTGTGAGGACTTCTTTCGCAAGGAATTTCATATCATATTGTATACCTTGTAAACGAGCGATAGACGAAAACGTACTACATAAAAAAATGTATATCTCTTTAAAACACGCAGTTTATTTTAAATAACCTTTATATGGATAATCCGTTTTAGAGGTATCCGTTATTAATAAATAAAATTGTTCTGTACTTTGTCTTTCTTTTAACGTTCAACTGTTTTTCGCGATTGCATGGAAACAGTATGGAATTTAAAGGCCAGCACACTTAAACATTTGACTATCGGCGTTCCCTTTGTATTTAATATGGAAATATAATGTAATTATCTCTGCAAAGGTTTATCTCCATTAAAATGTAGTAGATAGAAAAATAAGCTTTCGTATGAATTATTAGAGAGCAGAGAAGGTCATGTGCATGTAACACATTAGATTTTTATTTTTTTATACTATTTCCCTATTGTAAGTAGAGGAAGTATTGCATTCCGCCCATAAATTCGATGCGGAAAGTTCCCTATAAATGCACGTTTGGAGGGTCCCTAAATAGAAGAATTAAGTAAAAGTTTCGCGCGCGCGTGTATGGTATTTGTCTGTGAAGAGCATAACCCAAAACAAAAAGTGGGTTAAACAGCGAACGTGGCGCTTAATTATAGAATCTTCAAATTAACCTTTATATGAAAAATGTTTTCTAATGTTTTATTTTGTCAAAATAGCTCTAACGATTTCGATTAAAATATATTACCATGCTTAAGTTGTATGACAAATGAAGAATATACCATGAATTTTCTGCAGTCTGTAAATTCCTTTTCATTTTGAATGACTTTTATGTAATTGGAACCGTAAGAGATAGACAAAGTATTACTACGCAAATAAATGCAGATCTCGTTAAAGCATACAATTTGTGTGAAATAACTTTTCTGTGGCTTTAACCATTTCTGAGATACTCTTTGTTATGATTTAAATTTTCGAAAACTTGTACTTTTTAAGTCATAAGTGACTATTCGTTTTTTCTCGTGATCTTCCAAGGCGTGCGGAATTTCAAAGCCTCAACATAGCGATTCGGTTTTAAAAATGTGACTCTCGCTTTAACCTTCATATACCTACAACTAAATGTGTTCATGAATAATGAAAGTTGTATCCGATTGTCAGAAAATACACAGAAGAATAAGCTTTTGTGAGAATAGTCTGTAGAAGAAGAAGTAGAGGAGGTTATGTGCATACAACGCATCACACATTTTAATTCTAAGAAATTATCTATAAACAAAACATTCACACAGCAGTGCCATAAGTTCTGTCAGTACTTTCAATGCATATAACTACCGGATCAAACTATGCAAACCCATAATATATTCTGAAAGAACACAAAAAATGCTACAGAATGAACATGCTACTATTCGAAATGATCACCAAGTGCGGCAACGTATCAATTCGAAGGTTGTTTGGAGGGAAATCGCGGATTTTTAGCAGGACAGCGCTCCTGCACACAAAGCAAAAACCGCGCGGCAGTGGTTGACAACTAATGTCCCACGGTTCATGCTGCTGCTGACTGGCCTAGTGGAAGTCCGGACCTCAGTCAATTGGATTACTCCCTGTTGCACAATCTCGCGGCGATAGCATGTCAAAAACGTCACCGCAATATGTAGATGTTAACAAAATCAATCACGTCAGCTATCAAGAAAATTCCACTGGACAAGCTATTGATGACTGGCCTCAACGTCTTCGCGGCTAAGTTGTCGCACACGATGATCATTTCGAATAAGAGTATGTTCATTCTGTAGTTCATTCTGTGGGTTTTCATAGTTTTATTTAGTAGTTATATGCATTGAAAGTACTGACAGAATTTATAGCAGTAATGTGTATAATATTTTCTTAATATTATTCTTTGCCCACTAAAATCTCTCATATTCTTGGAGTTTTAGAACAGCCAATCATAAACATTATTATAACGACAGCGCAGGAATATATCTTTTATAACGTCCTTCTCTCAAACTTTCCCGTGGCATTCCTGGAGTCTTTTTCCAGAATTAAAACAGTAGGCGCTGAGTCTCAAAGTGGTAAAATGTTATGACCGCAGAACTATCGTCTTAAGACGGCTTAACAGCCCTACGTTTCTGGAAACGGCAAGAGGCATAGGATTGTTATTGTTCACTGAAAATATACTGCATTTATTCGCTCCATAGAACTTCAAATAACAGAAGGGAGCTTGGGTACAAAACCGTGTTAAAAAGAGAAGTGTTTCAATCACATTACTTTCTCTACACACTCCTCTGTAAGCTGCTCTTACAAAAGCTTATTCCTCTAACTTTTCCTGTTAATTGGTATAAACATTTGGAGAAATAATTTTATTACACATTTCCATGCAGGTACATGGAATGAAGACTTAAGTGAAATTCAAATCCTTTAAAAGTGTGTAGCTTTGAAATACCGTTCTCCTTTGGCTCCTACGAGCAAACCCAAACCACTTTAAACACGTGTAGCATGTATTATTTTTACTTTCTCTACTACGTATAGTAAGTAGGAGAAGTATTGTATTCCACCCAAAAATTCGATACCGAGATTTCGCCGGAAATATATGTTTTGGGACCCCCTGAATCCAAAAAGCGTTTTTGAAAACATTTCCATGTGTGTGTGTGTGTCTATGAACAGCATAACTCAGAAACGAACAGTCGAATAAACACCAAACTTGCGTATTTAGGTTCAGTATCTTCCAAGGATGCAATACAAAGGTTTTCAAGAAAATCCCCCACCCCAGATTACCGTTTAAATGTAAGATTTTTCGAAACTTTCAATTTTCTCAAAAATGGCTCTAACGATTTTGATTAAAATATCATATGTTTAAGATATTTTTATGACAAATAAAATGTATATCTTGAATTTTCTGGGAATGTCTCCAAAAATATTCTTCGTTGTGAACGACTTTTGCATAACTGGTAAACCATAAAAGATAGACAAAATTTTAGTACACAAAAATGTAGATCGGGTTAAAATACACAATTTATGTCATATACATTTTTTTTTTGTTGAGTGAACCATTTTCGGTATATTGCTTGTTATTCCCTTAAATTTTTCAATATTTTCTCAAATGGGAATTCGTTATTCATTTTTTGTCTTGTATATGCAAAGAGCATTAATCTGTGGCAAAGGGAATGGTGCTGCACCTAGCAACCAGCTATTAAGAGATATGCATGTGCTTAAAGGCTACTGTTTTTCTATATTGCCCTTGTAAATATATATTCCCCTTACATCTACAAGAAAATTAGCAATAAGATAGAGTCTGCAAATGTTTATTCTCGATTAACATGAAGTAGATGGAGAATAAGCGTTTGTAAAAATAGTTTGTACAAGAGTAGAGAAATTCGTGTGAGTGTAACACATCAGATTTTTTAAACAGCGCTCAAATTTGTAAAATATCAATAATACTATATTCATTCCTGGAACTAAAAGAAAACACGTTTAAACGCGGTTCTTCAAACAAGAGAAATGGCGTTAAAAAGAGATATCAGATGTTTTGATGTTTTTTGATTCCCTAGCAGTCATTCACAGTGCAATTATTTTCAACATGTTTTGCTTTACTTACACCAACCAATGAAGCGATTAAATGCTATATCATATTGCTTTCTGGATTTTCTGGGAGTACTTGTAGTGTTATTCTTTCTACTACTTCTGTAATTTCACCTGGCTCTTTCAATTCAGTTTCTTCTGAATTCATAGTTTCCGCCACTTAATCTTTATGTAGGTTAGATAAAAGAATAACGTGTTGGATAAAAGAAAGCATAAGACGTATAGGTCAATATTACGTATAGGTTAACTCTACAAAGAATTGCGATAAATTGAAATATGACGAAGTATGTGAACAGATAATGAGAACGCCATGAGAAATTAATCATATAAAAATACATAATGAAAAGTAAAACCTATTCAAACCAACTCCAAATATAAAACATGAACAAATACAAAGGGCAATTGCCATGTAAGGATTCGTAAGGATGATTTGTGGAAGAATGAGTAGAGAAGGACATGTGAATGCAACACATTGGAATTCTTTTCAATTTCTCTACCACGTACATAACAGGTAGAGAAGTATTTTTTGTTCTATAAAGTGATGCAGAATTTATATTACAAAATGGCAGAATTGCATTTCACACAAAAATTCACCGGGATTTCACAAAGAATAGATATATGTTTTGAGAAGTCCTGAATCCAAATAAAAGCACTTTTAGAAAAATATCCGTGTGTGTTGTGTGTCAAGGTGTCTGTGTCTATAAACAGCAAAACTCAAAAACGAAAAGTCCGATAGATACCAAATATGGTATATAAGTTCACCATCTCTCCACCTCAACTATAAAATATTTTTCGTAATTTTTAATTTCATAAAAATTGGCTTTAACGATTTTGATTAAAATACCACATATTAAAGATACTTATGTGGGATATAAAATATATAGCTGAATTTTCTGGGAATAGCCTGTGAGGTCCTCATTATTCGGAAGGAACTTTGTAATACATTGTATAACCGGTAAACGTTAAGCGATAGACGAAAACATATTACAAATTATATATATCTTTATAACACACTATTTATCTCAAGTATTTATTGTATCATAAGCCACTTCCGAGATATTCCTTATTAATGATACGATTTCTTTTATTAGTTCCTTTGACTGCATTGGTCTTACGGCGGCCTTTTCTTTGGAACTTGCTGCCTTTTGGCAATGGTGTTAACTCGTGTAACTCTTGTCGTTGGGTTTCTTGCACTTTGGTTTTTAATCGTTAGATCATATCACTTTCACACTCTCATTCATACTTCCAGATTCTGGGGAGGATAAGGAATAATCTTGGCTAGAGAAAAATCCTCCCCAGCCGGGTATCAAACCCGGGACCCTTAGCACAACAGGCAGTTCTCTACGGGGTCAGCCCATGTTTTGATTTGTTGAGTACATTCATTCCTTTTAACTCCTGTCGATTTTCAGGTGTCTCTTGCGACTGCGGGAGTTTAATTGTTGTGATTGCACTACGTTTAGGTACCAACTTGAAGCTGTTTTAAACCACGCACGTAATGGATGTCAATTTGAGGCAGATTGTTTCTAGGAGTGTTCCCCCACGTACGATACAAACCTTCCGGTGATCTTCGCCCCATGTTTTAAAAATCAACTTTTTATTTTAATGTTGTTTAGATATTATATATGTATGCCTCGGCTTCTTCATTAGTATTTTTGTAGAGCATGTATCTCTTAGCAGGGCTGGTACGGCATAGAACAAGACTTACACAAATTATAATTGTACTCCACTTCCTTTATTAGTCCTTCACACCATTAAATAACACTTCACTGATGTATTCTACTATAGAGCTGTGAGATTATTGTTAATTGCACTTTTAACAGGTAAACTTTATATTATTCTCACCGCAATGAATTTTCATGTCTCACACTGAACCCGTACCGAACCGAACTGCTTGGGTACGCTTTCTTGTAACGTCTACCGTTTCAATTTGTGCATTTTCTCTATTTCAAGTCTGTGATTGACTAAGCCTACTCCAATAGAATACCTTTATTTAACGTTTAGCTTTTCTAGTTTTGATTGGCTATATATAAACGGTTTTTTAAATATTACATTATTGTTCCAAGAACTATTAGTAGCCTTTTTAAACTTTCTAATTTATTGTTATCTCAAGGTTACCTTATTGTTAGCAACTTTCGGCTTCTACTTTATAATTCTGCTTGCTAAGGAAAGCAGTTTGCTCCTATTCTCACAGCTCCTACATTGTTAAACTACGTAATGCATTCACATAACATTTTAATACATGTACATAAATAAAATAAACATAGCACAATGACTGTAATATACACTTTATATATTATATTATACACATATTGCCTTAAGGCGGGCTGTTATTTTTTATATTATATAATTAGACTGATATCATTTAAGTGACAAAAATACTGCCTCAATGGTAAGAGTAAAAGGTCAGCATAGAGCGTCCAGTTCTGAAACATTTGAGTATCGCTGTTCCCTTTGCATTTTATAACGAAATGTGCAATGTAACTGTTTCTGCAACATTCTAAAAAATGTGCTTTCGTAAGACAAGCTTTTATATCCATTAATAAATGATACTGCCTAGGGAAAGACATGTGAATGTAATACATCAGATTTTTATTTTCTCTACCACATACAGTAAGTAGGGGAAGTATTGCATTCCACCCAAAAATTCGATACTGAAATTTCACCGGAAGCATATGTTTTGAGGCACCCTGAATCCAAAATAAAAGCCCTTTTAGAAAAAGCTCCCTGTGTGTGTCGTGTCTGTGAATAGCATAATTCAAAAACGAAAATTCGGATAAATACCAAGGTTGGTATTTAGCTTCAGTATCTTTCAAAGATACGACACAAAGATTTTCAAGAAAATCCCCCTACCCTAAACTACCCTTTACATGGAACATTTTACGAAAATTTTGATTTTCCCAAAATGGCGCTAACGATTTTGATTAAAATATCGTATAATTAAGGTATTTTCATGACAAATAAAACGTATATCTTGCATTTTATGGTAATGTCCCCCAAAGTCCCCTTCTTTTTGAATGGCTTTGTCGTGTAACAAGGGTTCTGCACACGACTGTAGATTTTTAAGTTGTTTTCGGGATTGTACGTAAGCCCCGAGCCTTAGCTCGAGAACAAGGCAACTCAGCAAATAAGAAGGCACAAGTTAAAGGTGAGAAGAAGTTTATTAGTAAAACTTCAAAGATGTAAGTCCTCTTTGAATACTGACGAAAGGTCCACCAGCGTTACACAGTGATAATCTAGACTAAAGTAACCGCCTTTGCTCTTGACCGGGGGTGTTATATAACATTTACTATGGCATAGGAGGGGGCAAGGTGTTAACTTCCCGGGGTAAGAGCTCTGGCACATATACACAAAAAAAAAAGGAAGGAAGCAATGTCAAACACCTGTCACATACAGTTTGGCTAAGCTATACTATGTTGACTCAACCAACAATGTTTTAATGTTCTTATACTTATTTCTATTTCGTAGTTAACATTAAGTACAAATGCAGCTGTCGAAAATGTTACTAAAGTACCTTCTGGCAGGAAATATCTTTGGTAAACACAGCTGTGGGCGTTGCATCCGCTAGTCATCCTAGGTTGTATCTTTACACGACAGCTTTCGCATAACTGGTAAACCGTAACAGATAATAGACAAAATTCTTGCTACAGAAAAAGTTTAGAGCTCATTAAAACACACAATTTATGTTATATACATTGTTTTTGTGGAGTTAACCATTTCCGAGATATTCCTTGTTATTGGTTTGAATGTTCCAAAACTTAATTTTTCTTAAATCGGAATTCGTTTTCATTTTTATGTCCTTATATGCAAAGAAAACGGAATCATCCACATACAACCAGCTCTTAAAATATTTGACTATCGCTTAAAGTCTACCATATTCCCCTTGCACCTGTAAGAAAATTAGCAATAACGTAGTTTCTGCAAATGTTTGTCTAGGTTAACATGAAGTAGATAGAGAATAAGAATTTGCAAAAAATAGTTTGTACAAGAGTAGAGAAAGTCAAGTGAATGTAACACATCATATTTTTAAAAATATATTTCAAATTTAAAATGTCAGTTTTGGTGAATATTTGCTACTTAGGACCCCTTTAATCATAAGTAATATTTGCCTGGAACTTAGATGTGCAATTTTTAGCAACAATGCGGACCTCCTCTACTGCAGAAAGCATAGAGAAAATTGTTTGGAAATAAGGCTTTTCACCGCAATTATAAACAAGGATTCTGTCGCAAAGTGTGCAAAGGATAAGACGATTATATAAGGAAGAGACTATTATTTTCCTTCTAGAAACGGTCAAGTGCTATTAGCCTGTAGGCGAAAGTTTAATATCGGTCATTAAAAGAGATAGCGACCGGCCCCAGACGTACCAGAGATAAAGGCATAACAAAACGGATTCAGACCTTCATTTCTTCTTTTCCGGATTTGTTTTCCTTTGTTTCCTGAGCTCAGAGGCAGAAACAGAAAGGGAAACGGCAGGAAAAAGGGCTAACAAATTAAAAACAGCTGCTTTAATTGATACTGCAAGCAGCTTCACTAGTCTTTTCTCTCTCTCCGGCTATTTCCACTCCAAAAATCTGTGGGCGTAGCCACGGGCCCCTTGTTCCAGTTCTCTTCTCCTTTTTTCCCTTTCTGTTCTGCTTCATGGGCTCCAGACGAGGAATAAATAAAGCCCGAAAGTGCTCTCTCACTCTCCCTCTCTCTCTCTCTCTCTCTTCTGAGCTTCCCCAAAATCGCTTTATGCGCTCTCCGCTGGAATATTTGTAGTATGTGTAACCAAATTCAGAGCGGATTTTCCTTCGAGGGGAGGAATGTTATTGGACTTAAGCCTGGAAATCTTTTCTGTAAGAGGGTATGAAAGAAGAGATTTCTCACAAGTACATTCAGCGTAGAATAATCCTTTGTTCAAACATGAGATGATTTTTCGTATATATGTATTTCCTTTCCAATGAAAGCCTTTCATGCCGTAGGTTTGTTTTCTTTTTCTTGGTGGTCCAAACACAAAACGGAATACGGAAGCGGTTTTCCTTGTGTAATATTGTACAGGGAAGTAGAAGAAACTGAGAAAATCAACACAAATTTACCTACATCATGTAGTAATTTATTTCGAGTAAAAAAGTAATATATTATAATAAAATTAGACTACAATGACCTTTTTACATTATCTACTACACTTAAACTTACAGTGAGTAGAAGTAAAACTCTATGTCGAGATTTCGCCGAGAGTACACGTTTTTAAGATCTCTGAATCCAAAAGAAGGCATTTTTAGAAACAGGTCCGTGTCTGTGTGTGCGTGTGAATAGCATAACTCTAAAACGAATAGTGCCATAAATACCAAACTTGGTATTTAGTTTAGTATCTTTTAGAGATAGATCATGAAGATTTTCAAGAAATATCCCCACCACAAACTATCCTGTATATGAAAGATCTTTCAAATTTTCGACTTTTTCAGAAACAGCTCTAACGACTTGCATTGCAATATCAATGCTTAAGATACTTATTTACATGATAAAATGTATACTGTTTCTGGTAGGAGCCTGTGGACTTTTGTATAATTCTATATAACTAGTAAAGCATAAGAGATGGACAAATCACGCCTTTGGTTTAGGATAGGGTGGGTCCAGGTTAATCAATCGGTGGTACGGCATATCCGGATGATGACGGGTCACCCAGTGGGAGATCGTTTATTGTAAGTTTGCAAAATTATGAGTTTAGAGAGGAATGTGTGTGTTTATGTTTTTAAAAATAATATTCAAGTGAACCATTGTCTACCAGTCCATTGAGTTAAGCAGTCACTCTCAGGTACGCTAAGTGCAGTTTGTTCACTTAAATTAGAGTATTTACAAAATTAAAGTTTGCACTACCACTCTCTTACAGCCATTTATTGACGCAAGCAAATAATCGTACGCATATTTTTCTATGAGTTTCAAACTATGGATGTATATTCAGTTATATGCATTCAGTTTAAGTCTTTATAAGTTTGAGAACATGATTCACTAAAATTAATATTAACGTCCGACGGAGAAAGGATAATTGTGCATCGTAACTATTCGGATTTCTTCGGAGACCCGTAACAGTTTGTAACGTCAAGTGCAAAATTGTTTTATAAGAACAATGTTAGTCCAACTCTGCACAGGAGCATTTCGACGTCAGTACCATCTTAGACGACGAGTAGTTGCATCAACATATGCCATCAACACATGGATAAGAAACATTGAACAAAGAGTTTCAGCACAAAAGAAGAAGTCCCAGGTAAGCCCATTACAACACAAGCAAACATTCAGACTGTAAGAATGTCTGTTATTCGTAGTCATAAACGTTCATTGCATCAACTTTCTGCGCTGTTGCATACATCCCGTGCCAGTGTTCACAGAATGTTGCGAAAATACTTGCGCTTTCATCCACACAAGTTGCAGCGTGTCCATCAATTAAAACCTACACACAAAAAATAAACCGAATTTAATTTGGCACATTTGGCTTTGAATTTCTAAGCAAACTATGGATTTTCACCTAAGGGATCTTTTAATACACAATATGTTCACTACTGGTATCCAGAAACTCAACAACTACATGAGAGATCTTTACATACTCAGGAGGTAACAGTGTAGTGTGCAACCTCTTCACAAAGAGTTATCGGCTCCTATTTTATAGAAGGTGAGGAAGGGCGAACAACAAAATGACTTCTAATCTGAGACCTTTCTCATCCTAAAAAATTGTAAGATTTCCCTTGAAGGAACAAACATGGTTCCAGCAAGACGGCGCTATAACACACACAACTAGAATTTCTATGGATATGATTGCTCAGGAATCACGTAATGTCTAAATACTGCCTGGCTTCCCAGATCTGCCTGTGTGTGACTAAATTCTATGGAGATGAAGAGCACGGGACGTTCAATTCGTTTACAAAGTCTTGAAAAATGAAGGAAAGGATTCGCAGAGAAATTTCTGTTATTCCTGTTGAAATGCTACAACATTAATTTCACCGTCTGCATGCAGGTCTGGCGGAAAAGTATTGTTTTATAGTTTAACAACTTCGTTTCATTGAGCCACCCTGTATACTGAGCCATAATGTGAAATACTCCCTTTAGCATCTCCAGGAAGATTCACGCTATGCCGCTGAGCGTACTTGTTAGGCGGTTTCATCTGGGTTAACATCTTGACTCGTACATCACTAGTGAATATAGATACCTCTCAATGAATTTTGGTCACTGAGAATTCCGGGTGGGGCCTAAGACAGACAAACTCTGTCTGTAACTAGAGAGGCAGGAAGATACAGGAAACTTGCAACTTCGGAGGGCAGAGCTGATCACGTAGGTACCTACCTCACTTTGCCAACATTCCACGTTATCTGCATGGAAGGCATGCGCAACCACAGGAATGGCTTCCCTAACAAAGGAAGTACGTCACAGCTATAAATTGTCTCCATTACAATGATTAATCAGGGAAACCTCAGACTCGCAACAACATAGCGAGAAAAGCGAACCGAAAACAGCTCCTGTTGCCATGGTTACGAGACTGCCGACGTGATGGATGATGTCACGTGATAGAGCTCTGACGGCCAACATATCTCCCCCACATTTACGGGCCTTATCAGATCTCTCTGTCCGTTTGTTCTTATTTTTCTTTTATTCGTCACGTATGCATAAGGCTGTCAAGATAGGATGCCTGTTGCTTCTTCTTCGCCTTTATTTATAGACACCTTGGAATATCATAGTTTCCATTTAACATCTGATTATCAACCATTTTTATTTTCTCCACAACCTGAAGTGGACAGGTCTAATTCAGGTCTTTCGTCTAAATGAGCAATATATATATATTTATTATCAATTGTTCATCTTATTTAAATTTTAGTTAGAATCTTCTTATACATGCATTTGTTTTTCCATTGTTAACGATGCCTTTCGTTTGAATTTTATTAAATAGGCTAATAACTTTAGAACATGTAATTTTACTTTTCTTAAAAAGTTTCACCCAAACATTAATAATGATCTCTCTTCCAAGTATTGACAGTATACAGGGTAGACCATAAAAGTTGAGACTGTACAATATCTCCAAAGCTAAGGGCGGTAAAAAGAAATGTCTTGAATAAAAGTTGCTTGATATTATCGGGAAAAGTAAATGCCATTAGTCGTTTTTTATTTGGAGGACGTTGCGATGGTCATTTTAGGATCAACAATTGACCCTGATTGTAGGTTCCATTTAAAACATATTAAATTAAACCTAAAATGTCCACCATAAAGTCATGGGAACCTACAACTAGGGTCAATTTAAATTTTAAGCAACTTTTATTCCAGACATTTCTTTCTACAACACTTAGTTCTGGAGATACTTAAATGGTCCACCCTGTATATTTGTTTTCGTTAATAGTGTTCACTGAAATTAAAATAAAATGTATTTTATAATACAAAAAATACTTCCTACTTGATGTGAACAATCCCATAGTTTTAAGATGACCCATTGTATTTTATTATCTTTAGGACCACTGTTAACATGAACATTTACCATTTCTAGTTTTGATTTTGAACCATTTTTCTTAATATTTGAGTATTACATTGCAGAAAATAATTTCTATAGCCAAATAATCACTCCTATCTATGTGGTTTTCAAACCAGGAGCTAATTTGTTGAATCAAGGGATTGCAGAATTTCTTTTCCCTGCCTTTGGTTCCTCTATGGAGGCATAGTATGATAGTTTTAATGCCGGTAGTACTGGGAAAATATTACAATATTTTTAAAACCATTAATATAACGACTATAAATCAGTTCCAACGATACTTACAATATCTTTCAAAGATGCGACGCGAAGATTTTCAAGAAAATTCCCCACCCCAGACTACCCTTTACATTAAACATTTTTCGAAAATTTTGATTTTTCTCAAAATTGGCTCTGACGATTTTGATTAAAATATCATATCTTTAAGATATTTTTGTGGTAAATGAAATGCATATCATAAATTTTATGGGAATGTCCCCAAAACTCCTCTTTACTCTGAATGACTGAAAAATCGTAAGAGATAGACGAAACGTTACTACAAAAATCTGATGCGTTACACTCACACGACTTTCTCTACTCTTGTACAAACTATTTATACAAACGCTTATTCTCCATCTACTTCATGTTAATCGAGATAAACATTGGCAGAGTCTATCTTATTGCTAAGTTTCTTGTAGATGTAAGGGGAATATATATTTACAAGGGCAATTTGGATATACAGTAGCCTTTAAGTACCTACATATCTCTTAATAGCTGGTTGCTAGGTGCAGCACCATTCCCTTTCCCACAGATTAATACTCTTTGCATATCCAAGACAAAAAAATCTGATGTGTTACACTCACATAACTTTCTCTACTCTTGTACAAAGTATTTTTACAAACGCTTATTCTCCATCTACTTCATGTTAATCGAAATAAACATTTGCAGACTCTATCTTATTGCTAATTTTCTTGTAGATGTAAGGGGAAAATATATTTACAAGGGCAGTATAGCCTTTAAGGATATACATATTTCTTAATAGCTGGTTGCTAGGTGCAGCACCATTCCCTTTGCCACAGATTAATACTCTTTGCATATCAAAGACAAAAAAATGAATAACGAATTCCCATTTAAGAAAATAAGTATTAAAAATTCAACAGATTAACAAGCAATATCCCGAAAATGGTTCACTCAACAAAAAAATCTATATGACATAAATTGTGTATTTTAACGCGATGTACATTTTTTGTGTACTAAAATTTTCTCTATCTCTTATGGTTTACCGGTTATGCAAAAGTCGTTCACAATGAACAACACTTTTGGAGACATTCCCAGAAAATTCAATATATACGTTATATTTGTCATGAAAATATCTTTAACATATGATATTTTAATCAAAATCGTTAGAACCGTTTTTAAGAAAAGTAAAATTTTCTAAAAATCTTCCATGTAAAGGGTATCCTGGGGTAAGGGGATTTTCTTGAAAACCTTCTTGTCGCATTCCTAGAAGATACTGAACCTAAATACCAAGTTTGGTGTTTATCCGACTGTTCGTTTTTGAGTTATGTTATTCACAGACAGACACAAAGACAGACATACAGACACACACACGGTCATGTTTCCAAAAATGCTTTTTTTGGATTCAGGGGATCTCAAAACATGTATCCGGTGAAATCTCGGTATCGAATTTTTGAGTGGAATACAATACTTCTCCTACTTACTATACGTAGTAGAGAAAGTAATAATGAATAACGAATTCCCACTTTTACTTTTCCTCCAATGGGAATCCGTTATTCGTTTGTTTATTTTCACTTTCTCTACTACGTATAGTAAGTAGGGGAAGTATTGCATTCCACCCAAAATTTTAAACCGAGATTTCACCGGAAATACATGTTTTGAGGCCTCCTGAATCCAAAAACTGTATTTCTGGAAACATGTTCGTGTGTGTGTCTGTGAACAGCATAACTCAGAAACGAACAGTCGGATAAACACCAAACTTGGTATTTAGGTTCAGCATCTTCCAGAGATGCGACACGAAGGTTTTCAAGAAAACCCCCCCTCCCCAGATTACCCTTTACATGGAACATTTTTCAAAAATTTTAGCTTTCTCAAAAATGGCTCTAACAGTTTTGATTAAAATATCATATGTTTAAGATATTTTCAGGACACGTAAAATGTAATCTTGAATTTTCTGGGAATGTCTCCCAAAGTATTCTTCATTGTGAACGTCTTTTGCATAACCGGTAAACCATAAGAGATAGACAAAGGTTTGCTATACAAAAAATGTAGATCGCGTTAAAATATACAATATATATCATATACATTTTTGTTGTTGAGTGAACCATTTTCGAGATATTGCTTGTTATTCCCTTAAATTTTTCAATACTTTTTCTCAAATGGGAATTCGTTATTCCTTTTTACTTTCTCTACTAGGTATAATAAGTAGGAGAAGTATTGTATTCCACCCAAAAATTCGATACCGAAATTTCACCGAAAATACATGTTTTGAGACCCTCTGAATCCAAAAAAATTATTTTTGGAAATATGTCTGTGTGAGTGTCTGTGTGTCTGTCAGTGTGTCTGTGTGTCTTGTGTGTGTGTCTTTCTGTGTGTGTGTGTCTGTCTGTGAACAGCATAACTCAGAAACGAACAGTCGGATAAAGACCAAATTTGATATTTAGGTTTAGTATCTTCCAAGGATGCGACATGAAGGTTTTCAAGAAAATCCCCCCACCCCAGATTACCTTTACATGGAAGATGTTTCGAAAATTTTAATTTTCTCAAAAATGGCTCTAACGATTTTGATTAAAATATCATATGTTTAAGATATTTTTATGACAAATAAAATGTATATCTTGAATTTCTTGGGAATGTCTCCAAAAGTATTCTTCATTGTGAACGATTTTTGCATAACTGGTAAACCATAAGAGATAGACAAAATTTTACTACACAAGAAATGTAGATCGCGTTAAAATACACAATTTATGTCATATACATTTTTTTTGTTGAGTGAACCATTTTCGTACTATTACTTCTTATTCCCTTAAATTTTTCAATACTTATTTTCTCAAATGGGAATTCGTTATTCATTTTTGTTGTCTTGGATATGCAAAGAGTATTATATTAATCTGTGGGAAAGCGAATGGTGCTGCACCTAGCAACCAGCTATTAAGAGATATGTATGTGCTGAAAGGCTACTGTATTTCCAAATTGCCCTTTAAGTATATATTCCCCTTACATCTACAAGAAAATTAGCAATAAGATAGAGTCTGCAAATGTTTATCCCGATTAACATGAAGTAGATGGAGAATAAGCGTTTGTATAAATAGTTTGTACAAGAGTAGAGAAAGTCATGTGAGTGTAACATATCAGATTTTTTACTTTCTCTACTACGTATAGTAAGTAGGGGATGTATTGTATTCCACTCAAAAATTCGATACCGAGATTTCACCGGAAATACAGGTTTTGAGATCCCCTGAACCCATAAAAAGCATTTTTGGAAACATGTCCGTGTGTGCCTTTTTGTCTGTGTGTCTGTGTGTCCGTCTGTATGTCTGTCTGTGAACAGCATAACTCAGAAACGAACAGTCGGATAAACACCAAACTTGGTATTTATGTGCAGTATCTTCCAAGGATGTGACACGAAGGCTTTCAAGAAAATACCCCCACCCCAGATTACCCTTAACATGGAAGATTTTTCGAAAATGTTGATTTTCTCAAAAATGGCTCTAACGATTTTGATTAAAATATCATACGTTTAAGATATTTTTATGAGAAATAAAATTTATATCTTGAATTTTCTGGGAATGTCTCCAAAAGTATTCTTCATTGTGAACGACTTTTGCATAGCTGGTAAACCATAAGAGATAGACAAAATGTTACTACGCAAAAAATGTAGATCGCGTTAAAATACACAATTTATGTCAAATACATTTTTTTGTTGAGTGAACCATTTTCGATATATTGCTTGTTATTCCCTTAAATGTTTCAATACTTATTTTCTCAAATGGGAATTCGTTATTCAGTTTTTTGTCTTGGATATGCCAAGAGTATTAATCTGTGGAAAAGGGAATGGTGCTGCACCTAGCAACCAGCTATTAAGAGATATGTATGTGCTTAAAGGCTACTGTATTTCCAAATTGCCCTTATAAATATATACTCTCCTTACATCTACAAGAAAATTAGCAACAAGCTAGACTCCGAAAATGTTTATCTCGATTAACACGAAGTAGATGGAGAATAAGCGTTTGTAAAAATAGTTTGTACAAGAGTAGAGAAAGTCATGTGAGTGTAACACATCAGATTTTTTTACGTACATGGAGACATACGAAGAGAATGGAATGCTCCACATAACAACCAGCTTTTAAAAGATTTGACTATCGCTTAAAGCCTACCATATTCCTCTTGCATCTACAAGAAAATTAGCAATAAAATTAACATCTCGATTAACATGAAGGATATTGAGAATAAGCCTTTGTAAAAATAGTTTGTACATGAGTAGAGAAAGGCATGTGAGAGTAACACATTTTCTGTACTGGCGCTAGACCACATCAAAGTTCATATTACTGAAGTACAAGGTTTGAATTGTTTTATAGTACAAAAAAAATTAAGAAACCAAGAAACTTGTGATTTTTGTCACTTTGGATCTATTTTCACCTTAAGAATATTAGTCCAGTGATTTCTGATGATAGTAATTTTCTCTCTTTGTACAATTATTCTGCATGTCCTACTAACCAAGTTAACTACACCACAAGTACAAATGAAGTAAAGCAAAACTTTATTTGTGGATTATTAGCATATTTTGGGTTTGTTATTGCATGTATTGGAACGAAATAGCCCCTAATTTTGTCTTATTTTGTATATCTATGCGGTAACAACGGCCATTTTCTACTCCATGACTTTCCTAACTGAAAGTGAAGGCCTTCGCATGTTTTTTTATAATTCTAATGTTTCATATTTCAGTAAAAATCGTTTAATACTTTATGGAATGAAATTATATGGTGTAGCCCCATGTCCCTCAGAAAGGCTTGGACTTTTCAATGGTGAGAGAATTATTAAATGAGTTGACTGGTATTTGTGGTATTTTATATTACCCTACATAGGTACGTGTATATGCGATTCAATGGAGGGGAACACTTCGCGCGCTGCCACCTGCACAGGTCTATTGTGGTCGCCTCCCCCAGAAGGAAGGGATGAGGTGAGAGAACCAAAGGAGGCTACAGTCCACAGAGACGCGTGTAAGTCCCTAACATTTCCAAGCTCGCAGAACCGTCCCACTGCTGGAGCCTCCGAGAGGGTTCGATGAACGACGCACCAATCATACGTCACGAAAGATGAGAAAACAATGTAATTAAAGGGAAATGATGGAAAAGAAATCCTGGAGAGAAGAAATTACCCCAGCATTCGCATGGGCCCCAGAGAAACCACTAAAACCCATGGGGCAGTGAGCGGTCGCTGGGGATTCGGAGCCAGGATCTCCCGAATGCCAGTTACCGCGCCACCTCGCTCGGCGATTACCCTACATACACAACAATTCTATCTTTATAATCCTAATATACATAATGATAAATAAGGTATACCTTAGAAATGTTAATGCTTAGAGAAAATAGTGTGAATATCCACATAGGGTTTTTATACAGCTGGCAAAGTACCGAGAAGTTTTAAAAGTGAAAACGGATAATGCCCAAAAGAAGTGGTGAAATTGCCTGCACTTAATGAACAGTAAGATGTAGTAGTAGAAGACTGCACAAGCCATGGGGAACATCGCTGCCAAAATCCATGCTAAGCATATATGCATATGAAATTACCAAAAGGTCAGTTTCCCTTCACGCAATGAATTAAAGGTAATGATGGTACCGATAACTCACTTTGCATCTCGTAGGCAAGCATTTGCTGGTGATGGAGCGAAAACCTAATTGGCTTTATGGAACTCTATTCAGCAAAGTGTCGTCGAGATATTCACCTCTTACCCACGTCAGAATATCAAGAGATGCTCTCTGTGCTTTAACTAAGCATCTAATTTGAGAACAAAGGCCCAGCTCTGCCTCAATTTTCACCGTAATGCTTAGAGCAGGGCACTAAAGCCTCTAGAGATGACCTGAGGCCAACCATTGTAAAGGACATTCCTTCACCCGCTTTGTGAAAACAGGCGTTAATGTTTTACGCCACTGTTATTTGCTAGTTGAGCTCTAACAAGATTCACCGAACGAGAGTTCCGCGCTAACGCGTGAAGCTCGTACCCGGAGATTCCGGGTTGAAGACGTCTGTTTGTTGTATTGTTATTTTTACGTTGTCATTACGTTATTTGCACCACGCTTTGGGCGTCAATTTGAAGAATTTTTGTTGCTGCTACGTATGGAAAGACAGTTTGAAGATGATGTATTATATTTCAACTGTTGGGGAACCGAACTTGAAGTAGTTGCAACCGCAATATGGTACCCGATAGCCCTCGTTCCAAAGCACTTTCCGGTGACCTTTGCCCCAAATGTTTAAAAAATACTAACTTCGTAATTTTTAACTGTTTCTTTAAATATTATATATTTATGTTTGCCTTGGCTGCGTCAGTATTTATATTTCTTTTTAGAGACATGAATGTCTTAACAGAGAGTGGTGCGACTGAAGAATGTAAGCTTACACAGATTACAATTTTACTTCACTCATTTTATTAATGCTTGGCACGATTTAAATAACTCTTCACTGATATGGGGAGAGAGCTGTGAGATTGTTTTATTAATTACTTGCACTTTTTAACACGTAAGCTATTTTTGTCTCACACAAAATACGTACTAAATTTTTCGAGGACACATCTCGCGTCCGGTTAGGAACACTGTCTTCAAGAAACGCGTCCAGTTATGAGCACTGTCTTGATTTATACCGCCTAAATTTGTAAATTTCTGTATTTCAGTCTCTGTTGGCAATTCCTAATCCAATAGAATACCTTCATTTAACTAAAGCGTTTTTCTGGTTGTTAATTGGCTATTTTATAAACCGTCACAAAATTTACATTATTGTTGCTCCAGTAATGATAATAGCATTACTCTTTCAAATTCATTATTGCCTCAAGGCTACCTTATTGTTAGCAACTTCCAACCTATCATTCTCACAGCTCCTACATTATTAAATTACGTAATACATTCAGATAACGTTATTACATGTATACAAGAATATAAACATATACACTTTTTATATATTGTTACATACACATATTGCTTTAAGGCGGGCTATTATTGAATTTATATATTACATAATTAGACTGAAATGATTTAAGTGTTAAAAATACAGCCTCAGGTTTCAATTCCCTTCCAGCCTCTCTGACCCTAGATTTTTTCGTGGTTTCCGCAGGTCAGTAAGTGATTTATCTTCTGCCACGAACTTTCTGTCTCCTTCATTTCCTTTTATGTATTGTTTCATCTTTATATATTTTAGGGTTGTAGGACCAGGTGAAGGAGATAAGTGCGTTGCGGCGGGACCGTGGAATTTGGCTGTGTAAAAATTTCCCCCGACCTTGGCTGACTTAAGAATGGCTCGCTGCAAATAGCTAAAGGCTGGTTCAAAATAACCTTAGACGAGTTGTTATTTTACCATTGTCTTATTTTGCTAATAAGATTATTTCTTTCTTTTCAGGTAAGTGACAAACTTGAGATGTGATGCAATCATGAAATTTAAGGTAAGAGTGTACTGGTATTTTAATGTCTAAAATAGGGATACTTCCTTAAGTCTATGATATAAAGAAATACTGGCAACAAAAATAGTGCTTTGGAATAGGTGACCTTTCCCAATCGTGTATTATGCAGTTCCGGAAATTTGATATCAAGTTCAGGTACCTGAAAGCAGATAAGCCTTGCAGAGCTGAGGTGTTTCTTCAAGATCCTTTCACTTTACTCTCCAATGACCAATGAGCTGCCGTAGAGCTGTCCACTCTCCCTCACTCCCTCCTGGTGTTATTTGGACCAGCTGTTGTGCCTGAGGAGGTTTTAGCTATTTCGCTGGAAATACTTCAGAACTATACTGCATTCACTCTTAGGTTGATCTTCGCCAAAACAAACACATGTGAACAGTGAACCCTGGTACAACACTGTAGCAATGCGCGCAGGAAAGTTGTCCCATGCTAATAATCAAATTTAGAATGAATTTATCGTTAAATGGTATAATATACACATTCCTAAAAGTTTAATTAATGCTAATTTGTACCTTTAAACAGAGCTACAAGTCCCAACATGCAATTCATATAAGTACCTGACGTCCGGGTATGCGCAGAATATTGTTTGTAGGCAGAAACCAGCAGTTTCTGTTTAGTATCATAACGGACGGTGATTTGCTCTTGTGTTTTCGTCGACTTACGTAAAGCATAAGCGGGCAAAGCATTGACTAATGGTGAAAAAATCAATAGGTTTGGAAGTTTATTGTTAGTTATGTGATAAATATCTACACTTCCCATGAAAGAAGTGGTGAAATTAACTTCTGACTTCACCGGTGTTTCGAGTACGAGTAACGGTACGAGTGTTGGTTAAGAAAAATCTGGTTACAGCGGGAAAAACAGAAGGCGTGTGAAAGAAGAATGTGACAAGAACACAAATCATGTATTGTCATATACAATTTATTTTTTAAACATGAGCGGCCAAAAGTTGATAAAGTGCCGCTTCCAGAGAGCAAACAAATGTAAGATATTGCATACCTGTTTCTATCTTTTTCGCTCGTTTCTTTTAGAAATAACTATTATTATATGTGCAAACATTTATTTTGTTGCGAATATCAATCTTATTACCTTCAAACTTAACAGAGTATGCTAGTTACCGTTTAAGTTGTATGATCCTATTCTCTTTATATTACATGCCGCCTGCATTCTTTCACATGGTCGTGAAAGTATGACAGTATTTCTGGTGCGAATGGCGGAAGGATACATTATAACGGTGCTTTGGTCACCTAGGTTTTGTTTTGGCGCGGATCAACCTAAGAGTGAATACAGTTTAAACATAGCAGCCGCTGGATTTCAGCAATCCTGTGCTCTATGTAGGGAACAGGAATGAAGCGCTTTAATTCTCGAAGTCTGCACATAATGTAACATTGAGTATTTTTTTTTTCATTCAAGAATGAAACAAACTAGATCAGTCTTCAAGTTTCACGCATTTAAGGATGTTTTAGATCCAATGGAATAAATATACATGTGGAAGATGACTTTCAATATATAATAAGTTAAATGTAATAATTAAAAGAAACTTAAATAGAATGAACACTGAAGCAAAATAAAGAATGCATAGCCTTACTGCAAAACCGTTTTAAAAATTGACTGTGAAGTTTGGACCTAAAACAAGAGGACAGTGGAAATAGTACAAACCTGGTAGTAGCGAAAATAAAGACTGGTTCACAATGACCAAAACGAAAACGAGAACGGGAAGCAATACTTCTGGGCATATCGATCACAAATTGGGAAGTCGATTTTGCGCATTGCGATTTGTTTTTAACTATCCAACGATATTTTTTCACTTCTAATTCAGTCAACATAATGCGGGTTAGCCAACGTCAAAATTCGATAGAGTAAACATTATGTACAAGCGTATGTCAATACGTATCTGCACATAACTATTTAAATGTATTATAACAACAATAGAAACCTACAATTACCCCATTTTTAACGTAGTCTCCTTACTTCTCAATTCACATGGTCCATCGTTGCACAAGCTTTCTGATGCCCTCAGAAAAAAACGTTTTCGGCTGAGCAGCAAACCACGTATGCACCGGTTCCTTCACTTTTCGGTCTGTGGTGAAGCGACGACCCCTTAATGCATTTTAAGTGACTAAAATAGATATGGTTTGCCACTTCATCGACAACCAATTTTTGGTTCTCTAAATCAGGATACGGACTTGCTCATTGTTGGCGTCACTAGTGGATATGGATGGGCGTCCCACTTTTTCCTCGTCCTTCACAGTCGTCCGATCATTTTTGAACCTTCCAATCCATTCGTACACATTTCGCCGAGGTAAAGCGACAACCCCCATGTTGTTTCCTGGTATACCTTCAGACGACAAAAAAACGGACAACCTCACACTGTTCTTCTTTGGTGTAAAAGCTGAGCGGTGCAGCCATGCTTATTATGCAACAGCGCAACACTTACTGGAGTGATAACGGTCAAACATTCCACAAGCGAAGACAGAGGAACAACGAAGTAGGTTATTGCTTCACGTATGGAAAGAAAATTTGAAGTAGGAGTTGTATTGTATTTCGACTGTTGGGGAGCCGAACACTTGAAGTAGTTGCAACCGCACGTATGGTAAAAAGTTTCCGGTAGGCTTCGCCCCAAGTTTAAAAATATTAACTTTGTAATTTGACTGTTTCTTTAAATATTATATATTTATGTTTGCCTCGGTTGCGTCAATATTATCGTTAGAGACATGAATTTCTTTACAAGGAGTGGTGCGGCTAAGAATGTAGGCTTACACGGTTTATAATTTGTACTTCACTCCATTTATTAATTCCTTAAACGATTAAAATAACACTTCACTGATATAGAGAGCTGTGAGATTATTTATTAATTACTAGCACTTTTAACACGTAAACTATTTTTGTCTCACACTGAATACGTATTAAACTTCTCGAGGACGTGTCTCGCGTCCGGTTACGAACGATGTCTGCTAGCAACTGACTTCTGAATTTGTACAATTTGCCCTATTTCAATTTCTGATTGGCTAATCCTACTCCAATAGGATACTTTTATTTAACTTAAGCTTTTTTCTGGTTTTTGATTGGTTATTTATAAACTGTCTCAAAAATTACATTATTGTTGCTCCAATAATGCTTAGCAGCATTATTAAACTTTCTTACTTATTATTGCCGCAACGTTACCTCATTGTTACCTCATTGTTAGCAACTTATAACCTATTATTCTCACAGCTCCTACATTATTAAATTACCTAACACATTCACATAGCATTATTGAACATATACATAATATAAATATTAATACAATGACTGTTACATGCATTTTATGTTATATTATACACATATTGCTTTAAGGTGGGCTGTTATTATACTTTATATTATATAATTTTACTGAATTCATTGTTGTTAAAAGTGTTAAAAATACTGCCTCAACAACATGTCGACGCACGCGTGCATTAACTGATACAGCCAACCTACAAAAAATTAAAAATAGAGTGCGGATAGTTATTGACTTACCCTCGTACAGGCAGATCCATTACATTTCCAATTCCTCTAGCCGTACCAAATTTCATTCCTTTATTTAATGGTGTACAATACAGTTGTTTGCTGTTCTTTGTTAATTCCTACCAGTTTTTGCTGTTCTTTGTCGCTTTTGCAATTGTTCTTAAGCAGTAGCCAGTTTTGAGCTGCATATAAACAAACTAGAGAAGTCCCTTTCACTAGAAGAGACAACACAGCTCATTGGATCTGCGGATGTCAGGTCTGATCTGCGGTTAGGACGCACATGAGTTAGAATTTCTTCCAGTTCCATGTTTCCAGCTTGTGACGGGAGAACACTTAGTGGCTGGTGCATTATTTTAAAGATTTTGTATTTAACTGTAAGCTACAAAAGGAATGAAAGGAGTCATGATTTCACGTTATTGCACCACATAGTTCTTGATTAGACCTTGACTACGTTTCCTGTGGGTGAATCAATGTAAAATTACATAAACCTTTGTGTCTAAATGAAAATATGCAAAACAATGGGTGAAGGAGCAAGGGTGCAGCATTAACTGATTGTTTGCTTTGACTGAAGCTGATTTATTTGACGCAATAAATTGCGTTTCTGCAATAGCCTGGCTTGGTGACTCACTCTCAGCCATTACGTATACCTGCTCCGGTGACCAAATTCTATGAATCCAACAGAAACAAATCAGAACTTAAGACGTGAGATAAAGCGCATAGAACTACTTTTTTCCTTCCTTCCTTTCCTGTTTTTATTTACTCAGTGGGGTCACGAGCAGAGCACACACCGAGCCATGAGGTATCTCCAAACAGATCCGTCGCGATATTACCACGTAGTTAAAATAACATAAAGGAAGTAAAAAATTCTGATATGTTACACTCACATGACTTTCTCTACTCTTGTAAAAACTATTTTTACAAACGCCTATTCTCCATCTACTTCATCTTAATCGAGATGTTAATCTTGTTGTTAATTTTCTTGTAGGTGCAAGGGGAATTAGTAGGCTACAAGCGACAGTCAAATATTTTAAGAGCTGGTTGCTATGTGGCGCACTCCATTGTCTTTGCATATCCAGTACGTAACAAAAATTAATATAGGAATTCCCATTTGAGAAAAAGACTTGGAAAATTTAAGGGAATAACAAGCAATATCTCGAAAATGGTTCACTCAACAAAAAATATATACCACATAAATTGCTTATTTTAACGCGATCTACATTTATTCTGTAGTAAAATTTTGTATATCTCATATGGTATACCATTTTTGCAAAAGTCGTTCACAATGAAGAATACTTTTGGAGACATTCCCAGAATTCGAGATATACATTTCATTTGCCATGAAAATATCTTAAACATATGGTATTTTAATCAAAATTGTTAGAACCATTTTTGAGAAAATTAACATTTTCGAAAAATGTTCCATGTAAAGGGTATTTTGGGGTAGAGGGATTTTCTTGTAAATCTTCGTGTCGCATCTTTGGAAGGTACTGAACTCAAATAGGAGTTTGGTATTTATCCAAGTTTTCGTTTTTGAGTTATGCTGTTCACATACAGACACACGCGGACGTTTGCGAAATGCTTTATTTGGATTCAGAGCACCTCAAAACATTTATTTCCGGTGAAATCTTGGTATCAAAATTTTGGGTGGAATGCAATAATTTTCCTACCTAATACACGTAGTAGAGAAAGCAACAATGAAGTATTGAACATTTCAAACCAATGAAAACGCATATGTGGTAACGGCTGATATCACAGAAGAGAAAAGCTTTTTGAAATACACTGTGTACTAATACACTAGTAGTAAGCTTTATCTGTGTCTTATGATTTATACTTATGTAAATTTGTTTGAAAATTCCTTCCGAATGAAGAGAATTTTATTTACCGACGAAAAACTAAAAATGTACATTTGATTTTTAATGTAAACATCTCGAACGTATAACATTTCAATCAAATTATTTTACGCTTTCTTGATATTTCAAAAACTGTTCCGCATAAAAGGTAGTTTTGCGTTAGGGAACGTTCTTGTTGCATCTTTGGGAGACACTGAACTAAAATACTAGGTTAGGTAGGTATTTATCCGAGGTATTCTTGAATTATGTTGTTCTCACACATACAGACACACCAACAGAACTTTTTCTATCAAAGACATTTTTTTGTTAGTTTTGCTTATTTAGAAGGCCTCAAACCACGTATTTCCGGAAAAATCTTGATATAGAATTTATGGCGGAGTACAATACTTCCTTCGCTTACTGTATGTACGTAGTAGAGAAAGTAAAATTGTAAACGTAAAATATGTACAATTTGCCTGCTGTTTCTTTATTTATTCTTATTTATATACAATATACGTCTCTACGGTGTTTTAAACTATATATAGATGTCATAAAGAAAAGTATTAATAGTTTATGCCAAAAGTCAGAATTTTCCTGACGCAAGTTTTTATCTCGACACTATAGAATTCACAGTAGGGACTCAGGTAAGATATTTTTGCACAGTTGAACATAATTATATCATCAGTATATATAGACCCTAATTGTAGTTTTCCATTTAGAAACATTAAATTGGCCCTAAAATGAGCATCATAACGTCCTCCAAAGAAAACACGACTAATGGCGTTTACTTTTCCCCATAATATTAACCAGCTTTTATTAAAGGCATTTCTTTCTACGACGCTTAGTTTTGGGGATATTGTACAGT
This sequence comes from Deroplatys truncata, assembly GCA_030765065.1. Taxonomy (NCBI): domain Eukaryota; kingdom Metazoa; phylum Arthropoda; class Insecta; order Mantodea; family Mantidae; genus Deroplatys; species Deroplatys truncata. Next base: position 186,556,958 of record CM060986.1, on the reverse strand, counting down.
CTCAATTAAATGGTCCACCCTGTATATACCAGGCGAGTCTTCTCAGCCTGCGGATTGAGAAGTTACGCAGTCCCGGCGTTCTACAGACTATGCCATAAACACTGTCCACTGCATCGCGTCGTATTAATTTCGTCCGAAATGATTGCTTTGCACCTCTGTCAGTACAGTGAATTGCAGTCGTAGCACAACAGTGCGCACGTTGATCTTCACTGTTGAAGGTTCCAGGTTCAAATACTGCTACTTGAAGTACCTTTTTTATATTTAGCAAATTTAGCGAGAACTGCTAGTTTGGCATGGAAGTATCGTTTCACTTAATTAGTGCAATTATGTGAATTCAATTAAAGCAGAAATTGCTACTTGTTAGAATAGGTATGCTTTAATGAACATCATAAATAAATGCATATAGCAGCGTAATTATAACTTACAAACGTAGGACATCATTAAAAAAAATTAATATTTAAAGCTATTCTTTCATTCAAAAGAAGGCCAATAAGTTGTTCTGGGGGTTTAAAAAAATGCAGTACGTACATACTAACTAGATCACGTTTGCAAGCCCATATTATGATCGTTGTGATCTTCCCTGGTTCCCAAAGTAGTGCATTTAACAGCGATTATGACATCATGCCGGACCATCACACAGATTTACCTTTACAATTTATCCGTTTCCTCCATGCGTTATAATAAGTCTTAGAACTGGCCACCACGCCGGTGGATTCAAGATCTTAGTCTAACCATCATCGCCAGCCATACCCGGCGCAACATAGCCGGTGTAACGCCACGGCAAACTAAGATGATGCGTTCCCTGAGCTGTTGAGAGGTCATTGGGTACTCCTGGTACACGATATCATTAAGATAACCCCATAAGAAGAAATCTAATGGAGTTAGATCTGATGAGCGTGCTGGCCACCCTATTGGTCAAAGCCATCTGATCCATCGCTCAGGGTAGATGGCATCGATATAAGCCGTCACACGACGGGCCGGATGAACTGGCGCCCCATAATGTTGGTACGACGTAGTTAGTCGGTTCTGCAATAGCACTTCATCCAGCTGGCGTTGTAGGAAGTGGAGATAACAATTCCCAGTGACTTGCCACCATAAAAATGCGGCCTATTAGATGATCACCGAATATACCAGCCCAAACGTTGAAACCCCATCGGACTTGTTAGGCCGCCTCTCGCATCCAATTTTGGTGCTCTACTAATGCATCTTGTGGCAATTTACATTACCTATAGTGTGGAACCATGCTTCGTCTGCAAATAACACAGTTTCCAAAAAATGTGGATCTTATTCAGCTTGTGGTATGACCCGCCTAGCAAACACCACTCTAAATCCTGGTCCGGCTGCAGTAGCTCCTGGTGAGTCGAAGATGATAAGAATGAAACTTTGCGTGGTGTAGTATTCTCCACGCGGGAGATTGGTTAATATTGAAATGCCTGTGGATGTCCAATGTAGATGCTGAATGACATAGTCGGTCACACGATTTGTCGTTGCTTGGTCACTTCGTGGATGTGGTGTCTTGTGCACTGTTCCTGATTTCAGAAGGCGGTTCGCAACTCGCAAAAACGTGTGATGTTCTCCGCGGAAACCTCTGTTGGTATAAATGACGTGCATCCGTTGCATTCTGCTCGCTTCCACGTACACTGACAGCATGTCCAGGTACTCTCTATTCGAAAACATTGTTCCACAGTGAGCATGAACGTCTGGAACTTCGTAATTAATTGATAAAGTTTCATTAGATTTATTTATGGACGTTCTTTAACTGCTGTGGTTCTTAGCGTCTCATTATTGGGCGTGAAAGACTGGTAATTTTGCTCAGAGGCCGCTTTATTAGGCTTGAGGACACTTCCCTTCCGATAGAGCTATGCTAAGGTTTTTATAACTTCGTATTTATAGACAAATCACTTTCTAGTGCATTCGGAAAAGTATCATGATTTGCTATAACGTTCTCGAAACATGAACAGAAATGAATAAAAAAGCTCATTTATTCACAGGCGTAATTTGAACTTCCAAACTTCACCATGACTGTCCAGCATGTTAAGCACTGCACTACTAGAGCACATTAACAACCAGTATCACGTAACCATAATCAGCGGGCTGGTGAATGCGGTGTCAGCAACTGCATTTAGCATCGTCTGTAAAATGCAGGGCTGCGTAGTTACCAATCCGTAGGATGAGAAGACTCACCCTATGTATATATATACAGAGAGATGAAAAGGAGATAAGGCATATGTAAGAGGATTAGACCTTTGGATCAACGATAGAAAACAGGATATCCACCAAATAAGTTGGCGGAAGTCTTCAGAAAATTCACGAACCAGAGGACAGGAAGAAGAAGCTAGTGGGAGGAAAACGAGCAGGAAAAGTACCTTTGATGGAGAGACAAGGCGAAGGGAGTTGATAACGTCACTGGGCAAGAAGATGGACCGGAAAAGCAGCTGAGAGAGCATACACGAAGGCTACTAGTGAAGACAGTCACGGGACCAAGTGAAAGGGACGAGACGGAGCCCAACATATTCTCTTCACCAGGACGAAGCATCATACAGGTGAAGGAGGGAACGCGAGGCCAGAAATTTGTGGACAGAATTCGATTGACAAGAAGCAAGGCCAAATTACAGGAATTCAGGTTTGAGAGAAAGAGTTCGGTATAGCTAAAGGCATTGGGGGTTATATTCTGGAATGTGCAAGGGTTGCTTGAAAAGTTAAAGAATAGAGAAATAATGCAGATTTTAAGATTAGGTGATGTTTTAGGGAAGATAGAGACTTATTTGGCAAACGACTTTCATGTGGAAATAAGCGATTTTGAGTTCTACAGGAAAGGTGTATTAAAAGAAGCGTGAAAGAACACGAATTTCAGGTGGGTTAGGGTTATTTGTAAGGACAGATTTGAAATGTAAAGTGAAAGTGTGTAAATATTTGGGAGAAAACTCGGTGTTGTAGTGCGTATTAAGTGTAATAGGGGGGAAGAAACTTAAAAATCCGAGGCACTGGGCGGGTAGATAACCCACCAAGTGCCAAGGATTTTTATAATCGAAACTTATTTTATTTCATTAGACAGGATATTGAGGAGTTATCAAACAGACACTTGGACAGTAGTTTCAGGATAATGTGAAGCCGGAATTATAAAGGCAATAATTGTCATGATATTCTGAGAAGGATAGCGATATAAAATAAGTAATAATATATTTAAAATCAGTGTATGTATAAAAAGGAGAAGCATTGTGAAAATTGCTGACCGTAAAAGCGACAGAAAGACCAGACAGGCACAGTTTTGGTAATTAGGGACCAGCCTCAGGTAGAAAGGATAAATACCATTGAAGAAAGTTTTTCCTGATAAACAGCCGAGTACAGCTGCACTTAGCCTGGTGAAGGCCACTCTAAGCATCATGACGCGGTGTTGTGGAGAGCGTTTGAGGGGAGAGAGGGGAAGTTTAGGCGTTGGTTTTCCTTGTGCAGCGTGGCTAGGACGGGACGACATTCTCGTCGAGTTGTGAACATTGGCGGCGAACATGCTAGAGGGTAGAACGCTTAGCCGTAGTTAATATTCTTCGGTCTTGGTAAAGACAAAGTAACTTCGTATGCATTTAATAGTGATCGGCAAACCGCAGTATTATTTTAAATAGTGAATAAATGTGTTCTAAGACAGCATTCGTGTTTCTCTGTACACACCCACGCATACCACGAGATTAAGGTTTCATACTGGAGCAGCCGTGGCAAAATAAGAAGAACCATCTAGGAGGAGACAAGCAGCAACCGTGAGGCAAAGGTATTGCTTCATTGTTGGAGGACGGAGCGTGGCTGCGTCATATTGCGCCTAAACGTGGGGCTGAAAGAATTACCTGCGTCATATAGGTGATTTTGATGCCAGAGTAGAATTAAGTAAAATAAAGTTAATAGATCCTGAGTATGAATTAATGGGGGGGGGGAGAAAAAGAGACAGAGAAGAATGAGTAAAATAAAGTAATGAATGGTGGAGGAAAGAAGTTGGTGGAATTTTGTGAGAAGTTCAATATGGAGATGTGTAAGAGGTAAAAGGGAAAGATGAAATAGGTTAATTTACCTGTGTTACTTATAATGGTCAGAGTATGGTTGACTATATGTTATATTCAATAGTCTTAGATATAAACATTGCGGATTTTTAAGTCTTGAACACAATATGTTCCAATAATCATTTCCCATTGAACTTAAGTTATATAAGTACATATAAGAGTGAACTAAAAAGCACAAAGGAGGAGTTAAAATTGATAAATATAAATGGAGGGGAGAGGAGGCAGAAGTTTTTCTGAAGGAATTAGGGTCACACATGGGGGTAATAAGGGAGAAAGAGTTGGAAGAATTTCTGAAAAAAAATAAAACGGACAAAGCGTTTTAAAGGTATAAATGTTAGTAAAATATGCAGGTACAAGGATGAAAGTGAAAGATTGTATAGATGGGACACAGAAGGGATGGTACGATGAGGAATGTAGGAGGGTAAAACAAAGAGTTTTAGGGAAACTAAGAAGATGGTGGCAGGAAGAAGGGCAAAAGGAAAGAGAGGAGTTTTTGATTGCAATATGAGGATACAGAAACTTGTTGGAAGTAAAGAGGAGAGAATGGGCGGAGAAAATGAGTATAATGTTGCATGAGGCAACAAAAGCAAATGATAGCAAAACAATATGGATTTTGGTGAAAATAATGCATAAGGTTAGGGCAAGAGAAAATGATATAAGTGCAGAAGAATGGTTCTAGTATTTTAAAAATTTGCTAGGAGAGCAACATAATAAACAAGTTATTTGGATAATGGAAAACAGTTATGTTGAGCAATTGGATAAGCTGGTAGAAGTAGGGGAAGTGAGGGAACAAATTAAAAGATTGAAAACGGACAAAGAATGCGGTATTTATGGTATACCAGGGGAGTTTTGCAAAGCTTGGAGTGTAAATGAAAATCGATTAAAATTGCTAGTTAGGATATTAAACACAATCTTTGAAGGGGGGAAGGTACCTAGGAGTTGGAAAACAGCAATAGTGGTGCCAATATTTAAGAATAAAGGGGAGGTGAATAACCCAGAAAATTATAGGGGAATTAGCTTGCTATCAGTGTTAGGTAAAGTTTTGGCTGAAAGAGTGCAAAGTTGGCGGAGCAAGAGAGAAAAGTATCTGATCTCCAGGCGGGATTTCCGAAAAACAAGACAGTAATAGACAATATTTTTATAATATTTTCAATGGTTAATAAATATCTATCAAACAAAACGGGAAGATTGTATATCTTATTTTTGATTTAGAAAAAGCCTTCGATAAAATAAATAGGGAAGCCTTATGGACCAAATTGGGTATGAAAAGAATGAGCAACAAGTGTATAAGAACAATACAAACAATATATGAAAATAACGATTTTTGTATAAGCGTTGATAAGAATGTAAGGAGGAAGGAGATTCAAAGTGGTATAGGCAAGGCTGCAAGTTAAGTCCTATATTATTTAATTTATTCAGTGATGATATTTTAGAGATAAAAGTTTGAAAATAGTCACTCTCCAACAATTGGTAATGAGGAGATACCAGGGTTACAATTTGCGGATGACTTGGTTGCAGGATCAATAACTACTGTGGGATTAAACAAGTAATTGGAGCAATAGAGAGGTTTTGTAACAAGTGGAGCCTTAGGGTTAATACAAGCAAAACAAAAATAATGGTATTCAAAAAGGGCAACGAGCTGAGAAAGGATGAAAAATGGAGTTGGAAAGGTAAGGAAATTGAGGTTGTTAGGAATTTTGATTATTTGGGAGTAAGACTAAGTAGCAATGGTAGATGGGGTGAACAAAAGAAACAGGTTTTAGCTAAAGGAAAAGTGGCAATGAAACCTATTAGAGCATGTTTAGATAAAATACCTGGGATGCACGTAAAATAGATAGAAAGAGTATATGGAGCAGTAGTTGAGGGAAAAATGCTGTATGGTGTGGAGATTTAGGGTATCGAGAAGGGGTGGGAATAGGTAAATAAGGTGCATAGGAGGTTTTGTAAAACAATTTTAGGTCCACCAAGAGCCTCACCCAATGGCGTTGCACAAATGGAGCTAGGGAGATTCGGTAGTAAGGCCAACATTATTGAAAGAGTAGTGAAATATTGGTTGAGAATTGAGGAATCTGAGAATAATAATATTTTAAAACAATGTTTGGAGGTTCAGCGAAAGCTAAATGAAGAGAATGCTTGGTACAAGTGCCTAGAAGCAATTCTCAATGAAATAGGGTGCGGGAATATTTGGAGATATAGACAATCACGTGAGAAGGGGTGTTGGAAAGGATTAGATTGAGGATTGGAGATACGAAAAGACAAGAAATAATCTGTAGTTTTAATTCAAAAAGATCATTCTGTGTGTATACAGAGATTAAAATTACATGGGAAAGAGAAAACTATGTTGATGTTTGTAATAAAACAGCAAGAGAGGGCTTTGCATAGGCTAGGTCAGGGGTGGTGAGGTTAAAAGGCATAGGAGAAGGAGAAAATGAAGGCAAATGCCCGTTATGTAATAGCAAGTTTATAATTATTGGCATTTGATGTTATAATGTGAAGGAACAATAAATATGAGGAAAAAATTGCAAAGAAATAGTTGGTCTAGATTACCAAATGAAATTATAGGTAAAAGGATGTTAAGAGTTAAATCTAAGGAAAGTTTATTAGAAATGGGAAAATATTTAGGTGTAGTGAGAAATAAATGGCTGAAAAAATTAGAAATAAAGAATAGAAAGAAAATGTAAATTGTTGAATCATAAAATTAAATAGGACCCAGTAACTCGACAAACTGCTGTTGGATGTTACGGAACCTTAGAAAGCAGCAACTTAGTGAAAGAGAAAATGATATGTAAAGGGTAATGTGTAGAGATATAATTATGAATTATAGAACTTTATATGAGAATTAATTTATGTAATTAATGAAGGGAAATAAAATATCTATCTATCACACATACACACACACACACAGAGTGGACCATTTAAGTGGAGACTGTACAAAATCTCCAAAACGAAGCGATGTAGAAAGAAATGTCTTTGACAAAAGTTGCTTGATGTTATGGGGGAAAGTTAGTCGTGTTTTTTTGGAGCATGTTGTGATTGTCATTTTAGGGTCAACTTAAATTGGCCCTAATTGTAGGTTGCCGTTTTAAAAAATCCGATGTCTTATACTCACATAACTTTCTCTACTCTTGTAAAACTATTTTTACAAACGTTTATTCTCCATATGTTTCATGTTAATCGGGATATCGAGATGTTAACCTTATTGCTAATTTTCTTGTAGATGCAAGGGGAATTGGTAGGCTTTAAGCGATAGTCAAATATTTTAAAAGCTTGCTGCTATGTGGAGTATTCCATTTTCTTTGCATTACCAGGACAAAAAATTTAATAAAGCATTTGAGAAAAAGTATAAGTATTGGAAAATTTAAGGGAATAACAAACAATATCTCGAAAATGGTTGATTCAACAAAAAAAATGTATATGACATAAATTGTGTATTTTAACGCGATGTACATTGTTTGTGTAAAAAAATTTTGTCTATCTCTTATGGTTTACCAGTTATGCAAAAGTCGTTCACAATGAAGAATAGTTTTGGAGACATTCCCAGAAAATTCAAGATAAGCATTTTATTTGTCATGAAAGTATCTTAAATATTCATTCATTCATTATCTGTTTACCCTCCTCTTATATAGGACTTACACCCCCCAAGACTTACAAGCGGGTGCCTGGGGTCAGAGGCCCGTCGAGGAGCAGACACTCATGGATCAGACAGAGCATCCAGGATGGGTGATCAGCCCGATGCCTGGTATGGGATGAAGGAAGTAGATGAAACGAAATGGTGGTGAAATGGATGAAAGGAAAGGTGATGATGGAGCAGTGGGTGGAATGAATGGCGGGGGAAACCGGAGAACCCGGAGAAAACCCGCCCAGACGCCGCTTCGTCCACCACAAATCCCACATGCAGGTCCCTGGGATTGAACCCGGTCCGCATTGGTGGGAGGCGAGCGGTCTAACCACTCAGCCACGGCGCCGCCTATCTTAAATATACGGTATTTTAATCAAAATGGTTAGAGCCATTTTTGTAAATTCTAAAATTTTCAAAAAATGTTCCTTGTAAGGGTAATCTAGGGTGGGAGGATTTTCTTGAAAACCTTCATGTCGCATTTCTGGAGGAAACTGAACCTAAATACCAAGTTTGGTGTTTATCCGACTGTTCGTTTCTGAGTTATGCTGTTCACACACACACACACACACACACACACACACACACACACACACACACACACATACGCACATGTTTCTAGAAATGCTTTATATTCATTCAGTGCACCTCAAAACATGTATTTCCGGTGAAATCTCCGAGTGGAATGCAATACTTCCCCTACTTACTATACGAGTAGAGAAAGTAAAAATAAAATTTGTTTTGTTCAGAAACTGTACGCAGGTTGTACATCGGAGGAGGACATCTCGCAAGCTACACATACGTCTTTGGGCTATCACCCACCAAGAGGAAGGAATGAAGTGAAGAAACTACAGCAGGCTATAGGCCGCAAGCAGACAGACCACGGAAGTCCCTAACAGTTCCACGTCCCACAGCTAGAGCTGCCTACAGAGGGCCATTAACGATTGGTCGACCAAGCAAGCATCCGTGCCATCTGTCCATGACCGCCATTAGCCACGAAACCCAACGCACACCTGAAAAATGAGAAAGAAAGGGGAATGAAAGGGAAATGATGCAAAAAAATCTGACGTGTTACACTCACACGACTTTCTCTACTCTTGTACAAACTATTTTTACAAACGATTATTCTCCATCTATTTCATATTAATCGAGATAAACATTTGCAGAAACGATCTTTTCACATGCAAAGAGAATTGCATTTTACACATAGCGACCAGTTATAAAAATATTTGACTATTGCCTAAGGCGTACTATGTTCCCCTTATTTTGTATTTGCAAGGGCAATATAGATATACAGTAGCCTTTAAGCATAGACATATCTCTTAACAGCTGGTTGCCATTTGCAGCACCATTCTCTTTGCCACAGATTAATACTCTTTGCATATCCAAGACAAAAAATGAATAATGAATTCCCATTTGAAAAAACAAGTACTGATAAATTTAAGGGAATAACAAATAATAACTCGAAAATGGTTCACTCAACGAAAAAAATCTATGTAACATAAATTGTGTATTTTAACGCGATCTACATTTTTTGTGTAGTAAAATTTTTCTATGTTTTATGGTTTACCAGTTATGCAAAAGTCGTTCACAATGAAGAATACTTTGGGAGACATTCCCAGAAAATTCAAGATATACATTTTATTTGTCATGAAAATATCTTAAACATATGATATTTTAATCAAAATCGTTGGAACCATTTTTGAGAAAATACAATTTTCGAAAAATGTGTCATGTAAAGGGTAATCTGGGGTGGGATATTTTCTTGAAAACCTTCGTGTTGCATCTCTGGAAGACACTGAACCTAAATACCAAGTTTGGTGTTTATCCGACTGTTGGTTTCTGAGTTATGCTGTTCACAGACACACACACAGAAACACACGGACATGTTTCCAAAAATGCTTTTTTTGGATTCAGGGGGTCTCAAAACATATATTTCCGGTGAAATCTCGGTATCAAATTTTTGGGTGGAATACAATATTTCCCCTACTTGCTGTACGTAGTAGAGTAAGTAAAACTGTGATAGATGAGAAACCACAGCAGCATTTGCCTACCGACCAGGGAAAACCATGAAAAACCGCGAAGGTCAGAATGGGAATCGAATCCGAGACCTCCCGAATGCGAGCCTCACATGTTACTGCAGAGCCACTCACTTGGTATTCAGGAACAGGAACTGCAGTGGTAAATGTTTTTGGAGTCACCCTATAATATTTGGCTTGGAAATGCACTTAATGTCACAGGTTAAGTTTTACAGTCGGAGAAAACGGCTAGTGCCGCTTTTATTTCTTCTGTCCGTTCCTCTCTTTCTCATTCTTTCTTCTCTGCTGTACCTCGCCCGCACTTCTCCTTGGCCTGCGCTAAAGTCTGTTTAACTCGGAGAATAAATCTGCTTTCGGATGTGGAGATCAGGGTGACATTGTCGAGTCAGTAAGAGCCTCGGAAAGTAGGACGCGTGGTTTTAAATGTTGCCATGTAAAAAAGTGTGTATCCCATCTTAACAAAAGGCCAGAGGGAATTCTTCAAGAATTGTCTTAAAGCATTATACATTAGCTATCTTTAAGAATGTTCGCGAGTGTATCAAGGAATATCAACTTTAAAAACCTAATGTGTTGCATAGCTTGCCTTTGTCTACTCTTTTACAAGCTACTCCTACTAAAGGTTGTTTTACTACTTCTTGTTAATCGAGATAAACTTTAATTACGCATTTAGTTGTAACTATAAAAATATGATGTGTTACACTCACATGACTTTCTCTACTATTGTACAAACTACTTTTACAAACGCCTATTCTCCATATGCTTCATGTTAATCGAGATTTCGAAATGTTATTCTTATTGTTAATTTTCTTGTAGCTGCAAGGGGAATATGGTAGGTTTTAAGCTATAGTCAAATCTTTTATGTGCTGGTTGCTATGTGACGCATTCCATTTTCTTTGCATGTCCAGTACATAAAAAAAGATGAATAACGAATTCCCATTTGAAAAAACGTATGTATTATAAAATTTAAGGGATTAGCAAGCAATATCTATGGTTCACTGAACAACAAAACCTTATATGACATAAATTGTGTGTTTTAATGCGATCTACATTTGTGTAGTAAAATTTATGGTTTACCAGTTATGCAAAAGTCGTTCACAATGAAGAATACTCTTGGAGGCATTCTTAGAAAATTCAAGATATACATTTCATTTCTCATGAAAATATCTTAAACATATGATATTTTAATCAAAATCGTTAGAGCCATTTTTGAGAAAATTAAAATTTTCGAAAAACGTTTCATGTAAAAGGTAATCTGGGGTGGGGGGATTTTCTTGAAAGCCTTGTCGCATCTCTAGAAGATACTGAACCTAAATACCAAGTTTGGTGCTTATCCGACTGTTCGTTTCTGAGTTATGCTGTTCACAGACACACACACAGACACTCACACACAGACATGTTTCCAAAAATGCTTTTTTGGATTCAGCGGGCCTCAAAACATATATTTCCGGTGAAAACTCGGTATCGAATTTTTGGGTGGAATACAATAGTTCCCCTACTTACTATACGTAGTAGAGAAAGTAATATAACGATAAAGTAATAAATCCGATAGTTATATTTAAGTATGGCTATCTGTGTGTACTCAAGACGTGTGGTTTCCATCTTTGCACTCATGTGCGAGTTTGTTACTCCATGTTTACTCTCTGTTGTACGTATAGTAAGTATAGAAGTACATTTCGCCCCAAAATTCCATACTGATATTTCATTGAAAATATGTTTTGAGGCCTCCTGAATAGAAAAAAAAGTATTTTTAGAAAAAGGTCCGTCCGTTTGTTTGTGTGTGTGTTGGTGTGGGTGTGTGTGAGTGTCTGTGTTTGCCTATGCACAGCATAAACACAAAACTAGGTACTTAAGTTCATACCTTTCAAAGATGCGACCCGTATATTTTCAGGAAAATCTCCCACAGAAACTACGCTTTATGTGGAAGATTTTTCGAACCTTTTTATTTTATAAAAATAACTCTTACGATTTTGATTAAAATACCATATAATGAAGATATATACGTGATAAATAAAATGTATATCTTCAGTTTTCTAGGAATAGCCATTGGAGTTTTATTCATTTGGAAGGAAGTTTGTACAATCTTGTATAATAATAAATATATTCATTCATTCATTATCTGTTTACCCTCCTCTTATGTAGGACTTACACCCCCCAGGACTTACAAGCGGGTGCCTGGTGTCATATTTTATTTCCAATAACTTTTTTGCGCCATCAACCATTTCCGAGATATCCGTTATTAGTGGTTGGAATTGTTCAACACTTAGCCATATTTTAGTTGGTTTTTTCGATGTCATGGGAAGAATATAGAATTTTAAGGCCAGCATATAGTATCCAGTTATAAAACATTTGACTATGGCTATTTCCTTTTATCTATAACGAAATTTTTAATGGAGCTATTTTCGGTAAGATTTATTTAGATTAAAATGTAATAGACAGAAAAATGAACTTTTGTAAGAATAATATGTATATCTACTTAAAATGAATGAAGGTAAAGAAAGTCGTGTGAACGTATATTTTTACGTCGTGCTTTTTATATTTTCTGGAATGTATGGTCTGTTTTCTCATAAACTATTGGAGATAGCCAAATTAAGCTTTAGAAAGGTAAAAATAGCCTCTAGGGAGTTTGGTACATTTACTTGATGTTAATAACATGAAGTAGTTGCTGATACATTTTAATCGAAAGAAGTTACAATTAACTATAATCCTATCTCTTATAATATCTGAAGAACAATCAGGCTTTAAGAAAAAAAGTTCATGTAGTGATAAGGTGTTTATAATGAGAAAAATTATTGCAAAATTTGAGTTTAATCTAGATACTCGCATAGAGTTCATTTATGAGAAAGCCCTTGATAAGGTAAAAAGTCCCCTTTATGGAAAATATTAGAAATGAGTGGTTTTTCTAAACACCTTATTAGTGCTATTAAGAGTTTGTATGTAAATACCAAAATTGTCATTAGTTTTCCTTCTAAAATGTCAGATGAAATCCCAACATATCAAGCTGTTTAACAAGACTACAGTTTATCACTCACTTTATTTCATTTATATGTAGACGATGTGGTTATGAAGTGGTAAGATGAAATACAGTTTCGTACCAAAAAATCTGATGTGTTACACTCACATGACTTTCTCTACTCTTGTACAATCTAATTTTACAAACGCCTATTCTCCATATGCTTCATGTTAATCGAGATATCGAGATGTCAATCTTATTGGTAATTTTCTTGTAGATGCAAGGGGAATATGGTAGCTTTTAAGCGATAGTCAAATATTTTAACGCTGGTTGCTATGTGGCGAATTCCATTCTCTTTGCATGTTCAGGACATAAAAAAAATCTGATGTGTTACACTCACATGACTTTCTCTACTCTTGTACAATCTATTTTTACAAACGCTTATTCTCCATATGCTTCATGTTAATCGAGATATAGAGATGTCGATCTTATTGGTAATTTTCTTGTAGATGCAAGCGGAATATGGTAGCTTTTAAGCGATAGTCAAATATTTTATCGCTGGTTGCTATGTGGAGCATTCCATTCTCTTTGCATGTCTAGGACACAAAAAAATGAATAACGAATTTGAGAAAAAGTATAAGTATTGGAAAATTTAAGGAAATAACAAGCAATATCTCGAAAACGGTTCACTCAACAAAAGAAACGTATATGACATAAGTTGTGTATTTTAACGCGATCTACATTTTTTGTGTAGTAAAATTTTGTCTATCTCTTATGGTTTACCAGTTATGCAAAAGTCGTTCACAATGAAGAATATTTTTGGAGACATTCCCAGAAAATTCGAGATATACATTTTATTTGTCATGACAATATCTTAAACATATGATATTTTAATCAAAATCGTTAGAGCCGTTTTTGAGAAAATTAAAATTTTCGAAAAATGTTCCATGTAAAGGGTAGTCTGGGGTGGGGGGATTTTCTTGAAAACCTTCGTGTCGCATCTCTGGAAGATACTGAACCTAAATACCAAGTTTGGTGTTTATCCGACTGTTCGTTTTTGAGTTATGCTGTTCACAGACACACAGACACACAGACACACAGACAGACAGACACACAGACACACAGACACACAGACAGACACACACACGGACATGTTTCCAAAAATGCTTTTTTTGGATTCAGTGATTCTCAAAACATGTATATCCGGTGAAATCTCGGTATCGAATTTTTGGGTGGAATGCAATACTTCCCCTACTTACTATACGTAGTAGAGAAAGTAAAAAGAATTGAACACATGTTTCAAAACTTTACTATATGTCGACAATCAAATAGTTATCAAGAAACAGAAGATAATATGCAATGGGTAGTGTATAAATTAAGGAAAATCGATTATAATTTAGCTATATTGACAAAGAAACAGAGAACAGTGTTAGAACGAATATTGCAACAATTATTCCATTTCAGTTATCTAAGGCTAATATTTGTTTTAAATTCGACAAAGACTTTGAGATGAAAGTTAACTCTAGGTGCACTAAGCTTTTTTTTACTAACACGATGGACCAAGGGAGGACTAAATAATGTCCACCATTATGTTTTACTCTTATGGTTGTATTTACAATTTTTGCGTACGTATTAGTCGTTTATTAGTACGTATTAAGTAAGAAATGCTGTACATTATGAAAGATATATATATACATATATATATTTTTATAATATATAGTTTAGTAAAATATTTTCATATCTTGAAAATTGTCAAATTAAATTAACTATTGAAAGTTGTTGCAGTCCAGGATTTCCACGTATTACCGTATATTTGCAACAGTTCTTCGTGGGACGAAGCGGATTAGGTACATGAACCTTTACACTTTTAGTCATTTACTTCACAATTCTTACACTTACACTATTGTTGTTGTCAGTTATATTCCTATCACTTGAAGTGCATACAGTAAAATTGGGTTTTGAGTCATCACCATTATCATAATCACAGTCGATGTCTTCATTCCGATGGACTTCATCTTCAGCTTCACTAATACACTCATCAAAAATATCATAAACATTCTTCCTCGTGATGTTCTAACACTGCTTTCAATTGTCTTTCCATGTTATATAATTATCTGCTTGTATTTCTGAATCATTCCATGGCCACAGACAGAATAGCACTGCTTATAAAATGAAGTATTAATCCATGCAGCAATGCCAACAATGCAATATAATATTGCTTCCAAATAAGTCCATTGTTACAATATATGTTTGTAGTTTTGAACAATAAGGCATTTTTTGTAACATATGTTTATAATTTCGAATAAAAAATTGTTACAAGTTGGACCAAGATAGGGCTATTTTGTGATCACTTCGAAATTTAGTCCATATAATTAGATTTTCAGCCAAAAAGAAAAACTTGATTGTCTTTATTGAATCGCTAAATTTATACTATTTGTGACACGAAATGAGAACACCATGGTTTGAACATGTTCAATACTGTAATAGTAATAGTTCTAAGAAAGGTTGGGCATAAATTACCTTCCCTTGATCCATCTAGTGTTAATATATTTCAATCGATTTTGGGAGGAAATTAGAAGAATTTTAAAAGGAAAACTAGAAAAGAAGCTCAAATGCAGTTCTATAAGATCATGGTGAAGCAATTTAGAGTGCCTCGGGAAAACTAATACAATAACTCGTTAATGTATTATGATATCTAATTCACGGCTTCTCAGCGTCAACGCATTAATA
This sequence comes from Deroplatys truncata, assembly GCA_030765065.1. Taxonomy (NCBI): domain Eukaryota; kingdom Metazoa; phylum Arthropoda; class Insecta; order Mantodea; family Mantidae; genus Deroplatys; species Deroplatys truncata. The sequence goes on along the minus strand of CM060986.1, from coordinate 186,541,577 downwards.
ATTTCCTTCTTTAATATTTTTTGTTCTAAGTTTGACATGTTATGTATTTTTTATAATATTGTACGAATAGTATTTAAGAGGATGTTAAAAACACATATATTCATAATGAACATATGGTAGAGAACAAGTATATAACGTTATAATATATAGAATACTATATGAGAGGGAAAAGCCATTGCTAGCAGTAGCATCTACGTAAGCATGTAACGAACCTTGGATTCATAAGACTGATAATGGAAGTCTATAAACACACACACGCACATGTATATATTAAGCTGTTATTGGATAATAGCACCAATCAGGTCCATTGAGGCATAACCTATAATTCAAATACGTACGTTAAGAAAACGGTTGAAGGGAACGCTAACATAAGCTTGTCAGTGTTCGAGCAGGAAGGCCAAATGGGAATGCTCGTCTCTAAATAAACGCTAAAACTACGTATTTAAAGTCTGCCAGTTATACATATTTTAACATGACAAAGGTGATAGTGATTTGTGAATATCTACATGTGGCTTAACTAAAATACAAGTGAAATAGTTAACAGAATGTGTGTGCAAAAATATTGTAACATTCTCCATACCTAACCCTGAGAAGACATAAGTGCTCTCCGACACAAATACAGCAGCCGTGGCACAATTATACAATAATAATTACAACATACTAAAACACACAAGAGTACAGATATACGATCATCAGATTTCAGTCTACCAGAACAGTCTACATCACAAGAGTACGGGCATCAAGACAACCTATAGGTACGTAATACAGCATCCAGCATCTCCCAACGGTACATCATCAACTTAGTGGGTCCTACCAAGGAGGAACCACTACAAGGCTGTGGCTACTGTATTATATGTTCCCGAATGGTGGACAATAACAAAAAGAGAGAGAACCACGTATACAGTCTGAAATGAAATTTATAAGATATGTAAGAGCTTGCACGAAAGCTGATAAAATATGAAGTGAAAAGTAAAAGCAGATTTGAATATTTTCACAGTTAACTACAAGATGGATGAAAATAAAGCAAACAGGAAAGATCACGTCCACAGATTGGCGGCTAATACATTAGCAAAAAAGATAATGAATTATCAACAACAGGGAAAAGAAGTTTGGGTAGACCTCGCAAGTTGATAGAGACTGGCGCAGGTGATATCAGTTAATTCCTAAAGCAAGAAGAAGAATACGAAGAAGAATCATAGCTTACCAAATAAACAAATTTATTGTAGTAAAGTAGATCCTTAGAAAGTAAAAATTTCAGTGTAATGTTTTAAAGCGTTTTAGAGATACTAGGAGTATTTTCTGCTGAAATAATTTCTTAAACAAGATAACAACGAACAAGATAACGACCAATACAGTTTTCACATAAAAGGAAATCCGGTTAGGGAATCACAGATAAAAGGAAAGCTCGAGATATCGTGGTCAGCTATAGGAAGGATGTACCGGAAACGAAAAAGAGCCAGGACACTGGGATGGCCCGTTTTTCTGTAGATTTTTTTCCCCTTTTCTCCGTTATTTTTCCCTAAGTGCCAAGTAGGTAGTAGTAGGTTCTCCCATAAGGATCACGGTCAGGCTCTTAGTGAGGAGAGATACGATGTTTTGGCGAGGCTCTTGCACTAGCCATTGAGGCTTTAAAACCTTTTTACTAAGAATGCTCCCTTCTACCGTGTTGGTTAGTAGGGGGATGGAAGAAAATGGGAAGCTCAAGGTTCCTCTGGTAACACTATGCTTTGCTGAAGCTGGCAGTACACAGTTTCTAAGCTAGCTCAAGGTATCAGAGTGATTGTGCAGAAAAATATCTGTTTTGAGAGTAATTTTAGTGATAATTACACTGAGCGCCTGTCACCCAATGCATCGTATCATTAATGCTTTATTCACTAATAAGAATCGAGCGTAATCAATAGTTTTAAAGCAAGCAGGGGAAGTATCGTATACTGCATCAAAAATTCGATGTCAAGATTTCACCGGAAATGTGCGCTTTGGGGCCTCCTGAACCCACAACAATTTTTTTGGAAAAAGGGTCCGTAGGTGTGCCTGTGAACAGCGTAACCCTAAAACGAAATTACCTACAAATACCAACTATCTTAGGTAATCTTTCTAAATGATGCGCTACGAAGGTTTTAGAAGATCTCCCACCCCAAACTACCCTTTACATGGACCGAGCAGGATTGCTCAGCGGCTACGTATGCTACCCGCATTCGAGAGGTGTATTTCGCGAGGTTGTGATTCAAACCCGGTGGAGGGCGATGGATTTTTTCGGGCGTAAAAATCCCTAGCATTGCTTCCTTCGGAAGGGAAGTAAAGCCAGTGGTCTCACGTTGTAGAGTTTTGGCTCGCAAAAGAACCCCAAGCCTGAAAAAGAGACCTCTGAGAAAAACTTACCGTCTTTCACGTCCAATATAGAATGGGCGTTAAGGACCACAGCAGTTAAAGAGCGTCCATAAATAAATCTCAATTTAATTTTTTGTAGATGACGTGTGTGTTTGTCACCAACTCGCTCCGAGAACTACACTTGATGTCGCAGTAGAAACGCACTCCCTAACTCGCTTACTCACTTGCTGACTCAACTCGCGAGAGCGCTTGCTTATATAGCCAATGGAATCTTCCACAAAATATTCTAGAACTATCTGGATACATGTTCTGGAGGTGGGAGAAAGAAACTTCCAGAAGATTCTGGTTATTTACCAATAGCGTTTATTGTGTTTACCCCGGGTCAGAGTGCGACCTATCTTTGTTTATCTTTGACTTTCTGGCGCCGACCTCCCGATAACCTTGGACCATAACTTCTGCGTCACTATATATAGAACGCTGTGGTAAAAATTCCAACGTTATTCTATTGCTTGCAAAATTGCTTCTGGTTCTGCCGAATCCGTTTCCGAGTCATTCAAATATTCTGTCATTACATTAATTAATGAAATACCTCTGCTATATGCATATAATTGAAGTAGCAAGAAACAATGGTTGATAACAATGGAGTATTATACAATTCTTTTATCTGAGTGTTATGATCTTCAATTTTGGTATTGATGGCTCGGGTTAAAAGAAACTCTACTTTTAGTGATAGGTGTCTAAAAATGCTGTTTTAACACGTTATTTGTGTAAGTTCATCAGTTTCTAAGCTGACATCTATACCCTTTAACCTGCGGTCTATTTCATAAAACTCAATCATAATATTAGTTAATATTATTAGACCGAGGGAAAATAATTATTATTTCATGAAATTCTGTTTCATAAATGTTCTTGGCAACAAATAACTATCTAGTTTTATTACTTGTCATATAACTGCGTTTTGTTTTTAACTTTTCTTTTGTTTCTATTATGTACCTACCGGACATCTTGGTTATGTGACAAGTTTTATGTTTAAAATAAAAATAGTAGAATGCAGTGAAATTAGTTGAAAAAGCAATCTTTTCTGCGGATGCTCGAATTAAAAACTAAACTATTTGGAGGGTTTTCTCCTACAGTAACAAAAGGAACAAAAAGGAAAGCTTGGATGGAGGTAAGAGACTTTCAATCACTTCATTTCAAGCGATAAAGATTTCGTTTACGTATGCGATGCAACATGGCCAGACCTGAGGAGCAGGGAAGTGATAAGTTTTATATTATGGTAATGCGCGCGCGCTTTTATTTAACTGACCTAGGTTTGCACATAAGCATATAATCAAATGTTTCAGAATTTAATCATAACCTTGTTTGGTTCTTCCATCCAATTATAGCTTTTTGTTGATCTAAAATTTTTTGGACGACGAACATTTATCATGTCTTCATCACTATTTAGGTCAGAATTACACTTTATACTGACTCGGTGAGTACTAGTGTGCAAACGTACTCGCTGCAAAAGAAGAAAGGGATAGACATTTCACGGAGAGAGAGAGGCGACGTTGCTGCTTAACGCCACCACGTGGAGAGCGCGTTAGAATTATGTGTACGAAGGCGTTTGGATTGCGCCTGCATTGTAATGTATAGCGGGTATTGCTTATATTCGTATATGAAGACAATGATAAAATAATGAATATACATGCAAAGGATAGAAAAGCAAGAATACATCAGTGTAAAGATCTGCGTTAACAAAAGAGACATACGAGAGGCACTATTAATATTTTGAGCCTAATAATTAAAACAAAGTAATTTCTGATTAAAAACTGCTTTATTGTTTTTTAAAATGTTCTCCTTTATGATCAATATACTTTTGCATCCGTTTGAACCATTTGTCAAAGCATTTATTCCAGTCTTCTTGAGACACCTCAAAAACATGGTTTTTGAAAGCATCAACGCTTCTTCTGCCAACGAAAATCGTTGTCCACGCAATTTATTCTTGATGTTTGGGAACATTGGGTGCCAAATCAGGACTGTATGGCGGATGAGCCATCAACTGAGCCTTCAAATACTCTGTTGTTAGACGAGATGTGTGTGCGCTCGCATTGTCTTGATGAAGAACGATCCTACGGTTCTTCGCCGAAGACTTCCGGCAAACAAATGGCTGTGTACCATTCGGCATTGACCGTTTTACGTTCCTCTAAAGGCACTGGTGCCACATGGCCAATTTTGCTGAAAAAGTAGGCAACCATTTGCTTCGAAGTGCTTCGAGTGCGAACGACTTTTGTTGGATTTGCTTCATCTTGAAACACCCATACAGTCGACTGCTGTTTACGTTCCGGCTCATACGCATAGATTCATGATTTGTCTCCTGTTAAATCTTATATACGCTTTTTGAGGCACCGCCATTGTATTTCTTGAGCATTTTTGTACACCAATCGACACGAACATCTTTTTGAGATTGCGTCAAATTATGTGGGATCCAACGAGAGCAAACCTTTTTCACGGCTAAATAATCATGCAATATTTTATATATGCTGGTGGAACTTGTACCTAGGATTGCCTAATCTCACAATATGTCGCATGACGATCTATCATTATTAGTATTTGCAGAGCATCAATGTTTTCTGGCGCAACAACTGATTTTGGACGACCTTCACGAACTTCATCATTGAGCGAACGGCGACCACGATTAAATTCGTTATACCAGCGTTTCACAGTGACAAAGGATGGAGCTTCGTCGCCAAATGTGGAAGTTAGTTGATCGATGCACTCTTGTCTTGATAGTCCACGTCGAAAGTCTTAATAAATCATTGCACGAATATTTTCACGACTTAATTCCATGTTTTTGTTGACACACAATTTTCAAGTTAGTGTAAACAAAACAAATGACGCTCTATTGATAAAATGTTTGAAGTAGATTATGGTCAAAAATGTCAAAATTTCAATTGGAAACGTTAGATGGCACCAATGAAATTCAGGGTTGCCAAGGCTCAAAATATAAATAGTGCCCCTCGTACCTGTGAAATATTGATACATATTCTATTAGAAAAACGCCGCTAATTCTCTAACAGAGCATATTATTTACCACGCTTGCCTTTTAATTGTGACGCCTTTGCCAAATACAGGTTTTTCGGCTACCGAGTACGCTCAGTTTTTCGTTTTGGTTTGCTGTCTTGTCACTATTTTCGGATGTTGTTAAATATCAATTAAAAATGTTGACACAATTGCAAATGCTCATAACACATGCACAGATACACGGACTCAAAAGCACGTAAACACAAAGCAAATAACCGTACAAATAGGATGATGCAAAATAACTTGTGAATATAAGGCAGTCTCTAAACTGATGGAAATACATTGCAAGTTGTAGCTAAAGGGAGGCGCCGTTTATAACTGCAGGGACATCAGAAGGTAAGACCGCTCATGTTACTGCAACGGTCGCTCGCCAGGCACGTTATGCTAATCACGTGTTACAATATTGGCAACAAGGTTTTCTCGTCTTTCATTGCTACGGAAACTTCCAAATTGTTCTTTCTAACCGTTGCAGTGACATTTTAAAAAAGTAGCACATTTTTCTACAAAATCCTCAATTTTATCCTCAACATAGTCTCCTTTCAATTCAGTACACATTGTTCAACGTTTCTCCAGTTTTTTTAAGGCTTCCAAAAAATATGCATTTTCGAAGTTTGCAAAATATGAGGTTGTTTCTGCCATGATGTGTTCACTGGACGTGAATTCCTTTCCAGCGAATTTTTCGGGTTTGTGAAGAGGAGGAAGTCGCTCGGAGTCAAATCTGCAGAATATGGTGGGTGAGGTGACAATTTTTACCCCAATTCCACAAATGTTGTGATGGCAATGACTGACTTGTGTGCGGGTGCATTATCCTGGTGAAAGTGAACCTTTTTCTTCACCAATGGGGGTCATTTGTTTAACAATTCCTTGTGAAAATCATCCAGAATTGCAGCTTAATATGAATTTGTGATGGTTTTACCCTCTTCCAGGTAGTAGATATCTATCATCCCCTGTGAATCCCAAAAGACAGCTGCCATGATTTTTCCTGGCGACAAAATGGTTTTCGCTTTCTTTTGAGCAGGTTCTCCGAAAGAAAGTCACTGCTTTGGTTGTTGTTTGATTTCAGATTGATAGTAATGGATCCAAGTTTCATTAACCGTGATATAACGCAGCAAAAACTCATTTGGGTTGTGCTGGAACATGTTCAAACATCCCTGAGAAATGGTCACACGATTCCGCTTGTTCTCAACTGTGAGCAGTCGCAGCACCCATCTTGCTGACAGCTTTCTCATACCCAGAAATTCGTGCAGAATGTTGTACACCCGTTCACTCGAGATGTTTACGGTCTTGCCTATCTCTCAGATTTTCACTCGGCGGTCTTTCAACACATTATCGTGAACTTCGTTTACCATTTCTTCTGTTGTGACCTCAACCGGCCGTCCTGTGCGCACGGCAACTTTTGTGCTCGTACGGCCACATCGAATTCTGTGAACCACTTGTGAACCATGTCATGTGATGGAGGAGTCCCGGAAATACTTGTTCAGCTTTTCTTCCGTTTCCTTCATCGACTTACCGCGCGAAAGGTAGTGCTTTATCAGAACACAAAATTCAATTTTCTACGAAGCAACACATATCTGCTTATTTTAGACGCTCTCAACAATGTTCTAAGAAACAAATGACGACGAATTTCTGCGATTATACCCAGAATAGATGTAAGACGTGGACGCAAACAAAAAAGGTGTGATTAAAACGCTATCTCTCGTCAAAGTCATGGACTTATCAATCCGCCCTAATATTATTTGGTAACACACTAACAACTACAGCGTTTTCGTTTTCGCCAGTACACTCAAGGCCATTTTCCCCCACTTTGCAACTGGCCTCCCTCTTCACGTAGTTCCCCTCTTGCAGGAGCAGTAGTGTTTTTGTAGCTTTGGCCTCAAGTTTTGAGCAAGCGAGGGACTGGAGGAAAAACTATAGAAACAGACATGCGTATAGCGCGAGAGTGGGAATTACCGTGAATGACCTTGACTGGACTGGCCAAAGTGAAACCACTATAATATTAACTAATAGATTTTGTCGCGGTAATCTGTTCGTGTTATCTTATTTTCTGAGCACATGTTATTGTTTTACTATTTTGAATTTTGGGTTCTTGGCCTCCGGCTAGCTATTATTACTCAGTCGAGCAAATATCTCTTGAGCAGGGCGTTTAAACGGAAAGGAGTTGTTACTAAAAGATAACACTGATAAAAGAATTATTTTTTACACTTTTATTGCCAGCACACTTAATTAATTTCACATATTTAATTTTGATACACGACTGACTGAAACTGTTATATTTTCGAATGTAACTACAATCACTTATTTGCCGCGCACTATTAATTCGCGTATTTCACATTTTATAACTAACTTTACGACGCGAGAGATTCTGCAGAATTGCGAAACGTTTACTTCGTGAATGATTCTGTGGAACTGCGCGATACTTGCCTTTGGCTCAAGAATTTATACTCCCTCACCCCGATATGCCTAAACATTATAATAGAGCTGCTATTGGTTGCTAAAGCGTCTGTTTCGTCAGGAAATCATAATTACTAAAACATATGCTCTAGGGAAGATATTCCCTCCATTTGTAAAGAAAGGCACGCTACCCTGACGTCATTTGTTTGTCTCTTCTAATTGATAAACAACTCACCCCATCGCTTCATTGTTACCCACTCCTATTGTCAGTTTAAGTGAGACCGTGTAAACTTATTTCCTAACAATGCTTATAGCTAACAAACATACAAAATCATTGTCATACAATAATTTCAATTTACCCTACAATCACTCTGGCATTCACAGTGTTGTGATATAAAATACTGTCTCAATTTATGAAACAGAATTCTAAAATTATTAGTTAATATTATTACTCACTAATAACATGAGTGTAATGTTTTATGAAAGAAATTAGTCTTTTGAGATGGAGGTTCTATCTTACTCAGAATGCTAGCCTCAATTTTACAGACTTTTGTACTGCTTGATGAAAAGGCAAGCTGTGATTTTTAAATTCGTAAGAATGAAACTTCGTCACTTCAGAAATTAGTGCTTCTTTGTTCATTATTTCCAAGGCAAAGTGAATGAAACAGGTGAATGAGCAGAACTGAAAGAATGAGCTGACGGTAAAATAAAAGAACAAGGTTCTAAAAAGCGTAATGAGAGGAGTTCCTGCAAAGTTTTGGCAAGTTGAGCCCGGCGAAAAAGTTGGCACACTTTCCGAGATTTGCAACGTTGCCATTTTCCTGTTGCCAACTTAATCGACTCGTGTGCTGGTTTTCCGGTGCTCTGCTAAGTGATCTACATGAACACCTGAGGGAACGTCTAATTACTTACAACATCATGCCGTTTTAGCGAACTAACGATGCATCATAATCTCCTTGCCAAGGAAACCGGGATCGTTGAAGAGAAAATATCAGCAGCACACAGCGGGAAGTGATTAGGCTCAATTTAACCGCAATTTGAACCCTCTAAAACGAACTAGTTTCCGCTACAAAACGAGCAGCTGAAGGGTTGTTTACTGAGCAAAACATGCGATCGTTAATGAATTACTTGTGCGTGTGCGTTACCAGTGAGGTGCTGTAAACTTGACTACCTCGCTTTTATTTCTGGCTTAATAGCCGTTCCAAGCTGAGTTCTAGGGCAGAGAAAAGCACTTTTGTAGACGTTTATATGTTTGCCTTGTTCATGCTTCGCAGCGTTCACTTATAAATGGTCCAATAATTGAAAGGGATATCCCACATTTCAGGCTGTGATATATTGTTTCTTGTTGATCTCATAATGACGATATTTACAAATCAGAAAAGAATGTCAACTCTTATGACAGTCTTTAATCTCTGCCACACTGCAATGAGTCATTATTGTTAGTTGGCTACGATTATGTCACAGGGATTCGTCGCATCTCTCCTTTGGAAAGAAGCAGGTATCCACATTGTAGCCATGAAAAAGTAGTTTTCTCTTGGGTTTAGAAGGAAGCGGACCCCAAATCATTCTCTCGGGTAATTCCAGCTCTTCGCATAAAGCTCGCTGTTTTACAAGTCTTGTAACCAATCTAGTTCTGTATTCTTAATTGTAGTTTGTGTAGAAGGAAAACTCGGACTCGTGTCTGAGTCACGTATAGAAGTAAAGTGCAAGAATATGAAGAACTATAGGATAAGGGACATTCAATTTGGTAAAATAATTTGGAGATACCTATGTCAATTTTAGAATGCTAATTTTATTTTAATGAAATTGTATGCAGCTGTTTGTAATAACACTTTGAACCTAGAAGATAATTAAATAAAATTTTCCCAGGTTGTCAATCCTTTAGAGAACGACTTTAATATGTATTCATTTTGTTTCCTATACCTTGTTAGAGTTCAAACGGACTAGTTTTTTCCCACATAAAGAAATAAAATAAATTATTTTTTTGCACTTCATTACTTTATATACCAGGTCTTCAGATTTATTCGGCCTATCCGCTAGTCGGTTTACATGAATGACATTATTTCATCCAGCCCCTTGCCTCAAAGGAGAGGTGCGGAGTTGAACCTCGGATTGCATGTGATTCCGACTTCGTAAACAAGTACATGTACTGTGGCGGTTCAGAACTGATTTTCACTGCAGTAGAATTAAAATAACATGAGACTTTTAACACTTCTTGGAGGGGAAGTTTCCATTGCAACGTCCCCGCCGCTGTTGCGTTAGCCAAGAAGGTAACGCCACCCTCCTTTCCCTTCGCCGATAAGTTGAACTTTGAGGGGGTAAAATGTTGCCTAGTTGTTCACCAGTGTTACGTCCCATCGAACTGTTTACTATTCAGTGCCTTGTTAAATAGCTGACACATGCTCTAATACAACGTGACAACGCAGCTCTCCACTTCTCCGCTTAGAGTGAAATGTCAGGAGTCTTAGGTTGTTTAAATGGCACTGTAGGACAATTTGTGTGTTCTGTATGCGAGATAGAAGTGAGCACCGCTGATCACAGAATCTGCATAGTTCAGTGCAACGAAGTTGTAAATAAGTAATAAAGTGTATCTCGATTATCAAGATATACAGAGAATAAGCTTTTTAAGAATACTTTGTAAAATAGTGAGTAGAGAAGGTAATTTGAATGCAACACAATAGATGTTACATACTTTATAACCACATAAAGCTTTTTTTTACTGCCCTAACTTTAATGACTTCTTATAAAAGTAGTGTTTGAGCCCAACAATTATAATGATTCAAAATCATTATGTGTATGTTCAATATTCTTTACTTTCTGTACCAATTCCACCCAAAAATTCGATACCGAGAGAATTCTGAAGGTATGCGGCATAGGAGGTGATGTGCGTCAATTTGGCGGCACGGGATTTGCAGGAATAGTCCCGGGTTCGATGCTAGTTCAGGTTCTCGCATGGATCTTGGATCTAGAGTTGGTGGCTAATACGACTGGTTCGTATTCCTACTCGTTTATTTCCCGTCACATTTTTAAAATCTGATCCCTGATTTATTTACTGCTGTACTTCATACTATTGCGGCTACCTGCCGATACCACGAACAAGTGATTTCCAAAACTCTGTGTATGTTTATTTCGAATTTTTCTATCCCCCCCATTTCGCTATCACGTGATTTCTAATTTATTTCTTATTGGTTGCCAACTTCAAGTTTCCCCATGAACTCGTATAACTAGATTTCACGAAATACATGTTTTGAGGACCCCTGAATAAAAAAACACTGTTTGAAAATGATCCGTGAGAGTGTACGAGTATTAAAGACGAAAAGTCCGATAAATACCAAACTTGGTGTTTAGGTCAGTATCTTTCAAACATGCGACTTCTAGATTTTCAGAAAATCCCTGCACTCCAGATTAACCTTTACATGCAACATTTTTCGAAAATTTTAATTTTCTCAAAAATAGCTCTAACGATTTTGAATAAAATAAAATATATTTCAGATATTTTCACGAAAAATAAAATGTATATTCTTTGTGATGTGATCTAATGTCCCCAAAAGTCCACTTCTTTCTCAATGCCTTTTGCATAACTTACGTAAACCTAAGAAATAGAACAAATTTTTCTATACAAGAAGTGTAGACCTCTTTAAAACACACAATTTATGTCATATACTTTTCACTTTCTCTACTACATATAGTAAGTAGAAAAAGTATTGTATGCCACCCAAAAATTCGATACCGAGATTTACCGGAAATATATGTTTTGAGACCCCCTGAATCCAAAAAAAGCATTTTTGGAAACATGTCCGTGTGTGTGTCTGTGAACAGCATAACTCAGAAACGAACAGTCGGATAAACACCAAACTTGGTACTTAGGTTCAATATCTTCCAGAGATGCGACACGATGGTTTTCAAGAAAATACCCCCACCCCAGATTACCCTTTACATGGAAAATTTTTCGAAAATTTTAACTTTCTCAAAAATGGCTCTAACGATTTTGTTTAAAATATCATATGTTTAAGATATTTTCATGACAAATAAAATGTATATCTTGAATTTTCTGGGAATGTCTCAAAAGTATTCTTCATTGTGAATCACTTTTGCTTAAGTGGTAAACCATAAGAGATAGGCAAAATCTTATTACACAAAAAAGTAGATGGCGTTGAAATATATAATGTATGTCATATACATTTTTTTTGTTGAGTGAACCATTTTCGAGATATTGCTTGTTATTTCCTTAAATTTTTTAATACTTATTTTCTCAATGTGAATTTGTTGTTCACTTTTTTGTCTTGGCTATGCAAAGAGTATTAATCTGTAGCAAAGAGAATGGTGCTACACCTAGCAACCAGCTATTAAGATATATGTATATGCTTAAAGGCTACTGTATTTCTATATTGCCCTTGCAAATACAAAACAAGGGGAACATAGTACACCTTAAGCAATAGTCAAATATTTTTGGAAGTGGTTGCTATGTGTAAACTGTAATTCTCTTTGCATGTCAAAAGATCGTTTCTGTAAATGTTTATCTCGATTAATATGAAATAGATGGAGAATAAGAGTTTGTAACAATAGTTTGTACAACAGTAGATAAAGTCATGTGAGTGTAACACAGATTTTTTTGTGGAGTGAACCATTTCGAGATATTCCTTGTTATTTGTTTGAATATTCCAATACTTACACTTTTTCTCAAAAAGGAATTTTTTTTTGGTTTTCTTTTTTATGTCCTGGACATACAAAGAGAATGGAATGCTCCACATAGCAATCAGCTCTTAAGAGATTTGACTATCGCTTAAGGCCTACCATATTCCCCTTGTACCTACAGAAAAATGGCAATAAGATTATCACCTCATATTTCGATTAACATTAAGTAGATGAAGAATAACCGTTTGTAAAAATAGTTTGTACAAGAGTAGAGAAAACAATGTGAGTGTAACACATCAGATTTTTAGATATGTTTATAGTTTGCTGCCATCCTGCTATTTCTTTTCTGTACTGAGCCCACGATGCTAGATTACACCTACATCAGGGTTGATTTCGGTTCTGAAAACTTTTCCCTCTATCGGATACATTAACTGAAAAAACACCTTCAAAATGTCTCCCTAGGGGACATTAAATGTGAGAAAAGCTCTGCAAATCCTGCTCTGATTTTGCCATGGAGCTCCCAATGGTCTAATACATAACTTTCGTCGATTACTCTTTTCAGCGCTTCAAAATTAATGTGATTAATGGACTGAGAGTAAACAGAGCTTCGATCCCAGTTTTAATTTCGTAGAAATAATGCATCAGCTTTGACCAGAGTTGATGGAGGTTAATTATTTACGATATTTCAATGATGGTATTGGATATTCTGTAACAGGATGATGGACTCTGTAGCTTCGATATTTCATGAAAACCTTCTTTTACGAGTACTTAATGTTACTTTATGGAATTATTTTACTATATCGTGATCTATTCTATACCGCGGTAACGTGTGAGGAGGCTTGCATTCGTTTTCGATCCTCGTTGACCGCCTACTGTGATCTATTGTTTTTCACCAGTTTCCTGGTCGGTATGGAATTATGGGCTGGTTTCTCATCCAACACGATTTATTTTCCATCCGTTTAATCATGTTTCCTTCTCTTCTTTCAGGTCTGCTTTTAGGTTTCGTGGCGTATGGCAGCCGGACAGATGGCGTGGATGGTTACTCAAAGGAAAGAGCACTCCCCGTGGACATTAGAGTCTTGTTCGACGGGTCATTCATCGTCCTTTCTGGGCAACTCCAGCAGCGGGACGTATCTTCGAGGCTGGAAATATTAGGGACTTCCGCTTACGGCCAGCAGCCTCCTGTGGTTCCTTCGTTTCATCCCTTCTCCTGAGGGTGCAGGCACAATAGGTCTATATAGGTCGCAGCGCGCGACGTATCCCCCTCCGTTGTATATTAATACAGTTCTGTTATATTAGCAGCTACATGGTAAAACCAATATTAACTCACTATGAAATTCTGCAGAACTAGAGTGCATAAAAAGTTTCCCTTCCCTTAGACCCTAATAGTGTTTGCCCTCCATAATTTTTCCAACTTCAGGTTATCACCTTTTTATTCTTAAATGTTGAACCCAGGTGTTGGTTCACTTCTGAAGCCGCACACTTTGCTTCAATATCTGCTGTTAATTCTGCTGTCGGATAACAGCAGTTTAAATTGACTGAGAAATGTAATATCATCTAATACTTGAGCTATTGAAGCTATAGAATTCATTCCTTCATTCATTATCTGTTTACCCTCCTCTTATGTAGGACTACACCCCCCCAGGACTTACAAGCGGGTGCCTGTGGTCAGAGGCCCGTCGAGGAGCAGACACTCATGGATCAGACAGAGCATGCAGGATGGGTGATCAGCCCAATGCCTGGTATGGAATGAAGGAAGTAGATGAAACGAAATGTTGGTGAAATGGATGAAAGGAAAGGTGATGATGGAGCAGTTGGTGGAATGAATGCCGGGGGAAACCGGAGAACCCGGAGAAAACCCGCCCAAACGCCTCTTCGTCCACCACAAATCCCACCTGCAGGTCCCTGGGATTGAACCCGGGCCGCCTCGGTGGGAGGCGAGCGGTCTAACCACTCGGCCACTGCGCCGTCTGCTATAGAATGAAACTGATTATAAATCGTAGCACTCGAAACTGTAGCGATTGAATTATTATACATTTTAATTTCTGCAGTATCAATTTTACGGTTCTGAATAACTATTTCCGCAGTAAAAGAAACTAGAAACGTAATTTTCCGTGAGCCGCTAAAGTGCTTACCGGTAAAACCCCTCGTATGGCCGCTTAATCTTACACAATCGCGTCACTGAACGCTTAAAATAACACACGAATAATCACCAGATTATACGACTAATTCCCAAGAAAGTGTCACGAATGTATGCACGAACAAATGTCTCCGATTAGAATGCACGCCTTATATTAACTCAAGCTCCGCTTTCATATTACTCCCCCCACCAACGTTATTTCATGTGCGCTCCAATGTCAAAGTTCCTATGTAAAAAAAAAAATATGCATACGTGACATTGTTACTAGGCGATACCTTCCCGACACTCAGAATTTCATTACCTTTCTCTTTTTCACAATTTCTATCTAGTGACTGTTCAAACGTACTCAACTTATAGCTAACTGTATTCCAAGAATATTTAAGCTAATGTTTTCGCTCCTCACGCTGTTGCTAATGCCTTTGCTTATCATGAATTGCTAATTACCTTTTTGTTTTCTGACAAATATTTAAACTCAAGCTTATCATACTGTACATTGGTTTATTATGCGGGAATTATTTATGGCAATATTATTTGTAGCTTCCCGTCAATAATTACGGTATCAGTGTACCTTTGTCTTTCCATCGTTTATTATTACTTGTTTTCTCTGGTTTATTTTACACGTTATACCACAATTGCTGTTACTCATACACAACACACGGACACATGAACACAAATACCCATGCTCAAACCCGCGGGCCTCAGCTTGGTGAAGTGCCTAAGCTATACGCTCCAGCGACCACGGCTACGAGGGCCGTGGCTACACCCCGTGGCTTTGACTACACCCAGTCGTTATCAGTTATCTATAAGACTGCCTTGAAAAAAAAAATTCAGGGTGACATCATCATCATTCATCGAGGATTAAACTATAATTAGTCTGTTCCCACTGCATTTAATTAAGTAGTTGGTCGATCCAACTCTTTAAGTCGGCCACGATTTTTTTACTTTTTGATATATATTTTAAAATTTTCAGAGGTATACGTTTTTTTCCATTCTTAATACATGTTCAACCAACTGTTTTTATATTCTTTCAATTTTGTTCAATATACAGGTGGAACATTTAACTTCATACTGTACAATATCTCCAAAACTAAGCGTTGTTGAAAGAAAGGTGTTGCATAAATGTTGCTTGATATTATGGGGGAAAGTAAATGTCATTAGGCGTGTTTCATTTATAGGACTTTTTGATGGTCATTTTAGGGTCAATTTAATTTTTTTTAAAATGGAAAGTAACTTTTTTATGTTTTTTAACTCATCATAAAAAAACTAAACAATATTTGTATAAAGCACTTTCTGATTCTTCTTACACCAACGTAAATAACAACGAAATTTCCGAATGACTGTGTACGAAGAGCGCAATGAATGGTTGGATCATGTGAGGCAGTATTTTATATCACAACACTGTGAATGCCAGAGTGATTGTAGTGTAAATTAACATTATTGTATGACAATGATTTTAGATGTTTGTTAGCTATAAGCATTGTTAGGAAATGAGTTTACACGGCCTCGCTGAAACTGACAATAGGAGTGGATAACAATGAAGCGATGGGGTGAGTAGCTTATCAATTAGAAGAGACAAACAAATGACGTCAGGGTGGCGTGCCTTTCTTTAGAAATGGAGGAAATATCTTCCCTAGAGCATATGTTTTAGTAATTATGATTGGCTAAAAAAATAGACGCTAATGTTGGCGCGATTTATTAACCAATAGCAGCTCTATTATAATGTTTAGGCATATCGTGGTGAGGGAGTATAAATTCTTGAGCCAAAGGCAAGTATCGCGCAGTTCTACAGAATCATTCACGAGGTAAACGTTGCGCAGTTCTAAGAAATCTCTCTCGCGAGTTACCATCAGGTAGTTCTAAGGAAGCATTCACGAAGTACACGTTACGCAATTCTACAGAATCTCTCGCGTCGTAAAGTTAGTTACAAAATGTGAAATACGCGAATTAATAGTGCGCGGTAAATAAGTGATTGTGGTTACATTCGAAAATATAACAGTTTCAGTCAGGCGTGTATCAAGATTAAATATGTGAAATTAATAAAGTGTGACGGCAATAATATTGTAAAAACAAATTCTTTTATCAGTGTTATCTTTTAGTAACAACTCCTTTCCATTTACACGCCCTGATCAAGAGATATTTGCTCGACTGAGTAATAATAGCTAGCCGGAGGACAAAGAACCCAAAATTCAAAATAGTAAAACAATAACAGGCGCTCAGCAAATAAGATAACACGACAGAATACCGCGACACATGGATGGTCATTTGATGACCAAGTTACGTTTCGTAATTGGGAACCAACATTCTTTGTTTTGTTTCCTTGTTCCTCACTACAAACTAAACAGATTTTTATGAACCATTTTCTAATGAGAAAACAGCAAACAAAATGTAGGTTCCCATTTAAGAAAATTAAATTGACCCTAAAATGACGATCATAACGTCCTCCAAATAAAACACGACTAGTGGCAATTACTTTCCCCCATAATATGAAGCAACTTTTATTCAAGACATTTCTTACTGCAACGCTTGGTTTCGGATATATTTTAGTCTCAACTTAAATGGTCCAGCCTGTATTAAACTCTTTTAATTCTTTTTGAATTTTGTTGCTTTTTTATCTAATAAAGTATACACTGAAACATATCTATTCTTCTAACGAGATCTTCGTTTATTATCCAGCATTAAGAAACGTATAACAGCATTGGTATCACTAATACTTTGTAAAATTTTAACAAAGTTTCTCTTCTTACTTTTCTTGTTAATGAACTTCTAAATGTCTTACATATGTGTTGAAAGGAAGTAAATTTTTTATTATAATCATTTGTTGTATTAGGGCCAACTGATACTCTCCAATACTTGCTCTACTGTTTAATTCTTTATAAGTATCTTAATCCTCATTGGTTCTTTCCCGCAGAAAGCAATGACTTTAGTTTTGCTTTCTGGTATTTCTAAATGATATTTTGTGGCTGCTTGATTTAAACTAAATGCACTTACTTGTAGAGTACTTACATCTGATTGCTATTCCTGTTTGTTTTGGGGAGATAAAAACATAAATATGAAGGATGTTGTGATCAATGTGAAATGAAGGGGTGGTTCAGATACCACCTCTATGTAAGAGTTTCGTTACGATTGGTACACAAGGAAATGCTAAACCAATAAAACGTAATTTGGCTTCCTTGAGGAAGAGCTGAACTATTTTCATGTGTTAAACTGGACAACTATAACATTTGCATTAGAGTTTCATCAGAGAGACGAAGGTTCAAGTTATTGCTGCCATTGAATGGCCGAAATTAAAGTAGTGTAGCATGAAAATACAAGACTTAAGTGTACTCATAAAACAAAACAAAAATCAAAACTTTCGTCTTTATTGCATTATATTCTATTTTTGAACTCGTATTTTTCTTACTCTCACTCAAACGTCTCTTGGTGATTTTTACGTAGTCGACTCCCTGTGCTTTGGACAAGCCTGGAGATAGTATCACGTGGCTTCAGGCACTACAACTTACTGTCTGGTTTTGCGTGTCTACTTTTACATTTATCTTATAACGTGTGCACCTAAATATATATTATTTGCATTAATGCGCTGATATTTACATTGATGCACCAGTATTCTGGCCACGTCTAATTTTAGTTTGGGCTGAGGGGTAGTTCTTGGGTTGTCCACATAAATACACGATTTACATACTCACAAAACATGGCGTCAAATCACACGATCTCGGTGGCCAATTGATCGTTGCAAGAGACGAGACGGCAAGGAATGCTTCTCTCAGCAATCTTGTTGTTTGGACAACAGTGTGACTGGTCACACCATCCTGTTGGAACCATATTTGCTCCACATCAGTTCTTGCACTTACGCCCATAAAAACTGTGTTACTGTCACTGTTTTTACAGTCGGTTCGCCAGCACATAATTTGCATTAAACAGTGACTCGTTCAGGATACAGTGACTTCCCAAGGATCGTCGGCTTCCCAAATCCGGCAATTTTGTTTATTCACTTCACTTAAGCTGGAAGTGTGTCTCAACACTGCGGATGTCGTCCTCCGTATTCTACGGGTACTATGCTAGCCTCTACCCCCCGAGATCGCGATTCCAAACCGACGGAGGGCGATGGATGTTTTCGGGCGTAAAAATCCTTTTAGCATGGCTTGCCTTGGAAGCCATTGCTCCTGTATGGTAGTTTTACGGCACGTAAAGTCTGATACAGAGGCCTATGAACAAAATTTGTAGTCTTTCACGCTCAAAGGGAACGATAAGAACCGTAGTAGTTAAAGAGCATCCATAAAAAAATCACTTAAGATTATTTTCTTATGAAAATCATTATTCAATTCTTGTCTTCTGAATATCCAATCAATAAAAGTATGATGCTGAAAGTAGTCCTTCCCCTTCACTCTTGTGTTAGTTGATCTTATAAGGATGCATATAACAAACTGTTAAAATTCGCTGCAAACTGCATCTCAGAGTGGTTAATTGTTAAAAAAAGCGTTGAATCGTCTTCATTGCGCTAGTAGCAACGTTATCTATGACTAGGGAAACATTAACGATAGACGAGATGGAGAACGTCCAGGCCTCTGTCGATCCTGGACGTTCTGGTTACTGGTCTCTTTACTGTTGTCAGCTGTCAGGCGTATTCCTTCTACTAAGAATTACACGAAGTCTACGTATGGTCTCTGTAGAGCATTCACCGTACTTAAAATGCAGCTTCATAAGCTGTACGCCTTGTTCATTCCAGCATCGCTTCATTTTAGCTGATAACTAGAGCTCGGCATTTGTCTAGTTGCCTATTTTGTTCCTTTACTTAGAACCGTAGACTTCGTATACATAAATATGTTTCATGCTTACTAAAATAAGGTATACTAAATTTGTAGTGATTCATAGTGCGGGCCCTCATGTAGCTTAAGCGCCTATTATGGCTTTTTTGTCCTTTTTGTTGTAAAAGGAACTTTTATCAAGGTTTTGCCTAATTTATTTCTGTTATTGACGGTTATTTATTAATGTGGCTCAACACTTTGAAGAATTGGACCATATAAATATTGTCTTAATTAGTGTTATCAACCATACGTTGAGCATTCTGGTGGAGGGACTGCCACCTTAAAACGTCCTCAAAGTACGAGGGAAGAGTTTTCAAAGCATTTTGAGGTCGGAACAGGCAGAGTGTTTAATCCTTGCAAGGAGATGACTTATTAATGTGATGTTAACCTTAGCACTGCAATAAATATTTCGCGCTCTAAGCCATTGAACCGTTGTTGAAAACAATAATGAAGAAATTTTTAATATCGGCATTCCTTTCTTAACGTCAGCAGTTCCGTTGTTTAGTGTAATAATAAGTTAGTGCCTATGGATACTTAGCACAATAAAGCATATGTAAATGGTCAACCTGAAAAAAGTATTGGTTTTTGACTAGGAAATACCGAGCAGGATGGCTCAGGCGGTTACGTGGTCCAGCATTCGGGAGGTTCCGGGATCGATTCCCGGTGACTGCCCACTCTGGCCCATGGGTTTTTCGCGGTTTCCCCTGGTCGCCAGGCAAATGCTGGGGAGTGGTTCATCCTCTACCACGACTCTCCTGCCTCTCATTTCCTGTACCGATCATCTTCCTTGTCATCTGTTTCAGGGTTGTAAGGCGAGGTGACGGTGTTTGGCGAGTTGTGGCTGGGCGATGGCAGGTTCCTTCCCTGGCATCCTGCAGTACCACTCAGTTAGGTCTCTCCTCAGGTGGGACTCCGCTCCGGGAGACCCTGGAGGTTGGTGGCTTGTGGATAGACTGTGTGTTCTATCTGGAAATGTTAGGGACCCCGTCCCTGCTTGCGCTCGTCGGTGTCCGGATCTGGTCACCCTTCAGGTCTCTCCGCTCATCCCTCCCTCCCAGGGGTCACGATGGAAGCAGAATGGGCCAACTAGCCTGCTTGCTGTGGTATGCCCACTTCCGGGTGCCTCTCCTGACACGCACCTTTACCTTTAGCCTTTCGACTGGGAAATTGATAATTTTAGTATTAAGTATTATCTCATAGCTTTGTTCATTAATACGATGAATTTATTGTTTTCTACTTCCCTCTTGGGCTAAAACACAGTACTGATCTAAAAAGAATATACTTATTTCTTTGCAAAGCAATAATATCCTGTTTAGCATGTACACTGCATTCAACACACACTCATATCTTCACTGATGGATCCAGACTTGATGGTTATGATGGATGTGCAGTGGTATTCCCTGATTACACCATATAATATAGACTTCCCAACTATCTTTCTGTCTATTCTTGCGAATTGTTCGTAATTCAACTCTCATTGGAATATACGAGGTGTGATCAAAAAGTTTCCGAAATGGCTTCACAACAATGCTAACGCTGAGATTTCTTTAATTCTTACCCAGACTGTACATGCAGCGTTCCTTCCCGATAAAAATGAGAGGTCACATCACTTTCTGTGACCACGCAGTGACGAAGTAGACGCTCTGAAGTGAACACGTGTTTTGCATGTACTGCGATTTTTCCGCGTAGCAAAAATGCCAGATTACGAAGAAGAAAGAACGAACATCAAATTTTGTTTTAAACTCGGTAAACTGCAACATAAGCCTATGAAATGTTAAGAACAGATTATGGGGAGAAAGTTATGGGCAAAACTCAAGCATTTGAGTGGTTTTCGAAATTTAAAAGTGGTGTGACATCAGTTAAAGATGCAGATCGTTCGGCGCAACCCTGTTCCAGCAAAACTGATGAAAATATCAATCAGGTGAGGGAAACGGTCTTAAATGATAGGCGCATTACAATAAGAGAACTTTCTGACTCATTAGGACTCTCCTTTGGAAGTGTTAAAACATTTTGAAAGACAATTTGGACATGAGAAGAATTGCCGCCAAGTTCGTGCCTCGCCTGCTTTCAAATGACCAAAGGGTAAGCCATGTGATTGCCTGCACAGATCTTAAAGAACAGCTACAAAATGACCCACAGTTTATGGAGAAAATTATTACTGGGACTGAAACAGGATTTATGGGTACGATCCAGAAACGAAGCAACAATCTTCACAATGGAAGAGTCCTTCAACTCAACGCCCGAAAAAGGCCAGACAAGTTCGATCCAAAGTGAAGTCAATGATTGTGTTTTTTGACATTAAAGGCATTGTACACAAGGAATTTGTGCCACGGAGTCAAACAGTGAATCAAGTGTTCTACAAACAAGTGTTGGAAAGATTAAGGGAGAATGTGCGACGTAAACGGCCGGGGAAATGGAGGAGCGGTGACTGGTTCCTGCATCATGACAATGCGCCCGCGCACAAAGCCTTTTCTGTTCGCCAATTTTTTGATAAAAATAGGATGAATACTGTTCCCCATCCCGCCTATTCTACAGATTTGGACCCACGGACTTTTTTCTTTTTCCGCAACTTAAAATGCGGCTCCGAGGACACCGTTTTGAAGACATTGATGTCATCCATCGTGAATGGCAGAAAGCTCTGAACATGTTGAAAGAAGAGGACTTCCAGACATGCTTACCGCAGTGACAGAAGCGCTGGGACAAGTGTATCAACTCCCAAGGAGACTACTTCGAGGGTGACAGTGCAGATTAGACAAAACAAACTGTTGTGCAGTATTTATGACGTCATTCCGGAAACTTTTTGATCACACCTCGTATACTTAAAAAAGATAACCTACATAATTACCTACATAATATTCTCCGACTCGTTGAGTGCTTTAACAGCCCTTCAGCTAATCCCAACGCCCCAAAATATTGTTAAAGAACTTTAGAAACTGTACAACCAAATACTAATCTCTGGTAAATCACTATCATTTGTCTGGACTCCATCTCACGTCGGAATTCTGGGAAATGAATCAGCTGATAAGGCAGCCAAAGAAGCCACCAAACATGTCCCTCAGGACATCAAGATCACACACATGGACTTCATCAACTTCATCAAAAAGACTTGCATTAATCAATGGAGACAAACCTAGAAAGCCACGTCTAGAAGCAAGTTACGCGATGTCTACATTTCCGAGTCCAAACTTCAACACTATCATTTCAACCGCACAGACCAAGTTGTATTGGACATTCTATAACGCACAAACATCTCCTCAACCGTGACCCACCTCCTGTGTGCGACCTCTGCAGATCCAACCTCAAAGTTTATCATCTCGTTACAGCCTGCCGTCCCTATGTACAACACACAGAAAGAGTGAGATCTCCAACAGCCTACCAGACGCCCTAAATTCAGCACAACAAAGAAGTTTAAACTTTATGAAAGCGACAAAATTGTATAGCAATGTAACTTATCTAGGGAATTTAATGTTGTACGTACTATTCTTTTTAAAATATTGTATCCTTCCTTGTGATCATGTTCTTTATTATAAAGTAGTCGCGATATGACTTTATAACTGAAGGGACAATAAAGACTATATAATAAACAAAATAATAATACATAACTACTCAATAACAATTGCAAACCAGGGTAGGAGTGTAAAACGTATACCTAAAAAGTGATAATAGGGTTTGTCATAAATACACTTAGTATTTAGAAAGTGTAAATTTAAAGAAATATAAAGTTCGCAGTTTACACTTCATTAAGAGTATAGTGGAATTTAGTAAATTATATATGGAATATGGTTATTCGATGTTTCTATACTGTTCTGTCATGTCAAAATGTGTTATTAAGTGGTAAATCAATACATGCTGTCCTACTTCAATGCTTATCATTACTGGTAATACCTATATTAGTATATTTTGAACTTGTTGCAGTGCCTGTTGCACGAAGCTCTACTGATAACAATACGCACAAATGACAATCGTTAATCGAATAAAAACATAAATGGCAGCCTGTTAAATTTCAGGGGTAGCAATCTATCAAGCTAACAGAAGCTCTCAATATAAAAATTGTATTCATTTTGGGACACCTTTTATAATTTTATTTGTTGTATCCTTATCTTTAAGTATGTCATGCTTGTTTGCTTCCTTCCTAAATTTGCTTTAAAGTTGTGAGATGCGAAAGTAAGCTAAACACAAATTCCTTACTAGCTATGGGGCATGTATACTACTGAGTTTATAATCCTAGCTCATTTTTTACTAACATTACATTAAATTTAATATGAATGGTGAGACGAAGTAAAGGGCCCAGAAAGAGCCTCATCCAGTATGCCTCACGCGACCCTTCATTATCATACATAACACAATCGCTTAGTTCTTCGAGAAGGTTTCTCAGTTTAAAAGTTTTTTCATCTAGCCAGAGCTGTCGCAACTTAGAAAAGATTCATTTATGATTCAACTTCTTTTTCATTTCAGCGTTTACAAAGTCAGATGAGAGTAAAATGTATTTATTTGAGAAGAAAGAAGAGAAGAGAAAGAGAATAGCGGTCCTTCTACTTCAATTCCGTAGTGCATTGCAGTGTTTGCTGTAGATCTGCAAGCAGTGCGGAAGTGAGGTGGAAGAGGCTTGGGAATCTACAGCTCAAGAGGAACCACTTCCGCTACGTATTAACATCCATATATATCACCATGAATATTCAATGAGGGCATTAAAGAAAATTTATGGAAAACGTAAAAGAAAACGATGGCAAATGTCGCTCCTGACACTTTATTGTTATCCATGAAATGTCTACCAGTTTTAGTAACTTGAAAATTGCATTCAAATCACTTCAATTTATTTTATTTAACAGCCCTTCTCATATCTCAGATTGCCAACAGGATACAGAATAATACACAAGATATAAGTGATTTTAACAATGAATACAAATTAAGTAAAACAGAATTCAAATAATAGAAAGAAAATAGTAATAAGTATAAGAATAAAAACGTATGTGTTACATGCACATGACTTTCTCTACCCTCTATCGTGTATTACTGTTTATGGGCTTTTATGAAAGTTTATTTTCCTATATTGAGATAAACCTTTCGCAGAAATAGCTGCATTCCATATTTCATTGTAGATACCTGCAAAGGGAATAGCCATAGTCAAATGGTTTAGAACTGAACCGTATATTTTGGCCTTAATATTCCATATTCTTCACTTGCAATCGCGAGAAACAGTTGAATATCGACAGTACTTAGGAATGACAAAAGTATTGAAGAAATGAATAACGAATATCTCGGAAATGGCCTGATGTCACAAAACGTTATTTGAAATAAATTGTGTGATCTGCATTTATTTTGTATGCTTTCGTCAACACTTAACGCTTGCCATAAGGTATTCCCAAAAATATTCAAGATATACATTTTATATAGCATTGTAATGAAAACCATTAGAGCCATGTTTTAGAAAATAAAGAGATTTTGAAAAATTTTCAATGTAAAGGGAAGTTTGGGGTTGGGGAGTTTCTTGGAAATCTTTGTGTTGCACAACTTTGGAAGATACTTAATCTAAATACCAAGTATGGTATTCATATGAATTTTCGCTTTTAAGCTATAGGTTCACAGATACAAATACTACACCTTTTTCTAAAAATACTTTTGGATTCATATAGAGCCTCAAAACTTGTATTTTCGATGAAATCTTGGTATCATTTTTTGGTAGAATGCAATACCTTCTCTACCTACTATTTAAGTGGTAGACGAAGTAAAAATAAATAGCCATTTGCAGTTGAGATATAACAAGGAATACCTCAGAAAGTTTTAACTACACAAAAAACAAAGAAATAGGGAAAAAGAAAGATTTTTCTGTCTCTTATCATTCAGAATTAAGAGGATTTCAAGAGGTTATTGCCAAAATGTTCAAGACGTACATTTTATTTGTTATAAAAATATCTTAAACTTATATTTTAGTCAAAACTGTTAGAACCATTTTGGGAATAAAAAAATTCAAAAAATATTCTAAGTAAAGTTTAGTTTTGGGTAGGGTATTTTCTTAAAATTCTTCGTTTCACACTGTGAAACTGTCTGTTAGTTAACCTATTTTTCGTTTTTGAGTAATGCTGTTCACAGACACACATGGGCCATTTTCTAAAAATAACTTTGACCTCAAAACATGCATTACCCATGAAACTTCGACATCGAATTTTTTGGTAGAATCAATACTTCCTCTACTACGTAATAGAGAAATTAATATATTCCATAAACATAGAATGTACAGAGGAAAAAAGATGAAAATCAACTTCTACGTTTCCAAGAAATCCTTTCTCAAACGTAAACAAAAGCCGAACAACAAAGGAGGATCTCCCTGATATAAATGAATACACACTCGTCAGTATTTATGCAACAGCTGCTGTGTGCTAAAGTGTAATCGGATTTCGCGTGAGCTACAAACATGCAAGAAACAAGCACCACAGGCTGAGCCGCAAGCCAGTCCAAGCGAAGCGTCATCTAAAACCTTTATCTTCCCTTTACCTTTAACGTTAAGCTAAAACTTGCTGCAGGCAAAACATTGGATTTCGATACGGGAGAGTGCACGCTCTACCTGAATTTTGTTAAAGGGCTTCTTTGTAGGGAGAGCAACAGTCTCTGTGCCAAATTACTTAGAGCCTTTAGCATCGTTAATTTACTCTCCTGGAATGAAGCAACTTGCTGCATATGCTTAAAAGGGCCGGTAATGTGTTTGGAAAATTAACGAAAGGCGCGCCATTATGGGTCAAAGAACTGCCCGTCTTAATTTTCTTTATTTTCTTCTCTTACTTATAGTAAGTAGAGGAAGGCAAACCTAAAGTTAAAGTACGGACGAAGGAGTGGCCGCTGCAACTGGGGTAGACCATCGCAAGTAGGCCGAAACGGCCCTTTTTGCTTCTACCGTGTTCCCTGGATTTACAGATCCGGAGGAACGGGCGCAAGCATGGGCGAGGTCCCTAACGTTTCCAGATTGAACACCGCAACCCGTCGAATCCAGTCGCCTGGCCCTGCAACTCTGAAACAGATGAATGAGGGGCAGGTAAGTCGTGTTAGAAAAGGAAATATCCCAGCATTTGCCTACCGGCCAGGGGAAACCTCGAGAATCCTATGGGTTAGAATGGGCAGACACTCGGGATCCAACCCGAGACTTCCTGAAGGCAACTCTGAGACAGTATTTTTAACACTTAAATAATTTCAGTCAAATTATATAATATAAAGTATAATAACAGCCCGGCTTAAAGCAATATGTGTAAGTAACAATATATAAAAAGTGTATATTACAGTCATTGTATATGTTTATATTATTATATACATGTTCAATAATGTTATGTAAATGTATTACGTAATTTAATAGTGTAGGACCTATGAGAATAATAGGTTAAAAATTGCTAACAATGAGTAACCTTGAGGCAATAATGAGTAAGAAGGTTTAATAATGCTACTAGTCATTATTGGAGAAACAATAATATAAATTTTGAGACAGTTTATAAATAGCCAATCAACAACCAGAAAAAGCTTTAGTTAAATAAAAGTATCCTATTGGATTAGAAACAGCCAATCAGGGACTTGAAATACAGAAATATACAACTTTAAGCGGTAGAAATCAAGTCAGTTGCTTGTAGACAGCGCTCATAAATGGACGATTTGGTTGTAGACAGTGTTCCTAACCGGACGCGAGTTGCGTCGTCGAGAAATTTAATACGTATTCTGTGTGAGACGAAAATAGTTTACGTGTTAAAAAGTGCAAGTAATTAATAAAAGAATCTCACAGCTCTCTCTATATCAGTGAAGTGTTTTTAAATCGTATCAAGCATTAATAAAAGGAGTGAAGTAAAGTTATAATCTGTGTAAATCTACATTCTTAGCCGCACTACTCCCTGCAAAGAAATTCATGTCTCTATAAATAATACTGACGGAACCGAGGCAAACATAAATACATAATATTTAAAGAAACAGTCAAATTACAAAGTTAATATTTTTAAATTTGGAACGAAGGCTACCGGGTACCATACGTGCGGTTGCAACTACTTCAAGTTCGGCTCCACAACAGTTGAACCGCAACTCCTACTTCAAATTGGCTTTCCATAGGTGAAGCAACCATCTTCTTCAAGTCGCACACATTATCTCGGCGCCAACTCGCTCGGGAGTAATTAGAGGAAGAATTGCATTCATTACAAAAATTCGATACAGAGATTTCACTGGAAATATGTGTTTTGAGACACCCTGAATTTAGAAAACGTAGTTTTATGAAAGAAATCGTGTTTGTTTCTTTGTCCGTGTCTGTCTGTCCGTTTGAGAAGATCCAAAATTAACTTGGTATTTAAGTTCAGCACCTTCCAAGTACGGAAAGGAAGATTTTCAAGAAAATCCCCTTACCCCAAACTACCCGGTAAAAACCTAAGTTAGGGAGAACGGT
This sequence comes from Deroplatys truncata, assembly GCA_030765065.1. Classification (NCBI taxonomy): domain Eukaryota; kingdom Metazoa; phylum Arthropoda; class Insecta; order Mantodea; family Mantidae; genus Deroplatys; species Deroplatys truncata. Next base: position 186,513,814 of record CM060986.1, on the reverse strand, counting down.
CCTGGCATTATTTGAACTGCAAATCTCCCATTCACACCACCGTGTCTTAACTACCTCGGCTACCAGTGTCGGTATAGCAAACAGTAAGTGATAGACAAAATCCTATAACACCAAAAACATAGATCTCATTAAAGCATACACAATTAATGCCAAATAAAATTGTCATGGTACTAACAATTTCCGAGATATTCTTTCTTATTGGTTTGTATTCGTTTTTTTAAACACTTAGACTTTGTTTTAAAGTGATAAGTGGTTATTAATTTGCTTCTCGTGGAAATACAAAGGCTAAGGAATTTCAAAGGTATATATAACGACCCGATTTTAAAAATTTGAACATCGCTTTAGCCTACTCAATACTTGTTATACCTAAAACGAGAAGTGTAAATCTAATGAAAGTGTAACTCGACTATGAAGAAGTAAATAGAAGAGTAAGCATGGATTGTAGAAGAGTTAGTAAAATAATTCATGTGAATGTAACCGTATACTTGTTACAGGTAGAGAGGGTATTATATTCTACCCCAATTCGATATCTAGAATTTACAGAAATACGTACGTTCGGCCCTTGAACTCAGAAAAAGGTGAATTTTAGAGAAAAACTCTAATGTGTTACTTTTACACAACTATCTCCACCCTCTATCGTTTATTAGTGGCTATACCAATTATTCTTACGGAAGTTTATTTTTCTATTTACTTTATTTTAATCGAGATAAACCTTTCCAGAAATTGCTGCATTACACATTTCGTTATAGATACAAAGGCAATAGCCGTAGTCAAACGTTTAAAAACTGGACGATACTCGTATATGCTGAATTCCATAGTGTTTCAATGGCATCACGAGAAACAAGTGAAAATTGATAGGACTTAAAAGGACAAAATAGAGAACAAATCGAACAATTAATAACACATATCTAGAAAATGGCTTATGTCACCAGAAAAGGTTATGGAAATGAATTGTGCGTTTTAAATAGATGTACATTTTTTGTAAAGTAGGTTAACGTTTACCAGTTAAACAAGATTACACAACATTCAAGTACTTCACAGGCTATTACAAGAAAACTCAAGTTATGCATTTTATTTGTATGCAAATATCCTTAATATATGATAGCATAATTAAAATCATTAGTCATTTTTGGAAGATAAAAGCTTTCGAAATATATTCCATGTAAAGTATATAGTGTGGGGTGGGGGATTTTCTTGGAAACCTGTATGTCGTATCTTTGGAAGGAGCGGAACTTAAATACCAAATTTCGTATTTATTACACTTTTTGTATGGATTATGCTCTTCAGAGACACACAAAAACACCCACATGAATTTCTTCTAAATTTCTGGATTCAGTGGGCCTGAAAATATATATTTTCAGTGAAATCTCGATATCGAATTTTTGGGTGGAATGCAATACCTTCTCTACCTACGTAAGTGGTAGAGAAAGTAAAAAGGTGTGTGGTTGTGTGTGTGTGTGCAGAATGGCTCAGAAGCCAAAATTTGCATAGAAACCAAACTTGGTATGTGTGTAGCCTTTCCAAGGATACGTCACGAAAATTAAAAAAAAACTCATTCCAAACTACCGCTTACAGGGAAAAGTTTCCTTATTTTTATCTTTTTTTATCTTACCCAGGGAGCTCAAATGACTATGTTTAAAATAATATTTCTTTGAAAATTTGGAGTGTGAAATAAAAACTGTAATTTGAATTTCCTTCTTAATGAATTTTGAATCATTCAGTAGATATATCTAACTAAAAACCATAACGTTTTAGGTGAGGAAAAAAGATTTGGCTGAAATACACAAACTGTGTCAAATACTTCTTCATAGCGTTAGCTGTTTTCGAAATTCCATGATTACATTCTCTCAAAGTTTGAAAGAATATCATCTGACCGAAGATCCTTGAAAGTTTCTGATTCTTCTTTTCTTGTTTTCCTTGGTAGCATCATGTTACTAGGACAATGGAAGGGTAATTTATTCCTCCATGCCTAAAACTTTTGAATTTATTCCTCTTGCTTCCGATAAACATCTGAGCGTTTTTGATTTATTGCTTGATTTTAATTCATTTCTAGGCAAAACTGTTTCCTGTATTCTGCGGATAGAAGAATTGCTTTTTACTATCTCTACTGCATTCCTATATATACTGTACAGTTTTGAGGCTCCCTGAATAAATATATCTAATGTATTACACTCACATGACTTGCTCTACTCTTGTACAAACTATTTTTACAAACGCTTATTCTCCCCCTACTTCATGTTAATCAATATAAACATTTGCAGAAACTATCTTGTTGCTAATTTTCTTGTAGATGCAAGGGGAATTGGTAGGCTTTAAGCGACAGTCAAATCTTTTAAGAGCTGGTTGCTATGTAGAGCATTCCATTCTCTTTGCATGTTCAGGACATAAAAAAAACGAATAACTAATTTCCATTTGAGAAAAAGTGTAAGTATTGGAAAATTCAAACAAATACTAAGGAATATCTCCGAAATATTTATTTTCACAACAAAAATATATATAACATAAAGTGGGTGTTTTAACAAGATCTACATTTTTTGTGCAGAAAAAAATTTTCTATCTCTTACTGGTAGAAACCAGTAACACAAAATCCATTCACAAAGAATAGGACTTTTGAGAATATTCCAGAAAATTTAAGATATATATCTTATTTGTCATGAAAATTCTTAAATATATGAGATTTTAATAAAAATCGTTAAAGCCATTTTGAGAAAATAAAAAAAAATATTCCATATAGAGAGTAGTCTTTGGTGGTGGATTTTCTTGAAAATTTTCGTGTCGTATCTTTGAAAGCTATTGAACCTAAGGAGTAAGTTTATATTTACCCGAATTTTCGTTTTTCAGTTATGTGGTTCACAGATACACGAACCTTTTTCTAAGAGTGTTTTTTTGGATTCAGGGGGTCTCAATATATGTATTTCCGGTGAAATATCTGTATCCAATTTGGGGTGGAATGCAATATTTACCCTAACTGCTATATACAGCAGAGAAAGTAAAAAAGTCTAATATGTTACGTTCACGTTACTTTCTCTACCCTTTACCGCTTATTAGTGGATGTGCAACCCATTCTTACAAAAGATTATTTTTCTATCTACTTTATTTCAATCGAGATAAAGCTTTGCAGAAATAGTTACATTACACATTTCGTTATAGATACAAAGGGAACAGCGACAGTCAAATGTTCAAGAACTGGACGTTAAATGCTGCCTTAAAATTCCATACTCTTTTCATGACATCGCGAGAAAAACTGAAAATCACCCGGACTTTAAAAGAATCGCTAATTATTGATTAATAATTACCATTATAACGGATATTCTGAAAATAGTAACCACTGGGTGTAATCGAATAAGTAGACATAAGCTGAAAACAAGTATAATTACAGACGATCAGGTTATTTTTGAGGAATCGTAAAATGGCTTACACAGAAGCATTAGTAACCTGAAAAATATTACGGAGACATATAATTTAAAGATGTCAACAATCAAGACTAAATCAATGCTTTCAAATGGAATAATCACGTAGGATATAATATATTTATTAATTAATAAATAATAGAAAAATTCTCTAGCTTTAAGTATCTAGGTTTTAATTTATCATACTGAAAAAACGAATAACTGGATATAAAACTAAATAAATTAAGACAAATGAATTGCACAGAACACAAAGAACAAGAGAGCAAAAGCAACAGATATTAAATTTTATAAAGCAATGACAGTGCCAATGGCAACATATAAAAGTGAAAACCGGACTATAAACAAGACAGAGGAAGAATATAAACAGAAAATATAAAATTCCTCAGAGCAGTAGCTGGATACACCCTTTCATATTGTTGCATGTGGGGGTGAAGTCCAAAAAGGTCACCAGAACATCATTACACCAACACGCACATGGGAGGGGGGGGCGCAACTTGCTAACAACAAAAAGTCCGGGACCTTGATGTGTTGATTTAAGGGGAAGAGGTGGATTTTATATTACACTGAATAATTATATAACACACATTACCTTCACATACCTGAGATTTATTCACAAAGTTTGGCGACTCTATATAATGAACAAAGGAAACAGAATGAAGGAAGAAGCCACAAAACCGTATACCGGCCATACACACACCTGGCTCCAACGACCACTTCCACTGGAGTGATGCTATCTTATCCCCACCAACCCTATCTAGCCGAAGTCAGACGTCATACCAAACGGTTTCAAACAGACTTTGGCGTGATCCTCACCGAAAGTAAAGACCGTTAAACCAAAATATAACTAAGGAGACACAATAATGCTAAGTCTGGTAGCAACCATACACCACAACAGTGCGTCTGGTAATGACAATACGATTAATAATACGCCGCAATCTAAACAAAGAAATGAAGAATTCCGAAAAGAGTTAAATATACAGGTGGGCTATTTAAGTTGAGATTGTGCAATATCTCCAAAACTAAGCGTTGTAGAAAGAAATGTCTTGAATAAAAGTTGTTTGATATTATGTGGGAAAGTAAATGCCATAAGTCGTGTTTTATTTGGAGAACGTTGTGATGGTCACTTTAGGGTCAATTTATTTTAACGCTAATTGTAGGTTCCCTTTTAAAAAAAGGAGTAGTTGAGTCTCAACTTAAATAGTCCACCCTGTACATAATTGAAATGAACAAATTAATGAAAATAAAAGCAAATGCTCCCAACATATATTAATAATGAAAGAGGAACGAATACCAAAGGTTTTATTAAATTACTAACCTATAGGATATCTCCAGGTAGGAAGACTGAGAACAAGATCCAGTGATGTGCTTAACTGAGAACGGAACAGGTCGACAGGCCTATACCTTGTGGAAGAATATAAATAAGAAGACAAATTTCTTTGGAAACAAATTGTATTTAAGCCGAATCTAATTCTCCCCATATAACCTACGGACTTCGCGGAATTCTTCATTCCACCAAACGATGGCTGGACCCATTTCTGAGGTGTAGGCACCCAGCGGGCGGAATCTATGGTAGGGTGATGATGAGAATGGGGTGGAATGATGGGTCCTACAGCTTTTAACTCAGATTCCTAACCACGTTGGACCTTGGGGATACTTCATATGAACAAGTCCGAGGTTAAGACATGGAGTAGGACCGATTTAAAATCGCCACCCCAGAACTAGAAATCGAATCCCGGACGCGTAGTACGGGAGCCGGAAACGAGATCACTACGCTACCCGGGCACACGTGATCAGAGTATTTAATTTAATACATCATATAGAATCACTATGAACATGTATACCTGGCGTAATGTGAAAAACCTGATGTGTTGCACTCACATGACTTTCTCTACTCTTCTACAAACTATTTTTACAAATTTTCTCAACTGCTTTATGTTAATCGAGATAAAATTTTGCAGATACTATCTTATTGCTAATTTTCTTGTAGGTACAAGCGTAAGAATTGGAAAATTCAAACAAATAACAAGAAATCTCTAAGAAACGGTTCACTGAGCAAAAAAAAAAAAAAAAAGGTTGTATATGACATAAATTGTATGTTTTAACAAGATCTACATTTTATTTGTATTAAAATTTGTCTATTTTTTACGCTTTACCTGTTATGAGAAAGTCGTTCAGAATCAAAAGAATTTTTGGGAACATTTTCAGAAAATTCAAAATATATATTTAATTTGCCTTAAAATATCCTAAGTGTACGATATTTTAATCAAAATCGTTAGTCATTTTTGAGAAAATCAAAATTTTCAATAAATGTTCCGTGTAAAGGGTAGTCTGTCGTGAGGGATTTTCTTGAAAAGCTTCGTGTCGCATCCTTGGAAGATACTAAACTCAAATACCAAGCTCGTATTTATCCAGCTTTCGGTTTTTGAGTTACGCTGTTCACAGACAGACACACGCATGTACATGTTTCCGAAAATGCTTTATTTGAATTCAGGGCACCTGAAAGCATGTATTTCCGATGAAATCTCGGTATTGAATTTTTGGGTGGAATTCAGTACTTCCCCTACTTACTGTACGTAGTAGATAGAACTGTCACCTACTGTATTCAACTTACTTGAACTGCTGTTTAAAAGAGGGCTTCAAAGGGAAAATACGAGGAGAAAAATCGAGATCCATAGTACTATGTTATACGTAAATATACTTAATATATATTATTATTTCTTACTTATCCATTACGTATGAACTGAAACTTCAGAGCTATTGAAATGAACTGACTCTAAATTGTGACCACAAAGCCTTTGCAAATTTCCGAATGAATGCATTGTTTAGCCGCACGTTAATTGGTTAATTTCCGAGCCATTTGTCCGCTAACAAGCAGAGGAAATGCTATTGGAGGTTACTGTCATCCGATGATAATACAATATTTATGTATGCGAGTACTATCTTTGGATTTTCAAACTAACATCCCTTTAACAGTCCAATGTGTTGATTGAACTGTGCGTCATAGACACAGCTTTAATGTCTGCAGCTAGTGTTAATATCGTTTGTAAAGTTTGTATGAAAACAGGGCTGATGCTCACAGTCCAGCTTGATTAAGTGTAAATATTTAAATTTGTTGTTGCAGATGTGGTAACACTACATATTACGAAGGTTACATAAACATAGTTAAGTGCAAACGTATACTTTTAAAGATTTACATGTTATATACTGTTTGCGGAAATACAATCTGCAAAAACCTCTAGAGTAGAAAGCGAGGTAACAAAGCATTTTGAGGTTAGGTGCACGGGGTCGTAGTATAACAGCAGTAACAGAATTGAATTCTGACTTTACAAAACATCTTTATTTGTCAGTCAAAATGAAATTTAACTCACACGACAAGTATACACAATTGATTGTAATAAAAAACGTGCTGAAGTTTTTGGTATCCTGCAGTGTTTTTCTTTATTTAATATTGGCAGAATCTGCGTATCACTAGAGCTAGGTGAGCCAATCTCTTATTGGTTTCAGTTTAAGTCCGAGATGCATGCATTAACATATGAACTAAAGTGTCAAGACTAGATGAGAGGCGAAAGGGGAGGAGTACGGAAAAAAATTCACCTGAGTGGCTAGACGGCTGCAAAGACTGTACATTTCAGCTCCTAAAGGAGTCCATCTCGCATTGATTTAATGTCAAATGTCTGGCACTTAAGCATTTACCTATGAACGGTATCCCTTTCTTCTAACGAAATTATTGTCCACTACAAAGAGTTTCTTTGTACATCGAAGGTTGCAGATCCTTTAATATAATCGGCATTTTCCCATTACTGTTTTAAGAGGGGCATTAAAAATGTTTTGCAACCAACCTATCCATTCTTGGACAATAATGGTTACAAAAATTTAACTAATACGGCTGGCAGCAATTGACCTAAAGCTATCAAAGTACGCATAAGTGCGAGTTTAAAATATAATATTCATAGTCGTACAAACAGTACGACTGTGCCAATAGCTGGTGAAAAATCATGGATATTTATAAAGACAACATTCGATTCCACATTTTCACAAGCTACAAGCTAGGTGAAAGAGAGAAAAAAAATCATGAGAACTTGTTAAATGTTTATGATGATCAAGTGTGTTCATTTGATACTATTGCAAGATGGACTATCGTTTGAAGAAGAGCGATCGACTTTGAAAGACAACTCTCGTTCTGGCCGGCCTGGGAAACTTTGAACGAAAGAACAATTCAAGAGTGAGGAACTTGGTGGAGGAAAATCGACATACTACTGTTGAAATGCTAAGTGTGGAAGTCGGTATCACTGTTGGCAGCATTGATTACATACTCTATGAACATTTAAAGCTGCGAAAAATCTATGCAAAATGGGTTCCGCATTTTCTAACCAATGAAGAGAAGAAGAGGAGAATTGGATGTGCAAGGAAACTGCTGAGCATATTTCCACCTAATGACTCCAAACGTTTGAACGATGTATGCACTGGAATGTAAGCTAGTTTTATTATTAAGTCACACCAAATAAATCTTATAATTATATCTGGGTAAATGAGAATGATCCAAGACCAGGCGTTCTTCGACAAGGTTTTCGTTCTCGGAAGCTACACCATGTTCTTCAACTATGAAAGACCATTAGTGCTTGACTGCATGCCAGAAGAAATGACAAGGAATGGAGAATACTATGGCTCTTATGTTTTGAATCCTTTATTTGAAGACTGAAGATGCGGCATCCAAAGACAGGAACTTCAAGGCTGTTGCTTTTGCATGACAAACAGAACAGCGGCAAATATGAGGAAACTGGAAGCCGCTAAAACCTAGTTGCTTGACCATCCAACCTACACTTTGCGACTTCTGGCTGTTTCCTCGAGTGAAATCTTGCATTGCTGGAAAACCTTTTAAACGAGTACAGGACCTTGCTCAGACTATAAATTCAGTCTGTTGGCAATACCTCAGTCTGAGTATCGTAGTGCTTCTGACAAGTAGTTGCATCGTTTACAACTATGTGTGGGGAGAGATGGAGACTAGAGACTACTTAAAAGGAATGTGAGGATAAGTTTTTGATTCCATCCTTAGTTTGAACTTTAAGATGACACTTGCAAAACTTTTTGAGTGCCCCTCGTAGGATGTAGTCCAAGAAATTCTGGCTCAATAATCTGGAGAACTATCGTGAGATCTATGACATATTGCTGCTCATTGCCATGGATGCTATGTATTCAAGCCTCTCCTGACCTAGTCAGCTTAGTTGGCGTAAAGCATCATTACGCTGGTTCTTGAATGCGCAGACTTCTCTTAATAAGCATACCACAAGATTTGTATTTAGGTGTCCAGGTAGGAGGTATGGGCTATGAAAGTTTTGTGTCACCCATATGATAATAGCAGCACAGCTGTGAGATAATAGCTCGTGTAGCCTCCTCCTTGACTAAAACCAATGGCAAGGTTTTACTGCTCCATTTGGCATTGGGTGAAATTTCATCCTGGATTAGGATTGCTCAGTTTGGGAGGGGGGACCTCAGCTCAACAGCGCATGTAGGCCGTTGAATGCCCTTTGTGAGTTACATAACTTCTGGGAGGAAGGGAAGATCCCAAGGACGACGATGCGCGCTAGAAAGGACGGGGTCCCTAACACTTTAAGAAACACCAATCCTGACGCTGGCACGTGCCAGCCTTGGGGGTTACGGGATCATCGAGCCGCCCAGGAAGGGGACCCATTCGGCCACTGACGTACCAGGAGAAAATGTTTACACAGCAAACCCCACCATCCCACCGCAATGCACCAGAGGTTATATATCATTAAGATTTTGATTTTCCTATGTATTATTATTATTATTATTATTAATTTATTTAGGATGAATATTAATTTTATTTATATTCAAACTTAGATTTTTTTTCATTTATTAAGTCATGCTTTATTTAAACTGTTGTTATTTATATGTGCAGGAATAGTAATTCATGATGTGAAAAACTTGCAAGATATTCGCTTCATAGGAAATTTATCAATTTTTATACTTTTTACTTCATCTAATTTAAATTCATTTATGTTTTATTTAAAATTGATTTTTGTTGCTTCTATCCTTCACCGGCCCTACAACTGTGAAACATATGAATATGAAACAAATGAAAGGAAATAATGGGGACAAGAAATTCACGGTAAAACAGCATCCCTCCCAACATTCACCTACGATCTGATAAAACCACGAAAAACTCCAGGATAGGGTAGCTGTCCGGACGGAAATCGAACCCGAGTCCTCTCAAATACGAATTTCATTTGTTACCTCGGACAGTTGTAGGGTATTTTTTCTACACATTTACATAAAATCCAGATTAAAAAGAAGTGAGATAGGTTTTGACATACCCTTAGCCTTCCTTTACCTCTGCATTATTTTATTTCAAGTCATTCATATGTATAAAGCCGAAAGTTTCGGTCAAAATGTTAATGGCGTCAGCTTTCGTCACTTTTGGATTTCATAGCCTTCATTGCATTATTCATTATGATCGACAGCTCCATAAAGGAATTATTTATCCACTCTTAAAAGCCGTGCTGATAAGCTGTATGTGTTGAAGAAGCGAAGCCGAACACTTTCAATAAATGTCAGAAAATATCGCCTGAATTTTAGAGCTCGTCAGTCAAGTTCAAAGATCAGGAGATCATAGAAATAGAAGTTTGTATGTCAAGAGTAATTTCGTATTCAACGATGCAGTTTATGCTGTTAAATATTCACTTTTACTATAGCAGTTGATCAACAAATATTTGTGTGGGTAGAATGTTTTTATTCTCTCTTCCATGTGTATAGCAAATAGAGAAGGTACTGCAATCCATACAAAAATTCAATATCGAGATTTCACAGAGATTTAGGCCCCCTGAATAAAACTGATGTGATACATTCACATGAATTTCTCTACCCTGTAATGTTCGTTAGTGGGTACACAAATTATTCTTACTTAAGCTTATTTTTTCTATCTACTGCATTTTAATCCAAGTAAAACAGCTGAAATACACATTTCGTTATAGATACAAAGGGAACAGCAATAGTCAAATGTTTAAGAACTGGATGCTATATGCTGGCCTTAAAATTCCGTACTTTTCCGTGACATCACGAGTAACAACTGAATGTTGAAATGACTTTTTAAGAGAATGACCAAGAAATGAACAATTCGAACATTTAATAACAGATATCTTAGAAACGGCTTATGACACAGAAAACTTATTTTAATTAAATTGTGTGTTTTAAAGAGATCCAATTTTTTGTGTGTACGTTTTCGTCTGTCACTTAACGTTTACCAGTTATACAAGATTATACAACATTCCTTCCGAATGAAGAGTACTTTATAAGCTATTCCCAGAAAATTCAACAAATGCATTATATTTGTCATGTTGATATATTTAATACATGGAATTTTAATCAAAATTGTTAGTCATTGATTAGAAAATCAAAATTTTCGAAAAACGTTCGATGTGAAACTAATTTGCGTTGGAGATATTTTTGAAAATCTTCGTGCACATCTTTGGAAGATATTGAACATAAATACCAAATTTCGTTTTTATCCGACTTTTATTTTTGTGTTATGCTTTTCACAGACATACAGACACACGCGGACATGTTTCTGAAACTGCTTTATTTGGAATTAGGGCACCTAAAAGCACGTATTTCCGGTGAAATCTGGGTATTCAATTTTTGGTTGGAATCAATACGTCCCGTACTGACTATACGAAGCAGCATTTTCTGAAAAAGGTCCGCGTATTTGTGTATGTGTATGTGTGTGTGTGTCTGTGACCAACATAATTAAAAAACGACATGTTCCACAAATACCAAGGATGCGACAGGCAGATTGTCAAGAAAGTCTACCAAACCATACTACTCTCTCCATGGAGCATGTTTAAATTGTTTGATCATCTCACAAATAGCTATATTTTGATTTTATAAAAGCATATTTTGGGATATTCACCTTAAAAATAATATATGTATCTTGAATTTTCTAGAAATAGCCTGTGAAGTCCTCTTCTTTAGGAAATAGCTTTGTATAATTGGTAAACCTTTAAAAGGTGACAGAAAACGTGCTATACAAACGCTGTAGAACCCTTTAAAACTCAATTTATTACAAATAAATTATTATTATTCCAAGTTATCTCCTATTATTACTTTTGAACATCTCCTTATCAATTCGATTTCCTCCATTCTCTTTGACCTTCCAAAATATAAACTCTCTTAAGCATAGTGTGTAACGCTACATAATGTGAGTAGTGAATATAGAAAATCAGGTGAATAAGACAAGACTTTTTTAATGCAAACACATTTTTATAATACCTTACTTTGGAGTTTAAATACTGGTAAATAATAAGTAAAATACTTTTTTCTTTTTCAAAGGATTACCCTCCTCTTAGGGGAACTTATACTCCTAAGGACTTACAAGCCGATGTCTTGGGTCAGTAGCCTGGTCACAATCTCTCTTCTCAGTATGAACTCTCAAAACGATTTATGCTGTTATCCGAGGAGCAAGAAAACTCTGGATCATCGCATATCCAGGATGGGTGATCAGCTCAATGTCTGGTACGGCGGTGAAGAAGAAAGAAATGAAATGTAGCGATGGAAGGGATGACAGGAAAATTTGCAAATTAAATTATCCAACCCAGCTTTCGCATAACTACCGAGGTAAACCGCAAAAAAAGAAAGACAGAAAGAAAAGAAAAAACTTCAGTCGGATTGGTCGGCTCCGGTAGTTTGAAGCCGGGACCTCCAGAATGCGGACCATAGACGTTACGACCGAGTCATCCCGCTCGGCAATAAGTGAAATACAAGGAATAAAATCTCAAACAAATTACCCTAGAATTGGGGATAATATTCACCATGTGTTTGTATGTTTTATGGCTGTTGAGACACACCTACTTGTAAAGCAGAGAAACACAGTACAACTTTACATCATCGTCTATGGCCCGCATACGGGAGGTCTCGGAATCGATCCCCGGCGACCGCCCACTCCTTCGTGGTTTCCCCGGGTTGCCAGGTGAATGCTGGTGTGGTACCATGACTCTCCTTCCTCTCATTTCCGGTACACATCATCTTCCTTGTCATCTGTTTCAGGGTTGTAGGACCAGGCGACGGTGGCTTGCGCTCTATAACGGTTTCTTCCATGTCATCGATGTGGTACCACTCAGTTAGGTCTCTCCTCAGTGTGGGGCTCCACTTCGGGGGACCCTGAGGCTTGTGGGTATAATTGGCGCAACAGTTCTAGACATGTGAAAATCTTAATGACAGCTATGAAGCGAGTTGCTTACCAGATCAGGAGGTAACCGTCGTCTACATGCTGCGGGAGTCATTGTCAAATATCCGCACACGTTATGCAGTGCACTGCACTGCACTACCCTGCGCTGCGCTGATAAACTTATAGTTATATACAGTATATTTAAATCCACCGCTGCAAAAAGCGCTTAATATAAAAACCTGTCAATCATCTGCCTCCAATTCTTTCACACCTGACAGCCCTTCCTCTTCGGCGGAATCTCACATCATCGCCGTCATCACTGCGGTTGCTTCTTTCTGCACCATTATCCTGGATGAGAATTGTTTCTATTTCATTTTCTGCAATTCCATGTTTTTCGAAATAATGATTCTCAATTCATTCGACATGTGGACATAAATTTTCCCATTCTAGCCTTCTAGTTTCTGTAAATCGCTGGCGACATAACTGCTCCATATCTTTTAATTTAAAAGTGATATTTCTGCAGACCACTTATTTTTTGACATTAGCCAGATTAATTCGATTGGGTTTAGATCTGGGTGATACGGTGGCAGTCTTAAGTACATTGTGGTCATATCTGGTCAAGTATGTATGACTTCTGAAGCGGTTTATTGGCTTTAATTAAGTTTACTTATTTGGTTTACTCATGCTTTCATCTAAAGCTATATTACACCTAAGGAACCAAGCCCTCATTTCTTCTTTCAAGGAATTTGAAAGGTGCTGCTCTCTTTGAAATTACAACCAGATGCAGACACTTTCTATGCAGACTGTATGTGTTACGTACTGTGACTAAGCAAAGGTATTATATCGCTTTCGTTGATTAAGCTAAACATAAACCATTCCTAGGCTCGGCAGCTGGGGTGGCAATCAGGGTCACGATTCCGGAAGTTTTGCGCCAGCTATAGGGGCCGGGCATTCTATCTGGAAACGTTAGGACCCCGTCCATGCTTTCGTCCGTAAGCATCCGGATGTGGTCGCCCTTCGGGTCCTTCTCCCCTCATCCTTCCCTTTCAGGGATCACGTTGAAGCAAAAAGGGCTCTTACGGCCTACTTGCACGGGGTATCCTCCGTGATACATACCTTTACCTTTGGTAATATATGCCTTTCCCTTAATCCGATATTCCGTCCTTGACTTCCCGATTGCGAGCCGTCTTAATTGCAGACACAAAATATTTGGGAAGAGTTATTAAGGGGAGTGGGTAGTGGAAGCTGTATATGAACATGCAGCTAACCCAAGAAACATGATATCTCTGGATGTAATTGATACATCAGGTAAAACAATTACTGTGTTGTCAGCATATGTACTAATGTCACTCTTGAAATTTTCATAATTAATATTTTTCTAGCTTGCTTAAAAAATAAATAACTTATAACAAGGTTTCTAAGATAAAGGGTATAAATTTGATATCTTAGGTGCCTTTTTCCCAGGCACCAATTGAAGCACAGAGCAGAGATTTTTACTGTATATGAACACAATTAACTAAGGAAATTAAGCTGGAAATAGCATTTCTAGTTGTACACATTTTACTTTCTCTATTACCTATAGTAAGTAGGGGAAGTATTACATTACACCCAAATATTTATACCGATATTTTACCTGAAATACATGTTTTGAGGCCCCAGGAATCCAAAAAGGCATCTTCAGAAAAAGGTATGTGTGTGTTGTGTATCTGTGAATAACATAAGTCAAAAACGACAAGTCGGGTAAATTCCAACTTGGTATTTAGGTTGTGTATCTGTCTAAAATGTTACACAAAGATTTCCAAGAAAACCAATCCACCCCTGACTACCCTTTACATGGAACATTTTTCGAAACTTTTGATTTTCACAAAATGACTAACGATTTTGATTAAAATGTCATATATTTAAGATATTTTCATGACAAATAAAATGTATATCTTGAGCTTTCTGGGAACGCCCCCCAAAGACGTCTTCATTCTAAATGGCTTTAACATAACCGGTAAACCGTAAGAAATAGACAAAACTTTACTACACAGAAAACGCACAATTTATGTCATATATACTTTTTAATTTCTCTACCACGTATAGTAAGTAGGGGAAGTATTGTATTCCACCCACAAATTTGATACCGAGATTTCACCGGAAATACATGTTTTGAGACCCCTGAATCCAAAAAAAATCTGATGTGTTACACTCACATGACTTTCTCTACTCTGTACAATCTATTTTTACAAACGCCTATTTTCCATATGCTTCATGTTAATCGAGATATCGAGATGTCAATCTTATTGGTAATATTCATGTAGATGCAAGGGGAATATGGTAGCTTTTAAGCGATAGTCAAATATTTTACGCTGGTTGCTATGTGGCGCATTCCATTCTCTTTGCACGTCCAGGACATAAAAAATGAATAACGAATTTGAGAAAAAGTATAAGTATTGGAAAATTTAAGGAAATAACAAGCAATATCTCGAAAACGGTTCACTCAACAAAAGAAATGTATATGACATAAGTGTGTATTTTAACGCGATCTACATTTTTTGTGTAGTAAAATTTTGTCTATCTCTTATAGTTTACCAGTTATGCAAAAGTCGTTCACAATGAAGAATACTTTTGGAGACATTCCCAGAAAATTCGAGATATACATTTCATTTCTCATGACCTTATCTTAAACATATGATATTTTCATCAAAATCGTTATAGCCATTTTTGAGAAAATTAAAATTTTCGAAAAATGTTCCATGTAAAGGGTAGTCTGGGGAGGGGGGATTTTCTTGAAAACCTTCGTATCGCATCTCTGGAAGATACTGAACCTAAATACCAAGTTTGGTGTTTATCCGACTGTTCGTTTTTGAGTTATGCTGTTCACAGACACACACACACAGACACACACACACACAGACACACACACACACAGACACACACACACGGACATGTTTCCAAAAATGCTTTTTTTGGATTCAGGAGGTCTCAAAACATGTATTTCCGGTGAAATCTCGGTATCGAATTTTTGGGTGGAATGCAATACTTCCCCTACTTACTGTACGTAGTAGAGAAAGTAATTATGGAAACATGTCCGTGTGTGTGTGTGTCTGTGTGTATATCTGTGAATGGCATAACTCAGAAACGAACAGTTGGATAAACAGCAAACTTGGTATTTAGGTTCAGTATCTTCCAGAGATGCGACACGAAGGTTTCAAGAAAATCCCCCAACCCAGATTACCCTTTACATACAACATTTTTCAAAAATTTTAATTTACTCAAAAATAGCTCTAACGATTTTGATTAAAATGTCGTATGTTTAAGATATTTTCATGACAAATGAAATGTATATCTCGAATTTTCTGGGAATGTCTCCAAAAGTATTCTTCATTATGAACGACTTTTGCATAACGGGTAAACCATAAGAGATAGACAAAATTTTACTACACAAAAAATGTAGATCGCTGTAAAAGATACAATTTATGTCATATACATTGTTTTTGTTGAGTGTACCATTTTCGAGATATTGCTTGTTATTCCCTTAAATTTGTCAATACTTTTCTCAAATGGGAATTCGTTATTCATTTTGTTGTCTTGGATATGCAAAGAGTATTAATCTGTGGTAAAGAGAATGGTGCTGCACATATCAACCAGCTATTAAGAGTAATGTCTACTTTTATAGGCTTCTGTATTTCTATATTCCCCTTGTAAATATATATTTCCCTTACATTTACAAGAAAATTAGCAATAAGATAGAGTCTCGATTAACATGAAGTAGATAGAGAACAAGCGTTTGTAAAAATAGTGTGTACAAGAGTAGAGAAAGTCATATGAGTGTAACACATCATATTTTTTTCGATATATTCCTTGTTATTTGTTTGAATTTTCCCATACTTATACTTTTTGTCAAATGGGAATTCGTTATTCATTTTTTTAATGTGCTGGACATGCAAAGAAAAAGGAATGCTACACATAGAAACCAGCTCTTAAAATATTTGACTATCGCTTAAACCCTACCATATTCCCCTTGCATCTACAAGAAAATTAGCAATAAGAGTGTAACGCATCAGATTTTTTACTTTCTCTACTACGTATAGTAAGTAGGGGAAGTATTGTTTTCCACCCAAAAATTCGATACCGAGATTTCACCGGAAATATATGTTTTGAGACTCCCTGAATAAAAAAAGCATTTTTGGAAACATGTCCGTGTGTGTGTCTGTGAACAGCATAACTCGGAAACGAACAGTCGGATAAACACCAAACTTGGTATTTAGGTTCAGTACCCTCCAGAAATGCGACACGAAGGTTTTCAAGAAAATCCCCACACCCCAGTTTACCCTTTGCATGGAACATTTTTCGAAAAATTTAATTTTCTCAAAAATGGCTCCAACGATTTTGATTAAAATATCATAGGTTTAAGATATTTTTACGATAAATGAAATGTATATCTCGAATCTTCTGGGAATGTCTCCAAAAGTATTCTTCATTGTGAAGGACTTTTACATAACTGGTAAGCCATAAGAGATAGACAAAATTTTACTGCACAAGAAATGTCGATCGTGTTAAAATACACAATTTAAGTCATATACACTTCTTTTTATTGAGTGAACTATTTTCGAAATATTGCTTGTTATTCCCTTAAATTTTCCAATACTTATACTTTTTCTCAAATGGGAATTCGTTATTCCTTTTTTTTATCTACTGGACTTGCAAAGCGAACTACAAGAAAATTAGCAGTAGGATTAACATCTCGATTAACATGAAGCATATGGAGAATAAGCGTTTGTAAAAATAGTTTGTACAAGAGTAGAGAATGTCATGTGAGTGTAACACATCAGATTTTTTCAGTATGTAGAAGTTCAATCAAAATGTGCATCTAAAGTTTTTAAACAAAGTTCTCAATTTTTATGTTTTAAAATATAACTCTAGTCCAGTGAATGTAATAGTTTATTTCACATAAGTGTGCCATATTTCTCAGTTGAAGCATTTATAGTTTATACGAAAAAGGAACATGTATTTGGAAAAATGCAGGTTTGAGATAATTGCAGTTGAAATTTAAGTTCAAACAATAACTAATAACTCTTTATAGGAAGTAGTCATCATATGTTGCCTCCCGATTTGCAATACTGTGTCTTGTGACCTGGGACTCCTTAGATGAAGCCTGATGTGCCCTTTAGCAAAAAATACGTTTTGAGATTTTAAAACGTTTTAACAAAAGGAGCGTGGAACTCCAAAGTTTAAACCGACGCACAGTAGTACATTTATATGATGTTTTAACAGTTAAGGTTTTTAATTGGCATATATTCTGAATTATAATTGTTTTCCATTAAAAATAGAAAATGTAAAATGTTACAAGTTTGCACTTCCCAATCTCCTTAATACTTCAGTCTTGGTTGCGAACACTATTTCCTATAGATAAGCCTTCATGAAATAAAGCACCTATGCCGTACTTTGAATTACACATTGTCCTTCAGACTGCCCAAAAAATAAAAGTCACAGACTGTTAGATTTGGGAAGGAGAGGGCCTTAGACGGAGTGCGCTCCCAGTCGCTGCAACTCAACACCGCACGTAGACACTTTATGTCTTATATAACTCCTATAACGAAGGAGAGACCCGAAGGGTGACCAGATCTGGAGGATTATCCGCACAAGCAAATATGGAGCCCCTAACGATTCCAGACTGACAGCAATACTGACGCCGGCGCGTGCCTGCTGCACCATATGCCGGGGATACCGCAAACGAGTCCAATATTGGTAGCTGATATCGTCAGCAGACACTGTGAACGTAAATGTTAACTTGTAATGTAGTTGAAATTGGTTAATTTTTAATGAAAGCGAATGGTTATGTTAAATTGAAAAGAAAATGGAATCACTATATCATCAGATTAATGGACTCATTCAGGAACCGCAACGGTATTTTGAGAAACTAGAGAAAGTAGATTACAAAAGTTCGGATCCCATAGAGAGAGAAATTCAAGCAAGAATAGATGTATTGACCAGTAATTTCAACGCCTTGATATTCTCGTGTATAAGAAGCCACTGAGCCAGCGAACAAATAGTAAGCTTAGAGTCGATCAGCTGAAATATGATAAGGTGCATTTACAGGCAGCATTGGACTCCTATAAGAACCAGAAATATCAACGAATTCAAGAAGAAAGAGAGAGAAGCTTTGTTGAATTATGAGGTTAAACCTAATAGTTTTGAAGAAACTAGTATTTTAATGCACCAAAACCAGGTTTTCTATGCTCAAAAGCATCATTCATCTCTACAGAATGCCAATCGTGGAATAGATGATATGTTTCACACTGGAATAGGTATCCTAGAGAGTCTGCGTGATCAGCGAATGACAATCAAGGGTGCACATAGAAGACTGTTTGATATTGCTAATACCTTAGGCTCTCCAATACCACAATGCGACTAATAGAAAGGCGAGCTTATCAAGAAAAGTTCATATTGATTGGAGGTATGCTGCTCACCTGCCTTGCAATAGCCTTTATAATGTTTTACTTCACATAACACCTTTTGAAAGAAAAATTGTAATTATTCCAAAGGACAGTTCAATGTATATATGCAAATTTATGTGATTATTTCCAAAGTTAATGTAAGTAAGGTATAAAAAGGTGTATTATAAATGTATATTATAAAAAAAATTCCCCCAGGAAGGAGCGCCAGCCAATGGGGCAATTTTTGCACAGTCCAAGCACACAGTTGCCGTTGGTGGACAGGAAATTCGTGGTAGATCCCAGCATTCGCCCACCGATCTGAGGAAGCCAGGAAAATATCTAAGATCAGAGTGACAGGCCCAACGGGAATCGAAGCCGGGACCTCCAGAATGCGAGCCTGACACAACCGCGGAACCATCTCGATCTGTATGAGAGGGCCGTACATAAACACTAATTACTGTCTTCAAACACTTTCCCTAATTCTGCTCATGGAATCCTCTGCTGTATCAGCAATCTTGTTGAAAGCATTATGTGATTTTTGTTCCTTTTAACTCTTTCCAGATGGATATATTTTCGATTGAAACCAGTTTTGAAATCAAAGGGCACAGAATGAATATTTGTGCACTTAGAAACTTACCCTACCTGAACTCCGAATCCTAATTCAGTTACCAAAAGCACTCAGCATAACTGGCCAGGGTTTCCGTATAGCAGAGGTGGCGAAAACGTGACTCGCGAGTTATTTTTACTCGCAGGCGCCGTTCTCTCTCTGCAACCGTCCGTTTGTTTTTCACATGCTGTTGAGCGATGCAGTGCGTGTTGCATATTTGGTGACTCGCGGAAGGAAGTCGTTTTCGCCACCCTTGCCGTATAAGATGTTAACTAGTTCGAATCGTCGCTGCTGTGTTATCAAACCTCTGGTAAAGAATGGAGTGTAAAACAAACGGTGGTTGAAATGCGTGGATGCTGTAGCGGAACATACGTTTTGCATTTATATGAAAATATCAGCGACATTTCTTCTTCGTTTTTATTTTAAGTTATGATAATATCCATAAGTGTAAAGAAAACGCTAAAGTATGTGCAGTAAAGATTAGCGTAAGTTAGCCCTTCTACGTTCAGATCAGTTAGCCCTTCTAAGTTCAGTTCTTTTACCCGACTTCCATAAACAAATATACGGAATGATGCCATATTGCACCATAGGGCTGGAAAGGATTAAAAAGTGTGGGTATTAGGTCGCTTCTGTACCTCTCTCCATTTATTGTCTGCACATAAAAAATCGGCCTTTATGCTTCTGACAGTAATTCTATACAAAACTTCAATTTTTCCTATCATAAATACGCGTACAAACTTAAATAACCAAGAGGGGTGGCTTAAATGCTAACGTGTGCTGCGGTCCATAGCGGTCTCGGGGCCGACCAATTTAACTGGTGTTTTTTGTGGTTTTACTCATCACAATGTAAATTTTGGATTGGATATTTGATACCACTATCTAAAGCTCCACTTAAGCCTAAAACAATAGTTAAAATGAAAATTCTGATATGTTAAATTCACATTACTTTCTCTACACTCTATCGTTTATTAATGGGTGAACAAATTATTCCTACAAAACTTTAGTTTCCTACCTACTTAATTTTAATTGAGATAAACATTTCCATAAACAGCTGCATTACACATTTCTTAATGCATACAAAGCTACAGCGACAGTCAAATGTTTTAGACTGCACGCTACACGTTGGCCTTAAAATTCCTTACTCTTTCCATGACTTCGCGAGAAACAATTGAAAATCGATAGGACTTTAAAAGAATAGCTAAGTATTGAACCATTCGAACGGATATAATGATATCTCTGAAATGGCTAATACCACAAAAAAGTTATTTGAAATAAATTATGTGATTTAAACAGATCTGCATTTCTTTATGTAGTACGTTTTGGTCCATCACATCGTTTACTAGTTACACAAGATTATACAAAATTCCTTCCGAATGAAGAGAACTTCACAAGCTATTCCTAGAAAATTCAAGGTATACATTTTATTTGTCATGAAAATATCTTTATATTTTTGTGTTTTAATCAAAATGGTTAAAGCCATTTGTTTTAGAAATTCAAAATTTTAGAAAAATTTTCCATTTAAAGAGGAGTTTGGGGTGGAGGATTTTCTTGAAAGTCTTCTGTCGTATCTTTGGAAAGAGTGAACTAAAATACAGACACACAGGGCCTTTTTCTAACCTTACTTTTCTTGGATTTAGGAGCCCTCAAAACGTGTATTTCTGGTAGGATGTCGATATCAAACTTTTGGGTGAAATTCTCTATCGTACTAAGTACATGGTAGAGCAAGTAAAAAGTATTTTTGCTTATCAATCCGAATCAGGCGGTTGATATTTTGAAAGTGATAGTCAATGTTTGGTATAACCTTAAAAACCAAGCCTTTTGAATGGCTTATATTTTATACAGTGAAATAATCATCATTAGCCACTAGCTAAATTATAATATCCGCAGTAAAACATCTGCGACCAAAGATAACATGCAGCGAATGTTGGAACAACATAGAGCAACTGCAAACAGTGAGCGGAGGGAATAACACGGCTATTTGCGTAATTTATTAGCATTTAAATGAATGCAGTTTATGAAAACCTAATTTGCATTGCGGCCATACACAATGATAGTCTTAACACAGAACAAACTGCGTGCATATCGCAGGCAGTGAAACACATTTATCCTGTCTCTTATTCTCTCTCTCTAGACATATTACCTCTCCTATGCACTATTTATATTTCCCTTTGAGAATATGGCAACTTATAACTTTTATAAACATGTTTTACACCAAAGAAAGCTGCACCACAGATAAGTAATCCTTGCAACATGCAGCAAGTGTTACGCAAACTAGTAATAAATAATTGAATTGGTTTTGAAAATTAATATGTGCTTTAACTAAGTATTAGCTGGCTCCCTGACGTTCCAGGGTAGCTTTTTAAACTCGAATGACGAATTAATTAATTTTTAGACAGCACGATCTAACACACAGTGCACACGAGCTAAAAGCTCTAGATTATTGCGATAACTCGACTTGGTTTATTTAGGTTTTACTTCTCATTATGTCTTTTTACACGATTAATTTCTCATGGCGGTCGCATCTGTTCACAATACAAATCGTCATACTTCAATTTATCACAATTCATTGTAGACTTAACCTATACATTATATTGGTAGCCTTCTGCTGTCCAAAATGTTATTCTTTTGTCTTTTTAATCTACATAAAGATTAAATAGCGGAAACTATGAGTTTAGAAGAAACTGAAATGGAAGTAAAATTATAGAAGCAACAGAAAGAAGGATATTAGAAGTACCTACCCAAAACAAAAACCAAGAGAGCAATATGTCTGCTACACCGGTGGATTTTTCCATTCTAAATCTCTCGCTTTATACACTTATGAATAATATTAATATGCACTATAAGGGCACTGACCTATTTATACATGATGTTGAAAGTAATGTCCTTCTATTTTTAGATATTCCTGGCATTCCGTCGTACGAAGTTGTTATTCATGAATAATAGTCACTCTGTCGTGTTTTAATTTTAAAAGTTTAGCAGCTGCGTGAACAGAGGTGTTTGAAATACTCACTTGCTGTGCAACACGTATTAGAGACTTCATTGAAGAGATTTGGAATGATGCACCAATTTCAAAACCTCTTTCCTGTGTTAGAACATGTCTTTCTCGCTTCTTAGATAGTGGTTAGCGATCCCGTTGCCCTGACAATCTGACAATATCTCTCTTTGGAACTGAATTACCAAGAAGTGTCTACTGATATTGTTTAGACACCTGTCTACAGAATCGGCTTTTTGTATGCACCGTATATAAAATTCCTTATGCAATTGTGAATCTTTATGTAGCATTTCAGCGGACTAATAACAAGACAAGAACAGTAACAATAATACTAATACTCTAAAGTAATACACACACAACACATAGTCTTCGCTTTTTATGTGCACACTGAACAACTCTAGTTTTTACAGTATGAACAGAATGTAGCACTTGACAGCTGACATTCACAGCCAATAAAACTTAGCTTTGAGCGGGTTATTGGCCGTTAGTGAGCTAGCAGTGCGATGTAGCCAGAGCACAAAATGATTTCTCAGTATTTCTAGCTGAGAATAGCCGTTACAGGTACTCTTCCTTGAAGTTAATACAGTTTGTCAATCCCTATTTTTGGAGTTTCTGCTGAGTTTCTGGAGTTTAGCTGTTTCTACACGTTCCTATTAGTGACTTCTGTACTAATCCTACAATAATGAACTACCTAAGCGGTATTATCTCTGTCCACCTCGCTTTTAACTTAAATAAAACTGCTCCTTCGAGGACTTAATCGTCTTTTCCCTAATGCGATCTCTGAGAGTCTCTGTTACTGTCGATATCCCTACAGCAACCTTTTTCTATTGTTTCGCTAACATTATAGTACTTTCTGTCTACATTTCTGTGTGCTCACCAGCTTCACGATACTACTATCGATTCTCTTTTGGTTAATTATGTATATACATTTTCTTTTCTTTACCTTACCGCAAATAATGTATGCCGTTCTACACGTGTGCATACTAATAAACACAAGTTTTAATTTATATGCACTCACTTTCATGATGTGACTCGAAATAAATGCCTGTAATATTTGTTTTATTCCTCTTCTTTGTTTTACCTTTAATTACATTTGAATTGTATTTGTCTTGAACACCTTTTTATATGCATAATATAATTTTAATTATTTTTACTTTCTCTATGTATAGTAAGTAGGGCATGTATTGCAATCCACCCAAAAATTCGATACCGAGATTTCGTCGGAAATACATTTTTTGAGGCGTCCTGAATCCAAATAAAGCGTTTTTGGAAACATGTCCGTGTATGTGCGTGTGTGTATGTGTGTGTGTGGGTGTGGGTGGGTGTGTGTATGTCTGTGAACAGCATAACTCAAAAACGAAAAGTCGGATAAATACCAAATTTGGTATTTGAGTGTAGTATTTTCCAAGGGTGGGACACAAATATTTATAAGAAAATCCCCTCACCCCTTTATATGGAACCTTTTACATAAATCTTGATTTCCTGAAAAAATTACTGCAAAGATTTTTCTTAAAATATCATATGTTTAAGATATTTTATGGCAAATGAAGTGTGTATCTTTAATTTTATGGAAATGTCCCCAAAAGTCCTCTTCATTCTGAATGACTTTGGCATAATTGGTAAACCGTAAGAGAGAGGCGAAATTTTACTACACAAAAATGTAGCTCTCGCTAAAACACATAATTTATGGCATATACATTCTTTTTTCAGTGAACCATTTCCGAGATTGCCTTGTTATTTGTTTGAATTTTCCAATAGCAACCAACTCTTAAAATAATTGACTATCGCTTTAAGCTTAACATATTCCTTTTGCACCTACAATAAAATCAGCAATAACTTTCTGCAAAGGTATATCTCAATTAATATGAAGCATATGGAGAATAAGCGTTTGTAAAAATAGTTTGTACAAAAGAAGAGAAAGTCATGTGAGTACAACATATCAGATTTTTTATTTTTTGTTTCCCATTTTTTCGGGCGTTCATGCATCGAATACCGTATCAAGCAAAAGTTACACGCCGATATGCGATGTCAACTTGTATTCCTGACCTTCTCTTCAAGTATAATAGTGGAATATATGCATTTAGGTTTGAATGTGATTTTAATATAATTTTACCCTCTCTACTTTCACCTGACTGAGGAATTGTTCACCTCACAAGGATCAAATGCATTGCAATTCGTTGTACCTAAAATAGTTTTACTGAAGATTTAAAATCGCTTTATATCGATAAACTCCGTATTTAAATACGGAAATTTCTGTGTAAACCGAGCAGTGTAAAAGCATAGCTATAAACTCAAGATCTTCAGGGAATTTTGCCAGCTTCAGTTCGCCTTTAATAGCTTCTACGAACTATTTGTGAAAAAGATTTTTCTTCTATTTCAAGCTATTTAAAGCTATCTAAATAAATATTTGGTAAATAGTTATGTTGCACATTTCGTTATAGGCAAAAGCGATAGCGATGGTCAAATGTTTAGAATTTGAAGTTTCATACTCTTTCTGTGACATCCCGAAAACAACTGATAGCGGCAGCACCCTTAAAAAGGAAATCATAACGGAAATCTCGAAAATATCTGATTTCGCAAGAAAGGTTATTTGAAGTAAATTACACTCTTCATATCTTAAGCTTTGTCTATTTCTTATGGTTTACTCTATTTACATATTCCCTTTGGAATGAAGATGACTTCACAGGCTACTCTCAGAGAATTCAGGACATACATTTTATTTCTTACGTAAATATCTTAAAGATATGGTGTTTTAATCAAAATCGTTAGAGTCACTTATTAGAAAATAAAAAATAATGAAACCTTTTCGATGTAACGGATAGTTTGGTGCGAGAGAATTTTCTTGAAAATGTTCGTGTCGTATCCTTACAATACCAGGTTTGGTATTTAACCGATTTTTCGATTTTGAGTTATACCTTTCACAGGTACACTAACGACTCAAAATATATATTTACGGTGAAGTATCGACATAGAATCTTTGGATGGAATACAATGCTTCCTCTGCTAACTGTACGTATAGTCGAGTGCAAAATAAGTGCCGATGCTTTTGGTTACTATTTATGTTTTCCATTCTTGAATATTGGTAGAATCTCATCATTTGTGTTCTGCGCCTGCCTTACATGAGCTTTCCTCTTGAAGGTATGTTGCTGCTACGTATGGAAAGTCAATTTGAAGTAGGAGTTGTATTATATTTTAACTGTTGGGAGCCGAATTTGTAGTTGTAACCACGTATGGTAAAAAGTTTCCGGTAGCCCTCGCCCCAAATGTACTTTCCAATGGCTTTTGCCGCAAACGTTTAAAAAATATTAACTTTGTAATTTGACTGTTTCTTTAAATATTATATATTTATATTTGCCTCAGCTGCGTCAGTATTTTTGTTACAGACATGGATGTCTTAGCAGGGCGTAGTGCGGCTGAAGAATATAGGCTTACACAGATTATAATTTTTAATTCACTCCTTTTTATTAATTCTCGACATGATTTTAATAACAATTCACTGATATAGAGAGCTGTGAGATTCTTTTATTAAATACTTGCACTTTTTAAACACCTAAACTATTTTTCTCACACAAAATACGTATTAAATTTCTCGAGGGCACATCTCGCGTCTGATTAGTAACACTGTCTGCTAGCAACGCGTCCAGTTCTGAGCACTGTTTACAAGCAACTGACTTGATTTCAACCGCCTAAATTTGTAAATTTCTGTATTTCAAGTCTCTGATTGGCTATTCCTAGTCCAATAGAATACCTTCATTTAACTTAAGCTTGTTTCTGGTTATTGATTAGTTATTTTATAAACTGTCTCAAAATTTACATTAATGTTGCTCCAATAATGACTAGTTAAACATTCTTACTCATTATTCCCTCAAGGTTACCTCATTGTTAGCAACTTTTAACCTATTATTCTAACAGCTCCTACATTATTCTATTACGTAATACATTCACATAACTTTATTTAAAATGTATACAATAATATAAACATATACAATGACTGTAATATACACTTTTTATAGCTTGTTACATACACATATTGCTTTAAGGCGGGATTTTGTTGAATTATATATTATATAATTAGACTGAAATCATTTAAGTGTTAAAAATACTGCCTCACTCTAATTGAATTTAGCTGAAGTCCGATACGCTAACATTACCCTTGAAGAAAGATCAGGTCTACTGGGTGATGAAACGGTGGAGAATAAGTATATGTCACCTAATGGTTGAAACAATATGCCTCCCAAAGACCATCCTAGCCCCTGAATGAGTCCGGCTCTTGTTGGTTCGGCATTCAAGTATTAACTTCTGTAACCGTATGATGGGTAGAAGGCGCGATAGAGGCGTGTTAATTATTGATTGCCAATTAAGTTCCACATATAGGCACGCTTTTTTCACCCGACTGTACGTAGTTAGGAAAGTAAAAATTGTAGGGAAGTTGTGAGTTTCTCTTTAATTTTAAATGCTTTGTTTGTAATGCAAATATGTTTCGGAAGTTAGCCAAGGAGTAATTTATAGTTTCTATAATTATGTATTATACTGGTAATAAAAACTGTGTAATATAATCATTATTTATTTAAGTATCATATTAATTTTAGGAATAGACCTAAAACACAGCTCGCGATTTCCGACTTACGTTGAAATTTTATTTTTGGCCTTACTATGGTAACGATAGGATACTTTACTTCGTGGAAGGTTTTTTTACGTTCATATTAAAATTGTAGCTCTTGTGTAAAGAATGTTATCCTGCCTGTACATTCCTTCAGGCACCGGATGGCAGCCACATATTTCCTTTCAATGGTAACCGGTTACAGAACGGATGTAACAAATTGGCGTGTAAAGAGAAATCAAAGGCTGCTGCAGCGCATGCTAGTGGCAAAGTTTTATATTTCGCAACCGCTAAAACGGACATCAAAGTTTGTGTCTGATACAACGAGCTTTGGGTTTCATTTTATGAGCGATATTCCTAATGCTTCACAAAATCTTCGGTAGCATATAATATGCTGACGAAGAACAGCCAATAAGAGATAAAAGATCGTGATCGGGCAAGTCTAGTGCTAGACATGGAAGAACAAATAGAAAATGCCATCCAAATTCATTTTTATGTGCAGCTTTTAGAGCGGAGAGATTTCCTCGGCGGTTTATGGCAGTGTAATCAAAATCAACCTTCCGTCGCTCTCTTTGCTTAAACAACACTAGCGCCAGCTGGTGTGGACATCAGAAACGTTGCTCGCTTAATGTAGACCTCTTCTTGTGGAGCGAAGTTCTCTGTTGCACCGTGCTCATTACTGTGGCAATCATGATGAACAGATGCGCATCTGGAATAGCATTCGAGGATGACTCAATATTAAAGTGTGGTATGAAAAACTTAATTGTACCCTTACATACAACTAAAGAGCACCATTAAAAGCTTTTATGCAGTCCTACCATTTGAGGCTGACCTGTGTTGCGGCGGTGTTACTATTGCTGCTACTTCGAGAAGACTCGGGGTCACGGGTGCGATTTGAGGATGGCAGGAATTAGTAAATTAGTTCAGGGAAGACTTCCTGGTGGAGCTGAGGTTCTTCTTTTTAGGGTGGTGACACTGCCTTGATAGTATTAATGTGCTGCCGGCTAAACTGAAATATTATTTATTTTTAAAAGATTACTTTCTGGCCGACCCGCCAGCTTCATTTATCGAAGCCACTTTCATTTACCTTGGGGGTTTGCGAAGTCGCTACTAATATGTTTCTCCAACCGACAACATCTCTTTGACCGATTTCTCACTACCGACAATTCAGCCATTGACGCAGCTACACATCTATACAACTTAACACGTAACTTAAAAATTTGATTTTCATTTTATAACCGTACAATAGATCCACAGAATGCTCATCTTAGCCTCGAACCAGTATATCAGCACCACCAATAGTACCACGGGTCCGCACCTACATTTCAGGTAGGCAGCCAGCTTGTGAGTACTACCATACTACAGTTCTCTACAGTATGTCTAAACCAGGTAATACATCTACATTCTCCCCCACCATCCACCACACACTTCAGAACATACCTCATGCATCGTGTCAGTCAGTCCGTCCCTGCTACTACTATATCGTCCTCCTGGTGTAGTGATTACCATGCTAGCCTCTAATTCCCGAGGTCGAGGGTTCAAACCCGGCGGAGGGCGATGGATTATTTTTCGGGCGTAAAAATCCTTAGCATGGCTTCCTTCGGAAGGGAAGTAAAGCCGGTGGTCCCGTGTCGTAGATTTACGGCACGTAAAAGAACCTCAAGCCTGACAAAGCGGTCTCTAAGCAAAATTACCGGTCTTTCACGCCCAATATAGAATGGGACGCTAAGGACCATAGTAGTTAAAGAGCGTCCATAAATAAAACTCAATTTATTTATTTCGTCCCTGCTACTGCAGTACACTCCACTAGTCCGTCTGTCAAACCACTATAGCACTCAACTGTCCTCACCATCACTCATTTCCCCAGGGTTCTGTACAGACTCCGGTATGTGCAGAACCCGGGCAATCATCGCTCACTTGTATATATTTGCAGGTCATCATGTCCGTCTGTACTTTCCGGGGTGCTCAGCGGAACCCGGCTTCCACGCAAGTACTTCACCTCTACCTCTGCCCTGTCTATGCTTAGATTGCATGTTGCATGGGGGAGGCGATGTAACTGCTGCGGATGATCGCCACCAGAGGCGGCGTGTGTGGGGCCACACCTTTAGAAAAGATCTGATGTGTTACACTCACATGACTTTCTCTACTCTAGTACAAACCATTTTTACAAACGCTTATTCTCCATATGCTTCATGTTAATCGAGATATTGAGATGTTAATCTTATTGCTAATTTTCTTGTAAGGGAAGTGGTAGGCTTTAAGCGATAATCAAATATATTAAGAGCTGGTTGCTCTGTGGAGCATTGCATTCTCTTAGCATTACCAGGACAAAAAAATAATAACGAATTCCTATTTGAGAAAAAATAAGTATTGGAAAATTTAAGGGAATATCAAGCAATATCTCGAAAATGGTTCAAAAAATGTATATGACATAAATTGTGTATTTTAACGCTACCTACATTTTTTGTGTAGAAAAAGTTTGTCTATCTCTTATGGTTTACCAGTTATGAAAAAATCGTACGCAATGAAGAATACTTTTGGAGACATTTCCAGAAAATTCAAGATATATATTTTATTTGTCATGAAAGTATCTTAAATATATGACATTTTAATCAAAATCGTTAGTCATTTTTGAGTAAATGGTGGGGAGATTTTCTTGAAAACGTCGTGTAGCATCTCCGGAAGATACTGAACCTAAATACCAAGTTTCGTGTTTATCCGACTGTTCGTTTCTGAGTTATGCTGTTCACACACAGACAGACTTGTTTCCAAAAATACATTTTTTGGATTCAGGAGGCTTCAAAACATGTATTTCCGGTGAAATATCGTTATCGAATTTTTGGGCGGAATACAATACTTCCCCTACTTACTATACGTAGTAGAGAAAGTAAAAAAAAAATATCTCCTACTAAATTTTCCCTCGTGTTGCCTATGTTATGACACCTTATGTCAGACCTACCAAACCTAACCAGACGTAAGTGACAAGAAAGAGTCGATTTCACTTGATTCAGCGGTTGTAAACACAGAGTCAAAGTGTGTTGGCCGTGCCTCTCAAACCTATCCTACCGGATACGCTTCTAGCGGTGAATAACTCCATAACGATGCGTCGGAGGACGGTGGTTGCTTGACAAAAAATGTTCCTCTCTGCGAGATCTATCATTCCTCAGAGCTTATCGCAGAGGTCCTGAAACATCCTGTATGTTCACAATTTTAGTTTTTGGAAATGTCTCTATTTCGCTGGAATGCTTCTTATATTTCGTTTTCCTTTTTGGTCCTTATTTCATTTTCACAGCCGGAAACTTTTCTATCTCTCAATCTTCTTAGAAAGTTTCCCTTATTTTTCCTCAGCTTTTCGAGCAATAATTCTTACCATAAGAAGAACTTATGGTCGTAGCTCCATATCCTTCTGTTGCTAATAGAATATATCCTCGCATTCATCTTACAAATGTCATTTCTGCTATATGTTTCGTTATTTTATTCTTCTATATTACTACTAAAATATTCGACTAAATTTTTGACAAGCAAGTACATTTAGCTGACCATGACCAGTGAAGCCAGAGAGCTCTATTAACTGCATAAGTCAGAACCCATTAACAGCTATGCTGGGATCGAAGAGGACCAAGTCATTATAGTAGGGAGGAAATGACCTTCACCTGAGCACAAATAAAGGCACTTATTTTGTTTCATTTCTATCAAAGGAAACGTATTAACCAATAAGTTTGTATAACGTTAATGTATTTCTGTGTACAGTGTTAAATAGGTGTAACAGTCAACCATAGCTTTCTGCCAAAGATAAGAGGATTCGCTGCATATTCAAACTTCTGCATTCTTCCGTCTCTTTCTATTTTGCTTATCTCTATGTTTAATAATCTACATCAATACTGACTGTGTGTGGTGCTTTTCTGCGACCAAATTATATTTGTTTAATTGAAACCAAGTTAATTAAAAGTATGTTATTAATATAAGTAAGAAGCAAATCAATTTTAATCAGTTTCGACCTACCTTTTAAATATATACGATCTTATCAAGGAAGATTTATTTACATTATTCGTATTAATTAACATCTATTTCTGCATTCCTTCCGGTGCATCTGTGTGCAAGCAGTTTCTAATTATACAATATCCCAGCAAGTGTTTATTGATCAATCTCGTCATTATTTTTCTTTGCAAGCGTTTTCATTAGTGTATTACTTATTATTATTATTATTATTATTATTATTATTATTATTATTATTACTATTATTATCAGAAAGTTGAAACATATCTGAAGAAACTAATTCCATCGCCGGGAAACCAATCGCAGGTTTTCGGCTTACCAGGTCCACACACTTTCATTGTGCCCACCATAGCCAGTGCCTAAGAATGCACATTAAACTTCTCTCATCTTATTCATGAGGGGCCTTCAAGACAAACTCCGCTATTTTGAAATGTATCTAATAGGGAATTTGTAATGCTGCAAATACTTTTAATTCCTGGGCCCCTAATTATCCACACTACAGGGTTAAGTTATATAAATTATCCTCTCACTTTTGGATATGTGCGCTGAAGTCGGAAATCTGAATTAAATTTTAAAAATGTAGTACCAGTTCCACGGAATCGGGTCTTAAATTAAATATGCAAGGACGGAGGTTCTAGGTTTCTATACCTTCACTACATTGAAAAGAATTTGGAGTAAATCATCTCTATGTAACCGCTTCCTGATTTCCTTCTCTACGTTCCCAGCTACTCCCCTTTTCACCTTACCCCAAGGGAGAAGAAAGAGTCCTCCCGTATCCAATCTTAGCCTACAAACATCAGAATACAGCCCGCAATATCTTCTTATGCTTGATTGAGAAGTGTCATTTGATCCAGAATTCAGAATTCCAAACTCACTTCCTTGTTGGAAGTTCATAGCAATGTTGCAGGTAATGGAAAGCTTATGGTGAAAATCAGATTATGGTGATAATTATTACAGATTCAATCAAGCTGTTGTGGCAGCTTGACGATACACTGAACACTGCGCAATACTCTGTCGTACTTGAAAATATTTTATTCCCTGTATAATGATATTCTCGTGGAATTGTTGAATTCGTACAAGGTTCTAGGCACAAATTCAAGCGGCCTGGAACGTTGTAGCTTCTCGTCCACGTTACTACAGGAATTTAATTTCATCTATAACCCGAAAATCAAGGTAGTTATATGTGCTCAGGGCACATACATTCGAGTTAATTTTGTTCATTTTTATGTGCTTAGTTTTAGAAGATAATAGTTTATTTGCAGATATTTTTTTAATCATTTAAAACGAGTGTTTTAGTAGAAAACTGTTTGTGTGCATAGATAGCCTAAAACTTATAATACCAAAGTTATATTAATGCAATATTAAGTTCCATACCTCCAGTGAAAAAATTAATAATAACAAAATCATAATAACTAATGCGAGATTTGAACCGAAGAGCTTTTCAGGGCAAGGGAAACATTCTAAACCTCGGCAAACGAAAGTGTTTTCAGTAGCTTATAACCTCCGGCACCTAGAAATAGCGTTATAAGGTGACAATTGCGCTCACAGGTACAGACCATTCTATAGTTCCTGGATGTATCTTGTGAACACAGCTGTTACACGAAGCCCTCCGACATTCACGTGGAATAAGAGAATGCCTTGTTTGTTGTCAACGGCTGTACATGGTTTACATTTGAATAAACTCCACTGAAATGATTACAATAGTGCAATGATGCGTGTTTAGTACTATTAGTATAATCACTGAAGCAATTACAGTGCGAGAACGATGACATGTTGAGTATTTTTAGTATAATCAGTGAAGCATTATAATACGAGAACGATGACATGTTGAGTACCTTTAGTATAAACAGTGAAGCATTACAATACGAGAACGATGACATGTTGAGTACCTTTAGTATAATCAGTGAAGCATTACAATACGAGAACAATGACATGTTAAGTACTTTTAGTATAGTCAGTGAAGCATTACAATACGAGAACAATGACATGTTGAGTACTTATAGTATAATCAGTGAAGCATTACAATACGAAAACGATGACATGTTGAGTACCTTTAGTATAGTCAGTGAAGCATTACAATACGAGAACAATGACATGTTGAGTACTTATAGTATAATCAGTGAACCATTACAATACGAGAACGATGACATGTTGAGTACTTATAGTATAATCAGTGAAGCATTACAATACGAGAACGATGACATGTTGAGTACTTATAGTATAATCAGTGAAGCATTACAATACGAGAACGATGACATGTTGAGTACTTATAGTATAATCAGTGAAGCATTACAATACGAGAACAATGACATGTTGAGTACTTATAGTATAATCAGTGAAGCATTACAATACGAGAACGATGACATGTTGAGTACTTTTAGTATAGTCAGTGAAGCATTACAATATGAGAACAATGACATGTTGAGTACTTTTAGTATAATCAGTGAAGCATTACAATACGAAAACGATGACATGTTGAGTACTTTTAGTATAATCAGTGAAGCATTACAATATGAGAACAATGACATGTTGAGTACTATTAGTATAATCAGTGAAGCATTACAATACGAAAACGATAACATGTTGAGTACTTTTAGTATAATCAGTGAAGCATTACAATACGAGAACAATGACATGTTGAGTACTTTTAGTATAGTCAGTGAAGCATTACAATACGAGAACAATGACATGTTGAGTACTTTTAGTATAATCAGTGAAGCATTACAATACGAGAACGATAACATGTTGAGTACTTTTAGTATAATCAGTGAAGCATTACAATACGAGAACAATGACATGTTGAGTACTTTTAGTATAGTCAGTGAAGCATTACAATACGAGAACAATCACATGTTGAGTACTTTTAGTATAATCAGTGAAGCATTACAATACGAGAACGATGACATGTTGAGTACTTTTAGTATAATCAGTGAAGCATTACAATACGAGAACAATGACATGTTGAGTACTTTTAGTATAGTCAGTGAAGCATTACAATACGAGAACAATGACATGATGAGTACGTTTAGTATAATCAGTGAAGCATTACAATACGAGAACAATGACATGTTGAGTACTTTTAGTATAGTCAGTGAAGCATTACAATACGAGAACAATGACATGTTGAGTACTTTTAGTATAGTCAGTGAAGCATTACGATACGAGAACGATGACATGTTGAGTACTTTTAGTATAATCAGTGAAGCATTACAATACGAGAACAATGACATGTTGATTACTTTTAGTATAGTCAGTGAAGCATTACAATACGAGAACAATGACATGTTGAGCACTTATAGTATAGTCAGTGAAGCATTACAATACGACAACGATGACATGTTGAGTACTTATAGTATAATCAGTGAAGCATTACAATACGAGAACAATGACATGTTGAGTACTTATAGTATAATCAGTGAAGCATTACAATACGAGAACGATGACATGTTGAGTACTTTTGGTATAATCAGTGAAGCATTACAATACGAGAACAATGACATGTTGAGTACTTATAGTATAATCAGTGAAGCATTACAATACGAGAACGATGACATGTTGAGTACTTTTAGTATAGTCAGTGAAGCATTACAATATGAGAACAATGACATGTTGAGTACTATTAGTATAATCAGTGAAGCATTACAATACGAAAACGATAACATGTTGAGTACTTTTAGTATAATCAGTGAAGCATTACAATACGAGAACAATGACATGTTGAGTACTTTTAGTATAGTCAGTGAAGCATTACAATACGAGAACAATGACATGTTGAGTACTTTTAGTATAATCAGTGAAGCATTACAATACGAGAACGATAACATGTTGAGTACTTTTAGTATAATCAGTGAAGCATTACAATACGAGAACAATGACATGTTGAGTACTTTTAGTATAGTCAGTGAAGCATTACAATACGAGAACAATGACATGTTGAGTACTTTTAGTATAATCAGTGAAGCATTACAATACGAGAACAATGACATGTTGAGTACTTTTAGTATAGTCAGTGAAGCATTACAATACGAGAACAATGACATGTTGAGTACTTTTAGTATAGTCAGTGAAGCATTACAGTACGAGAACGATGACATGTTGAGTACTTTTAGTATAATCAGTGAAGCATTACAATACGAGAACAATGACATGTTGAGTACTTTTAGTATAGTCAGTGAAGCATTACAATACGAGAACAATGACATGTTGAGCACTTATAGTATAATCACCCAAGCATTACAATACGAGAACGATGACACGTTGAGTACTTTTAGTATAATCAGTGAACCATTACAATACGAGAACGATGACATGTTGAGTACTTTTAGTATAATCAGTGAAGCATTACAATACGAGAACGATGACATGTTGAGTACTTATAGTATAATCAGTGAAGCATTACAATACGAGAACGATGACATGTTGAGTACTTATAGTATAATCAGTGAAGCATTACAATACGAGAACGATGACATGTTGAGTACTTATAGTATAATCAGTGAAGCATTACAATACGAGAACGATGAAATGTTGAGTACTTATAGTATAATCAGTAAAGCATTACAATACGAAAACGATGACATGTTGAGTACTTTTAGTATAATCAGTGAAGCATTACAATATGAGAACGATGACATGTTGAGTACTTTTAGTATAATCAGTGAAGCATTACAATACGAGAACGATGACATGTTGAGTACTTATAGTATAATCAGTGAAGCATTACAATACGAGAACGATGACACGTTGAGTACTTTTAGTATAATCAGTGAAGCATTACAATACGTGAACGATGACATGTTGAGTACTTATAGTATAATCAGTGAAGCATTACAATTCGAGAACGATGACATGTTGAGTACTTATAGTATAATCACCCAAGCATTACAATACGAGAACGATGACATGTTGAGTACTTATAGTATAATCAGTGAAGCATTACAATACGAGAACGATGACATGTTGAGTACTTATAGTATAATCACCCAAGCATTACAATACGAGAACGATGACATGTTGAGTACTTATAGTATAATCTGTGAAGCATTACAATACGAGAACGATGACATGTTGAGTACTTATAGTATAATCACCCAAGCATTACAATACGAGAACGATGACACGTTGAGTACTTTTAGTATAATCAGTGAAGCATTACAATACGAGAACGATGACATGTTGAGTACTTTTAGTATAATCAGTGAAGCATTACAATACGAGAACGATGACATGTTGAGTACTTATAGTATAATCAGTGAAGCATTACAATACGAGAACGATGACATGTTGAGTACTTATAGTATAATCAGGGAAGCATTACAATACGAAAACGATGACATGTTGAGTACTTTTAGTATAATCAGTGAAGCATTACAATACGAGAACGATGACATGTTGAGTACTTTTAGTATAATCAGTGAAGCATTACAATACGAGAACGATGACATGTTGAGTACTTATAGTATAATCAGTGAAGCATTACAATACGAGAACGATGACATGTTGAGTACTTATAGTATAATCAGTGAAGCATTACAATACGAGAACGATGACATGTTGAGTACTTATAGTATAATCAGGGAAGCATTACAATACGAAAACGATGACATGTTGAGTACTTTTAGTATAATCAGTGAAGCATTACAATACGAGAACGATGACATGTTGAGTACTTTTAGTATAATCAGTGAAGCATTACAATACGAGAACGATGACACGTTGAGTACTTTTAGTATAATCAGTGAAGCATTACAATACGAGAACGATGACATGTTGATTACTTATAGTATAGTCACTGAAGTGGATTACCTGTTTCTTCTCGTAATATGCAGCGTTAGATCTTCCACCGCTTCTTTTATGTTTTGAATTCGCAGATCACCAAATCTCACCATTTTTTGGAGTTTTACCAACAGTAAATAATAATCTGTTAATTATTAGTTTGGGAGTTAAATGTTTGAAAACCATCGATTTAGTTCGATTCTGAATCATGATTCATGAATGAGGCCTGAATGAAACCGTACATTCGCTGATAGATACTTGGGCGTCATTATCGAAGTAATTTTAGAATAACATTTGGATTTGTTTAGTCACAATTGATTGGTCTATAATTTAGAGTAATTGGGTTTGATTTCATATCAGTTGGACTTGTTTCACTTTGAACAAATATAACTCCAACTCAAACGCAAGGGAAAAACAAAATTTAGTTTACTGTTCCAAAAATATTTTAAAACCACATGAATACGAAATTTGGTGATTGGTTAAAAGCTATGTGAATCTGTATGTAGGTCAATAGAATTGAGATAAAGAAAGCCGGAGAAGTAATATGGGAAGCCTGAATTATCCGGCTTTGCACGCATAAAAGGAATATCTGGTGGCAGAGTAGCTCTTTAAATTTAAAATGTATATACATGATAGTAATTTACGCAACAGGAGGACATTCTTAATGATTATGACATAAACGAACGTTTATCTCCCTCTCAGTTTCTTTCGTGCTGCACGAGTGTCATTAAAAAAGTTGGACAGAACGTTTTATGTGATTTTAGCATTGTGAATTGAGGAAATAAATAATGAAATAATTCGGCATCCATAGCTGACAAGAGTGAGAGCGTCTTCAATGTTCGTAAATGTGACGTTAGCTCATTTCGTTTTGTCATTACATGCCGTGTTGAACCGATATACAAGACACCAATTGCATGCATTCCTTTCCTGAGAGAGAAGTGAGGAAGTGTTGCGATGTTATGTATCCAATTATCAACACAGCATGGGGTTTAATTATAAACTTATGTCTTAATTATTCTATACAGTAGAACCCCGCTTTACCAAAGTCACTGATGTTTCGGATAAAACCTTTTGGATAATCGGGTAAATATTTTAAGCAACGAACGAAACAAAATGACTGTATTCTAAATGCATGTAACAATAAAACTACTGGACTGGACTGGACTAGTGAACGGGGGGGCACCTAGCAATGTGACCCTCAAGGAGTCTATTGTGCGTACACCCTCAGGAGGAACGGATGAGGTAAGGGAACCACGGGTTGTAGAGCGATGCCGGCGAAAGTGGACAGAGGCGCAGGGTTCCCTAACTATTCCAGGCCACTCGGAAACGTCCCTCCAGTAGGGCCGGGGAAGCTTCTCCAAGCCTCTGCACCATCTGCTTGACACCGACGGAACCATAACCCCGGAGTCAAGCTCAAACATGAAGAGGAAACGAAATGGGAGAAAATGAGGGAGAGGGGAGAAGCTGGTAGAATATAGCACTCCAACTTTTGCCTTTATCAACCAGGAAACACCACGAAAAAA
Source organism: Deroplatys truncata (assembly GCA_030765065.1). NCBI lineage: Eukaryota > Metazoa > Arthropoda > Insecta > Mantodea > Mantidae > Deroplatys > Deroplatys truncata. The sequence goes on along the minus strand of CM060986.1, from coordinate 186,475,311 downwards.
CCCATGGTCAGAGTGGGAATCCACCGTGTGGCAGTATATTTAACACTAAAATGATTTCAGTCTAATTGTATAATATATATAATTCAATAACAGCCCGCCTTAAAGCAATATGTGTATGTACTAATATATAAAAAGTGTGTATTACAGTAATTATATATGTTTATATTATTGTATATTATTGTATCCATGTGTAAGAATGTTATGTGAATATATTACGTAATTTAATAATGTAGCAGCTATGAGAATAATAGGGTAAAAGTTGCTAACAATGAGGTAACAATGAGGTAAACTTGAGGCAGTAATGAATTTGAAAGTTTAAATGCTACTAGTCATTATTGGAGCAACAATAATGTAAATTTTGAGACAGTTTAAAAATAGGCAATCAACAACCAAGCTTAAGCTAAATAAAAGTATTCTATTGGATTAGGAATAGCCAATCGGAGACTTGAAATGCAGAAATTTACAAGTTTAGGCGGTTGAAATCAGTTCAGTTGCCTGCAGACAGTGATTGTAACCGGATGCGTGATGCGTCCTCGAGAGATTTTATACGTATTTTGTGTGAGACAAAAATACTTTACGTGTTAAAAAGTGCAAGTATTTAATAAAAAACATCTCACAGCTCTATATCAGTGAAGTGTTATTTAAATCGTGTCAAATATTAATAAAAGGAGTGAAGTAAAATTATAATCTTTGTAAGCCTACATTCTTGTTGCAGCACAACCCTGCCAAGACATCCATGTCTCTAACAATAATACTGGCGCAGCCGAGGCAAAAATAAATATATAATATTTAAAGAAACAGTCAAATTACAAAGTTAGTATTTTTTTAAACTTGGGGCAAATTCCACCTGAAAGTACATTTGGGGCGAAGGATACCGCAAACTGTGTACTATACATGCCGTTGCAACTATTACAAGTTCGTCTCCCCAACAGTTGAAATATAATACGTCTTTTTCAAACTGTCTTTCCATACGTAGCAGCAAAATATCTTCTTCAAATTGGTGCCCAAAACGTGGGGACAATACATATCTTCTTCAACCGGGAATCAAAGCCAGGACCTCCCGAATGCGAGCCTCACAGGTTACTGTGGAACCATCACGCTCGGTATAAAAACAGCTACTGTATATAGCATTAAATATGCATTACAGTATTTACAAATATGTACTATTTCATTAAAGCAATATATTGTTTCTGAACTTTCTTCTTGCAACTTTTGCGAGCAGCTGTAATTATCACGCCACCATTTGATAAGCATTGTGTATGTTGGTGCTGATTCACTGCTTTGTTCCACAAAAGGCAAGAAAACTTAAAATCAAAACCTTTTTGCAGTGTTTCTTACCTCCAATGTTTTGAATTGCTTGTTCGTTGTTAGTCTGCTGTTAATGTCATCGTGGTTCTGTTCAATTCTTAATACAACACGCTTTCTTTCCTGACATAACACAAATAAACCAGTGATATCAGCAGTAAAATAAGTCAGGCTCCGTGTTGAATGCGTGTGCAAGAGTTAACACCTGTTACAACGGTACAGTATTTCTTGGAATGTGGTGCAGGGGGTAAGGATTAACCTATGTAATGCCTAGTACCTATATTCGAATTTAAGGTTGCGGCAAAAGAACATTGCCGATTGTTGCCAGCGCATATTTGAGCTTTTCTATTTTTACTTTCTCTGCTACGTATAGTAAGTAGGGGAAGTATTGTATTCCACCCAAAAATTCGATACCGAGATTTCACCAGAAATATATGTTTGAGACCCCCTGAATCCGTGTGTCTGTGTGTCTGTGTGTGTATCTGTGAACAGCATAACTCGGAAACGAACAGTCGGATAAACACGAAACTTGATATTTAGGTTCAATATCTCTCGGAGATGCGACATGAAGGTTTTCAAGAAAATCCCCCCACCCCATATTACCCTTTACATGGAACATTTTTCGAAAATTTTAATTTTCTCAATAATGGCTCCAACGATTTTGATTAAAATATCATATGTTGAAGATATTTTTATGACAAATGAAATGTATATCTTGAATTTTCTGGGAATGTCTCCAAAAGTATTCGTCATTGTGAACGACTTTTGCATAACTGGTAAACCATAAGAATAGACTAAATTTTACTACACAAAAATGTAGATTGCGTTAAAATACACAATTTATGTCATATACATCTTTTTTGTTGAGTGAACCATTTTCGAGATATTGCTTGTTATTCCCTTAAATTTTCCAATACTTATACTTTTTCTCAAATTCGTCATTCGAATTTTTTTGTCTTGATAATGCAAAGAAAATGGAATGCTCCATATAGCAACCAGCTCTTAAAATATTTGACTATCGCTTAAAGCCTAGCAATTCCCCTTGCATCTACAAGAAAATTAGCAATAAGATTAACATCTCGATATCTCGATTAACATAAAGCATATGGAAAATAAGCGTTTGTAAAAATGGTTTGTACAAGGGTAAAGAAAGTCATGTGAGTGTAACACATCAGATTTTTTTTCATTCATTCTTTTCTTAAACTTTTTTCCGCCGTTTAGGTTAAGCGCAGTTCGGTTAAGTGGTGTTTTACTGCATTAAATAATACACAGGTTTTTACATCTTCGTTGCTCAGAAAAAAGAATTTCACAAAACGGTTTCGTATTCTATCTATAAGCCACGGCAACATGTAATACCAGTATTATGTCATTGCTATTGGAAGTACGTTATTACTATTATTGGCATGCGTGTCATAATGAGACATTATGCACGATATTGAATACAGTAACAGTGATTAAAATGGTAGGATTGCATAAAAGAAATAACAGTGAAAATCAAAATTGCATAAGGACACTTGGCAGAGATTTGGGGTCAAAACATTGTTTTTTTGTTTTTTATTGTAATCGATTATTAATGGTATAGGGAACATACCTATGTAATTTTTTTGTTATTTGGACCTTTAAAGGGCTCTTATGGTCCAGCGATGTAATAGTATATTGGTATGTAATAATGTGCTCACCTTGTTTTTCGCCATTTTCCTTTAACTTTTAGTTTGTAAATTTCAGCCACACTTTTCTCAAAATCTGTTTAAATTTAAAATTTGATTTTTTTGTGATTGTGCATAATATTTAGCTGCATTTAGAGGGTTAAAGATTTTGCTCTTAAATTACATGGTTTCCATGGAAAAAATTATAAACAAAAATATTACAGCAGAAACTGTTTTCTTGTAACTTTTTAATTAAATTTGTCCTTCAAATGGACAAATAACTAACTGATTATCTTAAACTATTTATAAAAATTTATAATTAAAACTTTGGTGGCGTTCTAATCTTTATTTCCAGAAAAAGCATACGTATAAAGAAGGTAATAGTTTTTAGAAATTTATTTATGATATTTAAAAAATTTTATAATTAAAACATTTAAAGCTAACTAGATAACCTGATACCAGTATACTCGGAAAACATTTAGTAATCAGTAAACAATTCATTGTCTTAGATGGTGTAATTCTAGAGAAAATTGGCTCTCTTTAAATTGTAAGAAACTTAAAAATAGCCTGCAATCTCTATAAAGTGTCCTTAAAACTATAATGTTTTTCCTACTTTAAAATACCATTGAAATCCAACGGATTTGGCTGAAAATGTGTGTAGTTATCACTTGAATCCAGGAAACTGCAGAATACTTTTGATCAGGGCTTATGCACTTATTTGCTTTGTAACAAAACCTGTTCCTAGTTTGTTCACACTACTGCATAGTTCTAACGGTTAAAATTTTTTACATTATAGGCAATATGCTTTTGCTACGGAGACCTTAGAATCGTCTTTGAAACTCAAAATTCTACCCCGCAAAGGTACGCTCATATTTCAATCAATCTAGCATTTAGATTCTGCTTCACTCTAGTACAAAAGGCAAATGGCTTCCAGAAGCCCGAAGAGCTTTCGTTTCCCATTTCCCTTTACCTCGACTAACATCTGTCAAACTGACCAAAAAATTGCTGTCTGCTTTGAGTTGCTTGAACATTAACAAGCCCTAATTAGTGGTGGTTCATTAGCACAACAGAGAGAGATATTTGAGATACATGGGAGAATTAGGTCCAAAATAAAGAGACTACCTCTGGAGATCTCAAAATGATGCCTCATCCTGGTTTCAGAGTTGGACTCTTTCACAACTCTGGTGTTTATACTATACCCAAAAGTTGTGGGATTAGACTCTGTACCCATGCAATTGCTAATGGATCCTCAATATTTGTTTACATTAAAGGGAGAATTAATGGTGAAAATTGCCAAAAATAACATGTTTAGCTTTTTATGCAGTCTTATTAATTTGAACTTTTACTTTCTCTACTACATAGAGTAAGTAGGGGGTAGTATTGTATTCCAGCCAAAAATTCGATACGATACTTCACCGGAAAGATTTGCTTTGAGGCCCCTTGAATCCAAACAAAGCATTTTTGGAAACATGTCCGTGTGTGTGCCTGTGAACAGCATAACTCAGAAACGAACAGTTGGATAAACACCAAACTTGGTATTTAGGTTTAGTATCTTCCAGAGATGCAACAGAAACTTTTCAGGAAAATCCCCCACCCCAGATTACCCTTTACACGGAACATTTTTCGAAAATGTTAATTTTCTCAGAAATGGCTCAAACGATTTTGATTAAAATATCATATATTTAAGATACCTTTATGACAAATAAAATGTATATCTTGAATTTTCTGGGAATGCCTCCAAAACTATTCCTCATTGTGAACGACTTTTGCATAACTGGTAAACCATAAGAGATAGACAAAATTTTACTACACAAAAAATGTAGATCGCGTTAAAATACACAATTTATGTCATATACATTTTTGTTGTTGAGTGAACCATTTTCGAGATATTGCTTGATATTCCCTTAAACTTTTCAAATACTTATTTTCTGAAATGGGAATTCGTTATTCATTTTTTTGTCTTGGATATGCAAAGAGTATTAATCTGTGCAAAGAGAATGGTGCTGCACATAGCAACCAGCTATTAAGGGTAATGTCTATGCTTAAAGGCTACTGTATTTCTATATTGCCCTTGAAAATATATATTCTCCTTACATCTATAAGAAAATTAGCAACAAGATAGAGTCTGCAAATGCTTACCTCGATTAACATGAAGTAGATGAGAATAAGCGTTTGTAAAAATAGTTTGTACAAGAGTAGGGAAAGTCATGTGAGTATAACACATCAGATTTTTTCTTAAATGTTATACATATTCATCACTATAAACATAATACCTATGTTTTAAAAATATTCTGCACCCCTCACAGCAGAATCTCGTAATTCCTATACATTTTGGAGTTGATTGGTAAACTTTAGCCCTTCCTATAATCAAAGTTTTACTTTAAAAATTGGTACTACTGTTAAATATGGCAGCTTCTGACCGAGCAATGTTGCGCCGCGGTAACGTGTGCGACTCGCGCGGCCGCCCGCTCTGACTCGTGGTTTTTCGTGGTTTCCCCAGGGTCGGAAACGAATGTTAGGAAGGTTTATCTACCACGATTTCCTTGCCATCATTTCTCTATCATCTTTCAGTTGTGCTTGTAGGTATCGTGGTGTATGGGAGTGCCGGACTGATGGCGCGGATCCATGCTCAATGGAAGGAGTATATCTGGTGGACACTAGAGTGCTGCTTGATTGGTGGGGCATTCATCTCCCTCCCTGGGCGGCTGGGACGGTCATTGGAAACATTAGGGACTTCCGCGCGTCTCTGTGGCCTGTTTGCCTAAAACCTGTAGCCTCCTGTGGTTCTCTTACCTTACACCTTCCTCCTGAAATGTGGTAGCCTCAATATACCTGTGAAAGTCGCAGTTGGCGATGTTTCCCATCCCTCCCGTTGAATAGTTTATACCTATAGCAGCTTCTGTATGCCAAAACCATGTGGTTCTTTCTTTGCTAATACGTGTGCGTTTGTTTTCTCCAATTTTGTTTTGAACAGCTATTTCTGTGAATCATATTCTCTGACATGAATCACCCATTCTACAACTGCATTCTTAAGTGCAGTTGGAGAACCACTTTGGCGTTACTGACATGCTCATTTTAAAAAAAAAATCCTGGTAATGTTAATAAAAATATGGTAAAATTAAAAGTATGCTACTATTACTTTCTCTACTACGTATAGTAAGTAGGGGAAGTATTTGTATTTCACCCAAAAATTCGATACCAAGATTTCACCGGAAATATATGTTTTGAGACACCCTGAATCCAAAAAAGCATTTTTGGAAGCATGTCCGTGAGTGTGTCTGTGTTATTGTGTGTCTGTGTGTCTGTGAACAGTATAACTCAGAAACGAACAGTCGGATAAACACCAAACTTGGTATTTAGGTTCAGTATCTTCCAAGGATGCGACACGAAGGTTTTCAAGAAAATCCCAATACCCCAGACTACCCTTTACATGTACTATTTTTCGAAAATTTTAATTTTCTCAAAAATGGCTCAAACGATTTTGATTAAAATTACATGTGTTTAAGATATTTTCATGACAAATGAAATGTATAACTCGAATTTTCTGGGAATGTCTCCAAAAGTGTTCATTGTGAACGACTTTTGCATAACTGGTAAACCATAAGAGATAGATAAAATTTTACTACACAAAAAATGTAGATCGTGTTAAAATACACAATTTATGTTATATACATTTTTGTTGTTGAGTGAACCATTTTCGAGATATTGCTTGTTATTCCCTTAAATTTTCCAATACTTATACTTTTTCTCAAACTCATTATTCATTTTTTTTGTCCTTGTAATGCAAAGAGAATGGAATACTCCACATAGCAACCAGCTCTTAAACGCAATAAGATTAACATCTCGATTAACATGAAGGTTGTACCAGAGTAGAGAAAGTCATGTGAGTGTAACACATCAGATTTTTTTTGTTAATAAACCAGCGTGTTATGTAAAAGTAGATCAGTAAACTTAGCAAGCATACATGTAAATTCGAGTGCATGGAATACTACCAGTGGTAAACACTAAAAAGCATTCCCTTACCTGGTTTTAGCACTCCATCTACGTCAAGTTTACTTTAAAAGAAAAAGTTTTAAATAATTGGAAGCATTAATAACGTACATCTCAGAAATGGCTCTTGCCGCAAAGAACATTATTTGAAATAAACTCTGAGATCCACTTCTTTTATGTAATACGTTTTCATTTATCACCAAACGTCTAAGAATTATCGAGGCTATACAGTTCCTTCCGAATGAACAGGACATCACAAGCTATTACCAGAAAATTCAAGATATAAGTTTAATTTTTCATTTAAATATCTTTATTATATGGTATTTTAATCAAAATCGCTACAGGTATTTTTGAGGTAATGAAAAATGTCGAAAATTGTTCCATGTAAGGGATAGTTTGGATGGGGGATTTCTTGAAATTCTTGGTATGGCATCTCTGAAATATACTGAACTTAAATACAATGTTTGGTATTTTTCCGACACTAAGGCCTTTTTCTAAAATTCTTTTTAGGGATTTTGGGGGCTGATAAAATCTGGACAAGAAATTTTTATAGAAATCTTCCCCTACTTACTATACACGTCAAAGAAAGCCATATGAAATGACAAGAACGATTTCATTTCTAAATATCTATTTGTATTATCCAAAAATAATAAAAAGTTCTTTTTACACGTATATAATAACAACAAAGTTTATATTGTTTTTATTTGCAACCATAACAACAACAAAAACACAGTACAACTAAACTCTTAACCAAGAACTTGCATTTTATGATACGTTGTGTATGCCATTCCATCATCATGCTGAGCATGGGCCCTAAAGTTTTAAAATATATTTTCATTTTGTAAAACTGCTTATTGTGGATTTTTTATGCTCTGTAAGTAAAATAATGTAGGGAAATTATGGCAATTGGGATCTTTTTATACTCGTACATAACTTCATCCACCAGTTACGGAAATATCTGCTCTTCAGTTTTTACGCTATAAACCTTCAGAGTGTTATTCGGAATCTTATAATCCTGAAAATTAGTAAATTTAATCCAAAAATATCACTTGCAGTTATTTAGAGGCAAATAGATTTCTGAGAACATATTTCGAAAACACAAATTTATTGCCCACATACCTATAAATTGCCTTTATAAGTCAGTGTAAGTGGTTTAATTCTCCCCTAAAATCCTTTAGGTGTTAAATTTCCAAACAAATGTGTGATTTCTAATGCTACTTATTTGTAATATTTATTTGTCATAGCATATACAGGGTGGACCATTTAAGTTGAGACTGTACAATATCTCCAAAATTAAGCGTTGTAGAAAGAAATGTCTTTAATAAAAGTTGATTGGTATTATGGGGACGTTGTTTGGAGGACGTTGTGATGGTCATTTTCGGGTCGATTTAATTTTTTTAAATGGAAACCTACATTTTGAATGTTGTTTTCTCATTATAAAATGCTTTACAAAAGTGTTTCTTTTATGAGGAGGAATAAAGAAACAAAATAAGAAATGTTGGTTCCCAATTACGAAACTAATTTGACCCTCAAATGACCTCCATGGATGGTCCAACCATTCATTGTGCTCTTCATATACAGCTATTCAGAATTTTCTTTGTTATTTACGTTGGTGTAAGAACAATTGCAAAAAGCTATATACAAATGTTTAGTTTTTTATGATGAGTGAGAAAACAACATAAAAGGGTAGGTTCCCATTTCAAAAAAACGTCCTCCAAATAATGCACGACTAATGTCATTTAATTTCCCCATAATATCAAGCAACTTTTATTAAAGATGTTTCTTATTACAACACTTAGTTTTGGAGGTATTGTACAGCCTCAACTTAAATGGTTCATCCTATATAGTATATATTTGCGCCACCACCGCAGAGATACGCTTGCACTGATGTCAATCACAACTATGGGTGCACCTACCTGAGCTCTCCTGAGCATTGAACTCTCTGCACCGATTGTTGTTGTACAATCAAATCTTATGGTCTGTGTATCGATAACACCATTAATTTTTCGTTAAAATTCAAGGTCTTTCTAATCAGTATAAACGTTGAAACTTTTTCAATAAGAATCCACTGTACAAATTTGGAACTAAAACGTTTAAAATCGTTGAAATTGCGAATTTGTACCCCGTTGTTCCTGAATGCAGTTTTACAGACATTAAATTCTTGCAGTTAAAGAACGTAATTTTCTTTTATTAATGATTGATTCGATTTAAATAACAAAAAATATTAACTCTGTAATTAAACTGTTTCTTTAAATATTTAATATTTATGTTTGCCTCGGCTGCGTCAGTATTATTTTAGAGACATGGATATCTTGGCAGGGCGTGATACGACAAGAATGTAGGCTTACACAGACTGTTATTTTACTTCACTCCTTTTATTAATACTTGATACGATTTAAATAACACTTCACTGATAGAGATCTGTGAGATTCCTTTATTAATTACTTGTACTTTTTAACACGTAAACTATTTTTCGTCTCACACGAATACGTAATTAATTTCTCGAGCACACATCTCGCGTCTGGTTAGTAACGCTTTCTGAAGGCAACTGACTTCTAGATTTGTAAATGTTTCTATATATCAGTTTCTGATTGGCTAATTCTACTCCAACAGAATACCTTCATTTAACTAAAGCTTTTTCTGGTTGTTGATTCTCTATTTTTAAACTGCCTCAAAATTTACATTATTGTTACTCCAAGAATCACAAATAGGTAATACTGTTAAACTTTCTTACTCATTATTGACTGAAGGTTACCTCATTGTTAGCAACTTTTAACTTATTATTCTCACAGCTCCTACATTATTACATTACGAAATACATTCACATAACATTATTACACATAGACACAATAATATAAGCATATGCAATGACTACAATATACACTTTTTAGATATTGTTACATACACATATTGTTTTAAGGCGGGCTGTTATTGATTTTATACATTATATAATTAGACTGAAATTATTTAAGTGATAAAAATATTGCGTCACAGTTTAGCGAGCACTGGCATTATTGCATAAAAGTGTAATAATTTTAAGTGCCTCTTAATCCTCGGATACGCGAAGATTCCAGATACACAGCTCTAATACAATGTGAAAATACAGGAGTTAGAGATTCTCCAAGTGCAGCAACAAGTTAGCACTGAAATACGATCTGAAACGAGAGTAAGTTGCTTACTATATAACTTCTCTCTTATTTTGAGGGAAGGGATGCGAGGATCTGGGGGAAAGACCCATAAATTTACGGCGCAGCATCCCAAATGCTAGTGCAAGAGGGTTCTTAAAGGGCGTCATAATCCTTTGGGAAGCTTCTGCTAAGCTTTGGCTTAGAGCAAATCCAAGAAATCGCTGCAGAATAAGTCACTCTTTGGAAACATAGCTTTAACAGCTTTGTCGTCTGTATCATTTAACATCTGTGTGATTATATTGATCTTTCCACACACAGAGACGTAATTTGATGTCTGCTAGTTATGTGACAGGTCCTCTCTAAATTTATACATTGGCGAAGTTACCAGTAAATGGCAATTGACCCTAAAATATTTTAGCAGTAAGGTCCCTGTTGATACATTCATGTCCGCTGATGACCAGGTTACATCAGAAAATGACCTATAAAGAATCATTTTTATTTTCTCTACTGCGTATAGTAAGTAGGGGAAGCATTGCACTCCACCCAAAAATTCGATACCGAGATTTTACTAGAAATACGAGTTTTGAGGTGCCCTGAATTCAAATAAAGCATTTGAATGAATCTGTCTGTTAGTCTGTGAACAGCATAACTCAAAAACGAAAAGTCGGATAAATGCCAAACTTGATATTTGAGTAAAGCATTTTGCAGGAATGCGACACAAAGATTTTCAAGAAAATTCCTCCATCCCAAACTATCCTTTATATGGAGAATTGTTTGATATGTTTTATTTTTTCAAAAATGGCTGTAATAATTTTGCTTAAAATATCATACGTTAAATATATTTATATGACAAATAAAATGTAAATCTTGAATCTTATATGTTCTGCAAAGTCCTCTTCATTCGGAAAGAATTTTGTATAATCTTGTGTAACTGCTAAACGATAACCGACAGACGAAAAGGTACCAACTACGCAAGAAATTTAGTCTCTTTAAAACACGCAATAGTTTTTTTGCCGTATCAGCCATTTCCGAGATTTCCTTATTAATAGATCGAATTGTACAATATTTCGCCATTCTTTTAAACACATGTTGATTTTCAGTTTTCTTGCGCTGTCATGGAAAAGGAATGGAATTTTAGGGCGAGCGTGCCTATAGCGTCAAGTTTTTTAACATTTCACTATTGCTATTACTTCTGTATCCATAACGAAATGTGTAATACGGTTATTTCCGAAAAGGTTCATCTGCATTAAAATGATGTAGATAGGAAAATAAACTTTCATTAGAATTATTTGTATACTCATTGATAAACGATAGAGTGTAGAGAAAGTCGTGTGTATGTTACATATAAGAGTTTTAGGAAAAGGCTTGTGCATGTGTGTCTGTGAACAGCATAACTCAAAAACTTAAACACCAAACTTGGTAGGTATTTAAGTTCAGGGTCTTACAAGGAAGCGACGCAAAGATCGTTTTAAGAAATCCCCTCAAACCAAATTACTCCTTACGCAGCAAAGTCGTCGTTACTTTTTATTTCCCCAAAAATAGCTCTAATGAGTTTTATTAAAGCACCATATATTTTAAATATTTCTATGATAAATAAAATATATATCTTGATTTTCTCGGAATAGCCTCTTCATTCTGAATTTATTCTTTATAGCTTGTAAACAATAAAAGTTATAAAAAAACCTAGAATAAAAATTGTAGATCTCGTTAAATCACACAATTTATTTCAAATTGTTCTGTTTCCAAGACATTGTTTATTATGAACGTTAATTTTCAATTTTTCAATTACAACACGCTATTCTTTTTGTTTACTACGTACAGTAAGTAGGGGGATGTATTGCATTCCACCCAAAAATTCCATACGGAGATTTTACCTGAAATAAGTGTTTTGAGACCGAGTTTAAACCGGCGTGAGCCAGGTTGGTTTCTATCTTAATTATATTAGATATTTTAGTACGAGAGGACCAACTATTTAAAATAATTTTTGTAAAGGAAGAGAGTTTTATTAATATGACTATATTAATAAAAAAAGCTAGTTTTAGAAAACGTTCCGTGTATTTGTGTGCATATGTGTCTGTAAACAGCATAACTCAAAAACGAAAAGTTAGATAAATACCAAAACTTGGTATTTAGGTTCAGTATCTTTCAAACATGCGACAAGCAGATTTTTAAGACAATCTGCCTACCCCGAACTACCCTTTACATGGAAAATTTTACCAACATTTTGATTTTCTGAAAAATGGCTCTAACACTTTTAATTAAAACATCATATATTTAAAATATTTTCATTATAAATTAAACATATATCTTGAATTTTCTGAGAATGTCCCCAAAAGTCCTCTTGGTTCTGCATAACTTATGCATAACTGGTAAACCATGAGAGATAGATGAAATTTTACTACACCAAAAATGCAGATCTCGTTAAAACGCACAATTTATGTCATATACTTTTTATTTCTTTTTTTTTGTTTGTCGTATGAACCATTTCTAAGATTATCGTTGTTATTCGTTTGAATTTTACAATAAGCGTTTGCAAAAATAATTTGTACAAGCGTGGAGAATGTCACGGGAGTGCAACACATCAGATTTTTTTCCCCCGCCATCACATACCGACATACTCTTTAAAAATCCTGACTGTCGCTTTATCTCCTGTATCGTACAATGAAATTCATTAGAGTTTATCACCACACCCACCCACACACACACACACACACACATACTGGTAACTGCAGAAGCAATACGCAATTATTAGAAATATTTTTGGAATTGTCATGGTGCGGGTGTTTAGTTTTGGGAGACGACTAAGTTGGGGTCTTCAGCATTAATAAGCGGTTCCCAGTTATGGGATGTTTTGTCTCTTCCAAGCATAAGTTATGATAAGATAGGCCACGCGATGGCGGCGGATGAAGGCAGAAAGAACGGAAACCGAAATTCCCAGTACTGTCGGTATCTCCGGTCAGCAGGAACTGCAGTAGTTTGCTTTGTGGCTGGCAATGTTTTCCAGATGGGCGTGCCAAGGTCCCAAAAGAGCTGTCGCCTAGTTCCACTGCTGTTTCAAACAAAATACGCTCCGTATTACAATATGCTTCTCGTGGAAAACGCCTCTTCGTTCAGTACTTTGTCTTTTACAATCACAGTCTACTTTCTCTAAATATAAACCAACATTCCCATAGCGACAAGCCATAGAAATTGTTCTCACCTATTTCAGTGACTTATTTACACATTTCTTTGTTGCCTTATTCGCGTTGTGCCGTTGGATTTTTATAGTTAAAATTGTATTACTTTCCCTACCACGTACTTACAGAAAGCAGAGCTAGGTGGCACGCGGTAACGCAGGAGGTCTCGGATTCGGTTCCCTGCGACAGCCCACTCTGACCCAAGGGTTTTTTCTTGTGGTTTCCCGGGTCATTAGGCGAATGCTGGAGTGGTTTCTTTCGCCTCCAGAATTTCCTGTCCCTCAATTTCGTATCATTCATCATTTCGTTCATCCTTCACCCCGTTAGGTCTGTTTTAGGGTTGGAAGTGTCGGCGATGGTGTTCCGGTGCAGCGTGGCAGGGAAAAAGATTCCTCTCTATGGAACTTTCTCCTTCTCTCGGCTTTCGGCTGTTGACGGATCGCTCCTTCGGAGCGGGGTGTGGTCTGCCTTTCCGACTATCGGGGTGTCTCAACCTGAAAACTAGTAATGGAACGATAACACTATTCTCGATACTCGATACATACTTTATAAAAAAAATGTAAAGGCGATAGCTTGTTCACTGAATTATGTAGCTATTAGTAGTTTTTTAAACGCACGTAACCACAGACCTAGTGGGGTACCTCGGCGATAACGTCTATGGCCCGTATTCGGGAGATTCCGGGTTCAAACCCACGGAGGCCGAGCAAACTGACTGATGGTCTTCTCGCGGTTTTCCTCTGTCGCTGGCTTGGATAATTTGATTCTGCTAATTTTCCTATCATCCGTTTTATCACTACATTTCACTTCCTTCACCGCCATACCAGTCATTGGGCGATCACCCATCTTGGATATGCTATGATCCATAGTTTGCTTGCTTCTCGACAGACTACTGACCCAATGCATTGGCTTGTAAGACCTTGGGGGTGCAAGTCCTACAAATAGAAAAGTAATCAGTTAAAGAAGAAGAAAATGCCACAGATTATATATACCTATAAATATAGGGATAATAATGTCAAGGCTAATAATAATATCTTTGCTTTCCTTTTTAGTAACTATGTAACTCCTTTCTTTAAAGTATTTTATATCCATGTTATGAAAATTAGTCGTAGGAGTTTGACTTGCACAAACATAAACCACCAGATGGTAGGAACAAACGAATATTTCCATGCGCTGTATTACCTACGTCTTAAGCTCTGATTTGCTTCTTTTGAATTCGCAGATTTTGGTCGCCGGTGTAGGTATATGTAATTGCTGAGAATGAGTCACGAAGCCAGGCTATTGCAGAAACGTGATTTAATGCGTCAACTGATGTAGCTAACTTAACGTTGCATGTTACATGAGTACCTCTACTCCTTCCCCCGTTGTTTTGCATATTTTCTTTAGATACAAGAGTCTATGGAATGACGCATTCAACTTATTCAATGTCTATCAATAACCATAGTCCAGCAACTCTTTTCGGACACGTGCAGGCAATAATGTGCACATATATCCATTGTATAGCATACATTTAAAGGCAACAACTTTCAGTAAAATATCGAAAATGTATCGATAGTATATTTCAAAGTATTACATATACTTAAATACCACCGAGTATCGAGAGTATCGAGGCATCGACGGTATCGAGGTCCCATCCCTAATGAAAAATGTAAGGACACTGTCATTGCCGTTCCGGCCGCCCGATGCCTCCTCTCACCTTCTCCATCCCAGGGGCGCTCCCTTGTGGGGCGTAGGTTTAATATTCTCACAGGAGCAGTGCCAAGTCCCTCCGGTAATCAGGCAAAAAAAGAGTATTCCACCAAAGAATATAAAAAAAAATAATTCATAGAAAAAGCATGTTTAGACACCCCTGAACGGAAAATAATTTTTACATACGATCCTTGAATGTGCGTGCGTGTGTGTGTGTGTCTGTGATCAGTATAACTCAAAAACAAACAGTCGGTTAAACACCAAACTCGGTACTTAAGTTCAAGATATTCCAAGGAAGCGGTACGAATATTTCCAAGAAAATCTCCCGCTTCCAAAACAATTTTCGTTATTTTCGATGCATAAAAAACAGGTCTAATGATTTGGAAAAAATACCACATGTTTATGGTATTTAACTGACAAATAAAACCTATATTTTGAATGTTCCGGGAATAATCTGTTAAATGTTTATTGAACGATGTTTGTTAATTTGTGAACCCTAAAACATAAGCAAACTCTTACTGCACAAGAAAGTAGATCTGGATAAAGCACACAATTTACGTCAATTAAAAGCTTTTTGGAGTTAACCATTTCCAAGATATTCTTTGTTCCTGGTTTGAATTTTCAGATACCTTTTTAAGCGGCAAGTCGCTATTCGTATTTTCCCGTGGTCATTAAAAAAACATGGAATTTCAAAACCATATTTGACTATCATAGGCTACTGTAAAATTTAAAGGTACGTATCACGAAGAGGCCCTTGGAACAGGGGCAGAACACCGCACGCAGCCCAGTCGGCTCTTTATGCTTTCAACGTGACCGTTAGAAGGGAAGATGTCGACGTGTACAAGCATGGACGGGGTCCATAACGTTTCCAGATAGAATACATCCGACTCCGCATGCTCCCTTCCCACAAGGCACCAACCTCCCGGGTCTCCCGGAGCGAAGGATGATGGGTACAGGAAGTGAGAGGAATGAGAGTCGTGGTAGAACGTGCATCAACCCAGCGTTCTCCCGGCGACCCGAGGAAACCTAAAAAAAAACCATGGACCAGAATGGGCGGTCGCCGGGGATCGAATCCCGGACCTCCCGAATATGAACCACAGACTAACCGCCTGAGCCATCCCGCTCGCTTCTAAGCCACTGTAGGACAAATACTTAGAAATTCCGAAGCGTTTAGCAAGAGCGCGCTTTCCTTCCTGTTGGTCATATTTGTCAGAAATGATCCCAGTTAATTGATATTAAAAGGAATAGTATAGTTATACAGTATACCGGAAACTGAGAATACAATAAACGCTATGCTGGCAATGCAATTAGATTGGGTCACGAGAAACAAAACAATGTTCAATTAACATTTGAAAGTGTATTATTTAAAATTTGGAAAAGTTTAAACGAAAACAAATAATCGCTAGTGCTATAAACGTTTTTGTCCTTAAAGTGAATATTTTAGCGAGACTGTACTGTTCCTGTAATAATTTTTCGTCTATGTCTTTAAGGCTTACCGATTATATGAAAATGTAATGAGAATATATTTACACAAATTCAAGACCTGTGTTTAATTTGCCATGCACACATTCGAAATGTATGACGATTTAATAAAAAACTTCCAGTCTTAAGAAAATAAAGCACAACATATCTGATTCATTTCCTAACCTAAAATATGCCTGACGAGATGTTGGTATATAAAATTCAGTCATCCACTAATTTAAGCGGTAGAAAAAGTAAAAATTGTTTAATGTCTTTAGTCTACAAAGGTTTGTAAATTGTGTATACTATGGTAACGACCAGGAAATGCTGGATGCTACAGGGTGAGTAACTTGGGATACAGAACTCACCAACAGCAGCGCTCCGGATCGGAGTGTGGGTTTCGGTGACAAAGAGGATTCCGGGTAACGATCTAGCCCATGCCTTGGGCCCTTTGTCTTATTATAAGGGCCTACATCCCATTCTGTAGGTGAAGCTTGTGGTGAAGTTGTTTCTTATGCACAGATTACAAACAGACTCGTCGCGATTTCGACCAGTGCCGACACATTCCACTTGAGGTGGTCTCTTCTTGTGATCTCAATTCGATCAGCTTAAATATCTTACTGGTAAGGCGTCAGCGTTCTGTTGATTTAGATTCATCACGTACCCTAATTTCAATATTTCCCTTCGTATTGACTCACAACGTTGCCTGGCGTTCGTTCCCCACCCTGGAACAATACAATATATTAACACAATCTTTTGCGATAAGTTACAAAAATCAATGCATACGTACATAATTATAAATCTAAACAAGTTCCATATTATTTCCTCGTAGGAAACGTTACGACAGAATGTCTATCTTTATAGCAACAGCTTTATATTCTAATTGACACTTTTCTTTCATGAGAGGCAATTAATGCTAACATCCATGACGCTTTATGTCCCAAAATGAACGTTTAATCAATGGCTTTCTAAGAGGCCAGGTAGGAGCGCGTTTAATATTCAAGCCCCGAGCTCCGGGAGAACTGCTCCCAGCTGACGAATAAACGGGTTATTAAGTCTGAAAGAACACACCAGGGAGCAATAACACGCGGTAGACGACCGGAAAATGAAATTAGAATACACAGTAACTATTCAATTTACTACAGCTAAGCGGCACAATATTAGAAGTCTAAAAATGTTGTGTTACATATGCTTAACAAAATATTAGTATTAACAACAAAACAATAATGATTATTATTTTCCTTATATAACGGAGTCTATCTTACCAAGAAGCAATTTGTAATACACTTCCTATCGAGCGAGTTGTCGCGGTGAATGTGCGACTCTCATTCGGGAGGTCCCGGGTTCGACTCCCTACACACCCATGGGTTTTTCGTGGTTCCCCGGGTCGGCAGGCTGGTTCATCTTCTACCACGGTTCTCCTGCCCCTTATCTTCTGTGTCCTTCATCTTCCTTGTCATCTGTTTTAGGGTTGTAGGACTAGGTGGCGGTATTCGGCGGGTTGTGGCTGTATGGTGGCAATGCACCTTATGGAGGCTTCTTCCTGAGTAGTCCAGGGACTGATAGGTTGGATACCCGCCTCTGGGTACTCTCCGTCAGGTGCTTCTTTAGGGATACCCTATGGGTGGCTCGGATGGCGTTGTCGTGTTCAATTTGGAAACATTAGGGACCCCGTCCGTCGTTATCCGGATCTGGTCGCTCTTCGTGTCTTCCTCCCTCATCCCTGCCTACAGGGGTCACGGTAGAAACACAAGGGTTCGGATGCCTTCGTGCGGTGCTCTGTCCAGATTTCGGGGGCCCCTTCCGTTCATCAGTACCTTTACTTACAGTTCCTGGTTAGAATTGTACTAACAAAAGCTAAAAAAATTAGATAAGTTTAAGATCAAAATTAGCCAAACGAATGGGCCTCAAGTCGTTCGAGTACAGCACGGCACGTAGGCCGTAGTACGCCATTTGTACTTCCAAAGTGACCTCTGGGATGAAGGGATGTCCTGAAGAGTGACCAGATATGGATGACGATACACGCTATCAAGGTCGGGGTCCCTAACGGTTCCAATATGACATCAATGCTGAAACCGGCAACCCTACCTTAGTCTTCTTCAACCTGTGGGTCCCGGAATGAAATCAGCCACACCCAAGAAGGGACTGCAACCGGCCAGCCTAATGCCAGGGAGAAATCTTTACATAGTGCACCAATTGCCGTCCTAGAACAAATTTAAAATCCGAATTTAATGATTTTGTCAATTTTTGTCTAAATCTCAGTCCTCCGGTCCATTAAAGTAACAAAAATGTAAGAAAACAGGACTACGAAACATGAAGTTTTCAAACTTCGCGCGGCATTCACGCGCATGTGCTCATGTCCATTTAAAACACGCGTTTCAGCATTTAAAGTGCTAGAAGGGCAAAACAGCAACTGGATCCTGATTCCAAATTTTTAAGGATGTCTGGGAATCTGGGAAATGGTTTACAACACAAAAATGTTATTTGACATAAATTATGTGTTTTAACGATATCTACTTCTTTTTGGGGCTTCGGGGTAGCACAGTGGTTGCATTTCCGACTCTCGGACTGAGCGCCCGGGGTTCTATTCCCGGTGGCTATTTTAAGTTTGCCCTATTCACCTCTGACATGCTCATGTGAAGCATTCCCAAGCCTAACGTGGTTCGGAGTCCACGATGAAAGCTGTAGGTCATCTTATTCCGCCGCCATGCTCATCATCTTTCTACCATCGGAAGCAACGGATTCCGCCCGCTGGATGCCTCCACCTCAAAAAAATTCTGATGTGTTACACTCACATAACTTTCCCTACTCTTGTACAAACTATTCTTACAAACGCTTTTTCTCCATCTACTTCATGTTAATCGATTTAAACATTTGCAGACAGTATCTTATTGCTAATTTTCTTGTAGATGTATGGGGAATATATATTTACAAGGGCAATATAGAAATACAGTAGCCTTTAAGCACATACATATCTCTTAATAGCTGGTTGCTAGGTGCAGCACCATTCCCTTTGTCACAGATTAATACTCTTTGTATATCCAAGACAAAAAAATCTGATGTGTTACACTCACATGACTTTCTCTACTCTTGTACAAACTATTTTTACAAACGCTTATTCTCCATATGCTGCATGTTAATCGAGATATCGAGTTGTCAATCTTATTGGTAATTTTCTTGTAGATGCAAGGGAAATATGGTAGCTTTTAAGCGATAGTCAAATATTTTAACGCTGGTTGCTATGTGGCGCATTCCATTCTCTTTGCATGTCCAGGACATAAAAAAATGAATAACGAATGTGAGAAAAAGTATAAGTATTGTAAAATTTAAGGAAATAACAAGCAATATCTCGAAAACGGTTCACTCAACAAAAGAAATGTATATGACATAAGTTGTGTATTTTAACGCGATCTACATTTTTTGTGTAGTAAAATTTTGTCCATCTCTTATGGTTTACCAGTTATGCAAAAGTCGTTCACAATGAAGAATACTTTTTGAGACATTCTCAGAAAATTCGAGATATACATTTCATTTCTCATGACATTATCTTAAACATATGATATTTTCATCAAAATCGTTAGAGCCATTTTTGAGAAAATTAAAATTTTCGAAAAATCTTCCATGTAAAGGGTAGTCTGGGGTGGGGGGGATTTTCTTGAAAACCTTCGTGTCGCATCTCTGGAAGATACTGAACCTAAATACCAAGTTTGGTGTTCATACGACTGTTCGTTTCTGAGTTATGCTGTTCACAGACACACAGACACACAGACAGACACACACATGGACATGTTTCCAAAAATGCTCTTTTTGGATTCAGTGAGTCTCAAAACATGTATTTCCGGTGAAATCTCGGTATCGAATTTTTGGGTGGAATACAATACTTCCCTTACTTACTATACGTAGTAGAGAAAGTAAAAATGAATAACGAATTCCCATTTGAGAAAATAAGTATTGAAAAATTTAAGGGACTAACAAGTAATATCTCGAAAGTGGTTCACTCAACAAAAAATGTATATGACATAAATTGTTTATTTTAACGCGATCTACATTTTTTGTGTAGTAAAATTTTGTCTATCTCTTATGGTTTTCCAGTTATGCAAAAGTCGTTCACAATGAAGAATACTTTTGGAGACATTCCCAGAAAATTCAAGATATACATTTTATTTGTCATGATAGTATCTTAACCATATGATATTTTAATCAAAATTGTTAGAGGCATTTTTGAGAAAATTAAAATTTTCGAAAAATCTTCCATGTAGAGGGTAACCTGGGGTGGGGGGGATTTTCTTGAAAACCTTCGTGTCGCATCTCTGGAAGATATTGAACCTAAATACCAAATTTGGTGTTTTTCCGACTGTTCATTTCTGGGTTATGCTGTTCACAAACACACGAACATACACACAGACACACACACACGGACATGTTTCCAAAAATGCTTTTTTTTCGATTCAAGGTGTCTCAAAACATGTATTTCCGGTGAAATCTACGTAGTAGAGAAAGTATAAATATTTCAGAATGAAGAGGACTTAATAGGCTATTTCCAGAAAATTCAAGATGTAGATTTTATTTGTTGTGCAAAATATCTTAAGTATATGGTACTTTAATAAAAATCGTTGAGCCATATTTGAGAACCCCCCCCCCCCAAAAAACGAAAACAATTCCTGTAAAAGTTAGCTTGGGGTGGGGTATTTTATTGAAAATCCTCGTGTCATATCCTTGGAAGATGCTGGTTATTTCTGTCTGGTATTTAACCGACTCTTTACTTTTGAGTTACGATGTTTATAGTCAGACATACATACACAAACGGACCTTTTTCTAAAAATTATATTTTTTGGGTCCAGGCATAATGGCCGCCCACTCTAACCCTGGGATTTTCCTGGTTTTCCCTGGGTAATATAGGCGAATGGCGGAGTGATGTATTCTACCTCGGATTTCCCCATCCCCCCCATTTCCTCTCATTTCATTTCCTTTTGATGCTTCAGGTTGCCTTCGTGGCTGTGTTTCGGTCGGTGTAGGGCAGAAGGCGCAGATGCTTGTGATTTGGGACTTGTTCTCGGCCCTGCTAGAGGAAGTGTTTAAGGTCTCCAATACTGGGCGTCTCCAAGCTACACTCCCGTGGCCGGGTGGTCAAGGGAGCTCTGTGCGGCTCTATCGACTTGCGCCGGCTGCTGTGCAACCCATGCGTCTCCTTACGTCATCCGATTCTTCTGACGGAGTACGCACAAAAGATCCATGAGGGATCCAGGTACTAGATATCCCTCCGTTAGCTAATCCTATCCCATGGAATGTTTTGAGTGTAATGCAATACTTCCCCTACTTATTATATGTAAGTTGTAGAGGAATGAAAAATATACTGGAATTTAAAACATTTCATTCCTGTTTACAGTTTAATCACTGAAAGTTTAAACTTGGTTGTTGACGCTGTTTCCAAGCAGTGATTAACCCTTTACAGATACAGCAGGGCTATATAGTGGCTGTCAAGGTTGATCAGTGTCCACCGTTTGTTGTGTTAATGTTTAAGAGAGTGGGAGAAGTAATGTGATTGGAGCAAAGTTCAGTCGGTGCAAACAACCTGCTAATTGTGCTTTTAGCGAACTGACCTGTGTGACACGTGTCCTTTTGCTCTGTGAAGGTAATACCAAACTGTTCATGAAGTCGCTCAATAGCTCTCCTGGCTTGTATTTTACGGGAGATATATGCAGATAAAATATTAAATAAATTGGAAAGGTAGAATAAGCCTGAAAAATGCAATGCCATAGACGGGATTTGAACTACGCATCTTCTGTCCGGTGGCTCTAACCAACTTGAGATATCATGGCAAAAGCCATTCTGCCAACACGACATTAAATTCCCTAATTGACTCGTATTTTTACTTACTCTATTACATGTAGCAAGAAAGGGAAGTATTGCATTCCAGCCATAAAATTCTAAACCGTGATTTCACCGGAAATACATGTTTTGAGGCCACTTGATTCCAAAAAGCACTTTAAAAAAGGTCCTTGGTAAATACCAAACTTGGTCCTTAGGTTCACTATCTTTCAAATATGTGACACGAAGATTTTCAAGAAAATTCCTCCACTACAAGCTACCCTTTATATGCAACATTTTTCGAAAATTTCAATTCTTTCAAAAAAGGCTCTAACGATTTTGATTAAAATATCATATTCTTAGAATATTTTCATGACAAATGAAATGTATATCCTGAAGTTTTTGGGAATGTACCCAAAAGTCCTCTGCTTTCTGAATGGCATTTGCATAATCGTAAGTCGTAAGTGTACACAAAAAAAACGTAGATCTCGTTAAAACATACAATTTATGCCATATACGTTGTTATTGGGCTGAACCATTTCCGAGATGTTCCTTATTATTTTTTAATTTTCGAATACTTATACATTTTCTCAAATGGGATTTCATTAATCGTTTTTATATATCCTGGACATGCAAAGAGAATGCAATGCTCTACATAGCAACGAGCTCTTAAAAGATTTGACTATCGCTTAAGGCCTACGATATTCCCCTTACACATACAAGAAAATTAGCAATAAGGTAATTTCCGCAAACGTTTATCTCAATTAATATGAAGTAGATGGAGAATAAGTGTTTATAAAAATAGTTTGTACATGAGAAGAGAAAGTCATGTGAGTGTAACAGTTTTTCGGTAAACCACAAGAAGATCTCAAATTCATTTTGAGATGACATACCCCATTGGCGACTTACAATGTTGTAAGTACTCTAAGTCCCGAGCTTCATAGTTTAATCAATCATTAGGTCAATCAATGGTAATAATTGTTCTTTCACGCAAGAATAGGTTGTTCTCAAATTTGATTGCAAGCTGTCATTATTAAGCGCTATTAGTAAAATATGACATCTTTTCCGGGTTTGCAGGTTGTGGTCGAACAATAAAGTCATTAATAGCTCTTGCCACTCTTCTCTTCTGAGGGTGTCCTCCACAGTTGAGGACGAAACGTCAAATTTTAATAACGTTATTGTTCCACCACGGCCTACAAGCCCGGAAAAGGAGTCATATATTAGATTGTTCTCAGTTGGTTACAACAACCGAAAGGAAATCCCAAGATTCGTGGTTCAATTCCCGGCTATGACACTGAATGTTTTGGTCCAATTCTACTTTGCCAATCATATCCTATCTTGTAAGAGATAAGAGTTATATACTATTAAATAAATTATTTTTTGGTCGACCACACTATAATACCTGATTACATGTGGCATAATTGAACTATTATGGGATGCATAATACTTCAGCGACTCATTATGATCTTACTTTGGCGGCACGCACAGCTCCCCTATCGCCTATACCTTTTAACACCTTCAAAACAACAGTCCTCTGAGATTCATTCCCCAAAAAAACAATTAAATATATGTATTTAAAATAAAATAAATTATGTTCATTCTAATTTTAATATTCTAATAAACAGAGTTCATTTCACTTTGCTTCAATATGTGTTGCTTTCACGTTACCTCTAAAAAATAAAAAAGACGTGGAAACAAGACTATTCTCATCCGTTGCACTACTCGCAAACACGCTCAAGTTCCTGCCATTCGTTCAGCATTGGTACATACTATTAACATGGAAGATCTTTTTGTAAAAACTCATAAGTTTTAAATTTTAATGTCGTCGACCAAAAATTGTCGTATGCAGGTTGACTACAGTGGTAATTAAGACACTCGTATGAAAATTATATAATATACTATCATGCAATCTTATCATTATGAACAAGTTGTGACTGTATTCAACATCGTACATAATTGAGCCATTATGGCACGCGTGCCAATAATAGCGATGGCATATTTCATATAACAATGATGTAATACCGTGATTCCAAGTTAGCTTGGCTTATAGAGAGAAGTTGAAACCATTGTGATATTATTTTCTCTGAGCAATGTGGATGTCGAAACCTTCGTAATTATTACACATACAATATTTGGTCTGAGTGCATAATTACTTAACATACTGTGCTGACAGTAGGCTACAGCACAGCCCATAACACCTGCTCGCTTCTCTCCCGGGAAGGGAATGCAACAACTGGCCGTCTTGCTTATCGGTTCAACACACCAAATGAGATGCAGGGAGAGCAGATAACGTCTCTTTTACGAAGGTACGAAGACACTCAGATCAGTTATGGATGCCGAATTATTTCATGATTTATTTTCCACAATTTATAGTGATAAGATTGCATAAAAAAGTTGCACCCAACTTGCGGACAATCATATTATGACACACATGAAATTGTCGCACGACAGACTATCCACTTGTTGTGCAAACTGATTCGATTTAAAGTTTTTTTCAAAGCATTGGTTCTACTAAAGTAATTTTTCTTTCATGGTGATGTGCGTTGTTTTCTTACAGCCGTAAAGATTTTACCATTCAAAAGGCGCGATCCAAATGTGATGTCATGCGAGGGACTTCACAGGCTGCGGTTGATATTTACTGCCTGCGAATTGTCAACGTGCCGCTCTAGCGTTTACAATTTTAAATGTCATGTGTTTAAGATATTTATACCACTGATAAATAGTATCTCGTGAATTTTCTGACAATAGTCTGTGAAGTTCTGTTGATACGGAATTAATTTTGTATAATTTTATACAACTGGTAAACCATAAGACTAAATTTTACTGTACATTTCTTTAAACATACAATCATTTGTTTCAAATAATTTTGCGAGGCATCAGTCATTTCCAATATATACGGTGTTGTTGGTTTGAACTTTTCAAGACCTTTTCAGTTTTACCTTCTCTACTACGTATAGTAAGTAGGGGAAGTATTGCATTCCACCCAAAAATTCGATACCGAGATTTCACCGAAATACATGTTTTGAGGTACCCTAAATCCAAATAAGTCATTTTTGAAAACATGTCTGTGTGCGTGTCTGTCTGTATGTGAACAGCTTAACTCGAAAACGAAAAGTGGGATATATACCAAGCTTGGCATTTAGGTTCAGTATCTTTTAAAGATGCAACACAAAGATTTTCGAGAAAATCCTCACTTCAGACTACCCTTTACATGGAACACTTTTAATAAATTTTTATTTTATCAAACATGTCTCTAACAATTTTGATTAAAATATCATAATTTTAAAATATTTTTATGGAAAATGAAATGTATAGATATCTTGAATTGTCTGGGAATGTCCCCAGAAATCCTCTTCATTCTCAATGACTTTCGCATAGCTTGTAAACCGTAAGAGATAGAGAAAAATACTGCACGATAGATATACTTTTCGTTAAAAGACAGAATTATGTCATATGCTTTTTTCTTGTCGAGTGAACCATTTCCGAGATATTCCCTGTTAGTTGCTTGAATTTTCCAATACTTATACTTTTTCTCAAATAGGAATGTGTTATTCGTTTTTTTTTTATGCACTGGACATGCAAAGAGAATGAAATGCTCCACATAGCTACCAGCTCTTTAAAGATTTGACTATCGCTTAAAGCCTAGGATTGTATCTCGATTAACATGAAGTAGATGAAGAATAAGCGTTTGTAAAAACAGTTTGTACAAGAGCACAGAAAATAATGTGAGACCAACATGACATTTTTTAAATTGTTATGTTACTATTCATTTCCTGTTTTATTTTTTTCTCGTGGTCATTCAAAGCCAAAAGCCCACCTCTGTGTTGTGGGTTAGCGTGTGTCTGCCTCACATTCAAGAGCTCCCGAGTACGAATCTCGGCTAGGGTGGTGACCTAAATAAGTTCTTTTCGGGGTTCTCCATTATCTTGAGAAGGGGAATGTCGGGTAACTCTAAGCTCTAAGCACCCCGGCCACATTTGGGCATTATTTCAAACATTTCTTCATTCATCGTCCGATATGACATATCTTACTAGGTGCGATTTTTGCCGTGCGAGTGTGTTTACGTAGTGAGCGATGACGAACTGTTTGGTGATAGGTTCAGGTGTGGGTTCATTGTGTTCCCATCTTAGTTTATATTCATTCGTTTTCCTTCACGATTACATTGCTCATTGTTAATGAAGCTATGATAATTTACCAGCCGCCACTAAACTCACTCCTACATACGCGGGTGTTCCGTTCGTTCATGACGCAGCTTGTCACCGGAGGACGTTATATTTCTACACATCCGTGCCATAACTATTCTAAGTTTCTTGAGCTATCAACAGACGTCCATCCTTTTCGACATGTGAGGTAGGAGTCCCCTACTTCTTTCACACACGCAGTGTCCGGCGCCAGAATGACACCATCTAAAATAACGTCCCAGTGATCTCCCCGCTGCAGGTGCGGAGAAGAGGCCTTTCTGCTGCCTTTCTGGACTAAATTCCCTTCAATATGCCCACTGCTAACATTATATAGCTTCAAAATCAATAGCATCGTATAATTATCATTCCCCGTACTACACGCATCTTGTTTCATATCATACGTTTATGCATATGATCTATTTTCTTTATTTTTTAAAGTTCCCTTGTTTTACCCACTTTATGATACTGTGTTTTTACTGTGTTTTCGTTAATGCCTATCACACAACACACATACACACACAGAGCACCCTTAGCCATGGCGGGATTCGAACCCGCGACCCTCAGCTTGGCGGAACGCCTGAGCTATACACTCCAGTGACCACGACTACGAGGGCCGGTATTTTATTTACCTATTTGTATATATATATATATATATATATATATTGATTACCCCTATTTAATTTCAGCCTATAAATCCAGCTTCACCGGTTAAAGGGCGTTGATCAATCATCAAAGTAAACAAGAACTGTGTTGTCCTGATGGCTACTAGGTTCCTTACGGCCCAAGGCAAATCACTTTAAGTCCCCTTTACCTCTCTGTTGCCTGCAACGAAATGAGTAATAATATTCCTGCAAACGTTTATTTGATTACCAATAAGTAGACAGAATAATAAGGATTATTCGTAGAGGAGTGGGTAGAGAACCTACTGTGATTGTAACACATCAATTTTTTATAGTTTTCCTTCCCGTTAAGCCGGATGTGCTTCGTAGACAACAAAAATATTGAAATCAAATAACTACCATAGTTGTTATGATTGCACAACCTGTTTCGCTATACTCTCTATAGGTTAGGTTATACAGGATCTTCAGATTTACTCGGCCGTTGTCGCCAGGCGGTTGTCTGCTCATGATGTCAATACTTTGAAGCGAGTTTATCACCAGTACCTCTGGCAGAAGACCAGCGAAAGATAAGTAGAAGGGTGGATGACAACAGTTCCGAGGTCACCTTAGTGAAATGGGACTTGTATCGTACTTTCCAGTATTTACATTTATAGCGTCTTTCGCTTGCGTATGGTAAACTTGCAATCTCAGCATGTATGCTGGTGGGTAACTCAAATAATTGTACGGTTTTTGTGGCGTAGAATGTCTCGGCTTTAATGGCACAACTTTAAATTTTTAAATAAACAACAACTGAAGTAAACTATATAAATTTTTTAGGGGTTTCTCCTATTTTGCTAATAAAAACAACTGCTTTTTAAATCACGTTTTGTCTCGGGACTTGATGAAATTCTGGGCAAAAACGGAGAAAATCATTCACACAGCGGCCAATATTGTAACAACAGACTCCCTCTCGTATCCTTCCAATTCGGAAGTAGCACTATGGCCTACAAATTCTGTGATTGGTGGTCACTTCCACCTCGCGTGCAAAGAATGCACGAAATGTGCTTATGAAAAGCAGTTCTGCACCGCCGCACTACATCTCCCCTGTGAGACAAGCGGCTTGCTGAACTTATAATGAAGCCATTTATTTAAAGCGACTGACGGTAAAGACCGAATAAATCTTCGACCCCTTACAACGGGGACGGACACCTCGCGCACTGCGACCTGCATAGATCTATAGCGACTCTACCACCTCTCCCAAGGAGGAAGGGATGAAGTGAAGAAACTACAGGAGGCTATAGGCTCCAGGCGGATGGGCCACAAAAACGTGTGGAGTTCCATAACAGTTCCAGACTCGAAGATCCACTCGTCGATCAAGCAGCACTCTAATGTACACTGGGAGTACTCTTTCCTTTGAGCAAGCACCCGCGCCATCTGTCCGACAGCACCATATACTACGAAACCTAGAAACACCCCTGAAAGATGAGAAGGAAGATCATGGTAGATGAGAAACGACCCCAGCATTCGAAGAACCCATTCGAGAACCACAAAGAATCCAAGATCAGAGTGGACGGTCGACGTAATCGAACCCATGACGTTCCAAATGCGAGGCTGACATGTCAGCATGGAGCCATCTCGCTAGATCTGTACTTTTTAACAATGACGAGAACTTGAAGCGGCATACTACGTACGGTTGGGACATCTTAACGCAATGAAAGAAATAACCACACAGTTATATACGTATATCCGGTTCAACATATCCGCAGTTGTCCGATGCCATCCTATGCATCCTTATCAAACGCCAATCTTCCCTCGGTGCGAAATGATGGAAGGACGCCTGTCTTCATTTTTCCTTCTATTGGTAAGTGATATTAAACTTAGAAAAATTTTACTAATTTTATGATGCTATAGTGTTATACCCAAGAATGCAGGAAACCAAGCTCTTGTTGGAGGTAAGAGGTGCTGCGAACATCTTATTGTTAAATCTCGTAATTAGAAAGCAACAGCTGGATTTGCACGTTCTTAAACGTTCTTCACTGTGAGAGAAGACAGTACGCGCTTTAAACAACAGGCCGTGGAAAGGTAAAGTAACTTGTTGGAGGTTGCATTTTTGATGCAGGCGAGCTACTGTGCTTCATCGCAGAGAATTGCATATTCATTCACAGTTCTAAGTTACTTGTTTGTTGTTTTCTAGGACACAGTTTCCATTAAATTGTTTAATTAAGGTAATGCAGAGCTGAAATTTGCAAAATACCAGTACGTAGCAGATCTTGTTACAATTCTACCAGTTAATACACACATAAGCAGTAATACTTTTGCCAACTTTCAAAATTCTACCTTACATGATTATTTAAATATTAATTTTTATTCTGTAAATTCATTGTTCTAGTAAAAAGTAAAAATACTACACACGACGTATCTTTAAAAATATTTACATAAAAAACTAAAGGTTTTACGATTAATGAGCTTACAATAAGATTTAGTATATCATATTTTTTATATTAACCTCTAATTTTGTAAAACATAATATCTTTTGCACTCTTCAAAATGATTTCTTTTTCAAAAATTAGTAATTTATTTCTCAAAACTGTAACATTGTTTTAAAACAGATATACAATAATTTTCTTTAATGCACTTTTGAGAGGCAGCACAACAGTTTTGAAAGAAATTAATAAAAATGTCATGGATGTATTCACATGGCTTTCTCTAACCTTGTATAGCCCATTAGTGGGTATAAAACTAGTCTTATTAAAGCTTATTTTTCTATCTGCTATATCTTAATCCAAATAAACCTTTGTAGAAATAGCTGCATTTCACATTTCGTTATAGATACAAAGAGAACAGCGATAGTCAAAGGTTTAAGAACTGGACGCCATATGCTGGCCTTAAAACTCCATAATGTTTACATGCAATCTCTAGAAACAACTGAATGTCAACAGGACTTTAAGGGAATGACCAAATGATGAACTCTTCGAACGGTTAACAACAGATATCTCAGAAATGGCTCATGCCACAGAAAAACTTAATGGAAATAAAGTGTTGTCTTAAAGAGATCTGCATTTTTTGTGTAATGCGTTTTCGTCTATTGTTTAACCTTTACCAGTTATACAAGATTATGCAAAATTCCTTCCGAAAAAAGAAACTTGTAGGCTATTCCCAGAAAATTCAAGATATAGATTTTATTTGTCATGTAAATATCTGTGTTTTTAACTGGTTTTAATCAAAATCGTATGAGCAATTTTTAGAAAATCAAAAGTTTCGAAAAATGTTCCGTGTAAAGGTTAGTTTGTGGTGCGGAGATTCTTGAAAATCTTTGTGTCACATCTTTGGAGAATGCCGAACTTAAATATCAGTTTGGTATTTATTGCACTTCTGTTTTTGAGTTATGCTGTTGAAAGCACACCAGATAGACACTCACACGGACTTTCTTTTTATAAAAATCCTTTTTTGTATTCAGGGGGCGTCAGAAGGTATATTTCCGGTAAAATCTGAACATAGGATTTTTTGATGGAATGCAATATTTCCCCTACTTACTATACGTAG
Organism: Deroplatys truncata; assembly: GCA_030765065.1. Taxonomy (NCBI): domain Eukaryota; kingdom Metazoa; phylum Arthropoda; class Insecta; order Mantodea; family Mantidae; genus Deroplatys; species Deroplatys truncata. The sequence continues at coordinate 186,444,788 of CM060986.1, read as the reverse complement.
CAGATAAAGTAAAAGCTTGCGTACAAAGTTTATGCATTTAAATATTTTGAGTATGTAATAATGCTGAAAATAGTTTGCGAGAAACCAATCTTTAAATTTGGGCATGCGATTGTCCATTTACAGATTAAGTTAATTTGTGTTTTAAATGCGTCAAACGCAAAAATGATGTTCTCTCTTAAACTTTAGAAAAGCACATTATTTTATTATTAAACAAATTTAATTTTTTAATTTTTCACAATTTTTTATCAAATTTGAAAGATGATGGTGGCTAGTTAATAACGTTTCTCTACTAAGAGATGTGATTCTCTCTGGCAAATCGCTTGCAAATATAAATATTAAGATGTTCAATCCGGAGATAGCGACTATAGCTTCAGTCTGTAGTAATTTGTATATGCATACAATAAAACTGTGTAGCGGTAGCATGTCTGCCTCACTTGAAGCTTCCAAAGTCGATTCTGGGTCAGGGTGATTTAGCTGGATAAAGTATTCCGTTTAAAAGGAATGACTAGGGCATAATAATAGTAATAATAATAATAAACTGTAACATAAGATTTCTAGGAAGTTATGATCATGGATTAATAACTGATGTATACCAAACAGGTATGAAACCAAAAATAGCATTCTTAAAATATTTCTTTGTATGTATATATTTCACTCAATAATAATCGAATAGTTTGAAATGAAAATTTATTGTGTAGCACATCCTGTTTCTACTTGGAGAATAAGTTAAATTTCCTTTTATGTACTTTCCCCTAAGAAAGGGTTTGTAATAGGATACGATTTTAAAATCTCGAAGTACTCCAGTTCCGTTTTTATTTATTTATTATTTTGTACTTTCTCTATATGTTGCAGTAACTGGAGACAATACCGACAGACAAAAATTAATAATAAATATTTCACTGTAAACGCAAATGAGATCCCTGTATCAAACGAATTTAGATGAAGAATATGTGTGTGTGTGTGTGTGTGTGTGTGTGTGTGTGTGTGTGAGAGAGAGAGAGAGAGAGAGAGAGAAAGAACAGCCTGAAATGTCGGCTATATACAACTTTGTATTTATGTTCTTTCAAGGATGTGAGAAGAATTTCTTAATGAATATTCCACTACCAAAGCCTTTTACATCAAAAACGTCTCTCCCTCTCTCCTACTCGAAGTGGTTCTACTTTTATGCCAATTAAGTATACTCAAGATAGTTATGTGTCTAATAAAACGTATATCTTGAATTTTCTGCGAATAGCTTGTGACGTTCTCTTTATTCTTAATCAACTTCCAATGGTTTCGTTTAACTAGCAAGCTTTAAGGGATACACACAAACTTACTTCACAAAAATGGATCTAGTTTAAACACACAGTTTATCTCAAATACTTTTTCTGTGGCATTAACTACTTCCGAGGAAATCTTTTGCTTTAAATTTGTATGTTCCAATAATTTATTACACAATTTTTGAAGTGCTTAGTCACCATTGTTTTCTTTCTCGTGATGTCGTGGAAAGAGTAATGTTGCTTTTTGCAAAGGTTTATCTCGATTAATATGGAGTAGGCATAAAAATAAATTTTAGTGCACAGAAGTGATATGAATATACCCGGTAAGGGTAGAGAAATGGATGTGACTTTAACACACCAGATCATATGAAAAACGCTACAACAATAAACGATTATAGATATAATGTGTGTGATAATTTATATGATTTATAACATTGCCATGAGATGAATATTAAGATTTTATACTAATTTACGATTGTAACTCATCCTGCGCGTTATCAGGGAAGTAGTATAGTTGCGATCGCGTTATAAAATTGAAAAAAATATTCAAGTTTGTGTACTAATAAGTTTTTTTTAATTCCACGAAAAGATACACCCCTCAAGTAATAAAATTCTCTGCACTGTAAGAACTTTTTGCAGCCAAATTAATGAAGTGAAAAATCAAACTTTTTGAACATAAAGATCAAATGGTAATGGAGTTGACACGTTTTAGGCGCTTTTTCAGATCGTTCATTTCATTCAGTCTTACAAATTTTTGAAAAATATGCCAAAATTGCAACTCTTTTTTGCCTGGTGTTTACAAAATTATCTTATATGTATTGAGTAGAGCATTTTTTGTGTATTACTTGATTTTACGATGAAAATAACATTTCATTTGACGGAGGAATAAAATGTCAAAATTGGGAATTTTCAACGTTTTTGCCTAACTTCACAAATTTATTTCTCCACCAGTTTAAATTACATGTCGATGAAAGTGTGTGGATGATGCACAAAAAATGCTCCACCCAATGCATGAGAGATATTTTTGAAAGCACCGCGTACATAAAGTTGCAATTTTAGCATTTTTTTCAAAAGTTATAAAACTAACAAAATGAACAATCTGAAATACTGCCAAAACACGTACTCTTTGTACCATTTGATCTTTGTAAAAAAAATTGGTTTTACTTTCATTAATTTGGCTGCTAGAATTTTTAAAATGCAGGCGAATACTTTCCTGAGCGGATTTATTTATATTATCGATTTTCAGAATACTCGCCATGTAGTTTCTATTACAAAGACAGAGAGAGAAGGAGAGGCAGAGGAGATAGAGAGAATAGGTTAGAGGGTTGAAAAAATTGAGAGGAAGAGACTGAACGAGGAGGAGAATAGAGAAACACTGAGAATGAGACAGGAAAAGAAGGGATACTGAGTGAGAGAGAGAGAGAGAGAGAGAGGTAGAGGGAATGAGGGCGAGTAAAACAGAACCTCCAGCACAATAACCAAGTAACTCTACGTTCTACTAACTGTTTATAAACTTACGAATGTACTAATATTCTAAGCTTAGTTTCCTATATTTTTGATTTCTCTACTACGTACTTAACTGTAAGTAAAGGAAGTATTGTGCTCCAAAAAAAAGCTTCGTGGTCGAGATTTCACTAGAATACAAGTAGTATAGCAAAAAGGTCCATCTGTGTATGTGTGTGTGAACAGCATAACTCATAAACGAAGAGTCCCATAAACTTGAATTTAAGCTCTATCTTCCAAAGATGCGACAGGAAGATTTCCAAAAAAATCCTCCATCTCAAATGACCACTTGCATGCAAAATGTTTCGTTATTTTTTATTTTCTCAGAAATGACTATAAGGATTTTGATTAAAATGGTATATTGTTAAGATATTTTCATGAAGTATAAATTGAATATCTTGAATTTTCTGTAAATTTCAAATAACTGGTAAACCGTAAGAGATACACAAAATTTTACTATAAAAATGTAGATCTGGTTAAAACACACAATTTATATCTTGTACATATTTTTGTCGAGAGAACCCTTCCAAGATATTCCTTATTATTTGTTTGAATTTCCCAATACTTATAATTTTTTTCAAATGGGAAATCGTTATTCGTTTTTTATGTCCTGGACATACAAAGAAAATGAAATGCTCCACGTAGCAACCAGCTCTTAAAATATTTGACTATCGCTTAAAGCCTGCCACATTCCCCTTGCATCTACAAGAAAATTAGCAATAAGATAGTTTCTGCAAATGTTAATACGTCTTCAACCCTCAAAATTGATTAATACCATTTTCATTTTCTCAATTCTGTTAATTTTATTTAGGGTATACAGGAATCCTCTAATCCCCTTGAGCCTACAAGCAAATAGTAGATAACACAAATATGTGTGCAAATGTTTATCTGGATTAACATCAATCATATAGAAGAATATGCTTTCGATATAATAGTGTGCTGAAGAAGAGGTAGAGAAAGTCATGTGAATCTAACACTCATATTTTTCTGGTCAAATGTTGCATTTTAAGTGGAACACGAAGCCGTTTGATAAAATGTATTGCTTTATTTACTACCACACAAAACTGATCACCTACACTCTGTGTGCATTCTTACAAATGTACAAATTTCCTGCGTTTAAGTAACATGCACTTAATCAATACCTTGTATAGATTGTAAATATGTACCTAATTGGGGCAGAACGTCAAGGATTAAAACACTGAGATACCTAATTTCACTCATTTCTAATTTGAAAGGCTTTAAAATTAATAGCATAAAAACGTTCATTTAAATGCTTCCGAAAATATTTCCATACATTGTTGCAACATATTGCGTACAATAATAAAATCTGATGTAATGCATTCATATGACTTTCTCTATACTCTATTCTTTATTAGTGAGTGTACAAACTATTCTGACTAAGGCTTGTTTTTCTGTCTACTACACTTTAATCCAAATAAACCTTTGCAGAAATAGCTACATTACACATTTCATTATAGATACAAAGAGAACAGAGACAGTCAAATGTATAAGAACTGGACGCTATATGCTGGCCTTAAAGTTCCATATTGTTTCCATACAATCGCGAGAAACAACTGAAAATCGATTAGAATTAAAAGGAAAGACAAATTATTAAAAAAATGGGACCATTAATAATAGATATTTTGAAAATGGATGATGCTTCAAGAACTGTTATTTGAAATAAATTGTGTGTTTTACAGAGATCTACATTTTTTGTGTAGTATCTTTTCGTCTATCGCTTAACGTTACCACTTATACAAGATTTTATTTAAAAAAAATTCCTTCCGAATGAAGAAGATTTCACAGGCTATTCCCAGAAAATTCAAGATATACACATCATTTATCATGTAAATGTCTTTAATATATGACGTTTTAATCAGAATCGTTAGAGCCATTTTTGAGGACAAAAATTTGTGAATAATGTTCCATGTAAAGGGCAGTTTGGAGTGGGGAATTTTCTTAAAACTCTTCGTAACGCTTTTTGGAAGGTACTAAATCTAAATATTAATTTTGGTACTTATTCGACTCCTTTTGGAGTTATGCTATTCAGGCACACACAGACGCATTCATAGACACATATGCAGCTTTTTATAAAAATGCATTTATATGTTTAGGGGGCCTCAAAACATGTATTTTCAGTTAAATATCGGTATTGAATTTTTAGGTGGAATGCAGTACCTTCTGTACGTATTAGGCATGTGGTAGAGAAGGTAAAAGGGTAATAATGTGACTGCAAATAGTTTTTAAAACTACTATGTAAATAATAATAATAATAATAATAATAATAATAATAATAATAATAATAATAATAATAATAATACATTCTATAAGAAATATAAGTATGATACATTATCCCATGTATCCTTTAAGACAAATATATCCTCAATATTGCACAACATTGATCAACATTATATACCAATATGTATTATAAGCAGAGAAAACGTTTATGAGCTTCGCACGCGCGCGCGCATGTGTGTGTACGGTCTCAAAAACCACTCAACCGATTTTGATAAGTCTTTCACCATTGAAAAACCGTATTATTTCTCAAGGACATGGCGTATAAAACACATGCTAATTTCAAATAATAAGTTAATGCAGAACTAAAATGGATATACAAAACCTATTCACTAAATACGAATATACTGGAGTTACAAAAGAACGCACATTTCTTGTGAAGAGTGCTTGACATTTAGGTGAGAATGCCATGGAGTAAAAAGAAATGTGTTACATTCACATGACTTTCTCTACCCTGTATATATTATTAGTGGGTATAGAAATTATTCTTACAAAAACTTATATTTTTTGCTATATTTTAATCCAAATAAACCTTTGTGATAATAGCTACTTGTACATTACAAATTTCGTTACAGATACAAGGGGAACAAAGATAGTCAAATCTTTAAGATCTGTACGCCTTATGCTGGCCTTGAAATTCCATACAATTTCCGTGCAATCGCGAGAAACAACTGTAAATGTTTTAAGAATGACTAGTATTGAGCAATTTTAAGCTTTAATAACGGATATCTCAGAAAGAGCTTATGTCACAAAAGACTTATTTTAAGTAGCTTGTGGGTTTTAAAGATATATACCTTTTGTGTGGTATGTTTTCGTCTATCGTTTAACGTTTACCAATTATTCCTTCCAAATGCAGAGGAGTTCACAGGGTATTCCCGGAAAATTGAAGTATTCATTTTATTTGTTATCTAAATATCTTTAATTTATGTTATTTTAATCAAAATCGTGGGAGCCATTTTTTATAAAATGAAAGACTTTGAACAATCTTCCTCGTAAAGGGTAGTTTGGTATGGGATATCTTCTTGTAAATCTTTGTTTTCGTCTTTTAAAGGTACTGAACCTACCAAGTTTGGTGTTTCTCTTACTTTTCATTTCTGAGTTGTGCTGTTCACAGGCACACACACGGACCTTTTCCTAAAATATGTTTTTTGGATTCAGGGTGCCTCAAAACATGTACTTCCGGTGAAATCTCGTTATTCATATTTGTGTACGTGATACGTGTTGGAGAAAGTAAAACATATTTGTTTTTACTCCGCAGAAAATGAATGTAAAATAGACAAATGCCACCGATAATTCATTCCAAAGGATGAAATTTATAAATGGACACGATCTAGCAATTAAGAAAGCAGAAGACACAGCAAACGAAAATAGAATCGGATTCACTTGTAACATTACAATGCGTATGCAATACCAGTATGTCAAAACGTTTAAATAACTATCATGTAATAAATAAATAATGAGCCTGATTTTGTGGTATTTAACATCCTTAGCACGGTATGCTAACGGCATGAAGAGGGAAAATTGCGTCCAGCTAACATAAAAATCATTTAACGGATATTTTATAATTAACAAACCCAGCAGATTATTTTTATCGATGATCACAGGCTATGCTTCCTTTCCAAAGAGGTTAAATTGGTGCACTGGGAGTGGGGACAACTTCGTCTGTTTTCGTTGTATATGTTAAGGTTCTACTTAGCGATGGGACGATACTACTATTTCTCGATACTCGAAACGATAATGTTTTTTGAGCACCGATACCTGTTTCTTGATACTCACTATATAAATAACTATAAATGCGATAATTTGATCACTAAATTATGTTCTTATTAATTTTCTGTGTGTAAACGCATGTAACCAGTTGATTATTGTATTCTAATTCCGAAATTCTTCCTGTTTGACATTCTCCAATTAGCAGTAATATTTTTATTTTGACAATACCACAGGTCATATGTCCCCTAATGTTAGTCAAGGTTATTAATAATAATAATTTATTTGTTTCTCTAAATTTTCTGCTGAAAACCTTGTTTTAAATGATTTTCTATCAATATTATGGATGTTAGTCGTACTGTATACCTGTAAGCTACCTTACTCGTGATCTGAGTTTGATTGCTTAAACACAAACTATCAAAGGGAAGAAAATAACAAATATTTCCATGCGCTGTATTGTCTCACGTCATAAGTTCTGATTTGTTTCTGCTAGATTCACCGATTTTGTCACCGGAGTAGGTAAATGTAATGGCTGAGACTGAGTTATCAAGCCGGGCTATTGCAGAAACGTGATTTAGTGATCAGGCAAATCAACTTCATTCACAACTCAGTTAACGCTGCATGTTACATGAGTACTACTACTTCTTCCCCTGCATGTTTTCATTTAGACACAAGAGCCTATGAATTGTTGCAGTGATTCAACCACAGGAAACGCAGTAAAGCGACTCTCTGGGAACACGTGCGAGGCAATAACACGAAGTCTCTACACCTTTCATTCCTTATCTAGCTTAAAGTTGAACGCAACAGCTTTCAATAATGCAAAACCTAAAAAAACCTGATGTGTTACACTCCATGACTTCCTCTACTTTTGTATAACTAACTTTACAAAGGCTTATTCTCCATACACTTCATGTTAATCTAGATAACGTTTGCAGAAACCATCTTGTTGCTAATTTTCTTGTAGGTGCAAGGGGAATATGGTAGGCTTTAAGCGATAGTCAAATCTTTTAAGAGCTGGTTGCTATGTGGAGTATTCCGTTTTGTTTACATGTCCAGGACATAAAAAAACTAATAACGAATTCCCATTTGAGAAAAAGTACAAGTATTGGAAAATTCAAACAAATAAAGGGGAATATCTCGGAAATGGTTCATTTCACAAAAAAAAATTGTATATGATATAAATTGTGTGTTTTAACGAGCTTTACGTTTTTTGTGCAGAAACACCTTGTCTATTTATGCAGAAACCATTCAGAGAGAAGAGGGCTTTTGGGGACACTCCCTGAAAATGCAAGATATACACTTCATTTGCCATGAAAGATCTTAAACATATGATATTTTAATCAAAATCGTTAGAGCCATTCTTGAGAAAATAAAAACTATCGATAAATGTTATCTGTAAAAGATACTCTGGGTGAGAGGATTTTCTTGAAAATCCTGAAAGATACTAAATACTAAGTTTGGCATTTATTCCAGTTTTCACTTTTGAGTTATACTGTTCACAGAAACACATCCACACAGACACATACATGGACCTTTTTATAAAAATGCTTTTTATGGATTCAGATGCATCAAAACATGTGTTTCTGGTGAAATCACGGTATAGAATTTTTGGGTGGAATGCAATACTTCCCCTACTTACTATAGCTATATACACCCCCTCAACAAAGTATTCCTCTGCGCTTTAAAACATTGTAGCAGCGAAATTATTGGAGGGTAAACTCTAACATTTTTTGGACATAAAGATCAAATGGTAATACAGTTTACGTGTGTTTGGCGGTTTTTCATATCGCTGATTTTCTCAGTTTTATACATTTTTGAAGAATATGCCAAAATTGTAACTTCTTTGCACGTGGTGTTTTCAAAACTGCCTTTCATGCATTGGGTAGAGCATTTTTTTGCATACATCCACGCGCTTTCATTGACATATGACTTAAACTGGTGGAGTAATAAATTCGTGAATTCGTAAAAAGTGAGCCGAAAGTGAGGAATTGACGCAAATTCCCGAGCTTGACATTTTATTCTTCTGTCAAATAAACTCCTGTTTTCACCGCAAAATGAAGTAATACACAAAAATTACTCTATTCAGTTTAAAAAAATAGACTTTTCCTCCATTAATTTGAATGCTAGAATTTTTTAAAGTACGGACGAATACTTTCTTGAGGGGGTGTAGCTTTTATGTTATTACATAAATATGTGACCGAAAGGTAGAAAGGTTTAAAATTTCGCTTATTGTAATTATTATTATCCTCTAAAAAGTTACTCGGCCACCCCGACCGCGATTCTTCCACCGCTAATGGGTACTTTTAGGTTATGCAGCATTTCTAAAACTTGAATACTGTCGGGGGAGGTTAGGGAAGTCAAAACGTTCAGTTGATGTTTCAGTTACCCGTGCAACGTCCTGTATACCAGTTAGTTTTAATATAGGAAGTCTGTCAACGAATTCGTATTAATGAATTCGAATTCAAAGTCTAAGACTTCGTATGAAAATTTAGGATATATTTTATGATGGACATGACAAAACACTTTTAGTCACATGTTTAATTTATTTGATTGTGGTATAACTTAATATCGTTACATGTTCAGGTGAAGACCAAATAGGTTACCAGAAAATTATTAATTTGGGTTACCCCAACATGCACATGGGGGGCCGCAACTCTGTCCAGCAAAAAGTCCGGGACTTTGGTGTGTAGATTTAAGGGGTTTTTATATTATACTGAAAGATTATATAACGCACATTGCCTACACATATCTGGGATTTATTCACAAACGTTTGGGGACTCTATATAATGCATATAGGAAACAGAATGGAGGAAGATGCCACAGAACCGTAGACCGGCCACACACGACTGGCCCCAACGACCACTTCCAATCGAGAGACGCTATCTTACCCCCACTAACCGTTTCTAGCCAAAGCTAGGCAGGGCTGACGTCATACCAGACGGTTTTAAACAGGTCCTTCCATTTGCCGTAATCCTCACCAAAAGGATAGATCGTTAAGCCGAAATGATTTAGTGTGTAAGCTTTCTTATGGAATTTACTATGTTTTACAATTCCAAAATTTAGTTTAGACACCTATTCATATAAGAAATTAGGATTTCTGTATTTGTATATTACATCTAATTATACCTGTTCTTTTTGTACTAATAATTGCATTATTAACGAAGCCAATATTTCTGTATTGAAATCAAATGGTGAATTTAAATAAATAAATATAACTAAGGAGACCCAATAATGCTACGTCTGGTACCAACAATACAGCACAACAGTGCGTCTGGTAATGACAATAAAGTTAAAAATACGCCAGCATTTGCTGTATTTTCTGTTATTTAAAGAGAGACTAAATGGCGAAAATGGCCAAAACGTGACATTTTGAGTTTTTTTAATCTTATAACATGAAATTTTCCCTTTAATTTACATATATATATATATATATATATATAAGTATTCTAAATTTTAGATACAACACTTATATTTTAAACATGCTTTTTAAAACGTTAGTTCGTCGCCATTTGGTACTCCGAATTCTTCAACGCTTCACAAAAAAAGTAATACCGCAACTGTTTGGAGTATAGAGGTATATTTTCGCTCATCCTTCTTGTAACAAAAGTATGCTCTATAAATTTCTACCACTTCTAAATATAGTAGCCTCCGTATACGCAAGAAATGTAGCTTCTTCTTTGTAAATGTATTTCGGTTTCGTTACTCTGTGTTTGCTTTCTCTACCACATACACTCTCGTGTATAAAAAGTGGTCCATTCCCCAGATTGCTATAGTGTTTTACTCTCTGGAAGGTTTCCATCTCCAACAACCCACTTTGACTCCACCCAGTCCGTATAAGTTATCTATGTGATTGGTCTGAAAAACAATACAGATTTAAACCGATTAACCAGTGAATGATGTTTATAATTTATGTGAAATGGAGGGGTGGTTCGGATACCACCTCTATGAAAGAGTTTCGCTACGATTGGTACACAAAGAAAGGCTAATACAATTGCACTATAATTTGGCCTTCTAGAGGAAGGGGAGAAGAATTATTTTATGTTAAACTGAACGACAGCTGTTATTTACATATACGAGAGCTTTTATTAGCGACATGAAGAAGGAGGTTAGTTTGTTTTTCTAAGTTTTATTTATACCCCGACTTTAACCACAATGGTCTTATCGGCGGTCTTTCCTTTGGAACATGTTATTGCCTATAGGCAATGAAGATAACTCGTATTCGCTTGTCGTCGGGTTTCTTGTAAACTTTGGGTTTTAATCATTAGATCATACACACATTCATACATTCATACTTGCAGATTCTGGGGAGTATAGGGAATAATCTTGGCTAGAAAAAAATTCCCACACCCAGCTGGGAATCGAACCGGGGACCCTCGTTAGCAGGCAGGTGCTCTACCGACTGAACTACGGATCCAGCTAAGGTTAAAGCAGTTGTCGTTATTTAACAATGTCGTCTTCCGTGGTGTGGTGGTTACCATGCTAGCCTCTAGTTCCCGAGGTCGCGGGTTCAAACCCCGGCGGAGGTCAATGGATTTTTTCGGGTGTAAAAATCCTTCGAAAGGGAAGCAAAGCCGGTGGACCCGTGTCGTAGATTTACGAACCTCAAGCCTAATAAAGAGGCCTATCAGCAAAACTACCAGTCTTTCACTCCCAACATAGAATGGGACGCTAAGGACCACAGCAGTCAAAGAGCGTCTATAAAAAAAGAGTTATTAAACGACAATAAGAAAACCGGCATTAAGAAAACGGTAGTAGGTATAGCATACAAATATAAGGTTTAAGTTGTAAAGTTATCCTTTGGAAGTTCGGTCATACTTTGGGGGAGGTAAAGTACTTTGACAAACCAGTAGCTAGAATTATGCTCAAAACACAGGGGTGGTCACGCTGGTAAGGGTGAGGCTAGATTTTGTCAGTACCATCGCAAGCAGCTCTGTTCCATTATGGGCCACATTTGATGCGCCAATATATATAGTAGGTAGAGAAGGTATTGCATTCCGCCCAAAAATTCGATACCTAGACTTCACCGGAAAGGCATATTTTTAGGCATCTTGAATCCAGAAAAAATGTTTCTTTAAGAAAAGATCCGTGTGTGTGAGTGTGTGTGTGAACAGCGTAACTCAAGTACGAAAAGTCCGATAAATACCAAACATCGTATTTAGTTTCAGTACGTTCAAAGAATGTATGTAATAGCATTTTCTAGAATATTCATTCCCTCACTCTAAATTACCCATTATATTTAACATTTTTTTGAAATTTTTGAATTTCTAAAAAATAGCTCTAATATTTTAATAAAATTACCATATATTAAAGATATTTACATGATAAATAAAATGTATATAATAAATTTCCTGGGATTAAAGTTTGAAACTTTATATAACTGGACTCTATGGCTGGCCTTAAAATTTAATACTCTTTCCATGCAAGCGAGAGAAATAATTGTATGTTAAGAGGACCTTATAAGAACGGTTAGGTATTGAACAATTGAATCTTATAACGAATATCTCGAAAATGGCTTATGCCACAACATTTACTTGAAATATATCGTGTGTTTTAAAGAGATTACATTTCTTGCGTAGTACGTTTTCATCCAGCACTTAATAGTACTTCCAGAACTTGAAAGACTGTCGGGGGTAGGTTAAAGAAGTCAGATGTTTCACATCCTTTTGTGTATGTATTCAGGAGATTTCTTATGCGTTATTAGGAATTGCCGTGGCTGTACGAAATTTACAACCATAAGGGTTAAAGGGGAGATCATTGTTTAATAAGGGATGGAGGAAGGGAGTTTAAAAAGCTACCTGTGTAATGTCGGACAGCCTGCTAATCTTTCGTACTCTTTTAAGTTCAAATCGTGTCAAATCTCAGTTTAGATGATGATCATATTAAACCGAAATAGTTCTCCGTTTGTGGTCGTTCAAATCTCATTTATGCATTGCAATATCTTTTCATAGGAATAATCTTGAGTTTTAGATGTTTTCTGTTGGCAACACTGAAGGAAAGTTTGTTGTTGTCACGCGTATAAGGCACGCAAAGCTACTAAAAATTGTGTGAAAATTCAAGCTATAATTTGGATAGGTACTGGGTTTGTTTCCATGTTTATGTTCTATCAATTGTATGCTAGTAACCTAAATAGGACAGCAATGCACTTTCACTTCCTATTTAGCATCTAATTATTGTAGGTACAGAAAGTATTGCATTCTATACGAAAATCAGATATAGATAATTAATGGAAATGCGTGTTTTTGAGGTCGCATAAACAAACAAATATAAAAAAATATCTGATATGTTCCACTCACATGACTTTCCCTACTTTTGTATAAAGTATTTTTACAAACGCTTATTCTCCATCTCCTTCATATTAATCGAGATAAACATTTGCAGAAACTATCTTATTGCTAATTTTCTTGTAGATGCAAGAGGAATAGCGATAGACAAATATTAAGCGACAGACAAATATTTTAAGAGCTGGTCGCTATATGGATCATTCCATTCTCTTTGTATGTCCAGGACATAAAAAAACGAATAACGAATTCTCATTTCAGAAAAAGTATAAGTATTGGAAAATTCAAACAAATAACAAGGAATATCTCGCAGATGGTTCACTCGAATCCCCCTCCCCCCAAAAAATGTATATGTCATAAATTGTGTGCTTTAACGCGATCTACACTTCTTGTGTAGTAAAATTTTGTCTATCTATTTCGGTTTACCAGTTTGAAAGTCTTTCAGACTGAAGAGGACTTTTAGAGACATACACAGAAATGTATACATTTCAATTGCCATAAAAATATCTTAAACATATGGTATTTTAATAAAGATTATTATAGGAAGTTTTGAGAAAATCAAAATTTTCTAAAAATGTTCCATACAAAGGGTAGTTGGGGTGGAGATTGCTTAAAAATCTTTGTGTTGCATCCATGGAAGGCATCGAACATAATACCAAGTTTGGTATTTATCCGAATTTTCGCTTTTGAGTTATACTGTTCATAGATACACATACCTGGAGCTTTTTTTAAAACTGCTCTTTTTTATATTCAGGGGCCCTGAAAACATGTATTTCTGTAACAGAGAATTTTTACTTTCTCTATCGCTTACCTATAGTAACTAGAGGAAGTATTGTATTCCATCCTAAAATGTGATACCGATATTTTACTGGAAATACACATTTTGAGGCCCCCGACTAAAACCTGTCGTTTTAGAAAAAGACTGCTGTGTGTGTGTGTGTGTGTGTGTGGGTGGGTGGGTGTTTTTGAACGGTACAACTCAAATACGAAAAGGCGGCTGAATACCAAACTTGATATTTAATTTCAGCAAATTCCAAGGACGCGTGACACAAGGATTTTCAAGAAAATTCCCAGACCCCGAACTACCCTTGCATAGAACCTTTTTCGAAAATTTTGATTTTCTCAAAAATAACCCTAACGATTTTTATTAAAATACCGTATGTTTAAAGTATTTGCATGAAGTATAAAATATACTTATATCTTGAATTTTCTAGGAATAGATAGTGAACTGTTCATTCTGAGTGACTTTTGTATAATTTATAAACCATAAGATATAGATAAAATCTTAATACACCGAAAAATGTAGAGCTATTTAAAACATAGAGTTTAGGTCATATAAATTTTTGTGAGTTTAACTATTTCCGAGATATTCTTTGCGTTTACAAATAATTATGCTTTTCTCAACTGGGAAGTCGTTATTCGTTTTTTTCTCTCCATCGTGGCTATGCAAAGGGAATGGAATTTCAAAGTCATCACTAGACATGACTTTAGGTTAAGTTAACTTCTATTACACTGGTGCTTTGTTTACAAGCGAGCGGGAGGAGAGGGGCAGTAGTCTCTTGCGCTACTGAGTTTGTCTGTGCTGAGTACTGTGTACGCTATAGGTATAGGTGGGCACAGAAGTAGGTATACAGTTCTCTAGTAATATAAGAGTTTATTACAAAGTATAAATAACATGAAAATAATAAATCTAATCTTGGCAGATGAAATAATCAGTTTCAGGTGTGATTTACACGCGTGGACAGCTATTGCAATGGATTACAATATATTTTCTGAATGTACCAAAAGCAAAACATCTTCTATTATAACTCAAACAAAGTTTATAACTTGAAAAACCCCGTTCTGCATCACATGATGTGACTGGCGCAAAACAAAACTGACGAACGTCACACATCTATCTGAGAAACACACATTTTTATTATTGAGAATGGTGTCCCTAATACGGCACATAATTGCATAACCTGGGTTTTTATCTAAACACTTTTCAGTTTCTGCTTTGCTATTTCAGCAGAAGAACATTTGTCTACTTCTGTAAAGTGTTGCGCCAAATTTTCGACAAGTTTCAAAGACTCTGACATTGCCATCTGGGAAGATTCAAGTTGTGTTCTTATTAAAAGAATATCGTTAAATATATTATTGATTAACTGCAAATGTTCATACAGCTGTGGAGATATCAACGATTTTGCAATTTTAATAGCTGAACTTGCTTCATTGTCAAATTTACTAATCACTTGAATAATATGGTTGTAGTGCTCATAGTGTACAGAGCGGCCATCAACCAATAACTCCACCGTGTCACAATAGGTTGAGGTGGCAAAGGAATTCCTTGTGCTAGATCTCTAAATTTTAGTGTTCTAGAAGGCGCCTTTAAATTATATATATATATATATATATATATGTGTGTGTGTGTGTGTATTTGAGATGAAATCATCTACATCAGAAAAATGTTTTCTAATCTGTTCTGCCACCCGGTGAGCTAAATACCCTTAATTCTGGGAACAGCTTTGACCATATAAGGGGCTGCATCCGTCACAAATAGTAATATGTTCTCAGTTTCTATACCGTTTGGCCATAGAAGAGACATTGCACTGTCAAACAGCTTGGAAGAATGAATAACTTCGTTAAACACCTCAGATATTAACAAGAATTTTTTATTTTCACGTTCAGGAGATAATATTCCTATGACCACATTAGCTACAGATCTTCCAATAGCATCTATGGTTTTGTCTATCGAAATCCAAATATTATGATCTCCCACAGAACGTCTAATGTTATTCAAAGTATCATCACAACAAGGAGACAAATAATATTTAGGTAAAGTGGTCTCACAAGTAACTTTCATAGCTGTATATTTCTCCAGAAAAATTTTAAAAGCAAGATTTTGCAGCTTATTAAATCGGAATTGCCATCATATCACATAAATCCCTGTAAAATTCGGTTTGGCTACATGAGTGGTAGTTTCTGATGTAGATATTATATACGCACCCCCTCATTTCTAGGAAGCAACGTCATATTTTGTGAATGTTTTTTAGGTTTACAGTGTCTTGCAATAAAAAACCTTCTCTCCCCTTTGATTACAATGTGGCATACTATACAAAATATATTTTCCCCAGTTACATCAAAATACTCGCGTTCATATTCATTTACAAGTAAGATACTATTCTTACTGGTTGTTTTCGGCATGTTTTGTTAGCTAGCAACGACCGGACTTCGTAACTTCAGAACAGGCTGTACATGTACTGACCGCTTGCTTAGAGTGAATGACTGGCAGTGCTTGGGGAGTGGGAGGTCTCAGTGAAAACCTGTGCGCACGTAACTGTTTTCATAGTGCAACGAAACAGCAACCGTGTCCGAAGCCTGGTCATCACACAGCGACACGGCCTTTAAAAATCTGACTATAGCTTTACCTACTGTATCCTAAAACAAAATAGGTAAATGTGAATTGAAAGTTTATCTGAATTAACTAGAAGTAGCTAGAATAAAAAGGTTTTACAAATTGCTTGTAAAGAGTGAGGAGAGAAAGTCATGTGAATGCAATACATAAAAGAAACAGAGTGGAGGATATAGGGATCTAGGGGAGCTTAGAGAATAAAAAACTCACTAGGGTTCTATATCTTAGTAAAAAGAAAATGGGGAAGAGAAGGGTACGTGGATTATTGTAATAAAGCTGAAAAAGATGCGTTTGCATGGATGAGAACAGGGTCAATGTACCTAAGAGCGCTAAGAGGCAGAGAATGAGGAATTTGCGAACTATGCGGAGGCAGTGAAAGCACAGAGCATTAAAAGATAGAATACAAAGAATTAGCGAAATGGAGACAAAAAAGTACGGGAGGAAAAATGGGAAAAAATGGATAGAAAACTAGTAGCAATTAAAATGTTGACAAGAAAAGAAGAAAGGAAAAATAAGAATATGGGGAAGCTTTTAAAGAAAGTAAACGAGAAAAGTAAGCGAGATAAGAAAGGTAGAAGAGTAAACGGATGAGAGAGAGGATGGATCATAGGTGATTAAGGGTAGCAAGGGCTGCTAGTTCAGCCATAAGGCCTAGGTGCCGGGCAAAATGAACAGTATAGGTAGAACATAGCTGGCAATCAGTTTGTACATATGTTAAGTTAGTTTACAAGTGAATTATTGTAAAAAAGGATTGTGTATAAAATATGTAAAAACAAAGTTTATTTATTGACTTATTAGCTTAGCAATACATAAGATTTTGTTTATATGTCCCTGTCATTGAAACGATGTTCACAAAATCGGGCTAACCGTCATTTTATCACAACAGAGAAAAGTCAACCTTTGCAAATGTCAGTAAAATAAATCGTTGAAAAATCGTTACTTTGTATCCATTGAACAGGTATAAGCGAGGCCTGTCACATGCAGCAGGGAGGGGTACTGTAGCGTAACGTAGCTACCCCTCCATCCGAGCAGTGGGGTGATGCGATTCTTAATTTTGTAAAGCTAGAAATGTATCATGAAATGACATAAAATCAATGTCATTTTTACTTTCTCTACTACGTATAGTAAGTAGTGAACTATTGTATTCCACCCAAAAATTCGATACAGAGATTTCATCGGAAATACATGTTTTGAGACCCCCTGAATCCAAAAAAAGCATTTTTGGAAACATGTCCGTGTGTGTGTGTGTCTGTGTGCCTATGAACAAAATAACTCAAAAGCGAACGGTCGGATAAACACCAAACTTGGTATTTAGGTTCAGTATCTTTCAGAGATGAGACACGAAGGTATTCAAGAAAATCCCCCCACCCGAGATTACCCTTTACATGGAACATTTTTCGAAAACTTTAATTTTCTCATAAATGGCTCCAACGATTTTGATTAAAATATCATATGTTTAAGATATTTTTATGACAAATGAAATGTATATCTTGAATTTTCTGGGAATGTCTCCAAAAGTTTTATTCATTGTGAAAAACTTTTGCATAACTGTTAAACCATATCAGATAGATAAAATTTTACTGCACAAAAATGTAGATCCCGTTAAAATACACAATTTATGTCATATACATTTTTTTATTGAGTGAACCATTTTCGAGATATTGCTTGTTATTCCCTTAAATATGTCAGTACTTATTTTTCAAATGGGAATTCGTTATTCATTTTTTTGCTTTGAATATGCAAAGAGTAACAATCTGTGGCAAAGAGAATGGTGCTGCACCTAGCAACCAGCTATTAAGATATATGTCAATGCTTAATTTTTACTGTCTCTACTACGTACAGTAAGTAGGGGAAGTATTGTATTCCACCCAAAAATTCGATACCGATATTTCACCGGAAATACATGTTTTGAGATCCCCTGAATCCAAAAAAAAGTATTTTTGGAAATATGTCCGTGTGTGTGTCTGTGTGTCTGTCTGTGTGTCTGTCTGTCTGTGTGTCTGTGTGTCTGTCTGTGTGTCTGTGTGTGTGTCTGTGAACAGCATAACTCAGAAACGAACAGTCGGATAAACACCAAACTTGGCATTTAGGTTCAGTATCTTTCAACGATGCGACAGGAAGGTTTTCAAGAAAATCCCGCCACCCCAGAGTACCCTTTACATGAAAGATTTTTCGAAAATTTTAATTTTCTCAAAAATCTCTCTAACGATTTTGATTAAAATATCATATGTTTAAGATATTTTTATGACAAATAAAATGTATATCTTGAATTTCCTGGTAATGTCTCCAAAAGTATTCTTCATTGTGAACGACTTTTGCATAACTCGTAAACCATAAGAGATAGACAAAATGATACTACACAAAAAATGTAGATCGCGTTAAAATACACAATTTATGTCATATACATTTTTTTAGTTGAGTGAACCATTTTCGAGATATTACTTGTTATTCCCTTAAATGTTTCAATACTTTTTTCTCAAATGGGAATTCGTTATTCATTTTTTTGTCTTGTATATGCAAAGAGTATTAATCTGTGGCAAAGGGAATGGTGCTGCACCTGGCAACCAGCTATTAAGAGATATGTATGTGCTTAAAGGCTACTGTATTTCTATATTGCCCTTGTAAATGTATATTCCCCTTACATCTACAAGAAAATTAGCAATAAGATAGACTCTGCAAATGTTTATCTCGATTAAGATGAAGTAGATGGAGAATAAGCGTTTGAAAAATAGTTTGTACAAGAGTAGAGAAAGTCATGTGAGTGTAACACATCAGATTTTTAGAACTGTTTGCTATGTGTAAAATTTAATTCTCTTTGCATGTCAAAAGATCGTTTCTGCAAATGTTTATCTGGATTAATATGAAATAGATGGAGAATAAGAGTTTGTAAAAATACTTTGTTCAAGAGTAGAGAAAGTCATGTGAGTGTAACACATCAGATTTTTTTCCTGGTAATGCAAAGAGAATGGAATACTCCACATATCAATCAGCTTTTAAAATATTTGACTATAGCTTAAAGCCTAGCAATTCCCCTAGCATCTAAAAGAAAATTAGCAATAAGATTAACATCTCGATATCTCGATTAACATGAAGCATATGGAGAATAAGCGTTTGTAAAAATAGTTTGTACAAGAGCAGAGAAAGTCATGTGAGTGTAACATATCAGATTTTTTCATTATCATTAGTCGTGCGAGAAAATTTTGAAACTGAAAGTATTTCATACTTATTATTAAACTTAACAAATAAATATAATATCATTTATAAACCTGCAGGGAAAATTAACAAACAATAATCAATAGTTGCAGTTTTTACAGTGAATAAATATCTTTCTTCAATTGAAGTTGTTGACGTACTAATTAGAGACAGGAGTACTATCCCACGCGTTTTACGTTCCATACCACGTCCTTGCAGTTAGAGAAGATATTACATTCCACCAAAAATTAAATATGGATATTCACCGAAAATATAACTTTCTGAGGTCCCCTGAATAATAAACAAAAATGTCTATGTGAACGACATAACTCAAGAACGAAATGTCAGATAATTACTAAACTTGGCGTTTAAGTTCCAAATATGTGCAAAATAATCGCCCATCCCAAACTTCCCTTTATATAGAACATTTTTTGGATTTTTTTTCTAAAATATGACTAACGATTTTGATTAAAATACCATATATTAAAGATATTTACATAAATATAAAATGCACATCTTGAATTTTCTGTAAATAGTCTGTGAAGTCCTCTTCATTCGGAAGGAATTTTGTATAATCTTGTATAACTGGTAAACGTAGGACTCTCTACTATTTTAACTTTCTCTACTATGTGTAACCGATAACTGATAACGCATAACTAATGAACCATAAGAGATAGACAAAATTTTACTACACAAAAATGTAGATCTCGCTAAATCACATAATTTATGTCATACACGTGTTTTTTGTCGAATGAGCAATTCCGGGATATTCCTTGTTGTTTGTTTGAATTTTCTAATACTTATACTTTTTCTCAAATGAGAATTTGTTATTCGTTTTTGTTTTTTATGTCCTGGACATGCAAAGAGATTGAAATACTCCACATAGCCACCAGCTCTTAAAAGATTTGACTATCGCTTAAAGCCTACAATATTCCCCTTTCACCTACAAGAAAATTAGCAACACATATTTATTTCTGTAACTTCTTGTAACTTCTCTACTTTCGTATAATTTGCTTAAAAATCTTCTGAATAAGGTATAGATGACCCGGTTATTGGGTAAACAGTAATTTTCCGCCTCACTTCTGACGTTAGTAGTTTTAGATTCCGAAAGTGACACAGGATATAGTTTACAGACGCTTAAATGTGATAGTTTTAAATGTTAGTACACCCATTTTATCCACATATACATTTAATTATAGCAGTAGTGTAGTTTACCTACTCTTCATAAGTTAAAACAACCTTCAAAGTAACACGACCAAAATAACGCTTTTCCTTTTGCTGATAAACGGAGGAAACAAAATGTTTCTATTTCCTTTAACATGAGTTTAGCAGCTATTCGAAGAGTCGCGATAAATAATCAGTTACACAATAAAATATCTCTATTATATTTTTACTCTCTCTCTCTCTCTCTCTCTCTACTACGTACAGTCAAGTGTACGGAAGCGTGCCTATGCTTCTGGTTTCCTGTGTTTAGGATATTCGTCTGTGAGTAAAAGATCAAAAATTGCCAAAATTCATAAATACGGATTTTAGTGTTACTAAACACTACAAAACTTCTACATTAGTGTACGATCTTTTGCAGTATGTGATACAGCGATATAAGTATTTTTCTATAAGCCTAGCTCCCTATAAAATTGTAATAAAGAACCATGTTCTGCTTATATAAAAGTGAACAAATCATTTTAAGAGAGGTCTAAGGAATCTTAAAATACTAAATTAGTTACAGAGGAGCGAAAAAATGAACTTGGGCTTGCATATGTACCACATTCTTTTTAAACAGCATTGTAAGGAACAGTGTTATCATTTTTAATTTTGGTTTCTCGGGTTTTCATTTCCCGGCAAATTTTTTATTTTCAAACTGTTCCATACGACGTAGTTTTCGGTGTAAATCAATGAAATTTTGTTCACCGCTTAATAAAGCAGAATAAAAAGTAATGAGATGAATGTTGTTAAGTTGCTTAGTTGTGATCTTATTAAACAATAATATGCATATTGTGTAAATTTTTAAACAAAAATTGAATTCCCATAATTAAAATTTATTTTATCCCAGGCTAATACGATAATTAAAAATTCATCTTTACAATTTATTTATATACATTAAAGAGTTTAACTAAAAAGTATTATTTTTTCAAGAAATAAATGCACGGTGTGACCCAATTTTTGAAAACAATAAAAAAGATAATAAAACATTTAATGTGTCTGGAACTGATTTAGAAATATGCAAGAAATTTGGTCTACATATATACCAAACCCTGACTACTGCATTAAAATTTCAAATGAATCGAACAGAAATTGTAGATTTTTGAAATTTCACAGATGTCAAAAACCACTTTTCATCTGTGTTCCACTGAGCCCAGGGTGAGCCAATCTCCAATCGTTTGAATTCAAGTCGGACATACACATATTAGCTTATGAACAAAGGTCAGGACTAGGAGAGTGGCGAAATGGGAGGAGTACGGAAACATTTTATCTGAGTGGCTGGAAGGCATACTTCGGAACAACGGTCCACACCAGTACCTGGATGAATCCGTCTCGTATTGGTTTGATGCCGAAAGTTTGGCTTAAAAGCATTAATCTATGAACACAGTTCGGTTTCTGGTTCAGGAGCGATTGAAAAAGGGGGAGCATATTCAGTGAAGTGCTAGAACTAGGTAGAGGTGGGGACTGGGCAAGGCAACGGTTATTTCCTTACCACATAAAACACTGCGCAATATATTGGCAGGATTCCATTCAGTAGACCGTACTTACAGTTTGTAGAGAAAGTATTGATACCGACCAAAATTGGTTGTCGAGATTTCATGGGAAATACATGTTTTGAGGCTCCCTGAACCCAAAGTAGGTATTTTAGACAAAGGTCAGTGTGCAGCGTCACTCAAAAATCGAAAGCCTGATACCAAACTTGGTATAATTCGGTTTCTTCCAAAGAAGCGACTAGAGGATTTTCAAGAAAATAATCCTCGTCCCAAACTATTTTTTTCGTGTAAATTGCTTTCAATATTTTCGATTTTCTCAAAAATGACTGAAATGATTTTTCTTAAAATACCATATGTTTAAGTTATTTATATGAAAAATAAAATGCATACCTTGAATTTTCTGGAAGTAGCTTATGAAGTCCTCTTAATTAGGAAGGAATTTTATATAGATTTGTATAACTGGTATATAAGAAATAGACAAGAAAGTGCTGCGCCAATGATTCAGACCCCTTTAGGATAAACAATTTATTTCAAATAACTCTTTCTGTGGCATCAGCCATTTCACGATATATCCGTTTGTATTGGTTGGAAAGTTTCAATATTTCGTCACTTTTTAAGGCTTATCCTTTTGATGTTTCCCGCAGTTATGGAATGAACATGAGCTTATGCCGACTAGATTTTAAACATCTATCAATTCAGCTTGGAAAGATACAATCAGACTGAAAAATTCAAAGCTATAGCTGGGATTTGAACTGCGGATATTCAACTTTTCGTACTGCTCCTCAAAGCAACTGAGCTGTCATGGCAACCTGCCGGTAGGACATCAAATTTCCTAACTGACTCGCATTTTTACTTTCTCTACTACGTATAGTAAGTAGGGGAAGTATTGTATTCCACCCAAAAATTCGATACCGAGATTTCACCGGAAATACATGTTTTGAGACACCCTGAATCCAAAAAAAAAGCATTTTTGGAAACATGTCCGTGTGTGTGTCTGTGAACAGAATTACTCAGAAACGAACAGTCGGATAAACACCAAACTTGGTATGTATTGTAATGAAAAGAAGCTAGAAACAGTGATGTGTATTGAATTTATTTAAAGGTGAGTCGAAATTGTAACACTAACATCACTTAAGTTTACTCACTTAACATGTTTCGAGTTAACCTTCTGAGGATGGGAACAACGGTTTCCCGAAACATGTTAAGTGAGTAAACTTAAGTGATGTTAGTGTTACAATTTCGACTCACCTTTAAATAAAACCAAACTTGGTATTTAAATTCAGTATCTTCCAGAGATGCGACACAAAGGTTTTCAAGAAAATCCCCCCACCCCAGACTACCCTTTACCATTTTTTGAAAATTTTAATTTTCTCAAAAATAACTCTAACGATTTTGATTAAAATATCATATGTTTAAGATACTTTCATGACAAATAAAATGTATATCTTGAATTTTCTGGGAATGTCTCCGAAAGTATTCTTCATTGTGAACGACTTTTGCATAACTGGTAAACCATAAGAGATAGACAAAATTTTACTACACAAAAAATGTAGATCGCGTTAAAGTACACAATTTGTCATATACATTTTTTTTTGTTGAGTGAACTATTTTCGAGATATTGCTTGTTATTCCCCTAAATTTTTCAATACTTATTTTCTCAAATGGGAATTCGTTATTCGTTTTTTTTGTCTTGTATATGCAAAGAGTATTAATCTGTGGCAAAGAGAATGGTGCTGCATCTAACAACCAGCTATTAAGAGATATGTATATGCTTAAAGGCTACTGTATTTCTATATTGCCCTTGTAAATATATATTCCCCTTACATCTACAAGTAACTTAGCAATAAGATAGAGTCTGTAAATGTTTATCTTGATTAACATGAAGTAGATGGAGAATAAGCGTTTGTAAAAATAGTTTGTACAAGAGTAGAGAAAGCTATGTGGGTGTAACACATCAGATTTTTTCTGGTAAACCACAAAGTGTTTTGAAATTTATTTTAGATGACATACCGTAATGGCACTTTACAGTCTGATAAATGGTTTAGGTCCCAGTAATCAACGTTGCAACATGGTATTGCTCTAACCAACTCATACCATGGCAACACCTCCATAAGGCATTAAATTCCTTGACTCGTACCCATATGGTAGTTCAGTTGGTTGGAGTAACTGTGCGGAAAGCTGAAGATCCGTGGTTCAAATTCCTGCTATTGCATTGAATTTTTCAGTTTGATTCTACCTTTCCAGCCTTAGTCTTCACACGGTGTATGTGAATCATTAATTATTATCAATTCGGTTTATTCTATCTCCTTGTACCTACAACAAAATATGTAATGAAACTATTTCTGCAAACGTTTATTTCAATTAACATGAATAAGATAAAAAAATCTGATGTGTTACACTCACATGACTTTCTCTACTCTTGTACAAGCTATTTCTACAAACGCTCTTTCTCATCTACTTCATGTTAATCGATATAAACATTTGCAGAAGCTATCTTATTGATAATTTTCTGGTAGGCTTTAAGCGACAGTCAAATCTTGTACGAGCTGGTTGCTATGTGGAGCATTCTCTTTCTCTTTGCATGTCCAGGACATAAATAAACGAATAACGAATTCCCATTGGGAAAAAGTAGAAGTATTAAACGAAAATTCAAACAAATAACTAAGAAATATCTCGGAAATGGTTCACTCCACAAAAAATGGCTTCAATTGTGTGTTTTAACAGATCTACATTGTTCGTGTAGTAAAATTTTATCTATCTCTTATGGTTTACCAGTTATACGAAAGTCATTCAGAATAAAGAGGATTTTTGGGGACATTCCTAGAAAATTCAAGATATACATTTCATTTGGGATGAAAGTATCTTAAACATATGATATTTTAATCAAAATCGTTAGAGCCATTTTTGAGAAAATAAACATTTTGGAAAAAGGTTCCATGTAAAGACTAGACTGGGGTGGGCGAAGTTGTCTTTAAAATTTTCGTGTCACATCCTTGGAAGACAGTAACCTCAAGTACCAAGTTTGGTATTTATCCGACTTTTCGTTTTTGAGTTATACTGTTCACAGACGGACAGACAGACAAACACATACACACGGACGTGTTCCAAAAATTCTTTATTTGGATTCAGAGCACCTCAAAACATGTTTTTCCGGTGACATCTCCATACTGAATTTTTGGGTGGAATGCAATACTTCCCTACTTACTACACGTAGTAGAGAAAGTAAAAATTAACTTTCATAAGAATAGCCTGTAGAAGTAAACGATAATGTGTAGAGAAAGTTATGCGAGTGTAATATATCAGATTTTTAAACCTTATTCTGGTATTATTTCGATTACTTGATCATTCATAGTGGATTTTTGTTCTTTTCAACAGCTGGTTGTAGTCTCAGCTGATGTGAACCTTCCTTGTGGCGATGAAATATATTTGGAGAGTGCTATTACGACTGAATCGGCAAATCCAGAGCAAAGACAGCATGAGGGTGCCACTGATGTACCTGATGAGAGCGACGAAATTGGTGTTCCCATCATAGTAGCGGACGACGACATCGCTGATGTAAATGCATTAGCTGCTGTGGAAGTTACCAATGAAACCGCTCTGATGAACATTTCCCAAATAGAACTACTCATGAAAAGTCTGTATGATAAATTCTTTGATACGGATGCTTATCACGAAAAACTGGAATTGTTAAGACGTTCCATAAGCTTCTTGGACAAATCAGAATTTTCTGATCTATGGGAGCAGTTTACGGAGTTGGAAGTAAAGTTATCAAGATTTGTAATTGCAAGGAGGTACATTGACCGCACCATATATAGTCTCATTTTTGTGATAGGTATAATTGGAAATTTTACACTTATAATCATCTTCGTTCGTCACGAAGAGGTGCGCACCGTGCCCAACATGGTCATCCTGAGCATTGCCATATCAGATAGTCTATCGCTGATAGGTATATTGCCAGTATACTATCTGACTATATCCATTGGTGCTGAAAGCTTCATGGAACTGTCCTCGTGTTATTATTACGCCTTCTACAGAGTAAGTCTTATGAGTGTTACAGAATTATCCGTTGCAACTTTGAGCATTCAACGTCTTCTCGCAACCAAAGTATTGCAGAAAGAAAACAGCATTCTCCTTTTGATAACTACCTCTCGTAAAATTGTTGGATTTGCCATTCTCGGCATATGGATTACCTCTATGCTGGTAACAACGCCCGTGTTCTTTGTTTTCGAATTCGTTGACGGCACTTGCTTTCCCTACATTATACAGACGACCATCCACAAGATGTGCCTAGTCTTTTACATAGTCTTTTTCATAACATTTCCGTTTCCAATTGTTTATCTGAGCGCTCTTACGGCTCGACGCCTTAGCAAGATTTCGAGGGTACCTGCTCGCACAGCGGTGGTGATCACTGTACTTGCAATCTTCTACCTTCTGGTGTACATCCCCAGAGCTGCGTGGTACGGTTATGCTTCTTGGGTACACACAAATCGACATGATGCGACGTTCCTTTACATAGATATGGTGTTGAGCTATTTCCACTTTATGGATTCTTGCCTCAACCCTGTGGCTTTGTTTATCGCCAGTCGAAGTTTCAGAAAGCTGTTCATCCATTATCTCTGCTCATGCAGCTGTAAACGCATGAAACATCAGTTACAGATCAACACCAGCAGTGGTACAGCCACTACCTCTCAAATGTAGTCCTCTTTACTGTGATAACCAGAGTCCGTATTGTGATCACCTAAAAGTGATTGAAAAATCACATATAAAATGGCTCCAAATATTTTTAATTAAAGAATATCTATTTAATTTATTAAAATTAGTGCACAGACATTTATACATGGGTATAACTGCTAAAAAAGCAGAAAAACGTAAAGAATAATAAGATAATTTAGAAAATTAATTAAAATATATTTGATAATGTTGCTGCCAGCCTCTCCCTGTTCTACGTCAAGTCGCTAAACCATACCAACCTTGTAACGTTAAAAAACGCCAGAGGGATGTGTTGGTTGGCAGGAAGGTGAGTCTTTCGAAGTTCCATAGACGAACGGAAGTGACGTATGAAGGAAGGTAGTGTTTGCGGAAAGGACCGGAAGTGGAACTGAAACGGATCATAAAAAATGCAAATAAGAATGCGGAGATAAAAGGGGGCGTACCCATTACTTATCGTGCATTTGCATGGTACATGCATTACCTTAAGTTTATTTCATTAGAAATGCCGTAATCCCGTTATGAAATGTATTTATTTACCTATTAGGAAATTGCACTAGGTTATGATTTAATAGTTATTGGAGGTTATGTTGTACATAACTTAGCCAAAGGTTATTTCATCGCAATATGAAGAAGTTCTCATTTATTCTGCAATTGTACTGTTCAATCTTACATTGGGTAGATTATATTTTTGGTTGAATTAAGGAATATAATGCATAGGCAACATGTCACTATCAAATAATAGCTGCTGTGTTGCTAACAGTTAACACAAATGGCAGTAGAAGTCGTAATTAATGTAAATAATAATCTTAAGTTTATGATTAATTGTCAGTTCAACCAGATCTACTTGCTCTTTTATGATGCAAGTGTTAGCCTTAAAAAAAAGGCTGTTTTGTGCATCGGTTTGGTTAAAGAAACCGCACAATCAAAAACTCACCCCAGTTTGAACAGCAATGGCTTTTCCCGCCTTCTCCATCTCGACGCCATGGATTACCTACTGCCAACAACACTCGCATTCCGCAGCACTGCTACTTGCGTAGTTTTAGCGATTTTTTTAAGTATGTAGGTTGGCAGCATACAGTGACGTAAGATAGGGAGAGGTTGGCAGCAACATTACCTATATGTGTTCTATGCTATTGTTTGAAATATTTAAAAAGAGAATTAAGAAAATTGTTTCTGAAGCAGTCTTACAAAACTATAGCATTAATTCTTTTGAGCCCTCAGGTTATACAAAATTCATTGAAGACTTCACGCCTATACCATAAGTACAAGGGCAATAGCAACTGACTCTAAGCACTCATTAACCCAATTTATCCCTATTTTGGAACATGCATGCATAACTGTAGTTATATCTGCTCCCTTGACAGTAGCCATTCCTCCACCCACAAACTACCCCTTCCACACCAACCATTAAAATATAGGGATTATCTAATTTGAATAGCGAAATTTCTAAAGTTTAAAGGTTACCCTCATGTAAAATGTAAATTATATGAAAATCTTTATATACTGAAGCTATATGCAAGAAAGTGACAAAATAATGACCTAAAATGAAGAAAAAAGATAGAAAATAATATAAAATGACCAAAAATAAACCCAATAAATGAATATTTTCATGATCTGGGATAAGGATTTATGTATACTGGCGTGCATGAAATGTGGCCCATGATGGTACGGACCTATTCATGTCCATACTGACTAAATCTAACCCCACCCTCTAACAGCGTACCCTGTTTTTCAGTATAATTCTAGTCACTGAATTGGCAGGGTGCTTTACATTACCTAATGTATGGCCAAGCTGCCAAAGGTAACATTACAACTTAATTTACTTATACTTCTCAAACTTTTAATTCATTAAACAAAAAAGATTGCTAAATTAAGTTTACTCGTTTCATTTGCACCTTAAACCTATTTTCATGCTACACATGTTTTTATTGCCATTTAGTATCGGCAACAACATTAACCTTCTTCTCCATGTCACTGAAGAAAGCTCTCATATATGCCAATGTTGTAGCCGTTGTTCAGTTTAACCACACGTGCAAATAATAACTTCACCCCTTCCTCTAGAAGGCCGAATTATATGTAATTGGTTTAGTCTTTTGTTGTGTACCAATCTTAGCGAAACCCTTTCAGAGTGGTATCATAGATTACAAACATCATTGATTGGATAGTTTTTAGTTTCTGTATTGTTTTTAGACCAGTCACAAAGAATTAATACCGGCTGGGTGGAGTCAAAAGTTGGTTACCTGAAGGTGGAAGCTTTACGGAGAGTAAAACACTATGGCGATTTAGGGATTTTAGGGTACTGGACCACTTTTTATTCGTGACACTCTACACATTAGCAATGCCTACGATGCAGCAGTTTACTTGACATCTAATTGCATAAAGAAAATTAAAAATGAGTTAACGCCTTCTTGCACCATGTTCTACATTTATGTCATCTTATAATGAAGGGTATGCTTTCCTGTTAAACATAGATTTAAATAAAAGTTATAATTAAAATAACGTTATTTGTTACATATTGCAAAAGAAATGTTAAATAAATGCTAAGCCATTTCTTAGGTCGTAAAGAAGTCTAGAACATCTTGTGAACGTTTTGCTTGTAAAATGCATTTTGCAGTTGTGTATTTTAGGATTAGAGTTTAGTTTTTATCAGGAATTATTATGGTAGGAATAAATAAAATTCTGTAAAATGGAACAATGTAGTATCAGTGAGCTAATATTATTGTTATTGATATGAATATCTGTACAGGCATTTTCTCTTAGGGACGGAGGTTCAATATCGATGTCTTATTTAGTGGAGCGTAAGTATCCTATGTCGCCAATGTTAAATTTAACCAATTGATGGCTAACTACCTAAAACAGTATTCGAGATGATCATCTGAGTTTTCAAGACAAGTTTTGCAACACTTTTGCTGTTGAATAATAATGATATATATACTTTTGTTTAAGAAGGAAAGTTATGATTCTTTTTTCATGCCTCAAATGTTTTGAAAAATAATGTGTTTTAAACGTAACAATCTTTATAAATTATATAAAAAAGATTTTTCAGTAAAATTAGACTTATTTAGTTGTAAAGGTTGTTAAAACTTTCATTATTTTCATCAATAGTTTGTAAGATAATGATGCACTTGTACAGAGTGGGCGAAAAGTCCCTTTACACTGACTTTGAAACTATGTAGTTATGTACAACTTACCGCTTATGGATCATCCAAAACAGCTGCGTGCGTTCCTCCATGTTAATAGTATAACGTGATACGTCTTCATGTCTGATTGTGCACCCGCAACAACATATTAGGTGCACGAACCTGCACGAGTCTGGACACCTCTGAAATATATATAAAAGTTAAAAAATGTAAATAAAACTCACGGTTGTAAATAGGCGTAGAGCAATAGTCTGAAGCCTGCTAAATTAAAATTATATATCTATCTTGATCTGTATAGCCATAAAAACCCAAGACTGGAAAACAAATAAAGATTCAGAACGATCGCCATAAATAGCGACATACATAATAGAAAGGCAGCAATACAAACCCTTATATCGAACTACATATAAAGTCCTTCTTCAGGATAACAAAAATATAAAGTACTCCTGCAAGTTGGCATTGCTTCTGCCAACCTGCCAGTGTAGTAACTTTCTTGTGAAAGACAACCTAACCAACATCTGTGGGTGTGGATGTCTAGTGGATGGAAATGCTGGGCAAACCGAATTGATTGTAGTGCGCGGGCTGACAGAAGTCTTACATTTTAATCACCCAATAATGTTAATGAATGCCTAGTATTTATAATTTATAAAGTTGATAGTAAGATAATTGCAGATAACACAATTTGTTACGTAGGATTTAAACTGTAATTTTTTTCAATTAAGTGTATTAAGTACTCTTGGAAAACATTTATCTACGTCACTGTCTTTCAAATACCCTACAGTGATTTTTCAGGTGTGGTGAGGTCAGAACTTCATGCAGGCCAAGACAATGGAGCTGGGTATTTTCTGTCCCACGTCCAATCTAGCAATTTGGAAACGTTTCGTCCAAGCGTTTGCGAACGTTCAAGGCGAAATGCGCTAGTGCCCCGTCCAGTTGTAAGAAAACGGTGTTGGCGATTGCTTCTCCTCAGTTCTGGAAGTAACCGTAATTTGGTCATTCCCAGATACGTGTGCTGATTGACTGAGCCATCGAAGAAATAAAGAACCAAACAGGTGAGCTGCTAGCATCCCTGCCCAAACCATAACATGAGGCGGATTATTCTGAATTTCATTTCAAAACGCCCGCAAAGTCATTCTGGATAACCTGCATTGTTTGTCCGGTGATTTAACATTCACGGATCACACAGAAGTAACCAACCACTCCACACTAAAAACACTCGTATCTTTCCTTCGTACAACCGGGTTAAGTACAGTGTAAAGGGATTTTCTGCACACCGTGTATTGAAATTGCTGAAGGATTTAAAATTTAAAGAAAGCTCACAGTTATACTACACAGAAAGCCTCATAATCCTCAGGCTCATGGTACTCTGTATTATCTGGTTTATGCCAATAACTGGCAGTGAAACTTTCCGATCAAAACGTAAAAAGGATCTCCACTCTAGTCGTAATATTTACTAAGTTTTAAAATATGACTCAGCGTGACAATTCTAAAAAAGAAAAGAGATGTGCGGCATTAATTTCAAGAATACTTTTAAAATATATGCAATTAGCATATTGTTATAAAATTTACAACAAAATAAGTGGAATATTTGAATTATTCACCAGCAATTGAAACTTTAAAATGGGTAAAAAATCTCGAAGGTCACCGTTTCAACTTTCCTTCGGAACAAAAAAACAAACAAACCTTTTATTATAATTAATCCTGCTAAAGGCTTCCTACATTTAATGCTACTTGTTACATTTTAAAAGTACAGCTTTATCTGAAACAATATTTTTTTAATTAATATGATTCCTTTGTGTGGAAGATTTAATCTTTAAATCTAGTGAACAAAAGATAAACTTCGGTATGTATTTTAAGTGTTCTAATCCTCTATATAGTCACTTCGTGTTTACTTCTGCTCCAACCTTTGTACTTCAGCTCTATTCTTAAGATTTACCAAAAAATTCCATCCACATATTTAGTTTTCCCTTACCTTTTAAGCCTAGAATCTCAAATACGTGATTTCCCCCTTCCTCTATTATTTGAGATGTCTTTATATTTTATTACCTTTTATATTTCTGTTCCTCCAAAAGAATATATGCAATTTTTTCTGAGTATTTGTGCTGACATTCCGAATGAATGAATTTGTTTCAGTTTCTTGAACTATACGATTCATATACACAAAAATTTGTAAAGCTTTGAAAACAAATTCCTCGTAATCTAGTCATCTCTAATACAGTCTACATAATATACCAGCTATTATAGAGGTAACCTTTCGTAGGTCTGTGCAATTAAGTTATTGTTTTGCAGGTTTCTTTAATTGTTCTATGTAATTCTGTTATTCTTCCAATACCTTGTTACCATGAATTTACCTTTATTATTTCCATTGGTAAATGAAACCATTTCTTTGGCTATAACGAATCTCTCCAGAATTTACTTTCATTCACATTCTAAAACATAAAAATCGTTGTCTATGCACCAATACAATGTACAGCTATCCAAGTCAATTCTCTCTGTTGTGTCCTTTAGTTTTCTTTCACCAGTTCTAAACTATGCCACCCTAATTTATTACATATTTCTGGCATCATGTGCTAAGAATGTGAAATATAATTATAGTAATACAAATGAAATATTGAAAATCAATAACTGAATATGTAATGTATGTAAATGTAATGCTAGTCTTGTTAAATAAAAGTAAAAATTTAACAAAAGATGTCAGATGTACAAATGACTTAAGGAAATATTAAAAGTCTTATCTTAAATCTCCTAAATTCATGACCCAATCTCAGAATCCATTTAAGATATTAGAATGAATATGCATGAATGCCTTATAAGTTCACTGTTCTAGTTCTATCTATTAGGTTTGTTTATTAAGGAAGATATGATTAATTTATCAGTCATATCATACTTTGATTAACATTTATTAAACTATTTGAAAATACACAACCAGATTACTAAAATAGAATACACCTACAACATTACTTAGAATTCGTTTTTATCATCAAAAAATTTAATTTAGATATCTTCAGTGGTTTCTGAGAAAATTCCATTCAAGAATAAAGGTGTTCAAAGCAAATCTGCAGAGAACAAACTCCCTTACACTTGCAAAGAAGAACCACAAGGCTTGGGCACCCTGAATCTGGTATACTAACACCAGCAGTGTAGGGGTTATGACTTGTCTGTAAAGTGGAGCAGAATTCACAACGCAATGTGGTAGATGCAGTATCATTCATAAAAATATGTGTAAAATATTATTATTAGTGTGCCCACAAATGAAATTAAGAAGGTAATTCCGATTTATAAGGCAACAAAAAACTAAAAATCTAATTGTTTGGGCAATTTTCGCCATTCAGTCTCCCCTTAATAGAAATTAAGCTTCAAAATACATGCATATGATCTTTATCTACTACTATAATAAGCAGTGATGCTTTAGTTCGTAGTTACTAGGCAACAAAACCTATACTTTATAACAAAACACAAAACACACTATCAAAACCTAAAATGGAGGTTCAACAAAACATAAAATATATTTTTAAAAATGTCTTTAATTTTCCAAACTTAGTGATATCATTATTATTATTAATCAAACCAGTTGACCTCACCATGGCATATACACTCCAAAGACCCGAAACTTTAATACTTTTCGACTTCTCATAAAAATACGCCAACAAAGAATCTTCAGTTATGTCTGCTTCATTACCCACACACCATTTCTTGAATTTTGCGTAACTGCATAAATAAACTTTCGTTGACTTTTCTGGAAGTATATTAATAGTTGTATCGTGGACTGCTCTTAAACTTTTTCCTGATGAACCGCCCATTTTTACTTTAAATTCACTTATGAAACTAGCATCCAAAATTGCAGAATATAACAACAAGTTTCTTGATTTATCGTGTATTTTTTTCCCAAAGCCCACATTACCCTTTCTCTAAACATATCGTTTTCGCAATAAATAAATTTCATTACATATACTAAATATATAGCATATATTAAAATACTCTGAACGTCGATAAAACATTGTGGACAATACGTTACAAATTAGGTTTAGTACCTCCCTTCGGTCGTGTTCTAACTTGAGCCTCTCGTTACTAAACCCCTACTTTTATAACTAGACCTCTAAATAAACAAAAATGAACTCACAACACACACAAAAACGCACACATATAAATAAATTAAGGGTAAAGAAAAATGCTTTACAACTTCATAAGAAGTAAGTAAATCTGATGTGTTACACTCACATGACTTTCTCTACTCTTGTACAAATTGTTTTTACAAACGCTTATTCTTCGTCTACTTCAAGTACTGGAAAATTCAAAACAAATAACAAGGAATATCTCGGAAATGGTTCACCCACAAAAAATTGACATAAATTGTGTGCTTTAAAATTTTTGTGTAGATAAATTTTGCCCATCTCCTACGGTTTACCAGCTACGAAAAAGCCATTCAGAATGAAGAGGACTGTTGGGAACATTCCCAGAAAATTCAAGATGTACATTTTATTTGTGATGAAAATATCTTAAATATATATTTTAAACAAAATCGTTAGCCATTTTTGGGAAAACTAAAATTTGCGAAAGATGTTCCATCTAAAGGATAGTTTGGGGTGGAGAATTTTCTTGAAAATCTTCGTGTCGCATCTCTGAAAGATACTGAACCTAAATACCAAGTTTGGTATTTATCCCACTTTTCGTTTTTAAATTATGCTGTTCATAGTCATACAGTCACACACACATACACACAGACCTTTTCATAAAAATGCTTTTTTTTGGTTTCAGGGGGCTCAAAACATGTATTTCCGGGGAAATCTCGGTATCGAACTTTTGGGTGGAATGCAATACTTCCCCTACTTACTATAGGTATACGTAGCAGAGAAAGTAAAAAAAAATCTGATGTGCAGCACGTTGCGCTCTCATGAGTTTCTCTGTTCTTGTACAAACTATTCTTATAAACCTTATTCCCCATCTACTTCATCTTAATCCAGATACTGAGATGTTAATCTAATTGCTAATAATTATCATCCGAATTTAATGAACAATTAATGCTAATAGGAATTCTTATATTAAATTCTCTTCTAGTTACAAGGGGAATATGGTAGGCTTTAAGTGATAGTCAAATCTTTTACGAGCTGGTTACTATGTGGAGCATTCCATTCTCTTTGCCTGTCCAGGATATAAATAAACAAATAATGAATTCACATTTGAGAAAAAGACACATTCACACAGGCATACACGTGGACCTTTTCCCCAAAATGCTTTCTTTGGATTCAGTGGACCTCAAAACATGTATTTCCGGTGAAATTTCGGTATCGAATTTTTGATGGAATGCAATATTTACTATACGTAGCAGAGAAAGTAAAAACTCCTCTAAAACATACAGAAATACAAATTATTATTATTATTATTATTATTATTATTATTACTAATATTATTATGATTGTTTTCTATGTATTTATAAATTTGTCTAAACATTATTTTCACTCAAGAATAGCAGTAAATAGAAATTATTAATGAGCGGTGCTTCATTAATATAATTTCCTGGGACATTCCCCAAACTTCATTTCTGTGACAGAGGTATGTAAGTAACTTCGGTAGTTTAATGGTTACTTATATAAAAGCGTATAATCAAGATTAATCACCAGTTGTATACATACAAGGTTTTAGGCAATTCTAATTTCTGAAATATCAGTTATTAATGAATACTACATAACTTGATTTTGGTCTATGATTCTGCGCTACATTATGACATCATTATCAAGCGAAATAGCTCCGCAGTATGTGTGAGGCTCGCATTGGGGAGATTCTAGGCTCGATTGCCGTCGACTGCCCACTCTGACCTTGGGTTTTTCGTGGTTTTCCCTGGTCGGTAGGTGAGTGCTGGAGTGGTTTCTCATGCACCACGATTCCCTTTCCAATATTTCCCTTTTATTCCGTTTCCTCTCATCTTTCAGGTGTGCTTCTAGGTTTTCCCCGCGGATTTTAAAAGGCTGCTTGGCAGACGGATCGTTATCGCCCTCTCTAGGCAGCTCCAGCAGGGGTCGAGTGTTCGAGCATGGACTGTTAAGGACTTCGGCGCGCCTCTGTGGCCTTTAGCTTCCTGTGGTCCCTTCACTTCATCCCTTCCTTTGAAAGTGGTAGCCAAAATACATCTACCAGGTCGTAGTGAGCATGGTGTATAACCTATATCTATGACGGAAACATTTCAGCGGTGGATATTTTTGTCGTTGGCGAGGCACGTTTATTTGTTTTTGTTACCGGTGTTACCGGATCTGAAAAGAGTAAATTAAACACAGGATAATTCAGTAGATCTCAGTTTTAGTAGTATGGTAAATATTAGGTCAATAACTTTCAAATGTAAAAAATTGCACATTTAATATATATGGACAAATGTAATTTTTTTTTTGTTGAAACTTATTTGCCTTAACTGGTGGTTAGCATGCTAGGTTGCAAACCCAGAGGCCCCGGTTTCACCTCCTGGCTAAGGGACAGGATTTTTTCTTTGGTCAGGATTATTCTCCGTCCTCCTTAGTCTGGAACTATGAGGGAGAGAGTAAATGTGTGAGGGAATTTAATAAAAATATGACATCCTGATGGATCCGCGTAAAGAAAACCTAGTTTGCCTAAGGCTCGTGTGATAAAACCGAAATATTTCAGTTTTATGTCAATAAAAATTATTGAATGCATTTTCATTCTCAGTGGACAGTTTTTTAGTGATGCAACTCTTGTATTTGAATGTTGGCATGTTTGCAGGGCGACCTAAGATTACAATTCTTTTTTTGTTTTTGTTTTTACATCTTACTCAAAGTTGTGTATAGAGGACGGTAATGACGTCAATCCTTAGCAACAATTACATCACACATAATTATCTGATTATAAATAATTAAAATGCACAAAGACAAGACATAGGAACAGCTAAAGAAATATGACAACAATTTTTACCATAGTTCTCTTAACGTGGTTTGTTTACTAATGTGCTCTCTGAAGTTATTTAAAAACCATCCCAGTTATTGGAATGGGATTACTATTTCATCGTATGATACAGGAGAAAAGAAACAGCCCTCTTCAGATATTGCATTCATTCACCAGAGGAGGGGTTTGAAAGGATCACAAAAGTTGTATATTTAATGACCTTTGACATTTTCATCCAAGCCAGTGGAAGAAGCTCCTAATGCGACTTACATAATGATGCTTTTCCGAAGTTATTCAGGTAGGTGATTTTCTGAAAACCATGAGGTAGAAGCCACAAAATTTTCTCTGATTCACGTACGGGAGTAAGTCAATAATGATCCACACTATTTTTAATTTATTTTTAGATTGGCTGTATCGGTTTGTGCGTGCGCTCGTCGGCATAATTATTGTTCCTTTGTCTCCGCTTGTGGAATGTTTGACCATTATCATTACACTGAGTGTTACATTGTTGCATAATAAGATGGCTGCAACCCTTACCGTTTGCACCTAATAAGAACAGCGTGCGGTTATCCGTTTTTCGTCGTCTGAAGGTGCACCAGAAACCGAAATTCATCGAAGACTTTTCGCACAATATGGGGGCAATGTTTACCCCGGCGAAATGGGTACGAATGAGTTGAAACGTTAAAAAAATGGTAGGACAGTTGTGAAGGACGCCCATCCATATCCACTAGTGACGCCAACAATGAGCAAGTCCGTATTCTGATTCAGAGAACCGAAGATTCACTCTTCAATGATGTGGCAAACCATATCTTTTTGGTCCACTTAAAAATGCCTGAAGGGGCCGTCGCTTCACCACAAACCAAGACGTGAAGGAAGCGGTGCATACATGGTTGCTACTCTGAAGAAAAAACTTTTTTCTAAGGGCATCAGGAATCTTGTGCAACGATGGGCTATGCACATTGAGAAATAAGGGAACTACGCTGAAAAATGAAACAACTGTAGGTTTATATTGCTGTTATAATACATTTAAAAATTGTATAATACTTATTGACTTACCCTCGCATATAGCTTTCCATAATATACCATTGATTAAAAGCATATTTTTGTCAAGAAATTCTTTCAATATTTAGTACTTACTAGTACTATTAAATGCTTAGTTGCATACAACATACTGAAAAAATCTGATGTGTTACACTCACATGACTTTCTGTGCTCTTGTTCAAATTATTTTTACAAGCTCTTATTCTGCTTCTATTTCATATTAATCGAGATAAACATTTGCAGAAACGATGTTTTGATATGCAAAGAGAATTACATTTTACACATAGCGACCAGTTCTAAAAATAATTGATTATCGCTTAAGGTGTACTATGTTCCCCTTGTTTTGTATTTGCAAGGGCAATATAGAAATACAGTAGCCTTTAAGCACATACATATCTCTTAATTTCTGGTTGCTACGGCAGCACCATTCTCTTTGCCACAGATTAATACACTTTGCATATACAAGACAAAAAATGAATAACGAATTCCCGTTTGAGAAAATAAGTATTGAAAAATTTAAGGGAATAACAAGCAATATCTCTAAAATGGTTCACTCAACAAAAAAATGTATATGACATAAATTGTGTACTTTAACGTGATCTACATTTTTT
This sequence comes from Deroplatys truncata, assembly GCA_030765065.1. Classification (NCBI taxonomy): domain Eukaryota; kingdom Metazoa; phylum Arthropoda; class Insecta; order Mantodea; family Mantidae; genus Deroplatys; species Deroplatys truncata. Next base: position 186,406,083 of record CM060986.1, on the reverse strand, counting down.
GTGTAGTAAAATTTTGTCTATCTCCTATGGTTTACCAGTTATGCAAAAGTGATTCACAATGAAGAATAATTTTGGAGACATTCCCTGGAAATTCAAGATATAGATTTTATTTGTAATGAAAATATCTTAAATATATGATATTTTAATCCAAATCGTTAGAGCAATTTTTGAGAAAATTAAAATTTTCGAAAAATGTTCCATGTAAAGGGTAATCTGGGGTGGAGGGATTTTCTTGAAAACCTTCGCGTCGCATCTCTGGAACATACTGAACCTAAATACAAAGTTTGGTGTTTATCCGACTGTTCGTTTCTGAGTTATGCTGTTCACAGACACACACACGGACATGTTTTCAAAAATGCTTTTTTTGGATTCAGGGGGTCTCAAAACATATATTTCCGGTAAAATCTCGGTATCGAATTTTTGGGTGGAATACAATACTTCCCCTACTTACTATACGTGGTAGAGAAAGTAAAAGCGTTTAAATGATTATCGGAAGTACGAAAAGAAGCACTGCATTTACACCACTTTCTCTACTCGCCCTTCCACAAGCAATTATTAAAAACGCTGATTCTGCTATCTAATTCTTATTAATCCAGATAATCCACGTTTACACATTTCGTTGTAAATAAGACTATTATATAGACTTGCAATACCCAGATCCTCGCCAAATGAGGTTGCTCTAATGGAACTAGGAAGATTAGGCTATAAAAGTAAGATAGTGGAAAGAGCACTGAAGTGCTGGTATAGAATATGGAAGATAGAAGAGGAGAACAGTGTTTGGTAACGCAAGGAGAAAGAAAGATGGACATTGTGGACATATAAAATCAGTAAGATCCAAGAGGAAGCTGGCTTGCGAGCAATGTGGTTTGTTAGGGAAATAATGGGAAATGGATTTTGAAAAGAGGTAAAAACCAAAATAGAGGATATTCAGAATCAAGTATTATGGGCTTATCTTATTAACAAAAGATCTTTGAAACTACAGAGATCATTAAAAATTATTTGGGGAATAGAAAATATATTGAACTTTCTGATAAAGCAGGAAGGGAATGGTTGCATGATTCAGAAGGGGAGTAACGTACTTAAGTAGAATAAAGAATGGATGTATCAAGGGAAAATGTTCAATACGTGAAGATGCAAATAACACAGTCATTGTATTCTGGAATGCAAACAAACTAAAATGTTACCAAAGTGGGAATGCCTACCAAATGAAATAAGAGGCAAAACAATTTTAAACTTAAGATCAGAGAAAAACATAAAAAACTGGCAAGTAAAGTGAGATAAAATGGGCTATGGAAGGTGGGTATTAAAAGAAAGGACAATGGAGATAATTTTGATTGAGGTATGCAAGAAAATTTTAAGTCTTTGTTTGACTGATATAATATATAATCCCAGTATATAGATAACCTGGTGATGTGTATAACGCAGTTACCTATATCGAAGAATTCTAAAATTAAAAATACATTAATTTAATTATAAACTTATAGCAATATAGTAATAACGTTGTTTGTACTTTGTTGGAGTTATGAATAAAATATTCATATATTCATTCACTTACATTTTGTTGTAGGATATAGTATGCTAAATCATTGTCAAATTTTTAAAAAAAAATCTGATGTGTTACACTCACATGACTTTCTCTACTCTTGTACAAACTATTTTTACAAACGCTTATTATCCATATGCTTCATGTTAATCGAGACATCGAGATGTCGATCTTATTGCTAATTTTCTTGTAGATGCAAGGGGAATATGGTAGGTTTTAAGCGATAGACAAATATTTTAAGCTATGTGGCGCATTCCATTCTCTTTGCATTTCCAGGACATAAAAAATGAATAACGAATTTGAGAAAAAGTATAAGTATTGGAAAATTTAAGTGAATAACAAGCAATATCTCGAAAATGGTTCACTCAACAAAAAAATGTATATGACATAAATTGTGTATTTTAACGCGATCTAAATTATTAATTAATTAAAACATTTTAAAAACATTTCACATTTTTTTGTAGTAACATTTTGTCTATCTCTTATGGTTTATCAGTTATGAAAAAGGCGTTCACAATGTAGAATAATTTTGGAGACATTCCCAGAAAATTCAAGATATACATTTTATTTATCATGAAAATAGCTTAAACGTATGATATTTTAATCAAAATCGTTAGAGCCATTTTTGAGAAAATTAAAATTTTCGAAAAATCTTCCATGTAAAGGGTAATCTGGGGTGGGGGGATTTTCTTGAAAACCTTCGTGTTGCACCTCTGGCAGATATTGAACCTAAATACCAAGTTTGGTGTTTATCAGACTGTTCGTTTCTGAGTTATGCTGTTCACAGACAGACACACAGACAGACGCAGACACACACACACGGACATGTTTCCAAAAATGCTTTTTTTGGATTCAGGGGGTCTCAAAATATGTATTTCCTGTGAAATCTCGGTATCGAATTTTTGAGTGGAATGCAATACTTCCCCTACTTACTATACGTAGTAGAGAAAGTAAAAATCTGACGCGTTCATTAGTACGTCTTCCTCTACCCTGTGGCTCTTATTAGTGGGTATTGAAATTATTCTTAGGAAAGTTAAGTTTCCTATTTACTTAATTTTAATCTAGATAAACTCTTGCAGTAATAGCTCCATTACACATTTCGTTACAAATACAAAGGCAATAGCGATGTCAAATGTTTTATAACTGCACGAAATACCCTGGCCTTAAACTTCCATACTCTTTCCAAGGCATCGCGAGAAACAACTGAAAATCTACAGGCCCTTAAAAGAGCGGCTAAGTATTGAAAAATTCGAATCATTAATAACGGATATCTCGGAAATGGCTAATGCAGGAGAAAAAAGTTATTGAAAGTAAATTGTGGTTTTAAAGAGATTTACATTTTTTATATGGTGAGTTTTCGTCTATCGCTTAACGTTCACCTGTTACATTGATTCATTATCTGTTTACCCTCCTCTTATGTAGGACTTACACCCCCCAGGACTTACAAGCGGGTGCCTGGGGTCAGAGGCCGTCGAGGATCATGGATCAGACAGAGCACCCAGGATGGGTGATCAGCCCGATGCCTGGTATGGGATGAAGGAAATGTTGGTGAAATGGATGAAAGAAAAGGTGATGATGGAGCAGTTGGTGGAATGAATGGCGGGGGAAATCGGAGAACCCGGAGAAAACCCGCCCAGACGCCGCTTCGTCCACCAAAAATTCCACATGCAGGTCCCTGGGATTGAACCCGGTCCGCCTCGGTGGGAGGCGAGAGGTCTAACCACTCGGCCACGGCGACGCCGCCACCTGTTACATAAGATTATAAAAAATGTCTTGTGAATGAAGGGGAATTCAGAGGCTATTTCTAGAAAATTTAAGATATACATTTTATTTGTCATGTAAATAAGTTTAATATAGGTATTTCAATAAAAATTGTTAGTTTCTAATAAATAAGAAAACGCTTCTATGTAAAGGATAGTTTGGGGTGGAGGGAGCTTCTTGAAAATCTTCGTGTCATTTCTTTAGAATATACTGAACCTAAGTACCAAGATTGATATTTTTCCGACTTTTCACACACACACACACACACACACACACACATTTTTTTTCTAAACTTCTTTTTAAATTTATTCAGTGGCCTCAACATGTATTTCCGGTGAACTATCGTTATCAATTTTTGGATGGAATACAATAAAATTACATTGCAATGCAGCTCGGCCAGCTTTGGGGGAGCTAAACTACCCTGCCAACCCAGTGGTTAAAATTATGCTCGAAAAACATAGGTGGTCTCAATGGTAGAGGGTGGCACTGGATTTTGTCATCACAACATAAACAACTCCGTTCCATTGTGGATCACATTTTATGCACGTCAATATAAAAGAGGATTGCATTTACAACGAAATATCTAATTTAATTAATATAAAACACACAGAAAAATAAACTATTATGTAAGTAGTGTAGAAGGTTTAAAAATCAACAGCGAGTAGAGAAAGTGATGTGAATATGACACATATTTTGTATCTTATATTGTTAATACATTTATTAATTTCCTTCGTGGAGTTTAGCGTCCTTTAAGCAGAAGATCATAACGTACAGCGAAAGATGCTCAAACCGGCCTGGAGTTTGTAAATCATAGTTACCTGATATTCATCGTTTCTGGTTAAGACAACCGTTATAAAAGGTTTTATCTAGATAATTCACCCTAACTGAGATTACAGCTTGAAATCGTCTGAAGGCGAAGTGGGCATATAGCTGTCTTGTATGGAGCTTATCAGCATAAATTATCATTTTCGTTTCTGGGGCACAGCACTTTCCTGCTTAAGCAAAGATAAGATTTGGGAAATTTCTACTTTTGTAGAACATCCTTTTTCTTGTGTATTGTAACACAAGAGGTAATAAGCATCATGTTGCTTGTGGTAAGCTCAAGATTTTGCTCATTTTGTATTTTGTAAAAATTACTTAATAATCCTTAATACTTTAGTTGCTGTCCAGCAACTGAATACAGCAGTTAACACTGTCAAAAAGTGTTTTTTTGGCTATTTGTAAATTAAAGGTTGATTTGATAATTACTAATTAACAGGATGGTAACACTTTGTACTAGCTAACTGTATTCAGAATGATTATTATTAGTAGTAGTATTATTTCTCTATTATGTACTTACAGTAAGTCGAAAAAGTATCATATTCTACCAAACATTCTATACCAAGATTGAACTGGAAATACATATTTTGAGAGCTCCTGAATCCAAGAAAAACATTTTAGAAAACGTTACGTGTGTAGTGTGTATTTCTGTGATCAGCAAAACGGAATTTATAATAGATACTAAACTCAGTATTTAAGTTCAGCATCTTATAAGGATTTGACACAAAGATTTTCATGAAAGTACCCCCAACCCGAACTACCTTTTACATGGCAAAAGTTTCGTTGTTGTTTTATTTTCTCAAAAATGACTGGAAGGATTTTGATTAAAATACCATATTTTAACCCACACAAACACACACATACACACACACATTTGGACCATTGTCTAAAAATAAATTCATCGGATTCAGGGGTCACAAGCGTGATTTCTGGTCAAATTACGACATTCAATTTTCAGATAGAAAACAATACTTTCTCTACTTACTGTAACTGCGTAGTAGAGAAAGTAAAAATGCTTACTTTGGATTCAGGGGTTTCAAAACGTGAATTCCGTTGAATCTTGTTATTCAATTTTTTGGGGAATGCAATACTTTCTCTACTTACTGTAACTACGTAGTAGAGAAAGCAAAAATGTTTTCTTTGGATCCAGGGAGTCTCAAAACGTGTATATCCGGTGAATCTCGTTATTCAGTTTTTGGGTGGAATACAATACTTTCTCTACCTCCTGTAGCTACGTAATAGGGAAAGTGAAAATGCTTTGTTTGGATTCAGGGGGTCTCAAAACGTGTATATCCGATGAATCTCATTCCATTTTTGGGTGGAACACAATACTTGCTCTACTTACTGTAACTACGTAACAGAGAAAGTGAAAATGCTTTGTTTGGATTCAGGGTGTCTCAAAACGTGTATATCCGATGAATCTCATTCCATTTTTGGGTGGAACACAATACTTGCTCTACTTCTGTAACTACGTAGTAGAGAGAGTAAAAACCTTTGTTTTGTTTTAGGGAGTCTGAGAAAGAGCATTTCCGTTTCGAGTATTAATCCCGTTATTAAATTTTTGGGTGGAATACAATAATTCCTCTACTTACTGTAAGTGCGTAGTAGGGAGAGTAAATTCAATGGGACTCAGAACGTGTGTTTCCGTTGAATATTGTTATTGAATTTTTGGGTGGAATACAATACTTCCTCTGCTTACTGTAAGTGCGCAGTAGGAAAAATTAAAAATGCTTTCTTTGGATTCAGTGAGTCTCAAAAAGTGTATTTCCGGTGAATCTCGTTTTTTAATTTTTGAGTAGAATACAACACTTTCCCTACTTATTATAGGTAAATAGTCGAGACAGTAAAAATATGAGTTGTGGAATACATAAGCGGCTGGTTGTTATTACGGCAGCTTGCATGCAACCAAATAGGGAAAAGTGTAACTTAGATTGTAACTTTAAATAATTTCTGGCCTAAATTGTTGTCACGATGCACGGATAAACCATACTTCATAAGGATATTATGAAAATAAAGAACATATGTTATTTAATAATGGGTAGAGAAAGCAGTAAATATATAAAAAAACCAAACCATTTTGTTTTAATACTTGTTTGTTATACAATAATATGACGCCTCTAATTCCTAAAAATTAGCATGTATACTGCTTATGTCGCTGTGTTGTAATGTTATTGCTGTTTTTTCACAGTTATTACATTCTAACAGCCAAGTCTAAGGGAAATGTGTTGGAATGATATTTTGTTTAGCCTGTTACATTTCTTAACCTTTCTTGTAGAGCGGGTATGAGCTAAGATACCTGGAATAACCTCTCGATAAGCACCCCGCTTGCCCCGCTTACGGTGCAACGGAAAACATTTGGAGCCGTCTCTACTTAATGAGCACGCCTAGGCGTAAGTTCTTGACATTTCGTGAAGTTAAGATTTTTGCGGTTTTTTTCGTTGGATTACCTTTTTAAAGAAATTATATTAAACTTTTGGATGGAGTACTACTGACTACTATAGGTAGGTGCTATAGGAAAAGGGGGCGAAAGGGCATGTACGGCAATGCTAAATCCTGTAACAACAATTTTTTTGCAACTTTTGTATTTTTTAGGTAATAATAACGATGGTACAAGCAGATATCCTGAAAGTATTATTATCCCTAAGTGTTTGAATATATTTAGGTCTATGTATATATCTGCGTATTTCTTAATTTGTGATTCTAGAAAGACAGAACTAGGTATGCTGGTTATATATTATTTCTTAGAATATAGAACTTGACGTTCCAAGTTCTTGTTCCAATGAGTAGTTAGGATGAGCTAAAGAATTAAAAAAGTTTATTGTCCTATCTACCTCATTTTAATCAAAATAAACCTATACGGAAACAGCCGCATTGCACATTTCGTTACAGATACAAATGGATTTGCTTAAAAATCTTTGTGCCGTATATTTGGAAGATACTAAACCTATCAAGTTTGGTATGTATCCAACTTTTCGTTTTTGAGTTGTGCTATTGACGGACACACGGATAACACACACACTCGCCGGGACCATTTTAAAAAAACTGACTCTTTTGGATTCCGAGTCTATCAAGACATGTATTTTCGGTGAAATGTCAGTAGGTATCTAATTTTTGGGTGCATTTTCTCTAACTACTAGGCAGGTACGTGGTGGAGGAAGTAAAAATATGAAAATATCTTAAAACCTACTTTTTAAGCAAAATCACTTAACCAACATTTTGCTTTTCAGGCTTTAGTGTAAAATCTCATTTTGAGATTCGTAATAAAAAATAAAAATAAATAAAAGCTTTGCGTGTTGATCTGGCTGTAGACATCAGAAACAAAAATCGAAAAATTACGGAGTATAATGCTTAACTCAGACAGATTTAATGAATTTAAGATAATTTTCAATAATTATCAGACACGATACCTGAATTTGCATCATATCTTCATCTAAACGTTTTGCCTACAAATAAGGACAGTCAGCATAATATGAAATAAAACATATTTCATTGAAATGACGAAATTATGGCATGTTGATTTCGAAATTAATGGACAAAAACTCCCACTCGACACTTGTAACATAAATCGTGCATAATAATGCAGGCAATGATTCTAAAAATCTGATGTGATGAACTTTCTCTACTGTTGTACAATGTATTTTTACAAATGCTTACTCACCATCTACTTCATGTTAATCAAGATAAATATTTGCAGAAACTATCTTTTTGCTAATTTTCTTGCAGATGCAAGGGGAATATGGGCTTTAAGCGATAGTCAAGTATTTTAAGAGCTGGTTGCTATGTGAAGCATTCCATTCTCTTTGCATGTCCAGGACGTAAAAAACCAATAACTAATTTGAGAAAAAGTATTAATGCTGGAAAATTCAAACAAATAACAAGGAATATCTCGGAAACAGTCACTTGACAAAATAATGTATGTCACACAAATTGTTGTATTAATGATATCTGCATTTTGGGCAGTACAATCTTTTAGTTATGCAAAATTCATTCAGAATGAAGAGGACTTTTGGCGTAATTCCCAGAAAATTCAAGAAACAGATTTCATTTGCCATGAAAATATCTTAATCACATTATATTTTAATCCAAACCGTTAGAGCCCTTTTTTAGAAAATAAAAATTTTCGAAAAACTTCCATGTAAAGGGTAATATGGGGTGGGAAGATTTTCTTTAAAATCCTTTGAAGATACTAAACTCTAATACCAAGTTTGGTATTTATCCAGCATTTTGTTTTTGAGTTATGCTGTTCTCAGACAGACACACAGACACATACACGGACATGTTTCTAAAAAATCTGATGTGTTACACTCACATGACGTTCTCTACTCTTGTACAAACTATTTTTACAAACTCTTATTCTCCATCTATTTCATATTAATCGAGATAAATATTTGCAGAAACGATCTTTTGACATGCAAAGAGAATTACATTTTACACATAGCGACCAGTTCTAAAAACATTCGACTATCGCTTAAGGCGTACTATATTCCCCTTGTTTTGTATTTGCAAGGGCAATATAAGCACAGACATATCTCTTAATAGCTGGTTGCTATGTACAGCACCATTCTCTTTGCCAGAGATTAATACTCTTTGCATATCCAAGACAAAAAAATGAATAACGAATTCCCATTTGAGAAAATAAGTATTGAAAAATTTAAGGGAATAACAAGCAATATCTCGAAAATAGTTCACCCAACAACAAAAATGTAAATTACATAAATTGTGTATTTTAAACGATCTACATTTTTTGTGTAGTAAAACTTTGTCTATCTCTTATGGTTTACCAGTTATGCAAAAGTCGTCCACAATGAAGAACACTTTTGGAGACATTCCCAGAAAATTCAAGATATACATTTTATTTGCCATGAAAATATCTTAAACATATGATATTTTAATCAAAATCGTTAGAGCCATTTGTGAGTAAATTAGAATTTTCGAAAAATGTTTCATGTAAAGGGTAATCTGGGGTGGGGGGATTTTTTTGAAAACCTTCGTTTCGCATCTTTGGAAGATACTGAATTTAAGTACCAAGTTTGGTGTTTATCTGATTGTTCATTTCTGAGTTATGCTGTTCACAGTCAAACAGACACATAGGCACACACGGACATGTTTCCAAAAATGTTTTTTTTTTGGATTCAGGGGGTCTCAAAACATATATATTCCCGGTGAAATCTCGGTATCGAATTTTTGGTTGGAATACAATACTTCCTCTACTTATTATACGTAGTAGAGAAAGTAAAAATGCTTTATTTGGATTCTGGGCACCTCAAAACAAGTATTTCCTGTGAAACCTCGGTATCGAATTTTTGGGTGGAATGCAATAGTTCCTCTACCTACAATACGTATTGGGAAAGGTAAAAATGAACTCGCTTTCAATTGGGTATATTTCCTGAAATATACTTTGTATTTCTGTAAATGACATCAGTGAACGAGGGTGTTCTAAGGTTTCAATTCTATCACTATTGGACTGCAACAGTGCACAACAGCCAACAAGATGGCTACTACAGAACCCTCGTTTGTTCGCGTGGCCGGCTTAAAGGGAATTTTCTTGTTACCGGGAAACACGCTGCTTGCCGGATGAGTCGGATATTCATAACCCTTAAATTCAAGCACATACATTTCTTATGCCAATTACAACTACAATAATCACATACCTTCATCATAAAACATGTTTGAAATTATGTCCTTGTACCCCCAAATCTTTTAAGAATCTCATTAATTCTTGATGCCTTGTAAATAAAATCATCCTTTGTCCTTAAAAAGGAATTATACACTGGTGACCATTAACATTACCCTAAACGCAATTTTAGAAATTAACTATATTCGCATTATCGCGTGTTTGCAATTTCTGAACTTAAGTTATAATATAGGCTTTTAATTTTAAATGTTTATAGTAATTTTAAGTTGAGATTTGCCACATTCCTGTGCAAGCTTTCTTAGAGATTTCTTTGGGATGTCTTATAACCTTTGTCCACTCTCATCGAGACTTTCCTTTGTAAGAACTTTCGGTTTCTTATCAGGAATACACCCCATTTCCCTAAATCTATTTACATGATTATAATGTATTTCTCTGTGAGGCTCATGAACGGCAGAGAATCTGTCTATAAATCGCTATCTCACTCCTGTACGGAATTTGTTGGTACATAGGAATCATATCTGAAGATTGTTTGTGCTAACGTATACGGATTTTTTGGCATTTCAGCAGTACTGGCACACTATGCACTGAAGCACGCGGTCTCATAACGTATCACCTCTGTAAAGCATTAAGTTAACGTCAACAGATTAGCTGGCGCACGAAGCGGAAGGAATGCGGAGACAGACGGAACCGGTTAGAGACAGTGTAGTGCAGGGCAAGGAATTCCTCGTAATACGGCCACGCGTCGAAACCTAGGCTCTGTGTGTGCAACACAAAACTCTTTGCTGTCTCTACTGTGTATAATGAGCAGGGGAAGTATTGTATTCCACTCAAAAACAATATTTCACCGGAAATATGTTTAAAGCCGTCTGAGCTCGAAGCATTTTTAGAAAAAGCTCCTCCGTGTGTGTGTGTGTGTGTGTGTGTGTGTGTGTGTTGTGTGTGTGTGTGTGTGTGTGTGTCTGAGAGCAGCATAACTCAAAAACGAAAATTCGGATAAAAAGCAAACTTCATATTTAAGTTGAGTATCTTGCAAAGTTACGACACGAAGACTTTCAAGAAAAACCCCTTCCTCAAACTACACTTTACATGGAACTTTTTTTCGAATTTCTTTATTTTCTAAAATTTACTCTAACGATTTGATTAAAATATCATATATTAAAGAGATTTGCATGGCAAATGAAATGTATATCTTGAATTTTCTGGTAATATACCTTCTAGTCCTCTTCATTCGGAAGAAATTTTGTATAAAGTTGTATAATCGGTAAACGTTAAGTAGTAGACGTAAACGTACTACACAAATAATGTAGATATCTTTAAAATAAACAATTTATTTCTAGTAACTTTTTTGTGGCATCGACCATTACCGAGATATCCGTTATTAATGCTTGAGTTGTTTAATATCTAGCCATTGCTTTAAAGATCTATCGATTTTCAAGGTTTTTCGTGATTCCGTAGAAAGAGTACGTAATTTTAAGACCAGCATATAGTGTGCAGTTCTTAAACATTTGAGTATACCATAGAGGGTAGCTGAGAATGTTTCAATTCACAACGTTTTAGAAAAACTGAGTCAACGACTGCAGCGCAAGGAACACTTCGTCATAATTTTAACATTAAATCTGCAATGAGGAAGGTAATCTTGTCTTTGGAATAAACCGTCTGATGAAACTGGCTCTGAGTATAAGGGTAAAAGCCCTCCGACCACGTGCACCAGAGGAAAACGTGGAGCGAATTCGAAGGAGGTTTGAGCAAGCCCGGTGAAGTCAACCTGTAGAGCAAGTAGGGAACTTGGACTACCGCTTAACAACTGCCTGGTGTGTGTTGAGGCATGGCTGCTGTACAAATCATACCGCCTACAACTGGTACAGGTCTTCGCCCAAACGATAAAGCGTGTAGAATTTTGTGAACATATGCTCCAGAACACGGAAGACAATTAATGTTCTGTTCTTCCTGTAATTTTTAACGATGAAGCGACCTTTTGCTAAATGGAGACACAATGCTCGCATATGGGACCTGGGGATCTCCGTATAGCTGTGGCTGACTACATGAAGCAAGGGGGGATTTAGGAGGATGATGGCGGATGGACATGTAGGTTTTATGACCTTTGTTGCTGCATCTTGCTGTCTTTTACTGCAACAACGGTCAATTTTACCATTTCACAGTTGTCTGAGATAGTCACACTTACCTGTTCTGTGTTGCCGGCTGCCGAGAGCAGTGAACTCTGCAACAAACTCGGGGGTGGACAGGGATGTTAAAAATAACTTTAAGCTGAAATTAACTTTATTACTTTCTCTACCGCTACATAGTAGGTAGGGAAGGTACTGCATTCCACCAAAAAATTCGATATAGATATTTCACCGAAAATACATGTTCTGAGAGTTCCTGAATAAAAAGTATAACTTAAAACAGAAAAGTCGGATAGATACCAAACTTGGTACTTAAGTATCTCCCAAAGATGTGACATGAAGCTTTTAAAGAAAATTCCCCCACTGCAAACTCCCTTTACATGAGACATTTTTAAAAAATTGTTGGCTTTCTTAAAAATGGCTCCAACGATTTTGATTAAAATACCATCATTAAAGATATTTGGATAAGAAATATAATGCATAGTTTAAATTTTCTGGGAATAGCCTGTGAAACCCTCTTCATTCAGAAGGAATTTCGTATAATCTTACATAACTGGTAAAAGTTGACAGATGAGAGCGTATTATTAAAAAAATGTGGATCTCTTTAAAACACACAATTTATTCGAAATAAGTCTTTGTGGTATCAGGAATTTCTAGATACCTGTAATTAATGGTTCGAATGGTTAATTTATTGGTCATTCTTTTACAATTTTTTTAACATGCGATCTCTCGCATTTGCATGGAAACAGTAGGTATAGAAAGCTTAAGGCGTCCAGTTCTTAAACATTTGACTATCGCTGTTCTCTTTGTATCTACATTACACATCAATCGAAAGAGTTTTGGTCAATTTTTGTACCATTCATGGCTTCAAATACAAATGAGCTCCTGCATACGGACGAGGTGGGTATAGTGGATTCCTCATGGTGTCCCATTCTCAAACCATTCCTTTTGGGTATGTCTCATTTCCTGTTCGAACGCCCAAGTGCCAAAGGAAGGCTCAGTCTTTAGCTTCACAGTTTGTGTAAAACGTCGTGACAGTCTCTCACTTCTGAAGCACAGATGCACAATAGCACTGACCAATTCAATTGCATAATAGGAGAGGTGGGGATCAATGTGTTGCAAGCTCAAATGCAAGGCAACATATTTTGTTTACAATGCGTTGTATATGTGACTGTCTCCGAGTTCTGGTATCACTTGTCCACCACTCTCATCACTTCTCCTCTCTTGCGCATATGGAGTGTCACGACGTTTTACACAAGCTGTACTAACGTTGTTGCCTTCCTTATACGAACCTCAAGTTCGTGTGTTAATGGAATTGAATGATGCAAGTGAAATTAAAGTGCGGTCAGTGGTTATAGTCAATATGATTGTACTCAGTGACAATGAATTAATAATAATAATAAGCTTAGATAGCTGTTTTACAATTGTTTGACTGTTGTGTATGTAAATTATGAGGTATATTCTTGCTTTGAAGTCATGATAAAATTTCAGCTTTCGTGCAATTTGTATTAGGGATTTTTTCTTTAAGCACTACTATCCAATCTCTGAAGGAGATCAGTAAACCATTCCCTAAACACTATATTACTCATCCCTTTATGATAATCACCACCACTTTTCGATTGAAACAGTAAATCTGCCTCGTATATGAAACCATATTTGATTGTCTGGCATACAGATTATTTCATATTATGATACTTTGCCTAATGAAATTGATTTATTGCAACATTCATATGTTGGAAGGTAAAATACTAAAACCAAAATGTTGCTGTTTTTATGATAAGTTTCAGCTAAAAAAGTTTATCACTGTGTTCATTTACAGTAACATTCATTTACTGGAAGTGTACATTTATAAATAAAAACTAAGTTATTGCTATGTTATATTTTATTTCACCCGAAAATGTTGATGACATTGTGTTCATTCACAGCAACATTCATTTACCGGAAGCGTAAATTACTAATACAGAAATAAGTTATTATTTTAAGTTATTGATTCCTTGGCTCGAAACATACGAGATCGAGCACATAATGTGTATATTTCCACCTGAGTTTCTCATTTAGATTTTGAAAATGAACTCCACAATGTACACATGAAATTAACCCAGAACCAGGTTATACATTTGCTGCCTAAATATACATTTTATAAGGTGATGTTTTAAATTTTCCTTTAAGAAAGCTGTCCTTTCTTTTATTTTTATCAGATTTCAAAATATTACATTGCTCTAAAATATGGTCGTTTGTCATTACCGAGTTTCTCAGCTTCGTTAATTTGTTTCTCGTCAAAAGAAACGAAATTTTATGCATAATAAACTTCTTTTTAGTAGTGGACCTAGCTTTTTATATTCATTATTGTAAAGCAACAACTTTTGAGTAATTAACTTGAATTTGCATTAAAGGTTGGTAGTAACATACTTAAATGACAGTTGTGCAATTTCTGGACTTTAAGGAATAATCATTCTTTCATTTGTTGCATTATAATATAATTTGTACTGTTTGTTTATACAGATAACTAAGTTGGAACAATTCTTGCAGAATTTGAGAATGAAATTTTATATGAAGTCTTTATGATATTTATTTTGGGTCATGTTTTCGTATATACAGGGTTATTCAAAAAGAAGAAACAGATTTTAAATGTTCATTTTTAATGAACGACAATAGATAGAAGTACATACGAAACAGCACTGAATAGAGGAAAGTTCAAAGTTTTAAGCCAGTTATCAGTTTCATTCAGTGCCTACAGCGGCGTTGGGCTGTTTACGATAAAATTGCAACGCCACAGGAAAATTCTTTTGAGTGTTTGAGTATGAAAGGAGTGAATGCATTGTTTCATTGCAGCATTTCGTTGTAAGTTCAACAAAGCGCCACCTCATTAAAAAATTTACAATTGATACAATAAATTCATAGATGATGGTTACATATGCAAACGGAAAAGCACTGGTCGTCCTCGCATAACAAATGGTGCTCATTTTGAACACATAAAGTAACACTTTGAACTTTTCTCTATTCAGTGATGTATCGCATGTGTCGCCATCTGTTGTCGTTCATTAGAAATAAATATTTAAAGTCTGTTCCTTATTTTTGAATAATCCTGTATTTTGCTTAGGTTTATTGGTAAAACAAAACCTGAAAATGGACTTTGGTATCACAATGTACGAGTAATGAAAGAAATCTTGACCATAACGGAGGTAGAAACAAAGTCGAAAGCCCAGTAACATGGCATTGGCTATTGTCATTTCTTTGCCTTTATGCACTGAAGCAACACACCTGACAACACCGCTATGACGTGAACTCTCAAACGAGTGAATACCCGAAAGGATAAATATCCAATGGGACCCACTTCGCACGAGCGGGCATGTGAACCAGAAGCTCGACCATAGTTCGGTATATTCGTTGCTGCTATTCGAACGTGTTGGGCTGGGAGAAACGAGTTAGTCTCGTCATGTAAAATATCAAACGAACGGGTAAAACGTATATCCTTGACAGTTATACTTGTTAGACTGTTAACACGCCAAAAATAGTACTTTAGCGGCATAATAAACAAAATCCTGATGGCAGACACCAGCCATACCGAGTGTAACAGGGTTTTACACAAAATATTTGTTCATAAGACAAAAAATGTAAGACAGCATTATTATTTGAGTTAATCATAAGCAGTTTTTAAATGCAAGATATTTCTTAACATACTACTGTCAAAATTTTGCTGGTAGCAGCTCCTATAATGCTTCTGGTTCGGATTGAAATTTCTTTGAGATTTTCACCCAAATTTTCTGTCAGAAGCTTGTTGTTTAGAAACGAGCGCTCACAATAAGAACTGCCATCTACTTTTCGCATCTGGTATTCTTACAGTCTACGCTTTTTAGAAAGCGGTGGTATGGTTCATAGCATAGGATTCAGGCGGCTGTGGGAATATGTGAACAAATGCATGAATATGCCTTTTATATTACATTACTCCAAAAGTAATGCCTTTCATATATCTTCTTCGAAACTACAACAGATACAGAAAACACAATAACACAGTTAAATACAGCAAGATTTCAGCTACATACTGTTATTTTTTCACATAATCACCACCACTCGTTATGCACTTTTGCCAACGATAAACAAGATGCTGCATGCCACGCTCGTAAAAATCTGAACCAGCTGAGGCTACCACTGTCTTACAGCTGTGTCAACAGCATCTGAGTCTGGATAATGTTGGCCACGTAGTGCATCTTTCATAGTTTCAATGAGATGGAAGTCCGAAGGCGCTAAGTCAGGACTGTACTGTGGATGTTTGACAGTCCAGCCAAATTTGGCAATGAGCTCCATGGTCGCAAAACTGCTGTAGGGCTTGGCATTATCATGTTGCAGGCGGAAGTTTATCTTTTTCTCTGTCCTTACTCTGGAAATTCGGGCTTTCAGCCCAGTGTCGTCTTCTAGCGTTCGGAATTGACATTCGCTACAGGTTCCAAGGTATTCAAACGAACCACACCCTACCTACCCAGAAGACTGTGCACATCACTTTGCCTGCAGATGGCTGTGTCCTGATACTACTTTGTTGGAGAAGTCGCTGTCGCCACTCCATGGACTGTCGTTTAGATTCTGGCTCGTAGTGGTGACACCACGTCTCATCTCCGGTAATGATGGAGTTAAGAAAATTGTCACCACCAGCCTGGTATTGGTCCAGCAGGTACCGATATATTTCCATTCGGTTGGAACGCAATGCGTTGGTCGTAATCCGTCGATCATTATGGATGAGTTGATCGAGACGCTGTTCATTATTTGCTGTGGCAGCCGAGCAGGGTCGACCAGGGCGTGACATGTCCTGCACATCCTTTTCACCACTTTTGAAGTGCTGTACCCACCGCCTCACATTACTCACATCTGCTGTGTCGTCTCCATACACCTTTAGCAAGCAAGTCTATGGATTTCAATTGGCGCAATTTGTTCAGCAGTAAGGAATTCTATCACACATCTCTGTTTTGTACGCACCTCGATGTTCGTACCATTTTAGAACGCTCCCCTACTGCTGCTATCTGTCGCATGACAACGAAACTAACAGGACACTAGCGGGAAAGTTCAACAATTAATACTACACCAACATAATCTCACTCAAAGGCAACACAAAAAATGGGAGGCATTACTTTCGGATTGACCCTCGTATTTATACAGTACTTATATTGAATTATTGTACTGTATGTAATTTAGAGAGCTTTTACAAAAAGTTATTGCATGCACCACGTACGCAAAAGCTTTTGCGGACTTCATACATAAATAGCTATAAGGATCACAGTGTACCTTTGATAATTCGTGTGTATGGTAATTCATATTTTTAACCCAAATGATTCTGAAATTACATTATTTTGCTTTTCTTTTTATCTACAGCTGTTGGTTTTGATGTTTATTTTGACTGCTACCTCTACACCCGGTGACAGCGGAGATCATCCAGATTTGGAATTCTTGACTTATACGGAAACCACTCCAGCATCAGAAGCTTATAATGAGTGCTATGACTCTTCTGAGGTAGAACGAGACGAAAATATCATTAATATGAGTGACCTTACAACTAATGTCACGCAGGCTAAGTCTATCTTAGATGAACTATATGATAAATACTTTGACATTGAGTATTACAACCAACGTCTGTACAAACTGCGCCAGCTTATGCATTCCTTGAAAGACGCAGAAGAGTATTGGAGTCTACAGAACATGTTTACTGCACTGGAAAGAAAGATATTCATATGGACTGTAGTTCGAAAGTATGTGAGCACTACTCTTTACTCCTTAATCGTGTTAGTAGGACTGGTTGGCAATGTTTTATTGGTGATAATGTTTGCACTGCATAAAGAAATTCGTACAGCACCCAACCTTGTCATCTTCAACATAGCCGTTTCGGATATACTTTCCCTCATCTTCGTGGTGCCTGTATATTGCCTCTCCGAATACTTGGGTGCTGCTGTATTTCCAGGAGTATCTGCCTGTTATCATTATGTATTTTTCAGGATATCTATCATGAGTGCTACAGAGATATCCATCATTTTACTCAGTAGCCAAAGGCTTCTGGCCACTGAAGCCTTCAAGGAAATAGGTAGCCTACGGTTTCTGCTCAGTACATCAGTACGTACCGTGGGGTTGTGTATTTTTGGGATATGGACCTTCTCCTTAATGATATCGATCCCTCTTTACACATCTTTTTACTTCAGCGATGGTACTTGCTTCCCATTTATGTTGAATTACACCTCCAAAAAGGTTTCTCTCATGTTCTTCATTGTGTTCTTTGCAACATTGCCCTTGCCTGTGATTTATCTAAGCATTTTAACAGTGTGGAGATTGAGAGACTCGAGAATTCCTGTACGCTCTAGGGCGGCAATCGTAACACTTTGCATCTTCTATACAACGGTCTTTATCCCAAGACCTATTTGGCATGGGTATATATCCTGGATGCATATAAATCACCAAGATCCTGAGTACATTATCATTCATGAAGCGATTAACATTCTTAATTTCCTTGATGCTTGTCTGAATCCAGCAGCCCTTTATTTAGCTAGCAATACCTACAGGGCTCTGTTTAGGCGATACCTGCTCTTATCATTTCTCAAAACAGATGAAAGCAAGTCCACCGAAACTGAGCTTTAGTAACCTCAGTCGTGAGCTACCACTTGGATATTTCGGAATATAATTGAGAGACTTTATAGGAGTAACTTTTGTCATCACATAACTGGTTAATTTAAAAAACTAATTGAAGTGACAATTCAAAACTTCCTCTCTCCACTCTCACTGGTCCACACTTGTGTAGTAGGAAGAGGGGAGCAGCGTTCCTCATGAGCAGACCAGCTGTCTTTAAAAAGGGGCAACTTATGTAAAACTCCACATATGAAGTCTATGGTATGTGATTTTTTTAAAGCTACTATTCTGTTTTGTTGTTCTGTATATGCTCACAATAATTATTTCTTGCTTTATAAACGTTATTATAATAATGAAAATTATGTTAATAGTGTAAATAGTGAAGTATATAAATCATTCTCATCACCGAGCGGGATGGCTCAGGTGGTTTCGTGATCGGGAGGTTGTGAGTTCGGTTCCCATGGCCGATCATCCTGACGCATGGGTTTTCCGCGGGTTTTCGCGGGTTAGCAGGCAAATGCTGGGAAGGATTCTCACATCCCCCGAATTTCCTCTCCCTCCATTCATTTCCATTCTCATTTCACTTCATCTTTCAGGGTTGGAAGTGTCGGCGATGGTGTTTCGGTGCAGTGTGACTGGGGAAAAGGATGCTCTTTGTAACTGTCTTGTCGCTCGGCTTTCGGCTGGCTGCCGGGAGTATCCGGATCTCCTTGAGGGGCGTTGGACCCCTCTGTGGAGGGTGGAGTCCTCGGTCTGCCTGTCCCTCTGCCGGGGAATCTCTATCTGGAAAGTTAGGGACCCTGCCATTGCTGTGCGGTAACTCCTGGTTCCGGCCGTCCGGACGGCGTCTCCTCTCGCCTCATCCTTCCTCCCGGGGACGCTCCCTTGTGGGGCGTAGTACAAACTCCCCTATGTGGATCTGTGCCGAGTCCCCTCCGTAGTCTATCCAAAACACTCTCATCTGAATTTATGAAGATAGAATATTGCTTATGTGTACCAAATTAGTAGTATTTCTGGTTTGTAGCACTACTAGGCAGGTGCGTATTTCCAAATTTTGAATGAAATTTTGTATTTTCCTGCCTTGTTAGAATACTTATAGACAGCATCTTGCACCCTCATAGCTAACAGAATCTAAACGAATATTTCTCTTTGACGTTGTGTTGCTTACGATTAAGAGCTCCAAATAAAGGTTTGCAAAATGTGTGTATAAAGGTAATTGATTATTTTATACCTTGTAAATAAGTGTTTATCGCTGAGATACGAATTTAAGTTTAAGATAAACAAGTTGTTATTTTGAAAGTGGTTTATCTTCTATTTCTCCTTAAATAGAATGGAATGAGAAGCGGAGGAGATGCGGTACAGATCCAGGGAGCCCGAACGTTGTATACCGTGCGCCCCCACGAAGGAGGCGCCACGGGAGGAAGGTATGAGGTGAAGAGGGATACCGTGCGGCTGGTACCAGGAGTGACGGTACAGCAATGATAGGATCCATAAAGTTTCCAGATATAGACGAACAAGCAGACAGGGGACCTCGCTCTACATGCGGTCAAAGTTTCCGCCGGGGGCGGTCTTTATACCCCAGCAACCAGCCGAAGGCCGACGGACCGAGAAGGTTCACAGAGTGGATCCTTCTTTCTTGTCAGGCTGCACCGAAACACCATCGCCGGCACTTCCAACCCTGAAACAGACCAAACGGGGTGAAGTATGAATGAAATGATTAATGCAATGAAATATAGGAACAGGGAATTCAGGGATGTAAGGATGCTTCCCAGCATTTGCCTGGCGACCCGGGGGAAACACCCGAGAAAACCCATGGATCACGAAGTTCGGCCACGGGAATTGAACCCACAACCACCCAAATGCGGGCCACAGACGCAACCGCCTGAGGCATCCCGCTCGGTTGCTCTTTAAATACGTCATAAATATACCAACAAATGACATTTGGTCAATATTTTCAAAAAATTCAACAAAATAGTTTTTACGTCCAAAAAATACCTTTTACATCCAAAAAATACTTTCAAACTTTAGCCGCAATTACGTAACATGGCTTTTGCTCTCAAGAACTCTAAAACTTCAGCACTTAACCATTTAAATACCCAGGAACACGAGGCCTAATGTCCTGTATTTACTTTCAACGCCCCTTACTTGACTTTGATTTTTCTTACACTTTTGCGCATTAAAAATGTTCCACGTGGTGTAGTCTGTAACTAATCTTATTCAAATTTTCAGCACAAACTCAGAGAGAATGAGCTTAAAAAACTGATATATGGTTTCTGCTACACTTTTAAATTGCCGGAGATATAGTATAATTAATTCGATCACTGAGGATAAATTGTTTAAAAAATTATATTTTAGGGTTTAAACCCTTTTCTTCTGAGCCATCCAGTGTAATGAACAAGATTATATACGCCAGTTTTGTACAATAAGTAATAGAGTAGTATTTTTATTTTTCAAATTTGCGATTCCTGCCTCATGTGGAACACTTCATTAATTAGCATAATCAAGGTAAAATAGAGTTTTTGCTCAAAAATATGAAAGATATCTGCATGCAATTCAAAACAGCCTAATAATTGAGCAGTATGTGACGCAATTTTGAAAACATTTGGCTACCCTTAAACTGCATTTACAGGCCTTTCCCAAATGAAAGGGGACTTTGAGATATCCTAATGAGTTAAAATGGACTGTATTATATCTATCCCTTCCAATGACCTGCTTTGCTTCATAAAGTTTACTAAATAGAAAAAATTGCAACCAATTTAAAATCGAAACGGCCGTATTGCTTACTAATTACTGTAAAAATCATAGACAAGTTTTTTCCGAGTAATTTCCTATATTTTTAAATCCAGAGGCCGTTTTTGAACAGCAGTAGATTTGTTTATACATCCCTAAACACACGTAAATAAGTTAGGAAATGTAACATTCATACATCTATGCTAATCTTCTCTGTTTCAAAGGTTAAAATTTCGTATGATCTGAAGTGGAAAATCCCTTTTTTCCCGTTGTGTATTACTATAACAAATTGTTAAGTGTTAAAAAGTAATTTGATTTTTTCTTGCTCTCAAAAACGTTAGTTAAGAAAATAAATACTACATTGTCAAACCAATATTAACCACAAAAGTCTTTTTAAAAGTCTCAATTGTCCCTTTAGTTAAGAAATGTCACTTCTTTTTTTATTCCATCGTGGTTTTTCATATTTTGTGAGGACACAATCCTTCAGAGTAATCTTTGCAGACTTTTTTTGTGGAAAACTAGTATACGTTAAATCACAAGTAATTAAATTATATTAATAATGACATATTTTAAGGCTCAAATAGACTTTTTTTCTTATAAACTAAAAGGAATGCAAAAGCAAATATATCCAAGCTTTAATAGCTATCACGGAATGATGGCTTGTTAGGTATAAATACTTAACTGTAATTGAAATCAAAATATTAATGTCTTAGCTAACATTAGCTATTATAAGTGTGAGATATTTTGCAACATTTTCTTAAAAGAAATGAAAAAAAAACAAATTCTTAAATGTATTGGAATGAATTTCTGAATAATAAAAATAAATCCTTTGGACTATTAAAACCTCACTCTAATTCATTTTGTAGCTCCTTATTTAGACTTTAAAATGTTATGAAGTAAAGTAAGGATTGTTGATTTAGCTCCAAACTGTATGTGAAATCCATGTAAACGTTATATTATATTTTTTTTAAGACAATGCATCGGTAAAAGTTGGTAACAAATGTGAAAGTTCTCGTTTTTGCCCTTATTTTTATTATATACTTGACCACTTAAACACTCCCCTTTCATTCCTCCTCAAGCATAAGACGTATTTTAGCAAGAACAACATGCATTTTAAGTTGTAAGCACCGATAGCAGTAGTCGTATTTGTATGTTTTCTTGCTTTACAAGACGAGCGAGACAATCGAAGTGTATCGATTCTCATCCGGTATGTTATTGTTTATAGTGGGGGATGTAATACAATAATGACGTCATACCTCCAGAATATTAACAGATACTGGACAATAGCCAACAGTGTAGTTTTTGCCTTAGTATTCTATTAAGGTTAAGTTGTATTGTAATATCATGAACTACAGAGAACCTAAATTCTGTAATCAAACGTTATAAGTTAATATACAATGCATTTTTGAGTGTTCAAATAATTATATTTCTTTATATTTAAAGATGCTGAGTGTGAAATATGATTGTTATAAACAAACACTGCAAGTGTTAAGGTAAGTGCACTGATGCAGGCCCTAAATGGGTGTATTAACAACAGTCTAGATGTTTTATATTTTTAAAAATGAAATAATTGCAATTAGGTTTCTTCTAGGTATTCACTATAAAATGGCTTAAGACTAATGTAAAATATGTGTACAGAAAATATATACGAATAAAGTATAAAATGTTAAAGTAATCTTAATCTACCCGACTAAAGGTAGCGTTTACCTAGTACATTGCGGTGACCAATGAAAACACGTGTAAGCGTGGTAGTGGAAGAAGGCAGTACAGCTGCCAACATTGCAGTCACAATGTCAATGCTACCGCCAGATGTTAGGTAAACGCTACATTTGGAGTTTTAATAGTAAGTGAAATAGACCAACTAGGGACATGGACTTTAGTATATATTCCTTTAGGTTGCGTGACCTGGACTATAGGGAGATGCGTGTAATCGTTGACCTTGCGGTTTTAATTTATAGCTACAATGTGATATTTTAGTCCCTTCACAGTACCGCAGTTCAATTAGCCTTCTGTATACACTCCCAAAACGGTTGATAGCAAGCTATTATTTAGTGCCTGTCAAGGACACGGCGGTCACATTAAGTGCCCAAAGCACCATCCCTATTGTAACAAAGGTCGTGAATGATGGTCAATGTCAGACTGTCTCTACCAAGTGTGTGTTTCCATTTAAATTGAAAATGTTTTCAACTGAATAGCATGTGTTTTAATAGAGAAGATGGTAAATATAAAGAGGAAGTAAAAGAAAAATTTGCAGAGCAGTTCCCAAATTTCATTATATCAATAACAAAGGAAACTAATCAAAGCTTTTAACAATAAAATTAAACGAATGAATTTGTGCCTGCAATAGATAGGTACATTTTCAAGATTTTCGGAGAAAGGGTAAATTAATTGTGACTGTTATTTGTTTGTTTCACCTTCTGATACTTTTACTTTCTCTACTACGTATAGTAAGTAGGAGAAGTATTGTATTCCACCCAAAAATTCGATACCGAGATTTCACCGGAAATACATGTTTTGAGACCCCCTGAATCCAAAAGGAATCATTTTTGGAAACATGTCCGTGTGTGTGTCTGTGTGTCTGTAAACAGCATAACTGAGAAACGAACCTTCAGGTAAACACCAAACTTGATATTTAGGTTCAATATCTTCCAGAGATGCGACACGAAAGTTTTCAAGAAAATCCCCCATCCCAGATTACCCTTTACATGGAACGTTTTTCGAAAATTTTAATTTTCTCAAAATGGCTCCAACAAGTTTGATTAAAACATCATGTGTTTAAGATATTTTCATGACAAATGAAATGTATATCTCGAATTTTCTGAGAATGTCTCCAAAAGTATTCTTCATTGTGAACGACTTTTGCATAACCGGTAAACCATAAGAGTTAGACAAAATTTTACTACACAAAAAAGTAGATGGCGTTAAAATACGTAATTTATGTCATATACATTTGTTTTGTTGAACCATTTTCGAGATATTGCCTGTTCTTCCCTTAAATTTTCCAATACTTATACTTTTTCTCAAATTCGTTATTCATTTTTTTGTCCTGGTATTGTAAAGAGAATGGAATACTCCACATATCAACCAGCTCTTAAAATATTTGACTATCGCTTAAAGTCTAGCAATTCCCCTTGCATCTACAAGAAAATTAGCAATAAGATTAACATCTCGATTAACATGAAGCATATGGAGAATAAGCCTTTGTAAAAATAGTTTGTACAAGAGTATAGAAAGTCATGTGAGTGTAACACTTTTATCAAACTCATTCCAACTAGTCTACCAGTGCAGTCAGGATTACCGCACATGAACACGCTTATTCCACCACTGTGGAGGGACTTAAAGATCATAGTGTATAAGGTACAGCTGGTGATGGAGGGGAACTTCAGCAACATCACCGGTAGTTGCATCCTGTATGTACTTAACCCCCAGAAGGAAGACATGAGGTGTTTCAAAGGACGGTCGCATCTGGTGGCGGCAGCCACAAAGCACTGGAGTCCCTCCTGATGGTGCATCCTGGGAGAAGTTTCAGTCTACTTGATATATGACATTTACAATCCATCTATATTTGAATTTCTACTAATCTAAGTTTATATTTTACAGTAGTGTGGCTCGTTAAGGGGGAGATATTTGACTGAAATAAACAAAAGTGCTTAATTTTAGTAAAACACCAATTTCTCTTAAGCTATTGCAGAGACATCCACCAAATGTTAAAATCATGTATACTAGTGTCTGTTTTATACATATTGAAATTATGTGTATATGTGATAAGTATCTTTCATGAATCAGCTATTTTTATCCTGAGGCTATATTTTCTTTACTAGAATTCTATGTACTTTTGTACGGATACTTTCAATAATACGTTCTTTAATGCAACCTAGACTGAATCCAACAGCTTTTACTAAAAATGCATATTATTTTACTACATAATAATATTCACTAATGTACGTTACTAAAAATACACAGCTTATTGTAAATCAAAATAGGCAGACGTGTTTAGATTCCTTTAAAGTTTTACTATGATTGGCCCACTACTTTCAGAGAAAAAGGCACTAAAGCAAAGAAAATGTACTTTTAGAAAAATCAAGTTGAAGGTATACCAGGCATTTAAAGTTTGCACTACCCAATTAAATAGCCATTCAATTTCGTAATAATGTTATAACCATGATCAGCAACAATTGTACAACTTATTTCCAAAAATTAAAAAAAAAACTCGATTCTTTGAGACTTCAGTGGCCTATTTCCCGTAAATGTGTATAAGATGAACCTCGTGAAATACCGACGCCTATTAGCGATTGCTAGAAGTCATAAAAGAATATTTTGCGCTAACGACTCATTCAGCTCTCACCGTGATATTCGGCATTTTATTTAAATGAGTTCTGTTATTTTGGCATATGTTAGACGCACACTTATAGTCACATTATAACGTGCGGTTCACTGAGCTTGATCCTCTCTTCCTATAATACGAGGAGAATCCAAGAACGACCGCATGGCTTTAACAAAGAAAAAATATATATTACAAAAGTTAGATGTGTTACATTCACATGACTTTCTTTATTTAATTTTCTACATGCTGCTCTTAGAAAACCTTATTATTATGTTTACTTTTTGTGAATACGATAAAACCTTCATTACTCAATTACACATTTCCATATAGATACAAGAATAACACAGTAACTTAAATCGATGGTGCATTCCTTTCTAAGTCGGTCGCTATGTGATGGCTTGGAAATACTCTCTCTTTGCACGAACACGGGAAAGAAAGAAAGAAAAAATACAGGTATTTACAGTTGAGGAAGGTATAAACGAATTCGCTTCCGTTATCTTTGTGAGTAAAATATATAAACAGCCCAGATCGGTCCCGTTGCATACACTGACAACAACTGAACTCGGTCCCGTAGCATATACTGTCAACATTCCAGCTCGGTTCCGTAGCATACGCTGTCAACAACCCAGCTCGGTCCCGTAGCATATACTGTTAACAACCCAGCTCGGTCCCGTAGCATATACTGTCTACAACCCAGCTCGGTCCCGTAGCAAATACTGTTAACAAACCAGCTTGGTACCGTAGCATATACTGTCAACAACCCAGCTCAGTACCGTAGAATATACTGTCATAAACCCAACTCAGTACCGTAGAATATACTGTCAACAACCCAGCTCATTACCGTAGCATATACTGTCAACAACCCAGCTCGGTCCCGTAGCATATACTGTTAACAACCCAGCTCGGTCCCATAGCATATACTGTCTACATCCCAGCTCGGTCCCGTAGCAAATACTGTTAACAAACCAGCTTGGTACCGTAGCATATACTGTCAACAACCCAGCTCAGTACCGTAGCATATACTGTCATAAACCCAACTCAGTACCGTAGAATATACTGTCAACAACCCAGCTCATTACCGTAGCATATACTGTCAACAACCCAGCTCGGTCCCGTAGCATATACTGTTAACAAGCCAGCTCGGTCCCGTAGCATACACTGTTAACAACCCACATCGGTCCCGTAGCATATACTGTCTACAACCCAGCTCGGTCCCGTAGCATATACTGTTAACAACCCAGCTTGGTACCGTAGCATATACTGTCAACAACCCAGCACAGTACCGTAGCATATACTGTCAACAAACAAGCTCAGTACCGTAGAATATACTGTCAACAACCATGCTCAGTACCGTAGCATATACTGTCAACAACAAAGCTCGGTTCCTTAGCATTCACTGCCAAAAACCCAGCTCAGTACCGTAGCATATACTGTCAACAAGCCAGCTCAGAACCGTAGCATACGCTGCCAACAAGCCGGCTCAGTACCGTAGTATACACTGTCAACAACCCAGCTCAGTACCGTAGCATACGCTTCCAACAACCCAGCTTAGTACCGTAGCATATACTGTCAACAACCCAGATCAGTACCGTAGCATATGCTGCCAACAACACAGCTCAGTACCATAGCATATACTGTCAACAAGCCAGCTCGGTACCGTAGTATATACTGTCAACAACCATGCTCAGTACCGTAACATATACTGTAAAAAACAAAGCTCGGTTCCTTAGCAACACTGTCAACAACCCAGCTTGGTCCCGTAGCATTAACTGTTAACAACCCAGCTCAGTACCGTAGCATATACTGTCAACAACCCATCTCAGTACCGTAGCATATACTGTCAACAACCCAGCTCAGTACCGTAGCATATACTGTCAACAACCCATCTCAGTACCGTAGCATATACTGTCATACCCCAGCTCGGTCCCGTAGCATATAATGTCAACAACCCAGCTCAGTACCGTAGCATATACTGTCAACAAACCAGCTCGGTCCCGAAGCATATACTTTCTACAATTCAGCTCGGTTCCGAAGCATATACTGTCAACAACCCAGCTCGGTCAAGAAGCATATACTGTCTAGAATTCAGCTCTGTCCCGCAACATATACTGTCAAAAGGCCAGCTGGGTACCGTAGCATAAACTGTCAACAACCATGCTCAGTACCGTAGCATATACTGTCAACAACGCAGCTCGGTTCCATAGCATACACTGTCAACAACCCAGCTCAGTACCGTAGTATATACTGTAATAGTGCTTATTTTATGTTTGTTATATTTATAACCATGGCTCCTACGTTTTCAAAGTTAAATGGTAATATATAACAACGTCAAAGCTAGCAAATAATTGCAAATGTCCTCGACTTCATGAAGCAAGAAGTAGAGATGAAGGAAGAAAACATAACAACCCAGCTCGCTCCCGTAGCAAATACTGTTAACAACCCAGCTTGGTACCGTAGCATATACTGTTAACAACCCAGCTTGATACCGTAGCATATACTGTTAACAACCCAGATTGGTACCGTAGCATATACTGTTATCACCCCAGCTTGGTCCCGTAGGATATACTGTCTACAACCCAGCTCGGTCCCGTAGCATATACTGTTAACAACCCAGCTTGGTACCGTAGCATATACTGTCAAAAACCCAGTTCGGTTCCTTAGCATACAATGTCAACAAACCAGCTCGCTTCCGAAGCATATACTGTCAACAAACCAGTTCATTCCCGCAAAATATACTGTCAAAAAGCCAGCTCGGGAACCGCTACATATACTATCAACAACCCAACTCCTTCCCGTAGCATATACTGTCTACAACCCAGACCTGTCCCGAAACATATACTGTCTACAACCCAGCTCTGTACCGCAGCATATACTGTCTACAACCCAGACCTGTCCCGAAACATATACTGTCTACAACCCAGACCTGTCCCGCAGCATATACTGTCTACAACCCAGCTCTGTACCGCAACATATACAGTCTACAACACAGTTCTGTCTCGGAGCATATATTGTCTACAAGCCAGCTCGGTACCATAGCATATAACGTCAACTTCCCAGCCAGGTCCCGTAACATATACTGCCAACAACCCACCTCGGTCCCGTAGCATATACTGTCTACAACCCCCCTTTGTCCCGCAACATATACTGCCAACAAGCCAGCTGTGTCCCCCAACATATACTGGTAACAACGCAGCTCTGTCCCGTAGCATATACTGTCAACAACCCAGCTCTGTCCCGCAACATATACTGTCACCACGCCAGCTCTGTCCCGCAACATATACTGTCAACAACCCAGCTCTGTCCCGTAGCATATACTGTCAACAACCCAGATCTGTCCCGCAACATATACTGTCAACAACCCAGCTCTGTCGCGTAGCATATTCTGTCTACAACCCAAATCTGTCCCGCAACATATACTGTCTGCAACCCAGCTCTGACCCGCAATATGTACTGTCTACAACCCAGCTCTGCCCCGTAGCATATACTGTCTACAAGCCAACTCGGTACCGTAGCATATACTGTCAACAACCTGAGTCCCGTAGCATTAACTGTCAACAAGGCAGATCAGTCCCTCATAATACACTATCAACAACGCAGCTCGGTACCGTAGCATTTGCTGTCAACAACACATTCGGTACCCTAGTATATACTGTCAACAAACCCAGCTCGTCCATTAGCATACAGTGTCAATAACTCAGCTTGGTACTGAAGAATATACTGTCAACAACCCAGCTCTGTTCCTTAGCATACACTGTCAACTACCCAGCTCGGTACCGTAGCATATACTGTCAACAACCCAGCTCAGTACCGTAGCATATACTCTCAATAACCCAGCTCGGTCCCGTAGTATATACTTTCACTATGCCAGCTCAGTACCGTAGCATACACTGTAAAAACCCAGCTCGATATCGTAGTATATACTGTCTAAAACTAGCTCAGTCCCGTAGCATATGCTGTCAAAAACCCAGTTTGGTACTATAGCATATACTGTCAACAAACCAACTCGGTGCTTTAGCATTCACTATCAAGAACTCAGCTCGGATCCGAAGAATATACTGTCTACAACCTAGCTCGGTCCCGTAGCATATACTGTAAACAATCCAGCTCGGTCCATTAGCATACAGTGTCAACAACTCAGCTTGATACCGTACAATATACTCTCAACAACCCAGCCGGATTCCTTAGCATTCACTGTCAACTACCCAGCTCTATCCCGAAGCATATACTGTCTACAAGCTAGCTCTGTCCCGCAACATATACTGTCAAAAAGCCAGCTCGGTTCCGTAGCATATACTGTCAACAACCATGCTCAGTACCGTAGCATATACTTTCAACAATCCGGCTAGGTCCCGTAGCATTTACTTTTAACAAGCCAGCTCGGTACCGTAGCATATACTGTGAACAATCCGGCTAGGTCCCGTAGCATATACTGTCAACAAACCAGCCCGGTACCGTAGCAGATACTGTCAGCAACCCAGCTCGGTCCGTAGCATATACTGTAAACAAACCAGCTCGGTCCCGTAACTTATAATGTTAACTGGAGAGCTCGTTACCGTAGCATATACTGTCAAAAACAAAGCTCGGTTCCTTAGCATACACTGTCAACAACCCAGCTCAGTACCGTAGCATATACTCTCAACAACCCAGCTCGGTCCCATAGCATATACTGTCAACATGCCAGTTCAGTACCGTAGCATATACTGTTAACAACCCAGCTCGGTCCCGTAGCATATACTGTCAACAACCCAGCTCGGTCCCGTATCATATACTGTTAACAACCCAGCTCGGTCCCGTAGCATATACTGTGTATAACCCGGCTCGGTCCCGTAGCAAATACTTTTAACAACCCAGCTTGGTACCGTAGCATATACTGTCAACAACACAGATCAGTACCGTAGCATATAGTGTCATCAACCCAGCTCATTACCGTAGCATATACTGTCAACTGCCCAACTCGGTCCCGTAGCATATACTGTTAACAAGCCAGCTCGGTACCGTAGCATATACTGTCATACAATCCGGCTTAGCATATACTGTCAACAACCCAGCACGGTTCTTAGCATATACTGTCAACAACCCAGCTCGTTCCCGTAGCATATACTGTTAACATGCCAGCTCGGTACCGTAGCATATACTGTCAACAATCCAGCTAGGTCCCGTAGCATATACTGTCAACAAGCCAGCTCCGTACCGTAGCATATACTGTCAACAACAAATCTCGGTTCCTTAGCTTACACTGTCAAAAAACCAGCTCAGTACCGTAGCGTATACTGTCAACACCCCAGCTCGGTCCCATAGCATATACTGTCAACATGCCAGCTCAGTACCGTAGCATATACTGTTAACAACCCAGCTCGGTCCCGTAGCATATACTCTCAACAATCCAGCTCGGTCCCGTAGCATATACTGTTAACAACCCAGCTCGGTCCCGTAGGATATACTGTCTGCAACCCAGCTCGCTCCCGTAGCAAATACTGTTAACAATCCAGCTTGGTACCGTAGCATATACTGTCAACAACCCAGTTCAGTACCGTAACATGTACTGTCATAAATCGAGCTACTTACTGTAGCATATATTGTCAACAGCCCAGCTCGGTCCCGTAGCATATACTGTTAACAAGCCAGCTCGGTCCCGTAGCATATACTGTCTACAACCCAGCTCGGTCCCGTAGCATATACTGTCAACAACCCAGCTCAGTACCGAAGCATATACTGTCAACAAGCCAGCTCAGTACCGTAGCATACGCTGCCAACAACCCGGCTCAGTACCGTAGCATACACTGTCAACAACCCAGCTCAGTACCGTAGCATACGCTGCCAACAACCCACCTCGTTCCCGTAGCATATACTGCCAACAAGCCAGCTCTGTCCCGCAACATATACTGTCAACAACCCAGCTCTGTCCCGTAGCATATACTGTCAACAACCCAGCTCTATCCCGAAACATATACTGTCAACAATCCAGCTCGGTACCCCAACATATACTGTCAATAAGCCAGCTCGGTACAGCAACATATATTGTCATCAATCCGGCTCTGTCCCGCAACGTATACTGGTAACAAGCCAGCTCTGTCCCGTAACATATACTGTCAACAACCCAGCTCTGTCCCGCAACATATACTGTCACCAAGCCAGCTCTGTCCCGCAACATATACTGTCAACAACCCAGCTCTGTCCCGTAGCATATACTGCCAGCAAACCAGATCTGTCCCGCAACATATACTGTCAACAAGCCAACTCGATACCGTAACATATGCTGTCAACAACCCAGCTCTGTCCCGCAGCATATTCTGTCTACAACCCAAATCTGTCCAGCAACATATACTGTCTACAACCCAGCTCCTACCCGCAACATGTACTGTCTACAACCTAGCTCTGTCCCGTAGCATATACTGTCTACAAGCCAACTCGGTACCGTAGCATATACTGTCTACAAGCCATCTCGGTACCGTAGCATATACTGTCAACAACCTGAGTCCCGTAGCATATACTGTCAACAAGCCAGATCAGTCCCTCAGCATACACTATCAACAACCAGCTCGGTACCGTAGCATATACTGTCAACAACCCATTTCGGTACCCTAGTATATACTGTCAACAACCCAGCTCGTCCATTAGCATACAGTGTTAATATCCCAGCTTGGTACCGTAGCATATACTGTCAACAACCCAGCTCGGTTCCTTAGCATACACTGTCAACCTTCCAGCTCGGTCTGAAACATATACTGTGTACAACCCAGCTCTGTCCCGCAACATATGCTGTCAAAAAGCCAGCTCGGTACCGTAGCATATACTGTCAACAACCCAGCTCAGTACCGTAGCATATACTGTCAATAACCCAGCTCGGACCCGTAGTATATACTTTCAACATGCCAGCTCAGTACCGTAGCATACACTATCAACAACCCAGCTCTGTCCCGTAGCATATACTTTCAACAACCCAGCTCTACCCCGAAACATATACTGTCTTTCCCGCAACATATACTGTCAACAACCCAGTTCTGTCCCGTATCATATACTGTCAACAACGCAGCTCTATCCCGCAACACATACTGTCAACAAGGCAGCTCGGTAATGCAAAATACACTGTCAACAAGCCAGCTAGGTACCGCAACATATACTGTCAATAAGCCAGCTCTGTACCGCAACATATACTGTCACCAAGCCAGCTCTGTCCTGCAACATATACTGTCAACAGCCCAGCTCTATCCCGTAGCATATACTGTCAATAACCCAGCTCTGTCCCGCAACATATGCTGTCACCAAGCCAGTTCTGTCCCGCAACATATACTGTCAACAACCCAGCTCGGTCCCGTAGCATATACTGTCTACAACCCAGCTCTGTTCCGTAGCATTTACTGTCTACAACCCAGCTCTGTTTCGTAGCATATACTGTCAACAACCCAGCTCGGTCCCGTAGCATATACTGTCAACAACCCAGCTCTGTTCCGTAGCATATACTGTCAACAACCCAGCTCTGTTCCGTAGCATATACTGTCAACAACCCAGCTCGGTCCCGTAGCATATACTGTCAACAAGCCAGCACGGTACCGCAACATATACTGTCAGCAAGCCAGCTCTATCCCGCAACATATACTGTCACCAAGCCAGCTCTGTCCCACAACATATACTGTCAACAAGCCAGCTCGTTCCCGTAGCATATACTGTCAACAACCCAGCTCTGTTCCGTAGCATATACTGTCAACAACCCAGCTCTGTTCCGTAGCATATACTGTCAACAACCCAGATCGGTCCCGTAGCATATACTGTCAACAAGCCAGCACGGTACCGCAACATATACTGTCAGCAAGCCAGCTCTGTCCCGCAACATATACTGTCACCAAGCCAGCTCTGTCCCACAACATATACTGTCAACAAGCCAGCTCGTTCCCGTAGCATATACTGTTAACAACCCAGCTCAGTCCCGTAGCATGTACTGTCAACAAGCCATCTCGGTACCGTAGCATACACTGTGAACAACCCAGCGCGGTCCTGCAACGTATACTCTCAACAACCTAACTCAGCCCCTAGCATATACTGTCAACAAGACAGTTCGCTACCGTAGCATACACTGTCTACAACCCACCTCGGTCCTGCAGCATACACTGTCAACAACTGAGCTCGTTCCCCTAGCATATACTGTCAACAACCCAGCTCAGTCCCGCATTATATACTGTCAACAAGCCGGCCCTTGTAGCCGTGGTCGCTGGACTGTTCGCTCCGGCGCTCCGCCAAGCTAAGGGTGGCGGGTTCGTGTCCCGCCACGGTCATGGGTGTTTTGTGTGAGCATGTGTGTTGCGGAAATAAGCGGTATGGAAACAGTAAAACACAAACTGGGTACAACAAGGGAAAAAGAAGGCCAGCTCGGTACCGTAGTACACATTACGAAAGCTTAATAATACTCTGAGCATAGGAAAGTGTAAAGTAGAATGGCATCCCTGTTACGAAAACTCGATAGTGGCACTGAGTACCTACAAATATTTAGTTGTGACCGTGACATTGCTGATAACTCTTCACTAAAGAACAAACGCTATTACAGATTATATATTTTCTTGTTTTTCAAGACATTTCATTTGATTAGAATTATAATTTTAGTTAATAATACACAGATTATTCAACTATTTCGTTTCTGGAGTTTATAAAAATGTTACATGCATTAATTAGCAGAGCACTTTTTTATACAACATCTTATTTTGCGGTTGGAATCCGTTTTGATGAAACATGAAACTACAATATCATTTTCCATTCAGTATAGGTATGTTAAAAGTCATAAGTTTTTTAAAATCGGAAGGGAAATTATGCATTATGAACTAGATATTACTTTATAATTCCCGGTTATAATTCCAAAGGGGACCGAGATGGGTTTCATGGATTTGAAAATTCAAATCAATACAAAGAATATCTTGGAAATCGTTAACGCCACAAAAAATAGGATTTGACAATAGCGTACTTTAACTAGATATACATTTTTTTGTAGTAAATTGTTTTTAATCCCTTACCTTTTGCCAGTTATGCAAAAGTCATTTAGAATATGAAGGACTTCAGAGGCCTTTGCTGGAAAATCAAGATTTACGTTTTATACATTATAAAAATAGCTAAAGCATGTGATATTTTATTCAAAATGGTTAGTCATTTTTGAGAGAATTAGAACTTTCGAAACATTTTCCATGTAAACGGTAGTTTGAGTGGTGTGATTTTCTTAAAAATCTTCTTATTGCATCATTGGAAAGCTCATAACTTAAATACCAAGTTTTAGCCCATATTTCGTTTTTGAAATACGCTGTTCACAGACACACACGTGCGGACCGCTATCTAAAGTACCTTTTTGGGTTGGTGGAGTCTTGAAACATGTATTTCCGGTGAAATATCGACATTGTATGTTTGAGTGGAATACAACAACTTCCTCTAATTACTGTATGTACGTAGTACTTCTGCACATAATCACCTGCATTAATTAAGCAGGTGTCATATCTGTCCAAGAACTTGAGAATACCCAGTTGTGGTCGGCTGCCACCAGTCTATTAAGCCAAGATGTTCAGACACAGTTTCACTAATTAAAGAGACATTTTTAGAAATAAATGTGTAACTCTACACGTCTGTCTTATGCAATTTTGTTGTTTACTTGATTCTTCAAATCATATTTGATGAGTGAAGGGTGCCCGGGTCGAGTTTCGTCATGCACATTTGTTCTTCCATTGTTGAACATTTCACAACACTTTCTCACGTTTTCGTTCATTACTGCATCACCATACACTTTCTTTAGTTGACGGTAAATTTCTGTAAGTTTCAACTTCCGAGCAATCAAAAATCTAATAACATCCCTAACTTCACAGTCGACGGGACTCTGTATCGCACCATTCGTTTTGAACAATCACGGAATGCACAATAACTTGTTTTGACTGACGCTCACACATCCACGAGAAAAGATGTCGAGAGGAAACCATTCGATCATGGCTAGAAGCCCTATAGTGATCTGTGCACCAGGAATACGCAAGAGGTCGTTACTTCGTGTATTAACCTCGTATTATTTAATGCTTTACATTCACAACTACTTCTATAACATTCAGATCTTTCAGTGAGTGTAATAAGTTTCCAGCAGCACTGTTATCTGAAGACAAAAGAAGTGCTGAAATAAAATACATAGGATGTACACACCGTAGTTCATATTATAAGATCAGGAAGTGAGAACATTTGCAAACAATTTTATGTGGTTTACTCACGTGATTTTCTCTACTCACTATTTTACAAACTATTCTTAAGAATGGAATTAATTGCTCTTCCACACAACCCATGTATTGGACAAGGTTGGAAAGGTAGAATCAGATGACTGAAAATTCAATGCAATAGTCTGGATTTGAACCACATGCCGGCACGACATTGAATTCCTTAATTCGCATATTCCCCGGTAAACCACAAGGATATCTCAAATTGTGTTGAGATGAAATACCCCAATGGCGACTTACAATGTTTTAAGTGCTTTAAGTCCCGGGCTTCATAGTTTCAACCACTATTAGTCAATTAATATCAATGCTCGTACTGGCATGGTTCTAATCCCGGCTATGGTATTGATTTTCTTAAGTCATCTGATTCTACCTTTCCTATTCTTAAGAATGCTTGTGTCCTATCTGCTTATTAATGAAGGTAAACGTTTATTTTACACTTATAGTTTCGGTGTAGGTATAAGAAAAATACAATAGGTTAAGGTGATGGTCATATTTTTTTAAAGCAGATCGCTTGGGTATGACTTTGTAATATCACGTTGCTTTAACGACCACCAGAAAAAAACGATTAGCGACCTAAAAGCTGAAAAAAGTGTAAGCATTTGAAAATTTAAACCAATAACACAGAGTATCTCGGAAATGGTTAACACACAGAAGTGTGTTTTAAATAAATTGTGTTTTTATGAGATTTACATTAGTAAGATTTTGTTGATATCTTACGGTTTTTCAATTATACAAAAAGGCATTCAGAATGAAGAGGACTGCAAAAGGAAATTCAAGATGTACATGTTGTCATACAAATATCTTAAACATCTGGTACTTTAAACAAACTCGTTAGAGCCTTTCTTTGCGAAAATCCAGTCAAAAAAATTTCACGTAAAGGGTAGTTAGATATTTAACTGACTTTACGTTTATGAGTTATGCTATTCACAGCCAAACAGACACTTTTTTTTCTAAAAAGGCTTTTTGGAGAGGGTCAGGGAGCCTCTAAATGTAAAAACGTATACTGTAGGTGAAATCTCGGTATTGAAGTTTTAAGAGGAATGCAGTACTTCCTCTGCTTACTATAGTAAGTACAGAAAGTGAAATATGAGTTAGCTATAGCGTTAAAATGCACAACAGTCTAATTATTTAACTCAAATATTACTTGTAAATCCACATGGAAACAGTCCACAATTGCTGCCATTGAAAAGAAATGTAAGGCTGCAAAGTGCTGGTGAACATCTGACATGCAACGAAGAACCGAATCCCACTCCTACAAACAAAATAAATAAATAAATG
Organism: Deroplatys truncata; assembly: GCA_030765065.1. Lineage (NCBI taxonomy): Eukaryota > Metazoa > Arthropoda > Insecta > Mantodea > Mantidae > Deroplatys > Deroplatys truncata. The sequence continues at coordinate 186,369,047 of CM060986.1, read as the reverse complement.
CTATTATTTGTATTGTTTATAATAATACAGCTGTAGTACTTATTATATTAGTTTTGTTGTCACTGATATGGCAATACTAATAGTAAAAATAAAAATCTGATGTGTTACACTCACATGACTTTCTCTACTCTTGTACAATCTATTTTTACAAACGCCTATTCTCCATATGCTTCATGTTAATCGAGATATCGAAATGTCAATCTTATTGGTAATTTTCTTGTAGATGCAAGGGGAATATGGTAGCTTTTAAGCGATAGTCAAATATTTTAACGCTGGTTGCTATGTGGCGCATTCCATTCTCTTTGCATGTCCAGGACATAAAAAAAAATCTGATGTGTTACACTCACATGACTTTCTCTACTCTTGTACAAACTATTTTTACAAATGCTTATTCTCCATCTACTTCATGTTAATCGAGATGTTAATCTTATTGCTAATTTTCTTGTAGATGCAAGGGGAATTGGTAGACTTTAAGCGATAGTCAAACGTTTTAAGAGCTGGTTGCGATGTGGCGCATCCCATTCTCTTTGTGTGTCTAGGACAAAACAAAATGAATAACGAATTCCCATTTGAGAAAAAGTATAAGTATTGGAAAATTTAAGGGAATAACAAGCAATATCTCGAAAATGGTTCACTCCACAACAAAATGTATATGACATAAATTGTGTATTTTAATGCGATCTACATTTTTTGTGCAGTAAACGTTTGTCTATCTCTTATGGTTTACCAGTCGTGCAAAAATCGTTAACAATGAAGAATACTTTTGGAGACATTCCCAGAAAATTCAAGATATACATTTTATTTTGTCATGAAAGTAACTTAAATATATGATATTTTTATCAAAAGCGTTAGTACCATTTTTGAGAAAACTAAAATTTTCGAAAAATGTTCCATGTAAAGGTAATCTAAGGTGAGGGAATTTTCTTGAAAACCTTCGTGTCGCATCTCTGGAAGATACTGTACCTAAATACCAAGTTTGCTGTTTATAGGAATGTTCGTTTCTAAGTTATGCTGTTCATAGACACACATACGGACATGTTTCCAAAAATGGTTGATATGCATTCAGTGCACCTCAAAACATGTATTTCCGGTGAAACCTTTGTATCGAATTTTTGGATGGAATAGAATACTTCCCGTGCTTACTATACGTAGTAGAGAAAGTAAAAATCAACTTTGTATTTTAATGTTTACTAAATATTGTATATGTATGCCTCGGCTGCGTCAGTAGTACGCATCTCTTAGAAGGGCTGGTGTGGCTAAAGAATGAAGGCATACGCAAATTACAATGGTATTTAACTTCGTTTTATTAATCTTTCACACGATTAAATAACACTTCACTGATGTATCCTACTATAGAGCTCTGAGATTTTTTTATTTACACCTTTTAACACGTAAACTTTATATTATTCTCACCGCAATGAAGTTTTTTGTCTCATACTGAACCTGTATCGTACCGATCGAGTACGTAATCTAATAGCGTCTGCCTGGGAACGCTGTCTTGTAATGCCTGCCGCTTGAATTTGCACTTTTCCTCCATTTCAAGTCTCTGATTGGCTAATCCTACTCCAATAGATTACTTTCATTTAACTTAAAGTTTTTCTAGTTGTTGATTGGCTATTTATAACCTGTTTTATATATTACATTATTGTTCCAAGAATTATTAGTAGTATTATTCAACTTTCTAATTTATTGTTGCCTCAAGGTTACCTCATTGTTATCAACTTTCGGCTTCTACATTGTAATTCTGTTTGCTACTAAAAATAGCTTACTTCTATTCTCACAGCTCCTACATTGTTAAATTACTTAATACATTCACATACATTATTATATATATTATATTATACACATATTGCTTTAAGGCGGGCTGTTTATTATATTTTATATTATATAATTAGACTGATATCATTTAAGTGTTAAAAATACTGCCTTATACGTTATATTGGCAACCTTCTACATTGCCTTATTTTTGACTCCTGGCCGACTCTTCGTGGCCCGCTGCTACCGCCGAGTTGAATATTCACAGACCCTGAACTTAAGCGTATAGCCTGCCGTCAAATCAAGCTCATAGATTTACCAGCATACGACAACCATATACCTTTATCACAAAAGGTGTGGGAAATGATGCAGTAATTTCTCTTCAGTTGTTCCAACGTATGCGCGTTGTTACGATACACTTTCCCCCCACAAATAAAAGTCGCATACCGTAAGGTCTGGGGAGCGCGGTGGCCATAGTCCTTTAATGAGGACCCTATCTTCAAACATTTTCGCAATTATTTTCAACGAGAGATCAGCTGTATGTGCTGTAGCAGAGTCTTGTTGGAAATATGCCTGTATGCATTCAACCTCACACAAATGTTCCAGGAATGGTTTGATTATTGTATCCCTGTACCTCTGTCCTTTATCTGCATCCTCAAAGAATATAGACCCTATAATTCGCACTCCAAACAACAATTTTCTGGTCATGCAATGGCATTTCGTGTACAATATTGGGTTTTTCTGCCTCCAGTATTTGTTGTTTTGTGTCGATACATGGCCATTTAAAGAAAAATATGCTTCGTGTGTGAAAACATTACCTTTCGTTCCATAGAGCCATCATTAACTTTACCTAACACCCAATTGCAGAAATTTACTTTACTCACAGTGTCACGTGGTTGCAGTTCCGAACGACGGTTATCTTGTAAGGTTTTAATTTTAAAAGTTTAGTGCCTTTCCAAGCCAAAAATTCTGAAACTCCCGTTTTTACTTTCTCTACTACGTATAGTAAGTAGGGGAAGTATTGTATTCCACCCAAAACTTCGATACCGAGATTTCACCAGAAATATATGTTTTGAGCCCCCCTGAATCCAAAAAACGCATTTTTGGAAACATGTCCGTGTGTGTGTGTCTGTGAACAGCATAACTCAGAAACGAACAGTCGGATAAACACCAAACTTGGTATTTAGGTTCAGTATCTTCCAGAGATGCGACACGAAGGTTTTCAAGAAAATTCCCCCACCCCAGATTACCCTTTACATGGAACATTTTTCAAAAATTTTAATTTTCTCAAAAATGTCTCTAACGATTTTGATTAAAATATCATATGTTTAAGATATTTTTATGAGAAATGAAATGTATATCTCGAATTTTCTGGGAATGTCTCCAAAAGTATTCTTCATTGTGAACGACTTTTGCATAACTGGTAAACCATAAGAGATAGACAAAATGTTACTACACAAAAAATCTGATGTGTTACACTCACATGACTTTCTCTACTCTTGTACAATCTATTTTTACAAACGCCTATTCTCCATATGCTTCATATTAATCGAGATATCGAGATGTCAATCTAATTTGCAATTTTCTTGTAGATGCAAGGGGAATATGGTAGCTTTTAAGCGATAGTCAAATATTTTATCGCTGGTTGCTATGTGGCGCATTCCATTCTCTTTGCATGTCCAGGACATAAAAAAATGAATAACGAATTTGAGAAAAAGTATAAGTATTGGAAAATTTAAGGGAATAACAAGCAATATCTCGAAAACGGTTCACTCAACAAAAAAAATGTATACGATATAAGTTGTGTATTTTAACGCGATCTACATTTTTTGTGTAGTAAAATTTTGTCTATCTCTTATGGTTTACCAGTTATGCAAAAGTCGTTCATAATGAAGAATACGATTGGAGACATTCCCAGAAATTTCGAGATATACATTTCAGTTCTCATGACATTATCTTAAACATATGATATTTTCATCAAAATCGTTAGAGCCATTTTTGAGAAAATTAAAATTTTAGAAAAATGTTCCATGTAAAGGGTAGTCTGAGGTGGGGGGATTTTCTTGAAAATCTTCGTGTCGCATCTCTGGAAGATACGGAACGTAAATACCAAGTTTGGTGTTTTTCCGACTGTTAGTTTTTGAGTTATGCTGTTCACAGACACACACACAGACACACACACAGACACACACACAAACACACACACACACAGACACACACACGGACATGTTTCCAAAAATGCTTTTTTTGGATTCAGGAGGTCTCAAAACATGTATTTCCGGTGAAATCTCGGTATCGAATTTTTGGGTGGAATGCAATACTTCCCCTACTTACTATACGTAGTAGCGAAAGTAAAAATCTGATGTGTTACACTCACATGACTTTCTCTACTCTTGTACAAACTATTTTTACAAACGCTTATTCTCCATCTACTTCATGTTAATCGAGATAAACATTTGCAGACTCTATCTTATTGTTAATTTTCTTGTAGATGTAAGGGGAATATATATTTACAACGGCAATATAGAAATACAGTAGCCTTTAAGCACATACATATCTCTTAATAGCTGGTTGCTAGGTGCAGCACTATTCCCTTTTCCACAGATTAATAGTCTTTGCATATCAAAGACAAAAAATGAATAACGAATTTGAGAAAAAGTATAAGTATTGGAAAATTTAAGGAAATAACAAGCAATATCTCGAAAACGGTTCACTCAACAAAAGAAATGTATATGACATAAGTTGTGTATTTTAACGCGATCTACATTTTTTGTGTAGTAAAATTTTGTCTATCTCTTATGGTTTACCAGTTATGCAAAAGTCGTTCACAATGAAGAATACTTTTGGAGACATTCCCAGAAAATTCGAGATATACATTTCATTTCTTATGACATTATCTTAAACATATGTTGTTTTAATCAAAATCGTTAGAGCCATTTTTGAGAAAATTAAAATTTTCGAAAAATGTTCCATGTAAAGGGTAGTCTGGGGTGGGGGGATTTTCTTGAAAACCTTCGTGTCGCATCCTTGGAAGATACTGAACCTAAATACCAAGTTTGGTGTTTATCCGACTGTTCGTTTTTAAGTTATGCTGTTCACAGTCACACACACACACAGACACACACACACGGACATGTTTCCAAAAATGCTTTTTTTGGATTCAGGAGGTCTCAAAACATGTATTTCCGGTGAAATCTCGCTATCGAATTTTTGGGTGGAATGCAATACTTCCCCTATTTACTATACGTAGTAGGGAAAGTAAAAAAACATTATTTAAATAAATGGACAAAATTAACACCGACCTTATTGAACCATTATCGTTATTTTTGTTATTGTTAACTTTTTTTCCAAATGAGCCCATGTAGAACTACTCATAGTCCTTTGAGATGTTTCTTTGTTTTTGTTTGGATCCACAGTTCTCTCATTGTTTGCCTGTGGGCTTTATTTCTTTGGTCTATCCATGCTGTTCCAGTTTTTTTTCTTTCTTCGGTTTGCCGTCTTGACCAACTCGCCACTTCTGCACTATGTGTTTAGCATATCTTCTTGCCTAATTCCTGCCAATTTTACTGCAATAATTCACTTCGTAGTATCCACTTGTGGTTTAATTCTATTTTCGTAGAATATCGTTACTTGTTTTTGTGAGCCTGTCGGAATTTTTTCGTTTAATATTTTCATAAACAATTAACTTTCGTTTTCTAATGTCAGTGTATATATCAATATACATTTTTTATTTTATTTTTAATTTTAAGTCTGTATTGTTCACTAAGACTTGTGGACCTAATGTTTTTCTTATCATTTAGCGTTCAGTTTTCACAATATTTTCGATATCTGCTTTTCTGTTGAAAACAAAGTTTCCACTCCATAGACGCACTCTGGTTTAATTACACTGTTATAACGTCTTAGTTTCGTATACTTAAAACTGCATATTATAGACGTTTTGAGTAAGCCGATATACTGTTTCCAATTTTTGGCATCTACTTTTAATAGCTTTAGTTTCGATTCCATTTCCTGAGCCAAAGTATTTAAATTTCCATGTAACTTGGCCCTTCTTTGTTATTATTTGTATTAATTATTACTATTATTTGTATTAACAGCAACAACACAGGCAACTCATTCGCAGTGTTAGCCTCCGGCTAAAGAATGGTGTAGAAAGGTGAAGCTTGGAGTGGGCGAGCTAAACATTTCAATGCCAACCTTAATATCCCATTCTTATAGGGGCCACTTTTATTGCACCCAAGGGGACAATCCCGCATGTTTATGCTTCTAGCTCTAAAATGTGCTTCTTAATGCATTTTTAAAGTTTTTAAATAAGTTCTTACTGTAGTGGGAATACGTTTTTCTCTTTTTACTCCGAAATAAAGAACAAAACTCCCAGTGGTTTGTTTCCAGTAAAATTACAGAGTGTATTAAAAGTTTCTTTCGCTCTTTTTTATTTTAAAGGAAGGAGATGTCTTCTGGAATAATGTCCAGGATTAAGGTCAAAGAACAGGGTCATAAATATACTCCAGTAATTACGTATTCTACTCTGAAGGGACAACGTCACTGAATAGAGTGTTTTCGTGCTTGAAACTCCTTCGTCTGCCTTTATGTTTTCTTATGCAAAAGGGGCAGAGCATGCACTGTGCACATTTATCATGTAGACAGAACTAACTTATCTCTAGCAGTAATATCTATCTTAAGTCCTGCAGCATTAACTTCTGCCAAAAAACCTCTCGGTTTCTCGCAATCTTATTGACATTCTGTTAAATAACACTCAAAGGAACAGAACACTAAAGTCACAGCCGGAAATGTTATTCTTAAGGCCCTTTAAATGGGATGATACATTGGTACATACACCAAGTAGAATTAGGGACCTAGCGAAATGCCTGAGATGGTATGTCTTTGACTTGCATTTCAGATATCGCGGTTTCAAAACTCGTATACGGCAGTCTGATTGAAATACTACGTAACGTAAGTAAATACAGTTCTGCGTATTCTATTTCCACCCAAAAATTAAAATAAATCGGATACATAGCACAGGAAGTCGACTCTATAACTAAGGTCATCTTTCGGACGTCACACGACTACGTGCAGGTATCCATAGAACTGTTTTCTCATGAACAGAGTTCACCTTCCGAGTAATTAATTGAAACATCCAAACGTTTATGCGTTGAAGTTCACACGACCTTCCCTACTCACTCTCCTATAAACTGTTTTTACAAAAGTGTATTCTTCTGTCTACTTCTTGTTAATTGAGATAATCTTTCATTACATATTTACATATAGTTGTAGGTAGAGGAGGAATAAAATAGTCTAAAGAAATTCAGAATTTTAAAAAGGGCATTGATAGGTGACGACTTTGAAATTCCAAGCTCTTTGTATGACCGCAGAAAAAACGAATAGAGAGTTACCACCTGACAAAAGATGTTTGAAAATTCAACGTAATAAAACAGAATATATCGAAAATGGTTAACGTAAGAACAAATAAATATATTTAACAGAAATCTTGTGCTTTACTGAAATCGACAATTTCTGTGTAGTAAGATTTTGTCTATGTTTTATGGTTTACCAATTATAAAATTTTTCTGTTGTGTTATATTCAAATGACCTTCTCTACCATCTATTTGCATTTTAATCGAAATAATCTAGAAAGCTACATTACACATTTCGTTACCGGGCCCTAATGACCTAGTTGTTGACGGACCCTTAAACCCCACTCACTCACTCATTCACTCATTTCGTTACAAATAAATATGGAACACTGATAGTCAAATGTTTTAAGAACTGGACGCTATACGGTGGTGTTAAAATTCCATTCTGTTTCCATACAATCGTGAGAAACAATTGAATTACTTTAAAAGAATGACAAGTAATGAACAATTTGAACCTAATGGATGTCTCGGAAATGGCCTCTGACACAAAAAAAGTTATTTGAAATAAATTGTGTGTTTTAAAGAGATCTACACCTTTTGTGAAGTACATCTTTGTCTACCGTTTATCAGTTATACAGAATTCCTTCCGAATGAAGAGGACTTCACAAGCTATTCCCAGAAAATTCAAGATATACATTTTATTTGTCATGTAAATATCTGTAACATATGGTACTTGAATCAAAATCGTTAGAGCTACTTTTAGAAAATAAAAAATTTCGAGAAATGTTCCATTTAAAGGATAGTTGGGAATAGGGGGAATTTCTTCAGTATCTTCGTGTAATATCTCTGGAATATACTGAACTTAAATACCAAATTTGGTGTTTATCGATCTTTTCGTTTTTGAGTTATGCTGTTTACAGACACCGTTTTATAAAATTCTTCTTTGGATTCAGTGGACCCAAACCATCTACTTTTGGTGAAATATCGTTATCGAAGTTTTCTGTGGAATACAATACATTCTTTACCTACTATGCATATACGTGGTAGAGAATGTAAAAGATCATTCAGAATGAAGAGAACTTCAGAGGCTATTCGCAGAAAATTATACATTCAAGATATACTTTATTTATATATATAATGCAAATATATTACATATGGTATTTGAATCAATAAGAGACAAATTTAAGAAAATACACTAACGAAACATTTTGATGCGGTGGCGGAATTTTCTTGAAAATCTTCGTGTCGCATCCTTGGAAATTATTAAATGTCATTATCAAGTTTGCGTTTTAGTTTTCCAGGCATGATGTTCTATACCACTTCAGAATTGTTTTGTCACTGTGTCCTATGTTGCAATTTTCCGTCTGAAAGCACTCTGAACTCTTATTACAGTCCATGTCCTATGATATTCCAGTACACACCAACTACGTTCCTGTGGCTTCACCATAGACCTCCTAAATGCTGTAGAATTTACACCGACTTGCACATTTAACACTCACACAAATTAATACAATTTGCTTCTCTCCAACAATAACATAATGACAAGCGAAATAGCGGAAACAGAATTTTACTTTCTCTCCCACGTACATAGTAGGTAAGGAAGGTATTGCATTGCACAAAAAATACCGAAATTTCACTGATAATACATGTTTTGAGGCCAAAAAAGCATAGGTCGTGCGTGTCACTTCATCACTGTCCGTGTGACTGTGTGTCTGTGAAGAACATCATTCAATAAGGAGGAGTCGGATAAATACTAAACTTGGTATTTAAGTTCAGTATTTTTCAAAGGTAAGACACAACGATTTTCAAGAAAATCCTCCTCACTCCCAATTACCCTTTGCAAGAAACATTTTGCGAATTTTTTTATTTCTAAAAATTACTGTAAAGATTTTGATTAAAATACCATATATTAAATATACTTACATACCACATGGAATGTAGGTTTATCTTGAATTTTCTGGGAATAGCCTTTGTAGTTCCCTTCATTCGGAAGGAATTTTGTATAACCTTGTGTAGCTGATAAACGTTAAACGATAGACGAAAACGTAGGAACAACACAAAAATGCAGATATGTTTAAAACAGACAATTTACTTCAAATAATTTTTTAGAGGCATAACCCAATTCCGAGATATCCGTTTTTAATGGTTCAATGCTTCATTCTTTTCAAGTCTTGTAAATTTTCAATCGTTTATAGCAATGTCATGGAAAAAGTCCAGTTATTAAACATTAGACTATCGCTGTTCTCTTTGTATATATAATAAAATGTGTAATGTAGCTATTTCTACAAAGGTTTATCTCGATTAAAATGTAGTAGGTAGAAAAATAATCTTGAGCAGAAATAGTTTGCCTACACACTAATAAATGATAAGAAATAGAGAAAGTCGTGTAAGTGTAATATACCATATACACTATGTGATCAAAAGTATCCGGACACCCCTTAGGTGCCTTAGGTGCATTGTGCTGCCACCTACTGCCTGATACTCATTGTCCGCGTACTCAGTAGTCATTAGACATTCTGAAACAGCAGAATGGGACGCTCCTTGGAACTCACGGACTTCGAACGTGGTCAGGTGATTTGGTGTCACTTGTGTCAGAAGTCTGTACGCGAGATTTCCACACTCCTAAACATCCCTATATGCACTGTTTCTGATGTGATAATGAAGTGAAAACGTGAAGGGACATGTACAGCACAAAAGCGTACAGGCCGACCTCGTCTGTTGACTGACAGAGACCGCCGACATTTGAAAAGGGTCGTAAAGAGTAATAGGCCGACATCTATCCAGACCATCATACAGGAATTCCAAACTGCATCAGGATCCACTCCAAGTACTATGACAGTTAGATGTGAGTTGAGAAACCTTGGATTCTGTGGTCGAGCGGCTGCTCATAAGCCACACATCACGCTGGAAAATGCCAAACGACGTCTCGCTTGGTGTACGGAGTGTCAACATTACACGATTGAACAGTGGCAAAACATTGTGTGGAATGACGAATCACGGTACACAATGTGGCGATCTGATGGCAGTGTGTGGGTATGGTGAATGCCCGGTGAACGTCATTGTCAGCGTGTGTAGTGCCAACAGTGAATTTCGGAGGTGGTGATGTTATGGTGTGGTCGTGTTTTTCCTGGATGGGGCTTGCACCCCTTGTTCCTTTGCCTGGCACGATCACAGCGCAGTCCTACATTGATATTTTAAGCACCTTCTTGCTTCCCACTGTTGAAGAGCAATTCGGGGATGACGATTGCAACTTTCAACACGATCGAGCACCTGTTCATACTGCACGAGCTGTGGTGGAGTGGTTACACGACAATAACATCCCTGTAATGGACTGGCCTGCACAGAGTCCTGACTTGAATCCTATAGAACACCTTTGGGATGTTTTGGAACGCCGGATTCGTGCCTACAGGCCTCACCGACCTACATTAATACCTCTCCTCAGTTCCGCACTCCGTGAAAAATGGGCTGCCATTCCCCAAGAAACCTTCCAGCACCTGATTAAAAGTATGCTTGCGAGAGTGAACGCTGTCATCAAGGCTAAAGCCAAAACCATATTGACTACTTCCAGCATTACCGATGGAGGGCGCCACGAACTTGTACGTCATTTTCAGCCAAGTGTCCGGATACTTTTAATAACGTAGTGTATTTTTGTAGTGATATCTGTTATTTTTCAGTCAAAAAATCAATTGCACATCTGCTAAAATTCTTTGAGATGTTCTTTCTAATGACACCTGTTTCATGTAAATGCAATAGTGACAGTAACAAGGCTGATTTATAATAGTACAGTAACGAAGACGGGAATGCGTAACGATGACAACGTAGGAGAATATTTATTACGCAACGATCCTATAATGTGAGTTAGGTATTAAGAACGGGTGAAAAGTAACCTTCGCGCAAGCAAGCGTTGAAAACTTCACGAGCGTGTTAACGACCATTATATGAGAGTTGCATACAATAGTTTTTCTACGACATTTAGATATAGAATAAATATTTAATATTTAGATGCACACGAAAGAAAATAAAAATGTGATAAATCGATTTCTCCATACCTATTTAAGAAGCGCTTCGATAACAAGTGAATATCGATTCAAGGTCGCAATTATTGATTTTACAAGATGGAGACAGAAATGTTTATTATGAATATGACGAGGTGGAATTTAGTTCCACACCTCCAGATATCCTGCACAAGGCGAGGAATGTAAGAAAGAATTTACTTCCTGAAAAATTTAAGAAGTTTTATGAAAAGTTGTATAACAAGTTTGGCGAGCAAGAACTTCATTGTCAGAAAATGTGCTCATAGTTTACTTTATACAAATGTCAATAACAATGAAATCTCCAACTTTGTGGACAAACTATTCGGTATTGAAGACTACTCTAATGTAAAATATGGAACTGATATAACCAAGAATAAAAAGTTGTATTCCATGTTAAAACAGAAATGGGTAGGGTACAGAGGAACAAATATCTGTTGTGTTACACTCACATGACTTTCTCTACTCTTGTACAAACTATTTTTACAAACGCTTATTCTCCATCTACTTCATGTTAAACGACATAAACATTTGCAGACTCTATCTTATTGCTAATTTTCTTGTAGATGTAAGGGGAATATATATTTACAAGGGCAATATAGAAATACAATAGCCTTTAAGCATATACATATCTCTTAATAGCTGGTTGCTGGGTGCAGCTCCATTCTCTTTGCCACAGATTAATACTCTTTGCATATACAAGACAAAAAATGAATAACGAATTCCCATTTGAGAAAATGATTGAAAAATTTAAGGAAATAACAAGCAATATCTCGAAAATGGTTCACTCAACAACAAAAATGTATATGACATAAATCGTGTATTTTAACGCGATCTACATTTTTTGTGTTGTAAACGTTTGTCTATCTCTTATGGTTTACCAGTTATGCAAAAGTCGTTCACAATGAAGAATACTTTTGGAGACATTCCCAGAAAATTCAAGATATACATTTTATTTGTTATAAAAATATCTTAAACATATGATATTTTAATCAAAATCGTTAGAGCTATTTTTGAGAAAATTAAAATTTTCGAAAAATGTTCCATGTAAACGATAATCTGGGGTGGGGGGGATTTACTTGAAAACCTTCGTGTCGCATCCTTGGAATATACTGAACCTAAATACCAAGTTTGGTGTTTATCCGACTGTTCGTTTCTTGGTTATGCTGTTCACAGACAGTCACACACACAGACACACACGGTCATGTTTCCAAAAATGCTTTTTTTGGATTCAGGGGGTCTCAAAACATATATTTCCGGTGAAATCTCGGTATCGAATTTTTGGGTGGAATACAATACTTCCCCTACTTACCATACGTAGTAGAGAAAGTAAAAAAAGAAAAGATTTTGGAGAAATGAGATCAAAACCTACATTGATGAAGTACCTGAGAATACATATCCACTGATAAAGGTATGTAAATAAAAACTATTTGCGTAAAAATAAGGTGTTTTTCAGTGGCTCTGAGTAGGACAGCGCGCAAGCGCGGAAATCTGTATCGAAATGAACTTCATTTCGATACAGATTTCTTACAGAGAATGAACACTTATAAATATCGGAGAATAAAAATCTATTTTGCGTATTTGGTATTTCTTTGCTTCTTTTATGGAAGACAATGATATTATTTTCACCTGCTTCCAATTCAGCCAACTTATACGGATTAGCCAACTCAAAATTCGATAGAGTAAACAACAGCTAAATCCCAAATGCAGATCCTTAAATTTCCGATTCCTTTAATCGTATCAAGTTTTAATTCCTTTATTTAATGACGTCTATTAACGTTGTTTGTTGCTCTTTGTTAATTTCTACCGATTTTTGCTGCTCTTTGTAGTTTTACTTTCTCTGCCACGTATCTAGAAGGTAGAGAAAGTATTGCATTCCATCCAAAAATTTGTTATCGAAATTTCACCGGATATATATTTTATGAGGACCCCTTAATCCCAAAAAAATAATAAAAAATGTCCGTGTGTCTGTCTGTGCTCTGTGTAAAGCATAATTCAAAAACGAAAACTCGGAGAAATACCAAACTTGGTAATTAGGTTCGGTACCTTCCAAACATGCAACACTAAATTCTTAAAAAAATTCCCCCACTACCCTATACATGGAACATTTTTTTAAAATTTTTATTTTCTTAATAATGGCTGTAACTATTTTGATTAAAATTCCATATATTAAAATATATTTATATGACAAATATATCTTGAATACACATTTTTTGGAAATAGCCTTTGAAGTCATTTTCATTCGTAAGGAATTTTGTATAATCTTGCATAACTGGTAAACGTTAAGGGATACACAAAAACGTACTTGACAAAACATGTAGATCTCTTTAAAACACACAATCATATCAAATAAGTTTTTTTGTGGAATCAGTCATTTCTGAGATATCCATTACTAGTTTTTTGAATTGTTCATTACTCGGTCATTCTTTCAGCATTCAGTTGTTCCTCGCGATTGCATGGAGCGTATATTGTTCAGTTCTTAAACATTTGACTATCGCTGTTCTTTTTACCTATATCTATAACGAAATTATGGATATTTTTGCAAAGTTTTATTTGGAGTAAAATTTACTAAGTAGGTAAATAAGCTTGAGTAAGAAAAAACTATATACTCAATTGGGAACGATATAGGGTAGAGAAAGTCATGTGAATGTATCACATCAGAACCTTGTATAATTGTTTTGCAAGAATCAAAAGAAATTAATTAATGATAAGGATGCGTTTGAGTAGGATCATAGCTCGTGTCGGATTCGCTTCAGTATGCACAAAATTTATTCACTCGTTGACTGGCTTTTCTCCTTTCAATTGATGCGCCTTTTTATCGCTTTGATCTTTTGCGAAGAGACGTCATTTCCGCGGCGCACAAATGCGTTGCTTCAGGGCGTGCAAGATAGCAGCGATAAAGTATATGCGACGCTAAATCAGACAAAAAGGTACTCTGTAAGAGCAGAAAAAGGGGAAAAGCGCTTTCCACAGCCACCATTGCACAATATTTGCTCTACACGCTTTCTGCTCGTTTTACTCAAAGAAGTTTTCGTTTGCTAGTATAGCTTCAGAATCAGGTAAGGTTTAAAACCGTTACACCGTTAAGACATACGGTGATCCCAGAACGTATTCGCCTAGAGTTTAGAAAATTCTAGGAGCCAATTAATGGAGGATAATTCTATGTTTACAGAGAGAAACGGCTCTACGGTAACGTGTGAGGCTCGCATTGGGGATGTCCCGGGTTCGATTTCCAATGCAACCATGAGTTTTCGTAGTTTTCACTGGTTGACATCCACGAATGCCGCAGATTCCGCACGGATTTCCCCTCTCCCATATTTCCTCTCATTTCATTTCTCTTTCATATGGTTGATTGTGGTTCAGTCTGGGTCGGGCAGATAGCGATTTGGAACTTCTCGGTCCTGCAAGAGAGAAGCCTTCATGCCTCCACTGCTGAGTCGTGTTTCATCTGTTCCACTAGAGGCACATCTTCGAGCGATCCTCTCGTGGTCGGGTGGTCAAACCTGGAACTCTGTGGTCTCCTCTGTCTCCCCTGTTAACTAGTCGTAATTCCATGCTTATTTTCTCCACTACTTACCTATAGTAAGTACTGTAGAAGAAGTATTGCATTACATCTAAAAATTCGATACCGGGATTTCAAGTAAAATTATTTTTACGAATTTCTTAGCACCACGATGGACGCCAATTTGAAGTAGTTTGTTATAGGAGTTGTATTATACTTCTTATGTTGGGGAACCGAACTTGTAGTAGTTGCAACCGCACGTATGGTAAACATTTTCCGGTAGCCTTCGCCCCAAATGTACTTTCAGGTGGCCTTTGCCCCAAGTTTAAAAAAAAATATTAACTTTGTAATTTGACTATTTCTTTAAATATTATATATTTATGGTGGCCTCGGCTGCGTCAGTATTATTGTTAGAGAGACATTTTTCTTCGCAGGGTTGTGGTGCGACTGAAGAATGTAGGCTTACACAGATTATAATTTTACTTCACTCCTCTTATTAATGCTTGATACGATTTAAATAACCCTTCATTGATATAGAGAACTGTGAGATTCTTTTTATTAATTAATTACACTTTTTAACACGTAAACTTATTTTTCGTCTCACGTATTAAATCTTTCGAGGACACTTTTTGCATATGGTTGGAATCACTGTCTGCAGGCAACTGAACTGATTTCAACCCCTAAACTTGTAAATTTCTGTATTTCAAGTCTCTGATTGGCTATTCCTAATCCAATAGAATACCTTCATTTAACTAAAATTGTCACTAAAATTACATTATTGCTCCCAAGAATCTCAAATAACATTTAAACTCTCAAACTCATTATTGTCTCAAAGTTACCTCATTTTTACCTCATTGTTAGCAACTTTTGACCTATTTCTCACAGCTCCTACATTATTAAATTACGTAATATATTCACATAACATTATTACATGAATACAATAACATAAACATATACAACGACAGTAATATACACTTTTTATATATTGTTACATACACATTTTGCCTTAAGGCGGGCTGTTATTGAATTTACATATTATATAATTAGACCAAAATTATTTAAGCGTTATTAATACTGCCTCATCTCTCCTTTGTCTCCTCCGTTAACTAATCCTAATTCCATGCTTATTTTCTCCCCTACTTACCTATAGTAAGTCCCGTAGAAGAAGTATTGCATTACATCTAAAAATTCTATACCGGGATTTCACCGGAAATATAAATGTTTGAGATTCCCCGAATAAAAAAGAAGCATCTTTAGAAAAAGTTCCGTATGTGTGTGCAATTGTGAACATCATAACTCAAGAACGCTATGTCGGTTAAATATCAAACTCAGTTTTTGTTTCAGCTTCTCCCAAGAATGCGAAGCGAAAATTTACAACAAAACCTCGCCTGCCCAAAGCATCCTTTACATGGAAATTTCTTTTTAATTACCCCAAAAATGGCTAAAATACGTTACTGTGCACGATAAATGAAATGCATATTAGAATTTTCTAGGAATAGTCTCCGAAGTCCTCTTTCATTTTAAATGACTTTTATATAACTGGTAAACCGTAAAAGCTAGGAAAAATTTTGCCACCTAAATCTCCTTAAAGCACACAATTTTTGTCAAATAATTTTTATTTATTTATTTTAACCTTCTCTACCATTTACATAATAGGCAGAGGAGGAACTGATTCAATAAAAAAATTGATATCTAAATTTCACCGGAAATGTATGTTCTGAGGTCCCGTGAATCCAAAAATTATTTTTAAAAAAGCTCCGTCTGTGTCTATGAACACTATAACTCCAAAAAAATAGTCGCTTCAATACCAAACTTGGTATTTAAGTTCAGTATCCTCCAAAAATGCGCGATTTTCATTAAAATTCCCTCACTTTAAAACCACTCTTTACATGGAAAATGTTTTAAAAGCTTTATTCCTGGAAAATGTCTAAAATGGTTTTGCTTAAAATACCGTGTATTAAAGGTATTTACATTGCAAATAAAATGGTTATCTTGAATTTTCTTTAAATAGCCTGTGAATTCGTCTTCATTTGGAAGGAGTTTTATATAATCTTGTATAACTTGTAAATGCTAAGCGATAAATGGTAACGTACTACACAAAAACTGTACATCTCTTTAAAGCACACTATTTATTTCAAATAAACTTTTTGTGGTATAAGCCATTTCCGAGTTTCCCATTATTAATGATTCGATTTGTTCATTACTTTCATACTTTTTATGCCCTGTCGCCATTCAATTGTTTCTTGCGATTGCATGCAAAGGACATTGAATTTGAAGGTCAAATTATACTGTCTAGTTGTTAAACATTTGATTATTGCTATTCTCTTTATTTCGATTAAAATGAAGTAGTTAGAAGAATAAATTTTTGTAAGAATATTTACATACCCACCAATAAGCCATACATGTCAGAGAAAGTCGTTACAAGCAGCAAATCAGATTTTTTGTTGGGGAAGTATTGTATTCCACCCAAAAACTCGATACCGAGATTTCACCGGAAATACATGTTTTGAGACCCCCTGAATAATAAAAAAGTACTTTTGCAAACATGTCCTTGTGTGTATCTGTGTGTCTGTGAACAGCATAACTCAGAAACGAACAGTCGGATAAACACCAAACTTGGTATTTAGGTTCAGTATCTTCCAGAGATGCGACACGAAGGTTTTCAAGAAAATCCCCCCTCACCCCAGATTACCCTTTACATGGAACATTTTTCGAAAATTTTAATTTTCTCAAAAATGACTAACGATTTTGATTAAAATATCATATGTTTAAGATAATTTCATGACAAATGAAATGTATATCTCGAATTTTTTGTGAATGTCTCCAAAAGTATTCTTTATTGTGAACGACTTTTGCATAACTGGTAAACCATAAGAGATAGACAAAATTTTACTACACAAAAAATGTAGATCGCGCTAAAATACACAATTTATGTCATATACATTTTTTTTATTCAGTGAACCATTTTCAAGATATTGCTTATTATTCCCTTAAATTTTTCAATCATTATTTTCTCAAATGGGAAGTCGTTATTTATTTTTTGTCTTGGTTATGCAAAGAGTATTAATCTGTGTCAAAGAGAATGGTGCTGCACATAGCAAACAGCTATTAAGAGATATGTCTATGCTTAAAGGCCCTATATTGCCCTTTGCAAATACAAAACAAGGGGAACATAGTAGCGATAGTCAAATAGTTTTAGAACTGGTCCCTATGTATAAACTGTAATTCTCTTTGCATGTCAAAAGATCGTTCTCTGCAAACGTTTATCTCGATTAATATGAAACAGATGGAGAATAAGAGTTTGTAAAAATAGTTTGCACAAGAATAGAGAAAGTCATGTGAGTGTAACACATCAGATTTGTTTAAATACTTATGCTTTTCTCAAATAGGAAGACGTTATTTGTTCTTTTTTCTCGTGGTCATGCAAAGAGCTTGGAAATTCAAAGCCATTACATAGCGACACGGTCTTTAAAAATCTGACTATCGCTTTACCTAGTGCATCCTACAACGAAATATGTAAATGGGAATTGAAAGTTTATCTCGGTTAAGAAGAAGTAGGTAGAATAAGGAGCTTTTATAAGAATAGTTTTTAGAAGAATGAGTGGAGAAGGTCATGTGTATGCAACACACAGTTTTTAACATGCAGAAAGAAAATTCTGATGTGTTACACTCACATGACTTTCTCTACTCTTGTACAAACTGTTTTTATAAACGCTTATTCTCCATATACTTCATTTTAATCGAGATAAACCTTTGCAGGTTTGCTAATTTTCTTCTAGATGCAAGGGGAGCATGGTAGGCTTTAAGTGATAGTCAAATTGTTTTAATAGCTGGTTGCTATGTGGAGCATTTCATTCTCTTTGCATGTCTAAGACACAATCAAACGATAACGAATTCCCATTTGAGAAAAAGTATAACTATTGCAAAATTCAAACAAATAACATGTAATATCTCGGGAATGGTTCACTCGACAAATATATATAAATGACATAAACTTTGTGTTTTAACGAGATCTACATTTTTTGTGTACCAACATATCACCTCTCTCTTACGGTTTATCAATTATGCAAAAGCCATTCACAATGAAGGCGACTTCTGGAGACATTCCCACAAAATTCAAGATATACATTTAGTTTATTGGAAATATCTTAAACATATTAAATTTTAATTAAAATCGTTATAGCCATTTTTGAGAAAATCAAAATTTTTGAAAAATGTTCCATGTAAAGGGTAGCCTGGGTGAAGGAATTTTCTTGAAAATCTCTTTGTCGTATCTTTAAAAAATACTAAACCTAAATGCCAAGTTTGGTATTTATCCGACTTTTCGTTTTTGAGTTATGCTCTTTACAGCCACCCAGACCTTTTACTAAAAGTGCTTTTTTGGATTCTGAGGCCTCAAAACATGTATTTCCGGTGAAATCTCGGTATCGAATTTTTGGGTGGAATACAATACTTCCCCTACTTACTGTACGTAGTAGAGAAAGTAAAAATAATGTTACAGTCAATACAGGAGTGCGTGAAGCATATTACTAGCACATGTTGATAATTTCCACACAGCGTCGCATTTTCATATTTTCATTATTATGAATAGTTTAATAGGGAGTTTAATTATTTCCCATCCATTTAGTGCTAATACCAAGTAAAAGCTTATGCAATTACTCTAAACCCGGTTGCTTAATTAGTTAAAATGAGTTCAGGCAATATAATTAAACTGAACTTAGAATATTGGTTGTTTCAAAGTTAATCGGAGATCGTTTCATCTTGATCGACTTAAAATTTAGCTAGTGCTGTTTCTCAGCTTAAAGCTACGTTAATATTTTGAAACAATAAAACATGAAATGGCTTTTGATAATATTAGTAATTATTGCATGAGTAAAGGCATGAGTATTTAATAAATCAGGCTTTAATTATTCACTTAATACATTGCTCTATTTTATAAATTTATATTTTCCTATTTCGGACTATTTTGGTGTTTTGTCAATTTCAACCGGTAATATGGTGTAATCTGACATAGAAGGAATCCCCTTATTGAAATCAAGGAAGAATGTAGTTAAGGATCCACTCAAGTGCGAACTAAAAATTCTGTGTTACATCCACACAACTTTCTCTCCCTATTATTGTTTATCTTATACCAGGTGGCCCGACCGCAGCGTATTTCAAGTATGTAGATAACCCTCCGTGCGTTAAAAAAGTTGCAGAACTCAACGGGCAATTCCAAGTAAACACAAGTCGGTGGGGAAATGGCGAATTAGCGTTTTTTTTTTACGTTCCTTTATACCCGCCTTTAACTACAATGGTCTTACCGGCGCCCTTCCCTTGAAACATATTATTGCCTATAGGCAATGGTGTTTAACTCGTATTCGCTTCTCTTTGGGGTTCTAGTAAACTTTGATCGCTCACATTCATACTTCCACAGTCCTAGGGAGGATAGAGAATAATCTTGACCAGAGAAAAATTCCCATCTCCTAGCCGGGAATTGAACTCAGAACCCCTCGCACAGAAGGCAGGTGTTCTACCGACTAAGCTTCATTTGACTCCTCTTGCTTAGCAGCAAGGATGATGAGCGGATCGCGAAAGGCGCTTCCCAGACTTGGTAAAAGAGTCTGCAGTCCGTGATGTTAGACCTTTGCACTAGAGTGTACTGTCCGGCGATGATAGTCAAAAGTATACAGAAAAGATCTAAGAATATTTTCGACTCCAGTTACACAGGCTTTATTTTCGAGGGAATAGATTTACTTTTTAGACTGAGAAACAATTAAAATGTCTGACCTATCCGTCCTTATCTATTTTTTGAATTTTATTTGCGTAGTTCTTGTCTAACATTATGGACTATAAGCAACAAACATAAGAGCACGCAGTGTTTTACTGCCATTTTTTCCCTTACTATTATAATGCTGATAATTATAATAGTCATCATTATCATCTAACGGCACTGTTATGCTGACTTTGTTCATTGAAGTGTTCAAAATTTTTCCCCTGTTGATCGATACGATGTTCCAACCGTCTCCGTGTATCCATATGGACGTTTCTGAGAATCACTGCTGTAGTGGTGCTAATGGGTTTTTAGGGCGCTAATGCGTCAGTTCCCCACTGATCTGTGTTTACTTGGAAATGCTCCGTTGAGTTCTGCAACTATTTTAACGCACGAAGGGTTATCTGCACGCGTGAAGTACGGCGCGGTTGTGGCACCTGTTATAGCTTCTATAAACTGTTTTTAGGAAAGCTTAGTGTTGTTCAGTCTACTTCGTATTATTCGAAATAAACGTTTGCAGAAATAGTTTCATTACATATTTTTTGTGAGCTCCACTTATACCCCGCTTTTAGCTATAATGGTGCTATCGGTACATATTTGGATCATATCGCAATGGTGTTAGTTCGTATTTGCGTGTCGGTTTCTAATAAACTTAATCTAGATAATGCACACTTCTATACTCCCAATCATACTTCCAGACTCTGGGGAGAATAGGGAGTAATCTTGGCTAGAGAAAAATTCACACCCCCAGCCGGGAATCGAACCCGGGACCCCGCTCTACCGACTGAGTTACGGGACCAGTATACACATTTCTTGTTAATACAATGGGGATAGGAAAAACCGAATCTATAGTCAAATGTTTAAAAACGCGTTGCTATATGCTGGCCTTGAAATTCCATACTATTTTCATGACCACTAGAAACAACTTTATAGTTGGAGCTGATGTGTTGCATTCAAATTACTTTCTGTACTCACTCCTCTGCAGGCTACAAAACCTTATTATTCTAATATTTCTTCTTAATCCAGATAAACTTACAATTCAGATTTACACATTTCGTTATACGATACAGTAAGTAAAGCATTAAATCCATCTAGCAAGAGCCGGGGAAGCATCTCCGCCCTGAATCTAAGGAGGTGAACCTCTGAGGGTCTTTCCTCAGGATGGTACCTACTTTATACACCGTCCCGCCCTACTTTCTCAGGCACGGAAGTGGATATACGCGCGTCAACCCCAGAGGGGAAGACTACCCAGCAACCTCGATGAGGGCGAAAGTATTTAGCTACCGTCTGCCAGCTTGCCGAGTCCAATCCAATCCTAAGTTTTCCCTTCCGGGGTGGGTCTCAGATCTTCGGCCCGGATGTCCTTTGTGTACCCGAATGGTAAGGGTTAGCAGCGCCCACACCAACACAGCTGAAGGGGTCGGAATTCCCCCCATGGTGAGGTAAAGCGATAGTCAGATTATTAAAGAGCGTATCACTATCTGGTGGGGTTGAAATTCCATGGTCTTTACATGACCACAAGGGAAAAAATACGAATAACGGCCTCTCAGTTGTAAATTCAAACAATAACAGGAGTATTTTGGAAATGGTAAAATCCACGTTATTTAACATAAATTACGTGTTTTAACGGGATCTGCAGATATAATTAAATTTTATTTGTTATGCCGATAACTTAAATATGGTTTGAGAAATATAGGATAAATTGTTTATGGCACTATAAAAATAATAGGGATAATATTCATGGAATAGATGATAAAATATTGTTTAAGAATATATTTTTAGATAATTTTCTTAATATATTAATATTTAATATTAATCCGCGTTGAAACTTACTTATATTAATTCTTGTAAGCATAACTTTTTTTGAAAGTTCATATTGAAAGAAGAGATTATGATGTGGATGTTAGATTGAGATTAGTTTTAATTCAAACCGATATAGGCATTTTTTAGAAAATCAAAACTTACGAATTTTTTCCATGTAATGGGTAGTTTGGTGTTCAGGGGCTTTTATTTTTAATCTTCGTGTCACATCTTTGAAATATGCTAAACCGAAATACCAAGTTTGGCATCTATTGAACATTCTGTTTTGGATTCTGCTGCTCACCCATACACAGGCACATACAAGGATATTTTTGTGAAAACTCGTGTATTTCTTCACATGTATTTAAAAACTTGTATTTCGGGTGACATTTTTAGATGAAATGCAATACCTTTTTCACCTATTATGTACGTAATAGAGAAAGTAATAAACTTTGTAGATTTTTTGTCCATAGTCATTATCTCAAATGAAATACAACAAATTAAACAAACAAAAGAGATTACTGGTTGCTCTGCCTTTGCTTAATACTGATTGTAATATGCCACAAAAGCATCGGTTCGCTAAATTAAAGGTTCTTCAAGACTACAGGGTGTTTGATTTCATCTACATAGAGGCAATGCTACATGATACGTGACTTGTTGGAGCGTGGTGTGGGTTCTTTTTCCAGATTGAGGCAATATTATATATCATAACATGCTGTGAATGCTAAAGTGATTGTAGTGTAAATTAATATTATTGTATGTACAGGAT
The DNA here is from genome assembly GCA_030765065.1 of Deroplatys truncata. Taxonomy (NCBI): domain Eukaryota; kingdom Metazoa; phylum Arthropoda; class Insecta; order Mantodea; family Mantidae; genus Deroplatys; species Deroplatys truncata. The sequence continues at coordinate 186,346,087 of CM060986.1, read as the reverse complement.
TTTACATGTTTGTTAGCCATAAGCATTGTTAGGAAATATGTTTACACGGCCTAACTGAAACTGACAATACAAGTGGATAACAATAAATCGAGGGGGTGAGTTGTTTATCACTAAGAAGAGATAAACAAATGACATCAGGGTAGCGTGCCTTTTTTTAGAAATGGAGGGAATATTTTCCCTAGAGCATATATGTTAGATTGGCTGACCAAATCAGACGCTAAAGTGGGCGCAATTTGGTAACCAATAGGAGCTATATTATAATGTTTAGGCAATTCGAGGTGAAGGAGTATACATTCTCGAGCCATAAGCAAGTGTCGCACAGTTCTGAAGAATCTCTCACGAGGTACACGTCGCAGAGTTGGTTACAAAAATGTAAAATACGCGAAGTAATTGGTGCGCGGCAACTATAACGACTGTAGTTACATTCGGAAATATCACAGTTTCAGTCAGGCGTGTATAAAGATTAAATATGTCAATTATTAATTAAGCGTGACGGCAATAAAAGTCTAGATTCAGATTTTTTTTTATCAGTGGTATCTTTTAGCAACAAATCCTTTCCGTTTACACGCCCTGATTAGAGACACGTGCTCGACTGAGTTATAATAGCTAGCCGGAGGACAAAGAATCCAAATTAAAAAAATAATAAAATAATAAGCGCCCAACAAATAAGATAACACAAGCCATTGAGAACTGCGACAATATGTGTTTTCTAGAAAGGGTGGATTTGGTTTTCTAAATGTGTTTCATAGAAAACCGTTCGAAAAGGATATTTGGAATGACAGCTTCAAATAATTTTTTAAAAGCGAATGGTAAGTAAATATGACGATATATGAAAATTTTAATAGAATATGAAGATTTTAGCAAAACATTACGAAATACAATAAATTCGTTACATGTACTGAATCCTATACATTGCAAAACGTAAAAATAATTCTTCCATAATGATAGGCAGAGTTTAGAATGTGAAATTTCATAATGTGACTGCCTCTAATATAACTGAATTCTGAACTGCATTCGTGACAGACTTGATGCAGAAGGTACCAGGACAGGGAAAGCAAGCCTAGCTGAAAATTCTTTCATTTAAAGAAGAGATCCTGTTGCTATGATACAATGTTGCAAGAAAACCGCCAGTGTGCTACATACATATATGGGAGCGGCGGCGGAAATACGTGCGGCTGGGATATGATACCAGGAAGGAAAGAAGCGACAAAGGAAGAGGTTATGTTAGCGGTAGCTAGTGATGAGAAGCATTGACAGCGAATTTCCTCACTATCTCTTCCTTCAGCTCTTGTCAACACATACACGAGAGGTACACTTAAAATTTTCATCTCTCAACTAAACTTGATATCTGATGTGATACATTCACATGACCTTCTCTAACCTCTAACGTTTATTAGGGTATATAGATTATTCTTACTGAAGCTTATTTTTCTTACTACTACATTTGAATCCAAATATACCTTCGCAAAAATAGCTACATTACACATTTCATAAATACAAATGGGAACAGCGATAGTCAAATGTTTAAAAACTAGACGCTATATGCTGGTCGTAAAATTTCATTCTGTTTCTATGCAATGGCGAGAAACAACTGAATGTTGAAAGGACTTTAAGAGAATGACCAAGAAATGAACAATTCGAAACTTTAATAACGGATAACTCAGAAACGACATCTGCCACAAAAAAGATTATTTAAAATAAATTGTCTGTTTTAAAGAGATCTACATTTTTTGTTTAGTACATTTTCTTCTATTGCTTAAGGTTTCCTAGTTATACAAGATTATACAAAACTCCTTCCGAATGAAGACTTCATAGGCTATTCCCCGAAAATTTAAGATATAAATTTTATTTGTTATGTAAATATCTTTCATATGTAGTGTTTTATTACAAAATCGTTGGAGTCATTGTTTAGAAGCTCAAAATTTTAAAAAATGTTCCATGTAATGGGTTGTTTGGTGTGGAGGATTTTGTGGAAAATCGTTGTGTCACAACTATGTAAGATATTGAATCTAAATACCAGGTTTGGTGTTTATTCGTTTTTAGTGAGACTCTTCAGAGCCACACAAATACACAGACACACACAGGTATTTTTCCAAAAATGCTTTATTTATATTTATAGGGCCTCAAAACATGTATTTACAGTGAAATCTTGCCATTGAATTTTTGGGTGAAATGCAATACTTCCCCTACTTACTATACGTAGTAGAGAAATTACAAAAAACTAAATAGTTGATGCATTACATTCACATGACATTGCCTACCCACTTTCGTTTATTTTTATATAGCTTCTACAGACGATTCTTGCGAAATTTTATTTTTTACTTCGTCTATTACTTACCTATATTAAGCAGAGGAAGTATTGCATTTCACCCAAAAATTCGAGGCTTCCTGAATCCAGAAAAAGCATTTTTAGAAGCAGTTCCGTGTGTATATCTGCGAGAAGCATAACTCAAAAACGAAGGGTTCGATAAATACCAAACTAATCATGTGACACGAAGATTTTCAGGAAAACCTCCCCATTGCAAACTATCCTTTACAGAGAATATATTTCGTTATGTTTGATTTTCTCAAAATGTCTCCAACGATTTTGATTAAAAAAAACATGTTTAAAATATTTTAATGACAAATAGTATACCTTGAATTTTCTGTGAATAATCTGTAAAACCCTTTTTATTCTCAGTGATTTTTGTAGAATTGGTAAAGCATAAAGGATAAACAAGATATTCTACACAAAAATCTAGAACTCGTTAAAGCATATAATTTATGCCCAACAAAATTCTTGTAGCGTTAACCATTTCCGAGATATTGTTTGTTAAAGTTTGAATTTCCAACTACTTACGCTTTTCTCAAGTGGAAAATCGCTATTCTTGTGTTCTGGCATTCATACAAAGAGAACGTAATTTCAAAGCCATCACAGAGCATCCCCTCTTAAAATATTTAATAAGATAAGCCTACCTTCCGAAAAGCGACAGCAAGTTAAAAACATTACAGTGTTAAGAAATTCAAACCAAAAATAACAGATATTTCGGAAATACCTGATGCCACATAAAAAGTTATTTAAAATAAATTGTGTATTTTAAAGAGGTATAAATTTTGTTACATCACGTTTTATTCTATCTCTAATGGTTTACCAATTATATACAAAAATATGCAAAATTCATTTGGAATGTAGAGAACTTAACAAGCTATTTCCAGAAAATTCAAGATGTGCGTTTTAGTTTTGAGGTAAATATTTTAAATATATGAGTCTATATTCAAAATCGGTAGAGAATTTTTGACAAAATAAAAAATATCGATAATTTTTCCATGTAAAGATAGTTTGGGGTGATGGTAAAATTTTTAACTTAGATACCAAGTTTGGTATCTCAGTACAAAAACCTTTCGTTTTATAGTTATAATGTCACCACAGACACACATACACGCGAGCACCATTTTCTAAAAACATTTTTTGAAACATGGGACTTCAAAACATTTGTGGTGAAGTTTTGACATCGAATTTTTAGATGGAATACAACACTTTATCTTACCTACTATAGATAGATAGCATAGAAAGCAAAAATGCAGGAGGGGAATTAACTGTGGTTGTGAGTGAAAATGTAAGGTGAATTACATATCTGTATAAATTAATCGTTTCCTTGACAACTCTTTTTAGGAGTTATTTGTGTGTCATGTTGCAAGAGTTACCTGTAGTTTCCTTGAAACACAATGTGTGTGCCAAATAGAGAACTAACTGCATGTTTTTCTGCACCATCCATTTGAATAATTTACTGCTGCGTGGCCTCAGTTGCTTAGTCGCCTTTCTATACTCTAATGTTTTGCTGTTGACTTAGTCGAAAGATTAACTTTTTCATTGCTGTTCTATGGGTAAATTCAAGTAGTAAGTGTAATGACGTACTGATGGCATGGGCTAAATAGTCACCTTCCTGTGCCATTTATTTTTGTGATAGGAGCTTTGGGTTGTTGTATTTATTACTAGATAAATACTACATAAAATATAAACAGTAGTGACTAATTTCTAGCACCACCCCTGATTGAAAAAATCTCAAAGGGGAATTCCTGAAGAATAGAGTAGGTACACCACACAGGTTTACAGCAATGGAGAAATTATTACATAATGATGAAAAAAAAATAACATTTATAACGATAAAAGTCAAATCAATAAGCTGAGCAATGATTTTAGATTATGAGTTAATTATTTAGTAAATAACACTCAAATGTAAAAGAAAAGAAAGCATATTATGCAAAAGTGGTGACTTATAATGAGCAACAAAAATAATGTTAATGTAATTAAGGCCCTACAGAGGAACTGGTAGGCCTAAGACAGGATGGTTTGACTGCGTTCGTTCTGGTTCTACTCGTATCTTGATGACACAAGATCTTCATTTGAATGCGTGGCCGGCATACGGAGATTTTCTTGTCACTAGAAATCACACTGATTTCCGCGGAGTCAGATATTCATAGCCCCTTAAATTCAAGTGCATAGATTTCTTAGCAAACTATAATTACAATAATAACTACATATCTTCGTCATTTTGTAAATGATATACTTGTGCCAACACACATCTCTCACAGCTTTTAAGAAAATTTGCATTAACACTTATTAATTCTTCACGGCCACATAGATATAAACATGCATCTTCTTTAAATAAGAATTAAACGCGGGTCAATAGAATCCGGGGTAGATGAATTGTCAAGCACATAGTGGATGCACATTGAAAAGGAAACGATGTGAACCCTGCAACAAAGACAAAATGAACTGCAAAACTAAATATGCATGTGGGAAATGCAACACCCCCCTGTGTTTGAGCAAACATGCTAAAATTATTTGCGAAAGTTGTTTAGTCGGGGAAAACACGGGTGAGATAGTAGATGGTTCTGAGTAACTAAACATTTGAAATTACAAGTTGTATGTATACCTGGAAATGGCAATGTATTTCTTTATACTTACTGTAATACAATTTATAACGTATATGTACTCATATTTTAGCTTGTATTTTTATGTTGTAACATAATACCTACTAATGAAAGCCTTGTACGCTTAATCTAAATAAAGGAAAACACAGGGAAAAAAGAAAATAAACGAAAGAAAACAAAAATACAAACGATAACAACAAAAATATAGAGCGGGTCTACTAGGCCCCGCGCGACTAACGGCGTTCTACCAAAGCGCGCGCCTGACGGAGGGTTAACATTATCTAACACCCAATTGTAGAAATTAGTTCTACTCACATTATCGCGTGGTTACAATTCCTGATTTTAATTTTAAAAGTTTAGTGGCATTCTAAGCCGAGGTGTCCTGATTCCTGTGAGATCTGAGTGAATTGAAATTAATTATATTTTTTTTTCTTGAATTTGAAAGATCTGGTATATTCTTTATACTTCGTTCTAACGTTTCTTCGATGTCATTGAGTATTTGCTCTGTAAGCACACGGCTATTTAATTTCAGTTTGTATTTAGAGTAGATCCCGTTTCCCTAAATCTATCCTCAAGAATACGAACATTTCTCTGTGAGACGTACGAAAAACAGCAAGTCTAACTATAAATCGCCGTCTGCCTTCTGTACAATAGATTGTTGGCACATAGGAGTTATTCCTGAAGATTCTCTGTGCTAAAGCATATGGAAATTTTGGCATTAAAACAGCGCTAACACACTATAACAGTAAAACACATGGTCTCACAAAGCATCGACCTCTGTACAAAGACTTTGCGTGAACTTAGCAAGTGCACGGAGAAGACGGAAATTGGAGGGAGAGCAGAACCGGTTATAATCAGGGCAGTGAAGGACAAGCCATTTCTGGTAACACGGCCACGCGTAAAAACGAAGGCTCTGTAAACCAATTGACCTAACCTTTGCTGCTGCTTCTGCTGATGTTGATAGTGACGTTTTGTTTATTGTAGCAAAAGGGACAATTTGCTTAAGGGAAGATTAATAGACCTATCCCGTCAATGTTAAATCTGCTAAATTCATTAGCCATTATCTCAGACAGTATTTCATATAGCATATTGAAACGTTTTAAGTTCAGTGATCTAGGGTGCCGGGGTAGCGCAGCAGTTTCGTTTCCAGCTCTTGTACTGAGGTTCCGTGGTTCGATATCCGGCTGTGGGATGGCAAGTCACCCATATCCACACCCTCACCCTTGACTTTCTCATGTGGAGCAAGGCCCAACGTGGTTCGGAGTCCACGGTAAGAGCTGTAGGTCCTCTCATTCCACCGCTATCCTCATCATCACCGTCGGAGATAACGGATGCCGCATTCTTGCTGCCTCCATCATTGCTTGGTGGAATGAGGTATCCCCCGAAGACCATAGGCCTATATGGTGAATTTTAAAGATGGCAACGAGTTCAGTAATCTATTTAATCCAATACGTTTGTTTATTTAATATATATATATATTTAATTACAACGTCGTTTCATTAAAATTAATCAGCAATTATAATTTTAAAAATAACCATGCAACATATTGACACCAAATAGATCCACAACAGACACTTAGAGGTTACATTTATCCTAAGATTTAATTTAATTGTACACAATGAGTCTGAGAAAACTTTTGTTTTCTGCAAAAGTGCATAACAGCATATTTAACAGCAGTGCCAGTTTGTAGAGCAACACTTCCTCTAAAATTGGTCTAAAATTTACCTCGCTACTCCTAAGCATGTAGGGGTTTTGATTTGATGCACAATTCACAGTAAAATATGGCAGATGCAGTACCATTTAAAAAAAGATATTTAATATAGAGACAATGTCCATACATTGTTAAAATATGTATAAAATTAACGATGAAATTCCAGTTGATAATCTGAATGGATTAAAGCCAATGACTTTTTTTGGCGTTTTCTCCGTTTAGTCTCCGCTTAAGAAGAATAGACAACAGGAAGAAGAGATTTAGAGAGCCCAACCATTCGTCACAGAAACGGATGCTTATCTGTTCGTTATTGTGCCCGTGTTAAACGGATTAGCCATTGTGGGGTACCAAGGTGTAGTTATGGGCGAATTAAGGACCTCTTGAGACCACACCTGCTTTGCATTATATATGGGAATGGGTCAACCTGCTGACTAAGGGAAGGTAATTCACTTGGAGGTATGGGAGTAGTCCGCTTGTCCTTTCCTACAGATGAACATTAATTTACACCTCAGCACGTAAACTTCATCTCCACATCTTAGACCAGGTGCGCCCAACCCTAGGCCCGCGGGCCAACTCTAACCCGTCAATACTTTAGAATGTCCCCCAATAACACAAGTCCCGTTATGAACCTATTTATCATTACAAATTCTTCTCTTTCGAATCTGAAAAAGTAGGATAGATGTATTCATAAATCCATCTTGCATTTCAGAATCTAAGATTTATAAATACTCTCCATCCTGGCAAGTGGAAATAATTGGATATCCAAAAACCACTCAGAACTTTGTGCTAAATTTAAAGAATATTGTAGATCACCCACTTCTAATTTGACTGCATTTTGGAAATATATCCCTTCAGACCGTTTTCGTGAAATTCACGATCTTGCTGCAAGTATCGTGTGTAGATTTGGCTCACATTTGTGAGCAAACTTTTTCTGTCATGAATGTTATTAAGAATAATACGTTCAACTATTATAGATGCACGTCTTGCTGATATACTTCTTCTATGCACATCTAAAATTTCACCTAATAATGGGAAGTTGGTAAATGACAAGCACGTTCAAAAATCCCATTATGCGGGTAGCGTACTGGATAATTAATTTATCGTCGGAGATGTTTAATTTATATTGGGCTATAAGAGGTTTCATAATATGTATGTTACTTTTTGGGTTCGTTAATACATCAATATTTCGAGTTATTAGTACTCGGCTGCATCAATCCTAGTAGGTAGAGCAATACTCTTATCAGGGCGTGGTACGGGTAGCAAAAGATTAGTTATAGTAACATACAAATCGACGTTGCAATTTAATAAAATCACCTTTCACTTTTATTCATATAAAACCCTGCACTCTGCACTACTAAATACTGTTTCACATAAAATGCTGATCCTTTCAGCTGTAAGTTCGAATTATTAAGATGCCTTAATTTCCTTAATTTTCCAATATGTGCAGTCAACCGTTGAGTTTTCTAAATTCACGAGTTAACCTTAATAATTTAAGTCCCTTGTGCTGCATATTCATATCAGTGATCTAGTTAGCTTGTGCATTTTCACGCGGTAGTGTTTTTATTAATCTTACTACATTTTTGGCGGAACTTAATTATTCTCAATTTACTACTTTAACTATCAAGTCATTACACGTCTGCACCATAAGAGATCACCAACACAACTAAATTGGCTTGGTTACGCTCTTCCTGGCGTACTATACATATATTGTTAATTCTCCTATCATCTCATTCTGATTGGCTACTTATTTACTAGCAGAACACTGTTTTTCTGTATCTTATTGGGCTTTAACATATACATGACTATATTAAAAATTGTTACGTTAGCAATGTTCTCTGCTGTTGACTGTTAAAGAGCTTTCTCGAAGCATCTTCTCTATTGTACTCTCACACCAAGGTTAACACTATGTTACCTCCCCTAAGGTTTGCTTTTATGGCTGATTTTTCACACATTCTTCCTAGCATCTTATAGCTTCATCATTACTATACGTAAACACGTTGCACAAAAATATTTTACCCTTATTTCCTATAGGAAACTGTATACACTATATTTTACATATATAATTACCTACATAGATTACTAATCAGTTGTAGGCGGGCTATTGATTTATGACATTTATATAAATATTATCATCATTATAGTTGCTTAAGACCAGAAATTGCAGGTCTTCAAAATTCATTGTAATGTTTTTATTAAATAGTGTAGTAAGGAATATTTCTATTTTGATTAAATGTGTTTCATTTTATGATAATTTGAAATAGAAGGTGTAACATTATATGCTTTCTTTAAAAATAAAAAATGCATAATAAAATAATAACTGAATGACTTTCAAAGCTTTTTGTTTCATGTCACGATCTATAGCTACACTTACCGGAATACCTTCCTAATACATCTATAATGCTTAAGTTCATATTCAAGATACATATTAATATAAATTTAGTTGGTTGGCTCTATCAATTTACTGACTGTCCCAAGCTCAAGATACGTTAGACCACCTGTCTTAGACAAAGCAACAGCATAATACTTTCCCATCTCAAAATTTTACGTTAAATTCTTAAAAGTGGCGTGTACTGTGCTGGAGTAAATTTCTTCGGAAGTAAAAAGGTGAAGGTACGATGCCGACGGGCGCAAGCATGGACTGGGTCTCTAACGTTTCTAGATAGAACGCATTCGTCGTCGCACGGTCCCTATCCAAAAGCCACCAACCTCCAGAATCCCGGAGCGGAGCCTACGCTGAGGAGAGACCTAATTCAGCGGTACCACAGCGACGCCAGGATAGAAACCTGTACGGAGCGCAAGCCACCGCCCAGCCGCAACCAATCAAATACCGTCGCCTGGTCCTACAACCCTGAAACATATGACAATGAAGATGATGGGGAATGAGAGGAAGGAGAGTCGTGGTAGAAGATGAACCACCCCAGCATTTGTCTGGCGACCCGGTGAAATCACAAAAAACCCTTGGGCCAGAGTGGACGGTCGCCGGGGATCGATCCCGGTATCTCCTGAATGCGGACCGCAGACGAAACTGCTTGGCACATCCCACTCGGTACGTCGGAAGTAACATTTACTACGAAAGTAGGTTATTACAGGGGTAAAGGTGGAATTACATTATCTCCACGCGACGGCCCTGAATGTGAGCTCACATAAATTGGAGGGCACTCTTTCTTCGCATTATTACCACCCCTGTTATTCACACTCGTCTGACACATGGAAGGTAGATGGGTTAATAGTTGCAGCAGTTCCTCCAAAGTTGAAGGACACAACAAAAATGCGGCTAGGAAAGGAAACGCAGGGAGTGGGTACGTGATAATAAACTAGAAAATAGAGGAATTTTGTGAATTTCATACTTTGTTTAAGTAATTGGAGCAAGACCCATAACGCTTCCAAGTGTACTTTACAGTGAGTATAGAAAATTGTAAATGTATTCCTAATGCAATAAAAGAGAAAATACAAAAACAGAATACTTAGCTTAGAAATGCGTTTCGAAATGCTTTCGCTAAGGTAATTACTGGGGCAAGTCATTTGATGATCATGCATGTTTTTGAATATAAAGGTTGAAAGATGGCTGGAATATATAGTGGAAACCATTTAAGCTAAGACTTGAAGAAGGTGTTTTGTTGTATTGTTATTTGCAACACGCTTTGGGCGTCAATTTGAAGTAGTTTGTATTGAAGGAGTAATTTATTAGCTGCACGTATGGACGCCAATTTGAAGAAGTATTTTTTGTTGTACTTTAGAAGGAGTTGTATCGTATTTCAACTTTTGGGGAGCCGAAATTGTAGTAGTTGCAAACGCATGTATAATAAACAGTTTCCGGTAGCCTTCGCCCCAAATGTACTTTCAGGTGGCCTTTGCCCCAAGTTTAAAAAAAATTAACTTTGTAATTTGACTGTTTCTTTAAGTAATAAATATTTATGTTTGCCTCGGCTGCGTCAGTATTTTTTTAGATACTCGTTTCTCTTAGCAGGGCGTGATGCGACAAGAATGTAGGCTTACACAGATTATAATTTTACTTCACTACTTTTATTAATGCTTGATACGATTTAAATAACACTTCACTGATATAGAGAGCTATGAGATTCTTTTTATTAATTAATTACACTTTTTAACACGTAAACTATTTTTCGTTTCGCAGAATACGTATTAAATCTCTCGAGGACGCACAAGCAACGCATCTAGTTATGAGCATTGTCTGCAGGCAACTGAATTGATTTCAACCGTCTAAACTTGTAAATTTCTGTATTTCAAGTCTCTGATTGGCTAATCTTACTCCAACAGAATACCTTCATTTAGCTGAAGCTTTGTCTGGTTGATTTGCTATTTTATAAACTGTCACTAAAATTACATTATTGTTACTCCAAGAATCACAAGTAACATTTAAACTAATTCATTATTACCTAAAGTTTACCTCATTGTTAACTCATTGTTAGCAACGTTTAACTTATTATTCTCACAGCGCCTACATTATTAAATTACGTAATACATTACATAACATTATTGAACATGTATACATTACTATAAGCATATGCAATGACTGTTACATACATTTTACATTTTATTACATACACATATTGTTTCAAGGCGAGCTGTTATTCAATTTACATATTATATAATTAGACTGAAATTATTTAAGTGTTAAAAATACTGCCTCAGACTGACAATATCTCCAAAACTAAGCGTTGTAGAAAGAAATGTCTTTGATAAAACTTGCTTGATATTATGGGGGAAGTAAATGCTATTAGTCGTGTCTTATTTGAAGGACGTGCTGATGGTCATTTTAGGGTGTTTAATTTTTTTAAATGAGAACCTACATTTTGTATGTTGTTTTCTCATTAGAAAATGGTTTATAAAAAGCTGTTTATTTTGTGATGACGAATAAGGAAACAAAATAAAAATGTTGGTTCCCAATTATGAAACGTAACCTGTTCCTCAAATGACGATCCATGGATGGCCCAACCATTCATTGCGTTCTTCGTACACAGCCATTCAGAAGTTTCGTTGTTATTTACATTGTTGTGAGAACAATTGCAAAGTGCTTTTTACAAACGTTTTTTATGATTTTTATGAGGATTGAGAAAACAACATTAAAAGGTAGGTTCCCATTTAAAAAAATTAAATTGACCCTAAAAGGACTATCATAACGTCCTCCAAACAAAACACGACTAATGACATTTACTTTCCCCAAAAGCAACTTTTAGTAAACACATTTCTTTCTACAACCCTTAGTTTTGGAGAAGTGTACAGTCTCATTATAAAGAGGGCGATGTATTTTCTCGGGCATAAAAATCCCTAGCACGGTTTTCTTCGGAAGGGAAGTAAAGTCGGTGCTCCCGTGTCGTAAATTTACGGCACGTAAAGTACCTCAAGCCAGTTAAAGAGATATCTGAGCCAAATTTCCGACCTTTCACGCCCAGTATAGAATGAGAAGCTAAGAATCATAGCAGTTAAAGAGCGTTTATAAGTAAAATTTATTTTTGAATATACAGGATGAATCACCTAAAACTTGCACCGCAAATATTTTGGAAATGGAAAGTGCTATTGATGTGCAGTTTTCACAGCATTGATTGGTAGTCACGGGATCGTACATTTAGCCTATAAACAGATTTTAATAATATTGAGAAAGTGTAGTTTTGGAGAAAACATACAACTTTTAAACGGAACAATGCCTGGTTACATCAACAGAATAAAGGTAGGGTAAATTAGAATATCAGTTTCGTTTGTTGCAAGATTCTAGTGCAAGTGGCTTACGAGAAATCTTATTTTGAAGCTTTTACGCACCGACACAACCTGTGGTAGCACAAACTAAAGGAAAACAAAAGGGAATTACAATACTTCTGTATATTCTTACAAGTAAAGAGAACATAACCCTTTAAAGGTTATGTTAAAAATGACCACCGGCAGCTTCAATACACGCTTCCAGTCTGCTATGGAAAGACTGCTGCACACGTTCTAGCATTTCAGCGGAAATTTCAGAGCAGGAAGCAGTAATACGTCGTTTCATATTATCTGGTGTAGTTGGTATATCCTTGTAGACAGTGTCTTTCAGCCTTCCCCAAAGAAAAAAGTCTAAAGGGGTCAGATCCGGTGAGCAGGTACAGGTCCTCTTCGTCCAAGCCAATGATTTGAAAACAATCCGTTAAGACAAGCTGTAGTACTGGACGGCCATCATGTTGGTACCACAGGTTCCTACTAGTCTGCAAAGGAACGTCTTCTAGCATCTGTGGCAGATGGTCTGTCAGGAGACTGCGATACTTGCGCGAGTTCATTGTTCCTTCCATGAACAAAGGGCCTATGAGCTGATGGTTCACTATCTCACACCACACGTTTAAACTCCATGGACACTGACGCTCCACCTGACGACGCCAACGGGGATTGTCAGCAGACCAATAGTGCATGTTTCTGCAGTTTACCTGGCCATGATTAGTAAATGTTGCCTCATCGCTAAACAAGTTACATGATGAATCTGGAGTATCATGTCTTAATGCGCATGTACTAAAGTTAACACGATTCTAAAATCGTTTCAATGCAGCTCTTGATGGAGAGAGATGTGATAGGGAAGGAACCTATGTCGATGGAGAATGTGAGTACACTCGCCTGACTTATTATGCCATTTCCACGTGCGATTGTGTGGGAACTAATTTGCGGATCTACTGCAACGGCAGCCATAACATTAATTTGTGTCTCTTCTCCAGTAACTTGTTTGTTTCTGTTACGTTTTCTAGGTGTTACAGTACCACTTTCAGTAATTGGTTGAAGAGGTCGATAAAAAATTTCCGAGATGGTTGACGCCTATTGGGATACGTTTTCGCATACACCGTACAGGAACGAACTGCATTCTTCCTACACTCTCCATACACCATGAGCATGTTGGTTTTCTGCATTAGTAAACCCCATCTTCAACTCACGACGTACTGCTTGAACTGTCACAAACTAACTGACCAGAAAGTCGCAATGCAATCAGTGAACAGAAAACACAATGCAAACAAAAATAACAACATCGTAGCTAGCAACAAAACAGGTTGAATGGGACAAGCAATTGTCGGGGTGGAACCTTTCAAAATGCGATTTCTCGTAAACCACTTGCACTAGAATCCTGCAACAAAGACCATTGACATTCTAATTTACCCTATCTTTATTCTGTTGATGTAACTAGGCATTGTTCCATTTAAAAAATTGTATATTTGTTAAAAAAATACACTTTCTCAGCATTATTAAAATCTATTTATTGGCTAAATGTACGAGCTCCTGACTACCAATCACTGTTGTGAAAACTGCACATCAATAGCACTTTCCATTTTGGAAATATTTGCGGTGCAAGTTTTAGGTGATTCACTCTGTATACAGACTCACGATTCGCTCGTGTCTAGGAAGTACTTTGGTAATGCTTTAATACGTCGGCCTAAGTAATCCATGAGTGCATCAAAACATTTTCTTCTGATATACAGTAGGTATTGTAATAGGATACGTTATTCTACTTCAATTGATAGGTGAGTTACTCCTTTTAGATCGCCTTCAGGTTCTCCCCTTTAAGTGCTATCGATATATAACGAATATTAATCGGCGACCCTGCTCGCAACAGTTAATCGATAAGGTTGGCTGTTGTGACGTATCACTCTGCGAACCATAGAACAGAAGTCCTGTGTTCAACAGTTAGCGAGCGACTGGGAGAGAGAAGAGGAGTCCTGTGTTCGATACTCCAGCGAGTGAAGCGGATGAAAGAGGAGGATGCTTCGCGCATGTTTATTACATTATGGGCAAGAAAAGAAAGGTGAAGTGACAATGAAAATTGAATTAAGTCACAATATTTTCCTTTATTTACCTCTGTAGTAACACATACATGCTGATGGCGCTCTTCGACGTCTACTTCTGTAGTAATATATCCCTAATAGAATATCTTAAATCAGCAAAATACTCATAGACAAAGCGTCAGCAGGGACGGGGTAGATAGCGTCTAAACAAGATATATTGTCAATGAAAATGTATTTAATTCCATTGCTTTATTGCGCCATTTTATTAATCTTTGCATTACACATCTTCCTTGTATTTTCTGCTTAGCAAGTCCTCGGCTCACTTTGGGAATTTGCACGTCTCTGATACGAACATAGAAGTGCGGGATTAATGCAGTAGACGTTCACCCAGAACTGCATTTTGCCAGGGTTTGGGAGTGAGGGCAACAGACACGTCATCTGACCGCCGAAGCTGTAAAACCGTGTTTCCTTACAGTCAGATTTCTCGCCCAGTAGATAGACTTACCTCCGTCTCTTTTTACTGTGATTGGCTGTGGAATTAATTCTGCTGGAACTAGGCGTGTTGCGTTGCCGGACGTCCGAAAAATCTCGGACCTACCCTAAATGTTTACCTTCTACCCAGCGTCCGGTGGGAGCTTCTGAAAAATCTGGTATTTCCTACATTTTAAGGAAGATGTTTGTTGAAAACAGTGAAGTTTATTTATTACTTCTGTACACAATGCTATTGTTAAGAGGTTTTTTTATCTGATATCAGAAGAGTAGAAACGCGAATGAAAAAAATAGTTAATTGAGTGACAGAGTCAAAGTATTGTTCTAGTAAAATATAACTTTGAACATTTAAGCTGGGTAGAACGTTATGGTTACATATCAAAGCCAGATGATGTATAAAATATGTTCTTCACACAAGTATAATTTTTATTGTTCTTTGACAACAGCTTTTACTCTTTTTATTATATGTAAATCTATGTATACCTAGGTATGCATGTTTGAATAGTAATTTAGGTTTGGGGTTTAATTGTCCTACGTTTACATTCTTATACTATATTACTTTCCCTGTATTCCAGCCAAGAATTTTACAGCAAGACTTCACCGGAAATACATGTTTTGAGTCTAGACAAAGCAACGTATGTCTATGAACGGCATTCCTCAAAAACGAAAAGTCGAATAAAAACCAAACTTGTTATTTGAGTTCAATAGCTTTCAAGGATGCGATACGAAAATTTTCAAGAAAATCCTCCACACCAAACCATCCTTTACACGGTACATTTTTCGAAAATTGTCAATTCCTAAAACAATGATTCAAACAATTTTTATTAAAATACAATATATTAAAGATATTTAAATGACACATAAAATGTATATCTTAAATTTTCTGGGTATAGGCTAGGAAGTCCTCTTCATTCGGAAGGAATTTTGTATAATCCTGTATAACTGGTGAACGTTAAGCAATAGACGAAAACGTACTAGACAAAAATGTAGATCTCTTTAAAGCACACAATTTATTTAAAATAAGTTTTTTTTGTAGCATAAGCCGTTCCTGAGATATCCGTTATTAACGGTTCGAATAGTTCATTTCTTGGTTATTAAGTTCTGTCAATATTCATTTGTTTCTTACGATTGCATGTAAAAAGTATGGAATTTAAATGCAAGCTATAGCGCCCTGTTTTCTTGAACATTTGACTGTCGCTGTTCCCTTTGTACCTAAAACGAAATGTGTAGTGTAGCTATTTCTACAAAAGTTTATTTGATTAATACGTAGCAGATAGAAAAGTAAGCTTGAGTTAGAATAATTTGTGTTCCCACTAATAAACGATAGAGGGTAGAGAAAGTATCGTAACAGATTTTTTTTTTATAATGTCCTACATTTTCGACCACTCTTGTCCTAAATTTTATTAAAATAACCTGGTAGCTATATAATTGGCTACCTCTAAAGCATACATTAGCAATAACTTTAACTGATTGACTAAATTTTAGAGCACATTATAAAGAATTATATACTTCTGCGTAAATACGAAGCATTACAAGCGTATAAATAATTAACCATAACTTAAATAGGGTTGTAAGCCCTATGCTTGCAATGTTCATTTAAGGAGTTTAATTGCACTTTTCAAAGAAACTATTTGCTCTTTACGTGCGAAACTTAGAACGCATACAAATTAATGCTTTCTGAATGCACTGATATTTTTATATTACATAGATATAATTTCTTTAAATTTTCTAATGAATATAATATTTCTTCATTCGTCTTTTAATACAAACTTTTCATGTATCCATAATTTTAATGCTAACCATAACTAACCAAGAGATTATTAGTAAAACTTTCATCATCCTAGGACAAGCGATTGTTTATAAAATAGTAAGAAATGCAGGCTGAAGGTTGCGAGAAGACCTAAATTAAAGATGGTAATCGCCTTAGAACAAACTATTCCATACCTTGACTGGGTCCTCACAGATTATTGAGTGGGCTTAAATCTTCAATAAAATTGCGATTTTTCTCAATATTGGAATCAGCATCATATCATTTATAAGCTCAGGTAATATTTTATTTCTGGATGCACTAGCACTACACAATTCACCAGACTGTTCTGACCTCATATCACAGTCTTCACTTATATAATCAGAAACACTATTTAAATCTGTCTTCTTTCCTCTAACCGGAGCTCCTCTACTCTTCTTAAAAGCCTTTGGTATTTTCGACATTATTTTAAAAATATATAAAATACACACAGCCACAAGAGCAGAATAACAAACACGTGCTCCAAGGAACAAAGCATGAACTCACAAAGAAACAAAGGAAATACGCTTGGCATTGGTTTCAGCAGGATAGCCAACGCTGGAAACTCCCCTAGATAATAAACTTTAAAGCAATATGAGAAGTAACTGTGGTAAAAGAAATAAAATTGGGTCTTAAACGATAAGAGTATGAAAAGGGGCGTGATCGGTATTTGTCATTGAATACTTAATTTATTTTTAAAATAAATACATAAGAGGAGGTTAAACAGATAAAGAAGAAGAAGATAAAACACTGGATTATGATAAATCAAGGCTTAAGCTTGCATTATATTTTTGAACTTAACCAGCTTACCAAGTGTGTTCAATGAGTGAATGAGTGCTTAAAAAGATAAGGAAGCAAAATATTTTTTATAGATTATTTTTTCAACATTATCTTTTACCTCAATATATTTTTCCAATTGTTTTAAGCCACCCAAAAAGTAGGATTTCGGAAGGTCCTCAAAATAGGCATCTGTTTGGAGGTGATCTCCTCGTTAGACGTGAATCGTTTTTCATCGAGCCACTTCTTCAAGTTTGGAAATAAAAAGTCACTGGGGCGGGCCAAATCTGGTGAATGCAGTGGATGTTGTAGTAATCCAAACAATATTCCACAGTTTTTGCCATGGAAACCGCGCAGGTGTGCAACCGTGTATTGTCTTGATGGAAGAAAATATTTTTCTTTGCCTTTTTTCCTGAACTCTTCTCTCAACCGGTGCAATAACGATGCATAGTACTCTCCATTTATATTCTTCCTTCTTGCAGGTAATCGATGTAGATGATTCCGCGGGCACCCCAAAAATCCGAGGCCTTCACCTTATAAGCCGATTTCACATTTGCCTTCTTCGGAGCCGGTTCGCCTTTAAAAACCCACTGTTTTGAGTGTACGTTTGCCTCTGGAGTGCAGTAGTGTATCCATGTTTCGTCCACAGTTATGTATCGACGCAGAAACTCCTCAGCATTGCGACGGAAAAGCTTCCGATTAGATCACACGGTGCCTTTATTCTCCATTGAGAGCAAATGCGGCACACACCTTGCCGAGATCTTTGTTAGAACTAATTTTTAGTGCAAAATTGTAAACTATGTCTTGTGATATACCTGTGGCCTCAACTATTTCGCAAACTTCGATTCGTCGATCCCTCAAAACCATACCGTGAATTTTGTCAATCATTTTGGAGGAAGTCACTTCCACTGGACGTCCTGAACGATGTCCATCATTTGTGGATGCATAGCCACATTTAAACTTATTTACCCAATTGTAAACGGTTGCAAAAGCAGGAGCAGATATACCATGAACTTTGATCTCTTTCGGTGTTAAACCCTTTAAATATAAGTGTTTAATCGCCACACGAATCTCATTGTTTCCATCTTTCTAAGTAAACAGCAGTTTATTGCTTCAATCTCCTATGACAACGAAACGACATAACGGATATAGCTGAAACTTTAACTGTCATCTAGTAAGACATAACGCTTACTAATTGCAAACCTTTTTCGATGCTAACAGTGCCATTTCTTGGATTTTTAATGACCTATTGAACGCCTCTCACATAACCTTCTCTTAAACTCTGAAAACGTATGCCCTGTGGTCGCGTTTGCTGGGGCAAACACTCAGTTAATTGGAAAACGTTTTGTCCCGAAGCAGGAGAAGAAGTACTTCGGATATAGTTTACTCACGTGTGGAAGACATCGAATGTTGAATAATAGTAGTTTACTCCGGAAGTAGACCTTACTCTAGGTTGGTTAACCCTGCCCTAAGCATAGTAAAAACAGAGTTGATAAATTCAATGGATTTCGATGAAAAGTCTGGATTGACAATAACACTGTCGCTGAATTATTGATTTTTTTTTCATTTTATAAAGGGCCTTTCAAAGCTATTAAAAAAAGGGTTCGTTTCAAAGGACTACACCACAGTACCAAATACTCGTCAAGCGTAAATTGCTTTATGTGGTGATTCTAAGCGTCCAAAGGGTCTTTGTTTCATCGAGAACGCCCGTTACTATCAGGTTTCAGGGAGAATGATTGGCAAGTTAGCTTTTTATAAAAGGTTATTGAATGATCACTTTATTGAACAGCTCAGACCTCACAGCTTCCAGGGATTCTATATTGTCACCACAAAATGGAAACAGCTTGCCACATTAAACCTTTATTTTTCGTTGTGTTAAATATACGGGAAGTCTGCCATGGTTGTAGAAGCTCAAACAGCATACAAAGCTCAAGTAGATACATAACATAGTTACACAGTAACACTATTATAAAGTAATGTTACTTTTGATTTTCTCAAAAATTTTAATTAAAATGCTACATGTATAAAATATTTTCTGAAAATATACGTCCTGAATTTTCTGAGAATAACCTGTGAAGTCTTCTTCATTCTGACTGACTTTTGTATAACTGTTGTTATAGGAGATATGTATTATAATATTATGTATATAATATTATATGTATATATACCGGGTGTTTAAAAGTAGGACTCCATTTTTGAGAGGTGATAGTATGGACCAAAACAAGAAAAAAATGTCCAGTAAATATGGGCTCTAAAATGCATACCTTAAGAGTTATGAGCACATGTTCCCATTCGCTACCTGCAAGCTCTTTGCTATTACCTACGTACGGCCTACAGCAGGCAGTAAACAAACATTCCTTCTAATGGAGTCAGTTTGTACTTTGATAAGTTTGTGAAATGCTTTTACATTATAGTTTTATCTTGAAATCGTTGGTGTATGCAACCTCCATACAATAAAGTACACACACACTACAGGAAGGCGTCATCAATCCCGGCCAGAGCATCCGTGACCAACCTGGAGTGGTGAGAGTGCGTGATTCCCTAAGATGCCGGACGGAGGCATGTCTTACTATGAATGGGCACCATATTCAACACCTCCTTTAGCGATGGTTCACAAGTGCAGGTCGTATGTAATTGCAGGCAGATTACGTTAGAAGCTATGCTGTTTTACACCAACAGAGTAATGTGGTATCATTTTTTAATGCATTCTGTAGGTCCTATGTAATAGCAGAGAGCTTGCAGTAGAAGAGGTGTTTCACAGTAGCGAAATTGAACAAGTGCTCATAGCTTTTAAAGTATGCACTTTACAGCCCGTGTTTACTCGACATTTTTTTCTTTTTTTGGTCCATACTACCACCTCTCAAAATATGGAATACTTTTTCTTTAACATTCTGCATACATGCATATACACACATTTGGCAAACAATTTCCCAGAAAATTCTATGTTATTGGTTTGAGTTTTCAGAACTTTTTTTTAACCGCTAAGCCCCTATTCTTTTATTTTTTTTACTGCGTGACTACAGTAATTTGGGAAGTATTATTTCCACTCAAAAATTCAATGTCAAAGTTTCACCAGAAATATATGTTTTGAGGCCCCCTGAACCAAAAAAAAGCTTTTAGGAAAAGGTCCGATGTGTGTGTGAACTGCATAACTCAAAAACAAAAAGTTGGATAAATAACGAAATTGGTATTACTGAGCGGGATGACTAGGCGGTTATGTCTATGGCCCGACCTTCGGAGGTCGTGGGTTCTATTCCCGTGGCCGAAATTCCTGGCCCATGGATATTTGGGGGGGTTTCCAGGTCGCCAGGGAATGCTGCGAAACATTCTCACATCCCCCGAATTTCCTGTCCCTTCATTTCATCTTCATTCTCATTTCACTTCATCTTTCATCCGTTGGTCTCTTTCAGGGTTGGAAGTGTCGGCGATAGTGTGGTGCAGTGTGGTAGATGAAAAGGATGCTCTTTGTAACTCTCCCCCAACACTCGGTTTTCGGCTGGCTGCCGGGGGTATCCTAATCGCTTTGATGGGCGTTGGATTCACTCTGTGCGGGATAGGGTGCCCTGCCTGCCTGTCTGTCTACCGGGGAGTCTCCATCTGGAAACTTAGGGACCCTGCCGTTCCTGTCGTCACTCCTAGTGTCTCCTCCGGCCTCATCTTTTTTTCCCTTGTGGGGCTTAGTTACAATATCCCCTATGCGGTCAGTGATAATTTTCCTCCGTCCAATCCAATCCAATCCAAATTTAGTATTTGGGTTCAGTTCCTCCCAACTAGGCGACTCGCAGATTTTCAAGAAAATCCACCCAAACAACTACATGGAATATTATTCAATTTTTTTATTTTCTTAAAAATGATTCTAAATGATTTTGATTAAAATAACATATATTAAACATATTTACATGACAACTAAAATGTACTGAATTTTCTGGAAATAGCCTTCATTCGGAAGGGATTGTGTATAATCTTGTATAACTGGTAAACGTTAAGCGATAGGCGAAAATGTACCAGACAAAAAAGGTAGATTTCTTTAAAACACACAATTTATTTCAAATAAGTTTCTTTGTGGTATAAGCCATTTCTGAGATATCCGTTATGAAAGGTTCGAATTCTTCAGTACTTATTCTTTTTAAGTCGCATTTTTTTTCAGTTGTTTCTCGCGATTGCATGGGAACAATATGGAATTTAAAGATCAGTAGATAGCATCCAATTCTTAAACATTTGACTGTCGTGGTTTTCTTTGTATCTATAACGAAATGTATAATATAGCTATTTCAGCAAAGGTTTATTTGGCTTAAAATGAAGCTGATAGAAAAATAGGCTGTAGTAAGAATAGTTTGTATACCTGTTTATAAAGACAGAGGGTAGAGACGGTCATGTGAATGTATCACATTGGATATTTTCTGATAGTCATACAAAGAGAACGGAATTTCAAAGCCGTCACATTGCGATCCACTTTTAAGTGATTTAGCTATTGCCTGACCCTACAACGAAATGCGCAACAAAACTTGAATTATTCGGTCTAATTCCACGTTTCCAACCCTGTACTACACAGGACATGTGTAAAAGGGAAATAAAATGTTTATGTCGATTAACATGAGGCAGCTGGATGAATAGCTGCAGCTTTTTTATGAATAGTTTACAGAGGAGTAGGTAGAGAAAGTTATGTGAATGTAATACGTCAGAGCTCCTCTTATAAAGCTCCACTCACTAGCCTAAAGTTTGGAAACGCCTTCACGAGACTCTTAGTGTAACATATGGAAGATGCTTAGTCCTTATACAACAGAAAATGACGAAAGGATGGGGCCCCCGAAACCGGGGCAGAGCAGCGCACGCAGACCATCCGGCCCCTTGTGCTTCTACCGTGACCTCTGGGAGGAAGGCATGAGGAGAGAGTCCTGAAGGACGAGTTTTGTTTTATGGACGCTCTTTAACTAATACGGTCCTTAGCGTTCCATTCTATATTGGGCGTGAAAGAATGGTAATTTTGCTCAGAAGCCTCCTTATCAGGCTTGAGGTTCTTTTACGTGCCGTAAATCTACAAAAGGGGACCACCGGCTTTACTTCCCTTCTGATTACGCCCGAAAAAATCCATCGCCCTCCGCCAGTTCAAAGGGCGACCAGTTCCGGATGACGACGGGCAAAAGTATAGACGGGGCCCCTAAGTTTCCAGATTAAATATCCATGGGCTGCAATCCTCCGGGTGGTCACCGGAGCGCCTGCCCGACAGCTTCGGTGGATGTTCCTAACCGAGCTATCCCCGGAACGACGTCAGGGGAGAAACCTCTAAAGAGCGCCGTGCACTGCAACCCTCCAAACACCATCGCCTGGTCTTGCAACCGTAATACAGATGTCAAGCAAGATGATCGGTACTGGGAATGGAGAGCAGAATTGTCGTGGTAGAAGATGAACCACTCCAGCATTCGCCTGCCGACCCGGAAACCTCAAAAAGCGTCAGAATGCCGGCGGATCGAATCCGGGACCTCCTGAACGCGAGTCACACACGTTACCACGGCACCACCTCGCTCGGTTTATGAAACAGAAATAACATTTATAGAACTGACTGTATTGCTAATGCTCTAAATAAATGCAGAAAAAATGTGGAATATTTTTTAAAATTCCGTGTTGCAGGTTTTTCTCTCTGTACTGCCTAATTGGAAGGCTTGTTCCGCATGCAGTTCATTTTAAACTGATCCCCCGTTTGTTAATTCCGTGTGATTACATAGAAAGAGAGAGCAAGTATGTTTGTGGATGCAGTGTTTAGATTTCAGAAGCTTACACGAATACTTTCATTTGGGAAACATTGCCGTTAGGTTTAAATGTTATGATTCGACACGGAGAAAGCAAAGAGCAGAGCAGGGACAGGTTGCAGTCGAAGATAAACATGAAACACCAAATGGTATCTGCATTTCTGTTTAATCTGTGTTAGTCTTGCATAATAATTGCTCGCTTACAAAAATATATATCTAATGTGTAACATTCATCTATCGTTTATTAGTGGATATAGCTTATATTACTATCTGCTACATTTTAATACATATAAACCTTTGCAAAAATAGCTAGATTACACATTTCGTTATAGATACAAAGGGAACAGCGGTAGTCAAATGTTCAAGAACTAGACCCTTACGCTGGCCTTACGTGGCTAACCAGATAGACTACAGCGCGAATCTGAATTATGTAGCCATGATAGTCTTAAACATAGCTAACATTGAATATAATCATGATATAGCTATGTGTTTTCGATGCATTTAACGATCAATTTATTTGTTTGTTTGAAATATGGATATATAAGGCGACTGCAGTTTCACTTCATCGGCCATGACTGGACTATTATCAGCTGGTTTCTGTTCGCGCCGTAGCCAGACTATCTCATTAGCCATACTGACCTTAAAATGTGCATAAATTCTTTCCGTAACATCGCGAGGAACAAATTAAAATCGACAGAACTTTAAAAGAATGAAAAAACCCTTGGCCAATTTGAACAACTAATAATGGATATCTCGGAAATGGCTTATTCTACAAACAAATTATTTTAAATGAAATTTGTTTTTAAATATATCTATATCTTAAATAGGGTTAAATATATCTATATGTATATTTTAGATATTGGTTCGTGTGTGTTCGCGTGTATCTTTGTGTGATATTATTTAAAGTCTGGATTTTCTAAAAAAAATGGCTCTAATGATTTTGATTAGAATACCATGGATTGAAGACTTTCATATTAGAAATAAAGCGTGTATATTCAATTCTCTGGTATTAGCCTGTTTAGCCCTCTTCATTCTGAAGAAATTTTGTATAATTACCTCTTTAAACCATACAATTTGTTTGAAATAAGTTTTTTGTGGCATTAGCTGATTCCGAGATAACCGTTAAAGCTTTTAATTTTTCAACACTGTCACTTTTTTGAGGTGCTATCAATATTGAATTGTGTCTCGTAGTGTCATCGAAAAGTTTGGAATTTATAGTCCAGCGTATAGCGACCCGGTTTTTAAACATTTATCCATTCGGTTTCCTTTATCCTCCTTCTACAAACAACATGCGTAATGAAACTATTTCTGAAACGATTTATATCGATTGTAATGAGGTAGATAGAAAAATGAACTTTTGTAGGAATTGTATCGGAATAAAAATGATACTGCGTGGAGAAAAGCATAAGAATGTAACACATCAGATTTATTAAACAGCTACAGTTCTTTATAATCAGATTTTAAAATGATTGCAAGTGTCACGCGACTATTAAGAGAAGCACTCCAGTATCTATTGTTAGGATCCTTCAGTAGTTATGCTTATTTCCTCCAGGTGTCAGTGTTTGCAGTAATATGGAGAAAGCATCTGGTGTTCAGAACGCCATCAGTTTCGGTTCGTTTCCATTCTCTGGCGCCACTACAGCACAAAATTTGGAAAAGATCCACCCTTAACAATTCCATTGGCAGATGGTGTGCAGAGTTTGTGGAAACGGGGACGTATAAAGGAAAGAGCAGGGGGCGTCTCTCTCTGTCGCAAGCTATAGGCTTTTTAGATGCCTGCAGAGCGACAAAGGTCGCACTCATTGAGCATTTGTAGTCGAAGTAAAAGAGACTTTTTGAGTTTTTATTATACAACACACTTCCTATTCCTATCTCAGTCATACTATCCACTATTGTACTATTTTTGTATTCCTACAATATTTTTTTTTAAAAATCCCTATATATAATGAAAGTAGCAATAAAAATAATCTGATGTGGTTCATTAACAGCACTTTCTCTACTCACTTCCATACAAATTACTCTTACATTTTCGTTTTAGGATACAGTATGTAAAGCGATAGTCAGATTTTTAAAGAGCATATCGCTGTATGGTGGCTTTGAAATTCCATATTATTTACATGACCAAAATAAGAAAAAGAAAGCAAAACGAACAGCTACTTTCGAGTTGACAAAAGTATAAGTGCTTTAAAATACAAACCATTAAAAAGAAATATTTCGGAAATAGTTAACTCTATAAGAACATTATATTAGATTGTCGGTTTTTAAATTTTGTGAGTTATAAGATAGAATTGATTTTCTTTGGTTCGTCAATGCTATTTACAGGATGCTGTGGCTAGTATTGCGTATATTGCGAGAATTTTTCGGTCGTCAGTTGTTAATATACAATTACAAAATTGAAATTACAAAGTTAGAGATTAGAGTCGTCCTAAAACACTACTAGAAAGAAGATTATAAAGCTGCTGCCCCGACTCGATAAAAATATGAAGTGGAAGAAGGTCTCGTTAGTGATCGTGTGGCAAAACGATGGTTCCAAAGTTTCAGCACTGGAGAAGAAAACACTAAAGATTTACCACGTTCTGGAAGACCTAAATTATGGGATATTGAGAATACATGCAGTGTTTTGGGGAAAAAATCGGCAAAAGTTACTCGTAGGCTGTCAGAAGAACTTCGTCTATTAACAGATACCATACATCGCCAGATTAAGAAACTTAGAAAATCAAACAGAAGCTGTAGATCTGTACTTCATGGATAGACACCTCAATAAGCTCAACGTAGAGTGGATATCTGTCGGCAACTTATCGGTAATGTCATGCATGATATATTTATCAGGAGGGTTTTCACATATGATAAAAATCTGATATGTTACACTCACATGACTTTCTCTACTCTTGTACAAACTATTTTTACAAACACTTATTCTCCATATGCTTCCATGTTAATCGAGATATCGAGATGTTCATATAATTGCTAATTTTCTTGTTGATGCAATGGGAATTGGTAAGCTTTAAGCGATAGTCAAATATTTTAAGAGCTAGTTGCTATGTGGAGTATTCCATTCTGTTTGGATTACCAGGACAAAAAAAATGAATAACGAATTCCCATTTGAGAAAAAGTATAAGTATTGGAAAATTTATGGTAATAACAAGCAATATCTCGAAAACGGTTCACTCAACAAAAAATGTATATGACATAAATTGTGTATTTTAACGCGATCTACATTTTCTGTGTAGTAAAATTTTGTCTCTCTCTTATGGTTTACCAGTTATGCAAAATTCGTTCACAATGAAGAATACTTTTGGAAACATTCCCAGAAAATTCAAGATATGCATTTTATGTGTCATGAAAGCATCTTAAATATATGATATTTTAATAAAAATCGTTACAGCATTTTTGAGAAAATTAACATTTCTGAAAAATGTTCCATGTAATGGGTAATCTGGGGTGGGGGAATTTTCTTGAAAATCTTCGTGTCGCATCTCTGGAAGATACTGAACCTAAATATCAAGTTTGGTGTTTATCCCACTGTTCGTTTCTGAGTTATGCTGTTCACAGACAGACACACACGCACAGACACACACACGGACATGTTTTCAAAAATGCTTTTTTTTTGTATTCATGGGGCTTCAAAACATATATTTCCGGTGAAATCTCATATCGAATTTTGGGTGGAATACAATACTTCCCCTACTTACTATACGTAGCAGAGAAAGTAAAAATGCGTTTATTACCATAACCCTGACGCCTCGAAGCAGTGGTCATTCCTCGTCAACCTGCCAAAGTCATCGTTAAAAAAAAATTGAAGGAGGGATTCATGGAAGTTTGTTCCAAACGGACATGCAGTCAATGCGGATCTTTATTCTCACAACTAGAACGAGTTCATTAAATTTTGAGGCGAAGATACCCAGCATTAGTTAACCGAAATATGGTTATCTTGAAGTGGGACATTGGCAACACCCCATACTTCACGAACAACCATAACAAAATTCAGGATTTGGAAGGAGTCTAACTGTTACCACACCCAACATACAGCGCTGATCTTGAACCTTCAGAATACCATCTGTTTCTATACACGGCCAATTTCTTGCTTGGAAGAAATTTCGAAAACATTGAACCTGTGGAAGTAGTCTCTATATTCTTCGAAAAAAAGCCAGAGACAAGTACCGTCTCGGATAATAAACCTGGCTGTAAGATGGCTAACGACCATAGAATCTGATGATATATACTTTTAAGATGTAGCGGGAAATCGTCGTTCCTGGGTTGTTGTGGTCTTCTGCAGTGTTCTTCCTAGGCTATTGTTGCTCGTCGGTTGTTGCGTGTTTCATTCCTAACTATATCTAAATATTAATTCTCAGGCTATAGTGGTTGAGGAAAGTTTAAGAAATACACTGCGATTTTCCCTTAATCAATGAAGTTTATTCACAATTGAAATAATTATGGGCGGCTGACTTTTCCCATTATTATAATCCTACCACTTTAAATTAGTCAGGAGCCTAGCTATCTGCACACGCATTCCCACCCACGTGCATCTGTAGCACCTCGTGTCGACGTGAATTCTTGAAGATCAGTGAGTGGGCTCTGAGGCCTTGCCTGCCCTTATATACGGGAGCCTAGTGACGTTCACCTCTGCGTTTAAACATGTAACGACGTTCCCTATTGGCCATCAGATCGCGTTACCTTAACATGTATTAGAATGTGTAGCTTCAGAGCCGTGCGTTTAAGCGCCAGTTCCAATATCTCCGTCTCTTTCTTTTCTCTATCTGTCTCTTTCTATTTCTCCGTACCGTCACCGGTTCCCTGCCTGTTGGCTTGGTGAAAGGTACGCTCTTTATGTTTTCCTGGCATTTTTGCTAGCTCGCCCGTTTCTTACAATCAACTCTGTACAAATGTTAGATGTTGAATATTTTAACATGTTAGTGAATTAAAATATTATTGTACAATTCTTATATGTATGGTTCCCCTTTCATATGTACAATTCCTATATATGTATAATTTATCCCCTTTCAAAGAGTGGTTTAATTTATTGTTCAGAAAGCGTTCCATATAAAGTTTTGCTTAAAAATGGACATTGCGTATGAGAAACCATCTATATTTGACATAAACTGGGTTATTTAATGTGCTCTATATTTTTGTAGAGTAGCACTTTTTTCTATCTCTTAAATTCATTAATTATTAAAAGTCATTCAGAACGTCTTTTCCCAGAAAATTAAATATATACATTTCATTTGTCATGCAAATGTACAAAATGTGTAACATTTTAATCAAAATCTTTAGTCTTTTTACGAAAATAAAACATATCGACAAGTTTTCAAAGTAAAGGTTAGTTTGAGGTGTGAAGACTTTCTTGATAATCTTCGTGTCGACTTTTTGTGTGCACGTTATGCTGCTCACACACTACAGTATTTTACTAAAAATGTCTTTATGGATTCAAGGAGTCTCAAAAATGTACATTTCGGTTAAATTTTGGTATGGAATTTTTGGGTAAAATGCATTACTTCCTCTAGAGAGAGTAATCATATAAATGAGGAAAAGCAATTCATTAGATACAGTTAATATGAAAAAATATTATGTGATACATTCGCATGACTTTCTCTACCCTCTAGCGCTTAATATTAGATGTATAAATTATTCTTACGAAAGTTTGTTTTTCTGTTTTCTTTTAATTGAGATTAAACTTACCGGAAATAGCTACATTACACATTTCGTTATAGATGCAAAGAGAACAGCGATAGTCAAATGTTTAAGAATTGGACGCTGTATGCTGACCTTAAAAGTCCTTACTGTTTCCATGCAATCACAAGAAACAATTGAATGTTGAAAGGACCTCAAGAGAATGCACAATTCAAACCTTTATTTAGGGATATCTCAGAAGTTTCTTATGTCAAAAACTTATTGAAATAAATTGTGTTTTAAAGAGATCTACATTTTTTTTGTAGTACGTTATCGTCTATTGCTTACGTTTACCAGTTATACAAGATTATGTAAAATTTCTTCCAAATGAAGTGGACTTCACAGGCTATTCCCATATACTTCAAAATATAAATTTTATTTGTAATGTACCGATAATTTGTTAAAAAATAACAAAGCATTATTTTTCAAAATTTTTATTATCATTCTTTAGCTTACATTACTTCTCCCGTATCGGAAAACCAGTTTTTGTATGCCTTCGTCAAAGAATGAGGCCGTCTGTGATGAAAGCCAAGTCTGCAATTCTTGTTTCAAAACATTCTGTTTCACAATACTGCGTATTTGCCACCAAGCGATTTTCATCTCCTTTGTCGTTTAAAGAAATGTACTCGTGGAAAACATTTCAACGACGATTATGTGAAACAAACTAAGTTTCTCATCTCTACTCCAAAATGTGTGAGGGTTATGATTTTTTGTGTAAAGTGATTCAGAAGTCAAAATATAAAATGGCACATGAGTACTGTCTTTAAAAGTATGTTTAAAATATAAGTAATGTACCTACAAATATAAATATATGTACATATATAAAACTGATGTGTTACACTCACATGTCTTTCTCTACTCTTGTACAAACTATTTTTACAAACGCCTATTCTCCATATGCTTCATGTTAATTGAGATATCGAGATGTCAATCTTATTGGTAATTTTCTTGTAGATGCAAGGGGAATATGGTAGCTTTTAAGCGATAGTCAAATATTTTAACGCTGGTTGCTATGTGGAGTATTCCATTCTCTTTGCATGTGCAGGACATAAAAAAATGAATAACGAACTTGAGAAAAAGTACAAGTATTGGAAAATTTAAGGAAATAACAAGCAATATCTCGAAAACGGTTCACTCAACAAAAGAAATGTATATGACATAAGTTGTGTATTTTAACAGGATCTACATTTTTTGTGTAGTAAAATTTTGTCTATCTCTTATGGTTTACCTGTTATGCAAAAGTCGTTCACAATGAAGAATACTTTTGGAGACATTCCCAGAAAATTCTAGATATACATTTCATTTCTCATTACATTATCTTAAACATATGATATTTTCATCAAAATCGTTAGAGCCATTTTTGAGAAAGTTAAAATTTTCGAAAAATGTTCCATGTAAAGGGTAGTCTGGGGTGGGGGGATTTTCTTGAAAACCTTCGTGTCGCATCTCGAAGATACTGAACCTAAATACCAAGTTTGGTGTTTATCCGACTGTTCGTTTTGAGTTATGCTGTTCAAAGACACACAGACACACACACACACATACATACACACACAGACACACACACGGACATGTTTCCAAAAATGCTTTTTTGAATTCAGGGGTTTTCAAAACATGTATTTCCGGTGAAATCTCGGTATCGAATTTTTGGGTGGAGTGCAATACTTCCCCTACTTACTATACGTAGTAGAGAAAGTAATTATAGCGAATGTTCCAAGTAATAAGACGACACACGCATTTTAAATGTCACTTTTTGAGGCAATTTAATCATTTGGTCATCGCTTAAGGTAGTTCACCGTTAAACTACGTTCTCGAGCATGTCTAAATTGAATACTTTAACTGTTTTTTTAAGAAATGTTTCTATAAAAATAAAAAATCCACAGTTTCATAATTAATCACCTTTTCATATAATATGAAACGCTCGGTGGATCCGACGATTTATATTATCGTTTGAGCTTAGTATGCAAACAAAAAGTAGCAGCCATTTCTTAATTGAAATTAGTTGAAGAAAAAAACAATTGTATATATGTTATTCAATTTTGAATTAGATTAAACTTTTTCAATGTGAGTTTTGGAAAATAATTAATTACAGTTTTGTATATTTTGTTTAGTGCAGAGCAGTTTTTTTAATCCGTAATTCTTGAAGTTCTCTTGAAAGTTTTAAGCCAATAAGTTATAAACTGTGATACAACGAGCATTTTGAATTGTGAAAAAATGTCTAAAGAAAATGAATTCAGAAAAATAGAACTTCAGAAATGGTTCCACCGGTGCGGAAGATTCTGGTGGAGTTTTATGGACCTCCCGCTCGTCAGCCTATTGTGCAACCCTGCTGGAAAAGATGCTTTCATCAAAATCTGTTTAATTTCCATAGATTCCTGAAGCCCGCATTTCGAGGCTGTTGCGAGATGGCAAGACAATCAGGACATGCCAGTTTTTATTCCTTTCTCTACTACGTATAGTATGGGAAGTATTGTATTCCACTCAAAAATTCGATACCAAGATTTCACCGGAAATATATGTTTTCAGGCCCCTAAATCCAAAACAAGCATTTTTGGAATCATGGCCGTGTGTGTATCTGTGAACAGAATAACTCAAAAACGAACAGTCGGATGAACACCAAACTTGGTATTTAGGTTCAGTATCGACGAAAGATGCGACACGAAGGTTTTCAAGAAAATCCCCCCACCCCAGATTACCCTTTACATAGAACATTTTTCAAAAAATTTAATTTTCTAAAAAATGCCTTTAACGATTTTAATTAAAATATCACACATTTAAGATACTTTCATGACAAATAAAATTTATATCTTGAATTTTCTGGAAATGTCTCCAAAAGTATTCTTCATTGTGAACGACTTTTGCATAATTGGTAAACCACAAGAGATAGACAAACTTTTACTACACAAAAAGTGTAGATCGCGTTATAATACACAATTTATGTCATATACATTTTTTTTGTTGTGTGAATCATTTTCGAGATATTGCTTGCTTTTCCCTTAAATTTTCCAATACTTTTCCTCAAATGGGAATTCGTTATTCATTTTTTTGTCCTGGTAATCCAAAGAGAATAGAATACTCCACATAGCAACCAGCTCTTAAAATATTTGACTATCGCTTAAAGCCTACCAATTCCCCTTGCATCAACAAGAAAATTAGCAATTAGATTAACATCCGATATCTCGATTAACATGGAAGCATATGGAGAATAAGCGTTTGTAAGAATAGTTAGTATAAGAGTAGAGAAAGTCATGTGAGTGTAACACATCAGATTTTTTTACCTGCACTGAGGAAAGTGCTTTTAAAGCACTCTCACTATCTCTGAAGAGAATTCGTTTACCATGGCAACCTTTCTCAAGACCTCTTGATGCACGGCCTTAGGATAACAATTACTTCTGTCTGAAAGACTCTGCAATATTTCCCAAGGATTATACTGATATTTGTCCTCGGAGATAGGCCAACCATGTTCCTATACGTGATCCATCTGTTAACCACTCAAGTTGGTCAGTTCTTTATTAGGCGTAATTCCTTCCATAGTCTTCTCTAGAACCGAGAGTTACTTTAAGTGGAGGGAAAGCACAATATTGAGTATTCACTAGGTCAGATGCATACTCAATACTGGGATATCCAGGAAATTTAGGAGGATGTGTGTCTAGTTTTTAATCAGC
Source organism: Deroplatys truncata (assembly GCA_030765065.1). Taxonomy (NCBI): domain Eukaryota; kingdom Metazoa; phylum Arthropoda; class Insecta; order Mantodea; family Mantidae; genus Deroplatys; species Deroplatys truncata. The sequence goes on along the minus strand of CM060986.1, from coordinate 186,313,583 downwards.
TACCTCTCCGGTCCCTGTTTGCACTAAGCGGTAACCAGTAACCCTAGCCTGTGCTTGTAAACGTAGCATGAAAGTAGAAGTTATACCAGGTGAGTTAGCTGCCCCTATGTGTTCGTATCTATGCAACCCGCAGTTTATAGTCTAATGTAAAAACATTGACCCTTTTAGCAAACAAACTGTTGTAGCTCTGCCCTTCTATTTGGTACTATACGGAATCCCCATTAATGATTAAAGGCCTGAATGAGAAGCAAAAAGCTCCGAAAGCCTTAAAACAGACGGCGTTTCATGGACATAATGCTTGCAAGGAAATGGAGGAACGTTTCCCCGAAGAGCGGGATAAATTACGTGGGTTCTGGCCGAGTGGTTTAGCTGCCCGAATGTGGTGAAGCAAAGATTAGCTTCGGAGGTTCGAATCTGATACGAACATAAAATTATTTTAGCTTTTTTTTCTCTCTCCCCCCTTGTGTTTAATTTCTGTATTTTAGTATACTAATTTATTTATTTTTCTTCCTGCCTCTCCTGTTAGCCAAAGGCATAAGAATCAAATAATAATGTTTACCTTAATAATCTGTACCGTATCTGGTGTTGTAAACCGTGTTACATAGCTAGCTTTCATTCTCTTGTGCACATATCAACGATATTAAATATAATAGTTTCTATTTCATGTTTAAACCGTATGTTTCACTTCTTCTATTGACAAAGGAGTTGTAAATGTGCTAAGTTTACGGGTAAACGGAAAAATAAATTGTTAAGGAGCATGGATTTAATCAAGAAAATAAATGTTTAAAATGACAACTCCCTTCATCAATGCACATATGCGTACGTTGCCGGAGAAGCCTTCTTGCATGCTGTAACATGCGCGGTGTAATCTGCCTGCATTCTTCAAGTATGAGTGTGCGTATATATGATTTGGGCTTTGCGGTTCTTCTTCTTTTCGGTGGAAAACATGACATTTATTCAATCTTGCACACACTTATAATGTTATAAAAAATGTTATTTATATCATAATATCAAATTATAGGCCCAAAGAGATAAAACGAAGGGTAATAAAAGGTTTGATAATTACCCGAAGTATTTGAACCCGAATTAAATTGGCACAGTGTTAAAGCAACCAAGCAAACATAATACCATTCGGCCAATAGTACCTTGGAGCTTAGGTTCCTGTACGAATTAGTAATCTCAGAACTAGACCCCACCTCGAATCTTTACACGCTTTTTGCAGCGTCATACAGTGTTTTGAGCTCGGTTGGTAGTTTTGATTCAAAAAAATAAATTGCATCCGTCATTAAATTTACTGTATGATCTGAAATACGCCATAGTTTGTGAAACAAGCGAAATGACCTACCCAATACTTAGCATTTTTTGACAAGGCTGTACATTGAATAACGGTTTAATTCCAATTGGTCGTACTGCGTAGATCCGCCATTTTGTTTTCAAATGGTTTTGCCAACCGATGCATGTGATAGGTTGTTCCATCAGGGGCGTTTTCAAAGGGGTGCATGGATGTATGCTAAAGAATAAAAGTTTTAAAATTGGCTAAAATTACTACTGGAGCCCTCAGTGTCAGAGTGGGATGTTTTTTTGCATCGACATACATAGCGATTGCATTCTGTCCCGTAAAACACTTATGCACTGAGTTATGTATCCCTCCTCTATAAAGTGTTATGCAAATCAGCCATTAGAAGGCATTCAAAAAAGGCGTAAATCACATACGTCGCTTGGCACGTTGCATAAATTCAAAAATAAATGGGCGCAGATGACTCACTTGATATAAGCCTAATAAAATGGATATGTCAGACACAATAAACAGGGCGGTTACCAAAAGATTCTTACCATCAGTGACAGATAGAACGAAGATCAACATTCTAAATGAACAAAGTAAACAACGATGTTAGCTATAACTCAGATTATACTTTTATAGGTTCAGGAAATTGGAAAGCCTAGGATGTCGTTGTGGTAACGGAGACCAAACAGTTGGTCATTTTCTGTGTGAATGTTTATTAAACCGATATTACAGCATGTTCAAGACAACAGTTAAAGGTGATAACGATTGGCCAACTATAGACTATGAGATAATTAAAAAGCACTTCAGATCATTTCTGGTTTCGTTAAGAGTATAAATTTTGAACAATTATAAGAACAACAATATAATATTCTCAATAATAAATATGCATATATCTGTTTTAATTTGTTAAAAGAATAAATTTTTTACCTGTGAACACAATAATAATAATAATAATAATAATAATAATAATAATAATAATAATAATAATAATTCATATACAAATGCTAATTTTGCATTAATTGTTCTTTTCTATAAAGCATGGGACATAGTGTTAGATAAAAATAAATTTAAATAAAAGTACAATAAAATAATATAAAACAGTAAGGTGCGGTCGAGTTATATTTTTACTTTCTCTACCACGTATAGTAAGTAGGGGAGATATTGCATTCTACCCAAAAACCAATAACGAGTTTTCACGGGAAAACATGTTTTGAGGACCCCAGAATCCAAATAAAAGCCGACGTGTGCGTCTGTGAACAGCACAACTCAAAAACGAAATGTGTGATAAATATCAAACTTGGTATTTAGGTTCAGAATCCTACAAAGATGCGACACGAAGTTTATCAAGAAAATTCCCCACCCAGATACCGTTTACATGGAAAATTTTTCGAAATATTTGATTTTATCAAAAATGTCTTTAAGTAATTTCATTTAAAATATCATATGTTTAAGATATTTTTATGGCAAATGAAATGTATAGCTTGAATTTTCTGGGAATGTCCTTAAAAGTTCTTTGCATTCCGAATGACTTTTGCATAACTGGTAAACGGCAAGAGATTTGCAACGTTTTAATACAAAAAAATGTAGAGCAGATTAAAACACAATTTGTCACCATTTTTTGTGGTTAGAACCATTTTCGAGATATTCGTTGTTATTTGTTTGAATCTTTCAATACTTATACTTTTTCTCAAATGGGAATCTGTTATTGGTTTTTTTATGTCCTGACCATGCAAATAGAATGGAATGTTCCACACAGCAACCAGCTCATAAAATATTTGACTATCGCTTATAACCTACTATATTCCCCTTGCACCTACAAGAAAATTAACAATAAGATAGTTTCTGCAAATGTTTAACTCAATTAACATGATTGTTAAAAATAATTTGTACAAGTGTAGAGAAAATCATGTGAGGGTAACACAACAGATTTTTCTCCAATCATTGCTAATAACGTTCAGTGAGATTGAACCTTTAACACGAGGCTTGTTAGATATCACACATACGCATGCTTGTCCTGGCTCATGTAATTTTTTATTTTTACATATTTTGTGATAAGTACAATAAGTACAATAAAAATACAACAAAAAGTACAATAAAGCTTTAAAAGAATATAAAATGTTCACATTTTTTGTCAAATTTCAAGACGATTTATACTCAAATGGGTCATAGACATTCAAGAACATGAATGGCAGTGATCTGCCGATGATGAATAAAACGTTACTTATTAGAACATATTAACAATGTGAGTGAATACCACTGACTACAGTCAGAAGCTTCAGTCTTTATCAAAAAACAACTGAAGCAGAATTCCATATCACTGTGGCATTATTTCAAATATAACAAAGTTGTCCAAATAGCAGCATTCTTGCACATAGCTGGAAGTTGTGTAAAACTAATTTAACAGATTTTAAGCGAGGGCAAGCGCTGTGAAGCAGATGAGATTATTTTTCAATACGCTTAGCTCTTTTTTATTACAAATCCAAAGCGACGCACTCCACTGTAATTAACAGAAACTAATCAGTCGCGGGCTGCTTTTCAAGTTGCAAGAGCGGAAAATACCCGAAAGCGCGAAATAAAATTGCCAAACGGCAAAGGACGAGGAGATAAGAGTAGGTATTTCTATTTGCTTTAGATTGCTAAAATGCCTTTATTGCATTCCAAGCACAAGAATGCGATACGTTTCTTTCAATTGTCTCATTTTCTATTTTAAAAAATATTATGGTTCTGAATTAATTACATTAGAACAAATGGGATAGTTGTCACTGAGAGCAACGGTAAAAAATCTGATGTGTTGCACTCACATGACATTCTCTACTCTTGGACAAACTATTTTTACAAACGCTTATTCTCCATATGCTTCACGTTAATCGAGACGTTAAACTTATTGCTAATTTTCTTATAGATGCAAGGGGAATTGGTAGGCTTTAAGTGAGTCAAATATTTTAAGAGCTGGTTGTTATGTGGAGTATTCCATTTTCTTTGCATTACCAGGACAAAAAAATAAATAACGAATTCGAGAAAAAGTACAAGTATTGGAAAATTTAAGGGAATAACAAGCAACATCTCGAAAATGGTACACTCAACAACAAAAATGTATAGGACAATAAATTGTGTATTTTAACGTGATCTACATTTTTGTGTAGTAAAAGTTTGTCTATCACTTATGGTTTACCAGTTATGCAAAAGTCGTTCACAATGAAGAATACTTTTGGAGACATTCCCAGAAAATTCGAAATATACATTTCATGTGTTATGAAAATATCTTAAACATATGATATTTTAATCAAAATCGTTAGAGCCATTTCTGAGAAAATTAAAATACTCGAAAAATATTCCATGTAAAGGGTAATCTTGGGTGGGGGAATTTTCTTGAAAACCTTCCTCTCGCATGTCTGGAAGATACTGAACCTAAATACCAAGTTTGGTGTTTATCCGTCCGTTCGTTTTTGAGTTATGCTGTTCATAGATACACGGACACACAAACGGACATGTTTCCAAAAATGCTTTTTTTGGATTCAGGGGGTTTCAAAACATGTATTTACGGTGAAATCTCGGTTTCGAATTTATGGGTGGAATACAATACTTCCCCTACTTACTAAACGTAGTAGAGAAAGTAAAGAACTACTAATAACGAAATTCCCATTTAAGAAAAGTTATAACTATTTGAAGATTCAAACACATAACAAGGAATGTCTCGGAAATGGCCCACTCCACGAAAAAAGTACTTGTGACATATGTTGCGTGTTTTAACGAGATCTACATTTTTGGTGCAGAAACATTTTGTTTATCTCTTACGGTTTACCAGTTATGCAAATGTCATTCAGAATGAAAAGGACTTTTTGGGGACATTCCCAGAAAATTCAAGTTATACGTTTCATTTTCCATGAAAATATCTTGGATATATAATATTTTAGTCAAAATCGTTCGAGCCATTTTGAGAAACTCAAAACTTTCAAAAAATGTTCCACGAAAAAGGTAGTCTGGGCTGGGAGAATTTTCCTGAAAATCTTCATGTCGCATCTTTGAAAGATACTGAACCTAAGTACCAAGTTTGGTATTTATCCTACTTTTCGATTTTGAGTTACACTGTTCACAGGCACACAGACAGAGGATAAACAGACGCACACATAGGCGTTTTTCTAATTTTTTTTTTGATTCGGGGGTCTCAAAACATATATTTCCGGTGAAATCTAGGTATCCAATTTTTCGGTGAAGTACAGTACTTCCCCTATTAAGATACGCAGTAGAGAAAGTGAAAAGTGAGTGTTACAATCACATGACTTTCTATGGGACGTCCGCTGTTGTTGAAGTGTTTTTATTTTCGCTAACCAATATCTTTAGTGGCTATTGTAATTAATATTAAGCAATGACAAATCGGCCAGCAATTTCCTTTTATTTTTATCTAAGTTTAAGGTTTTCTCAGTGATTCAAATGGTAAATTTTTTGTAATTTGCTGTATTTCATTTTATATTATACTATTAATATGATAGACTTTAGTAAGTAGAGAAAGTACTGCATTCCAACCAAAGATTTCGAGACTTCATCGGAAATACACGTTTTAGGGACCCTTTAATCCAAAAATAATAGCTTTTTAGAATAAGTCGGTGTGGGGTGTGTGTATGTGTCTATGTACAACATAACTGAAAAACGAAAAGTCGGATCCACACCAAACTTGGTATTTAAATTCAGTACCTTCATACATACGACAGGAATGTTTTCAAAAACATATCCTCAAATCACCGCTTTTATGTAACACTTTTTCAAAATTTTTAATTTCTTTGAAAAATGGCTATTTTAATTAAAATACAAAATATTAGTGACATGTACATCACAAATAAAAATCTACATATCGAATATTCTGGGAATAGCGTGATAAGCCCTCTTCATTCGGAAGAAATCTTGTATAATTGCTACAGTTAAGCGATAGACGAAAATGTAAGGCAAAAAAATCCTAGGAAAGGTAGAATCAGACGACTGAAAATTTCTCTGCCGGGATTTGAACCACGTATCCCCCGTTTCGCGTTCGGTTGTCTAACCACTGAGCTACTATTGCAATATGACGGTAGGACATTAAGTTTTCCAAGTGACCTGCATGTTATCTGGTAAACCACAAGGAAATTTCAAATTGCTTTGAGATGACATGCCCTAATGACTACTTACAATGCCGTAACTGCTGTAAGTCCCTGGCTTCATGGTTTAGCCTGTATCAGGTCAATTAATGAATTAATGTTTCTTCCACACCAACCATGTGTATAGGATAAGGTTGGAAAGGTAGAATAAGAACGACTGAAATATTCAGTGCTATAGCCACCGTGTTCTGCGCAGCTAGAAATATAAAATGATAACCATAATAATGTCAAAGTAAATATTAGTGACAGTAGGAATAGTATTATTAAATAAGACCGGCAATTGAATATTACTTGTAAATATGAACATGGATTGGAGAGACAGTGAAAGCAGCAGGCAGGAAGCGGGATAGGTTTTTCCATTGTAGCCGAGTTAGGGCAGAAGACGCTTTTGTTCATGTACTGTTAGGTCGCCTGAAAAAAAAAAAACAGATGCACTGATAGCCGCAGGCACACGAGTCCATGTGAAAACTTAGAGTAGACAACCAATAGGGAAAGATGTAAAAATCACGTGATAGCAAAATGGGCGGCATTGACAAATTCGAAATAAAGAAACAGGAGATTTTTAAAAATCATTTGTTCTTGGTATTCCCTTGGAGGTTGTTATATAAAAACAAAAATGTGGGTGCAGTTCAAAGCAAATTGATAGAAAAGTGCCGGCAGGTAGGCGCGGTAGCTTGAAGTACAGCAGTAAATGCGGCGCCCAAAGAAATGCGTGTATATGTGGCGAGGTTCCATTACAATTGGATATAAAAAGCGACGAAAAATAAACGGGCAGAAAAAGAAAACCAGCTGTGTTATGCACCATACCCTAGATCCAAGATCCATGCAAGAACCTGAGCTATCATCGAACCCGGGACCTTTCCTACAAATTCCGCGCTATCAAATTGGCGCACATAACCTCCTTGCCGCATACCCTCTCAATTTGAATTACGGATCTCCCGGTTTCCTCCGGTCGCTTTCTTTAAAGCACAATATTTATTTCCAATAACTTTTCTGTAGCATCAGCCATTTCCGAGATATCTGTTATTAATGCTTCGATTTGTTCATACTTAGGGATTTTTTTAAGCCCTATAAACATTCAGTTGTTTTTCACGATTACATGGAAACAGTATGGAATTTTAAGACCAGCGTATAGCGTGCAGTTCTTAAACATTTGACTATCGGTACTCCCTCTCTATCTTAACGAAATGTGTAATGCAACTATTTCTGTAAAGGTTTACCTGGATTAAAATGAAGTGAATAGAAAAATACAATTTCGTAAGCATAACTGTGTATACCCATTAATAAGCAACAGAAGTTATGTGAATATAACACGTCAGATTTTTCCTGCATATTCTGTCTTCTCTAGTTATAAGCCTGATATCTTGAAATATGTTTTAATTGTGTTAAACTATTTTCATCTTTACTTTCATTTAGACATAAATAAGTTGCATTCTAGAGCAAAATGAGTAAAGTAGCAGTTATCACCGCAATTTCCGACGCCCGAACCTGTGTTATAGTAAATTTCACGTTATCTTTGGGCATGCTCTCATATCCCCTCCACACTCACATGCAATCTATATTTAGCCTGTCAGCAATATTAGTGACAATATTCGAGGACTTGCTCTTCCTCTATTCATCCGTGGAAGGCCTTTATCATCTACCCACAGAGGGGTGAGGGAGTGAAGGGCGACCTCTGAAATCTACCACAATAGCTGCAGCAGCTGTGAGTTCTCTCTCTCTCTCTCTCTCTCTCTCTCTCTCTCTCTCTCGCACAAATATTGAAAATATCGATTTGGAGTTTATCTTATGTAACTTGGTGGCTCGGAGGTCGTATAAGAAGTCGCAGTGACCTCCTTTGTTGCTGGTTTTATACATGCTTTTTATAAGTACATGAAAGGATGCTGCCTAAAAGCAAAGAGGAGTCTTAAAGAAAATGAAGCCGCTCGTTCCGAGGGGAAGGAGGGGGAAGAAAAGCGCTATAAAGAATCTGATACAAGGAATAGAAAAACATATGCATTACCTTGTAGTAATTTTTACTTTCTCTACTACGTGTAGTAGGTAGCGGAAGTATTGTAATTCAGTCAAAAATTCGAAGTTGAGTTTTAACCGGAAATACACGTTTTGAGGACCCGTGAACTTAAAAAAGCATTTCTGTAAAACACGTCCCTAGGTTGTGTATGTGTATGTGTGTCTGATCAGCATACGCAAAAATGAAAAGTGGGATAAATATCAAACTTAATATTTAAATTGAAGGAGTATTTAGGTTACGTAATATTACGTATATTTGAAAAAGTGTGCTGTTATGTAATTATTTAGCTCCACGTTTGAGACGCCAATTTGAGATTGTATTTTTCTCAATCTGAAGTTTGTAACAGTATTTGCCCTGCGTAATGAAGATACACTTTGAAGTTGGTTGATGCTTTGGACGCCAAACTTTGTAGTAGTGAAGATGATGCTTTTTTTACGTAATATTATTTTTAATCTGCCGCGGCTGCTTCAGTCGAAATATAGAATCAAAAGTTCTTGTTCAGGTTGTGATATGACAAAAATTAAAGACGTCACAGATTTTACTTTAAATTTCACTTCTTTTTAATTTCTTTATACTTTCATATTTATAAAACACAATATTTTATAAAAGAAATTTGCGAGAAAAACTTTATACATTCTAAATGTACCTATTTACTAGCGGAGAACGCAATTTTTGCCATCTGCACACTATCACATTATGTCCGCGACTGACTAATCTTAACGGTAAAAACCTTAAAGCTTCGGTAATGCCAGTCTCTTATTGGCTAATTCTAGTCCAATAGAATTTAATCATTCAAACTAAAACTTTTCTTTACTGTTGATTGGCTAATTCCAAACTGTAAGCGAAACTTACGTCACTACCGATCTTTTCATGACCAGTACTTTTCAAAATTCCAGACACATTATTGTCACAAAAATTACATTATTACCTCATTATTAATAACCTAAAACATTATATTCTCACAGTTTTTGCACTATTAGAGTATATAAAATTTACATAACATTAATAAATACGTTTACAATTAAAAAGTATTTACAATGACTTACATACAATTTAAATAATAATTATATACATATTGTTTTCAAGGTGGGCTGTTATTGAATTTAATTATAACAAAACACAATTAATATATTTAGGCATTAAAATACTGCCTCAAAATTCAGAATCTTCCCCTTACCACAAACTAGCTTTTACATGAACATTCTTCGAAATTTTTTATTTTCTCAAAAATGGCTCTAGCGATTTACATTAAAATACCATATATAAAAGATGTTTGCATGATCAATAAAGGCCATATATTGAATTTACTGGAAATAACCTGTGAAGTCCTTTGCAATTCAAAAGTAATATTGTATAACTGGTAAACGTTAAGGATAGAGGAAAACGCATCACACAAAGGATGTAGATTCCTTTAAAAAGCAGTCTGTTTCAAATGACTTTTTGTGGCATATGCCATTTCCGAGAGTTTTTTATGGTCCATTTATAACCCTCCTTAAGCTACAATGGTCTTATCGGCAGCCTTTCCTTTGGAATGCAGTGCCTAGGCAATGGTGTTAACTCGATTCGCTTGACATTGGGTTACTGGTAAAGTTTGGTTTTTAATCACTAGATCACACACACTGGGAGATAGGGAATAACCTTGGCTAGAGAAAAATTCCCACCCCGGCCGGGAATAGAACCCGGGACCTCTCGCACAGATGATTGTTCTACGACTGAGCTACGTATGTGGCCAGCCTTCCGAGATATTACTTTGTTTAGTTCCATTTATACCCCGCCTTTAACTACATTGTTCTTATAATTATAGTGAGTCGTTTCATTTTAATTCCCATCACAGCTGCGCTTGGTGTTATCTGAGTAGTTATCTTTTGGGAGACGTGTTTCTCCCATCTTCATCCAACTGGCTTCTCATTCACTCCCCTGACCCCCAAGAAATAATTCAGTAGATGATTTTTCTGTCCTCTGTTGGGAAAAACTGTAATCTAGTTGTCTTGTAGTTACTGCCATCTGTGGTGAAGACTGGGAACTCATCTGTCTTCTTTCTTCTCTCTTGCAATTTCATTGGATATACTGCATCAGGATAGGCGATATTTCAAAATTGAAAATATTCTTGATGTTGAGATGAATGGAAATCTTTTCTCAAATTTCCAGTTGTGAAGAAATCTGTATAGGTTTTAATAATTTTATCTCTCGTCCTGTTTCATTGTTACAACTCCAAAAATGGTTGGGTACTGCTGCATTAAAATACATTAAGGATGTGGTTATTGTAAATGGCTTCAAATCACAGCTTATTAATAATTTAATTATTAAATACAAAAAGAAACACTTTAAATACAACTAGTACCTTAGAGAACCATAATAAAAAGCATGTAATATACAATAAATTCACATACCATCCTGTGATGTTTAAATATTTTGAAAATTTAAAAATACGTTTAAATTAACATCAGAGAAGTATAAAATTAAAACAAACGGTTAAATTTTTAAGCTCTTAAAATATTTGACTATCGCTTAAAGTTTACTGTATTTCTATATTCCTTTTGCACCTACAAGAAAATTAGCAATTAATTTCCGCAAATATTTATCTCGATTAATATGAAGTAGGTGAAGAATAAAGCTTTGTATAAATAGTATGCTAAAGTAGAGAAAGTCATATGAGCGCAACATATCAGATTTTGGTTATTTATTCAGTAGATCTCAAAACATGTATTTCCGGTGAAATCTAGATGTCTAATTTTTGGGTAGAATACAATCCTTCTCTTCTTAGTAGTATATGGTAGGGAAATTAAAAATGCCAGTTATATACGACGTTTGTCTAATTCCTTAATTAGTTAAAATTAATTCGTTGTGCTTTGTATCATTTAAAATTATTTTTTGCACTGTATAAGCTTTTAATATATTTCCACAAGGTGTTATGTATATCCTTTGCTTATTTAATATTAAAACATAGAACCGTATAGAGGATATCCTCGGGAAAATCAAAGACCACAGGAACCGTTTAAGTGAAGTTTTTAAGCTCCCATTTACTTATTTACTGAAGTGGCTCCAAGAGCCGGATCAAAGCTTAAGCATCGTGCTCTGTGACGCTCAGAAAATTGAGCTGTCAAAACGCTGTCGGAAGGACCAAGTGGAGGAAGAGATTTAATTTCGCAAAGGAGCTGCAATTTCCTCCTTTCTTGCAGCTTCACCTTACTTTCACTCTTGATGACATGCTTCTCGATTAGGTCGAGATTAATCGCTATGTCATACCTTGTCAAAGCTGCGTCATCAGCTTCTTCACCTCCTTAGTGATCCCTTCAGAGATAATCAAGGAATGCAACAGCGCGTATTCTTACCAAACGCTGCAACCTTGTCTAGCTTATTATTTATGTTGCATAGAATTAACAATGCGGGTTGCGTGCTGACTAATTAATTTATCTTCTGAGATGTTTAATTTATATGGGACTATAAGATGTTTGATATTTATGTATGTTACTTTGGTTTCCGATGATTTGTCAGTATTTATAGAATTAGGCTCGGCTGCATCAGTCCTAGTAGGTCGAGCAATACTCTTATCAGGGCGTGGTACGGGTAAGGAAAGTTTAGTTCTAGTAACATACAAATAATAACATCGACGGTTCTCTTTAACAAAATCACCTTGCACTTTTAGTCAGATAAAATTAATTGCAGTCAGCACTACAAAACACTGATTCACATATAAATGCTGATGGTTGAAGCTGTAAGTAAATTGCGAAATATCAATATGCCTTAATTTCCAGTGAATGCAGTCAACAGTTGAATTTTCTAAGTTCGTTAACTAACTCGAATAATATAAGTCGCTTGCACTATATATTGATTTGTGTCAGTTTTTATAGAAGGCTTACAGAAGGGTAATAAGTTGGAAAAATATTGTAAATAATGGGGTTTTTTGGTAAACATTAATAAAATGAAAACAATGGCTTTCAAAAATGGCTGTGTGTATGGCAGGGATGAAAAATGATATTACAAGGGGTTAGAACTACAAAACATTTAACATTTCTCCTATTTAGGAGTAATGTTTAATATAAGAGGAAAATGGAACCAACATCTACCAGTGACTAGTTATAAAGCACGAGGGCAGTTAAATGAATTATTACGTTCCCTCTCGCGGATACCTGATGTACCGGTAGATACATTAGAAAAGATGTATAACTCTATGATAAGGCCGATTTTGTTATATGGAAGTGAAATCTGGGGATGGGAAAGAGCAGAGCATGTAAATAAAACGCAGGTAGCATTTTGGAAAAGAGTTCTTGGAGTTTCACAAACCACATCAAATTCAGAGGTGTTGAGGGAGGTGGGATGTTATGAAGACACAATACACTGTAAAATAAGAGCAGTGAAGTACTGGCTGTGGCTGATGCAGGGGAATAACTCCACATTACGATCCAAATGTTATAAATACCAGCGAGAAAACCTGTCTCCTAAGTTTTGGGCAGCTGGTTTGGAAAGGGGTTTGAGGAGAATAGGAATGGGGTCAGTATGGCAAAAGCTGAAACAAATGACAAAAACATATGGAATTGTGTCAAAAGAAGACTAAGAGACATCAATCAACAGGAAATAGAATCGGAGTGTAAAATTAAACCTTCTCTAAATCTAGCAAATGAAATAAAATTGTATTGGTATAAAGAGACATATATATATATATATATATATATATATAAACTTAGGAAGAAAGAAAAGATCAGGAATGGCATGGTCTAGACTGGGGGGCTGGAGAGCACAGAAAATGACTGACGATTCTGGCAGGAGAATCTGCCCATTCTGTGATTTCGATGAGGATTGTGTACATATTTTGGCGGAATGTGCACAATGGGAGAATCAGCGAAGGATTAAATTTAAGAAAAAATTTAAGTCCCTTAAGAAAGAGATTGACATGTTGGGATCTAATGGCTGACCAGAGGAACTGGAAAAACATGGGCAACTTCGTGGCTAAAGTGCGCGAAGCTAGGTCAAATTTGTTCCGATAGTCAAAGGTAATTTATCTGCATTTTCTTTTTTCTTGTTTTTTCTTGATGCAGTAATTTGTATCACAAATTACTTAAATGTAAATAATGATTGTAATATGAATATGCATTTTTATGTGACATTGATTTCAGATGTTTATTAATTGTAAATATTGTTGGGAAGTAAGTTTATACGGCCTTACTGAAACTGTCAATAATAGCGCAATAATGCAATGAGGGGGGTGAGCTGTTTTTCATTATTGGAAACGAGGAAGTTACGTAATATTGGCGCGTTTTTCCGTTGAGAACCTTCTGGAATGTTTCCCTAGAGCATATGTATTCATAATTTTCATTGGATATTAAAATAGACGCTAATGTTGGCGCGTTTTATTAGCCAATTGCAATTCAGTTATAATCTTTAGGCGTATCTGGATGAAGGAGTATAAATAGGGTAGGTTAGAGATAGATCGCGCGCAGTTCATCGAAAATCTCAATACCTTACACGTCGCCTTCAGTCGGGCAGTTCATCAAAAATCTGTGTACACTACACGTCGTCTTCAGTCAGTCAGTTCGTCATACATCGGATATAGATTCACAAGTTCGCGCAGCAGAATTATGAAAGATCTAAAGTATTGTAAGGTTAATTATACAAAAGATTGAAGTACGTGGATTAAAAGAATTATCAGTAAGAAGTTATTATAACAGTTTCAGTTTGGCGAGTGTCAAGATCAATGTATAAATGTGATAGTTAACGTGTTCGACAATAAATGTGTAAAACAAATTTCTTCATCAGTGTAATTTTTGGATAAAAGATTCCTTTCCGTTTACACAACCCTGATCAAGAAACATGTTCGACCGAGACATAATAGCTAGCCGGAAGACAGTAAACAAAATTTAAATCAAATAACAGTCGCATTCTTTCGAACACTAACACTGCTGCAAATTGCTAACACCAGATGGAGCTACAAACTGAACAAATGAATGACGTCACAAGATGGCAACACTGATGTAAACAAACATTTGTAAGTAATACCGTTACAAATTGGCTACCACAACGTGGGGCTACTATAATGCTAACAAACAAACCATAAATACACTACAAATTGGCTCCCATACGTGGGGCAGTTAAAATTATGTAACCAAACAAAACAAAAGCAGCACAATATAAGATCTTCAAGTTCTAATAATTTACGTAAAAACATATTACGTAAGCAATAATGTTAAATAACATTTAAACACATCGCAAATTGGCACCCAGAACGTGGGGCAAAGTAACCAGGAAAGTAGCAGAATTAACCAGGATGTGGAATGAATGGAGCAGTGAATTGATCTACAAGACGCAGATTCCAGAAACAACAAAAGGGACGACAGACTACGCGGATGATTGGACATCGTAATTCCGAGATTAAAAGGCAACAGAGGAAGTCAAATACGGAACACCAAAACGACGTAGATTCATCGTAATACAACGCAGAAGCGACATACAAATCTAGGAGAGAGGGGCAGGAAGCTGGACATCAAAGAAACAGCAACAGACAGCATTACAAAGGTCAGAGTATCGTAATTTTTTTTGAAAATAAAATTATAACATATAAATGTACCTTAGGAGCGGTTGGATAAAGAAAACAATGGCTACTAATAATACAGAAGAAATAATTATGGAGGGAGATAATGTAACAGTTAGCTGTAATTCAATGCAGGTTACAGAAAATAGCTTAAACTTTGTAGGATTTGAGGGTGGAAATGTTAGTGCAGAAAGTCAGAATAGAATAGCAGGAAATGTTAATCTTGATACTAGTATGATTATGGAAATGCTGAAAAATTTGAATGAGAATATGAAAAAGACTAAGGAGAATATGGAAAAGAATAATAGGGAAATGAGGGAAGATCTTAGTAAGAAAATAGATCAAAACAGGGAAGATATTATTAAGAGTGTAGAACAAAAAGTAGATCAGAGTTTTGAGGAATTGAGAGAAGCTATAAAAAAAGATCATAGGAAATCAATTGAAGATGTTGGTAGGAGTAATGAGATATTAGAGCAAAAAGTAGATCAAAGCAGTGATGAAATTGAAAACAAAGTTACGAAGCTAGATAGTAGTATGCCAGAAATGAGAGATGAAAATGAGGAAGTAATAGTAAGTGAGATAGCAGAAGTTTCAAAGAAAATGCTAGACATGAGCAGGGAAATAGGTAACAAAAAAGGTGAGGTTAATACTAAAAGTGAGGTTAATGTAGAATGCACAGAGTTAGGAAATCAAGTGAGTAGTATTACAAGTGAGCTAAGAGAGATAAAAGAGGTTATGAATGTAGATGTGAATCAGGCGCAAGTTAATTTCAGAGGGGAGATATCAGAAATACAGGAGTCAGTAATGCAAAGAAATAAATTGTACCAAAATGTTCAAAATGAAAACTCCAGTCCAGTACAGTTTAGTACAGATTTGTCAGAGTACTCTCAGATTAAAGAGATAGCAGAAAAATTGAAAATGAAAGTTGTTAAACGATGTGCTGTTCAAGAAACTGTAGATTGTTTTCAAATGTTATCATGGGATGAAATTTCATATGAATCCTTTAAGAGGTTATTCATGAACAAAAATTTGAAGGTTAGGATACGGTTACGAGAAATGTTTAGCCACACACAATTTGATCCAGGAGAGTAAATAGCAATGAGATGTAAAGTAAATGCTGGATAGTTAAAGACGAAATGCAGAGCCATGTATTGGAACGTAAGAGGGTTAATTATGTATGTATGTCATAAGAAAGGAGAAATAAATTTTGGACATGACTAAATGTTTAAGAGGAAAATAACATTTTTTAGTAACTGTAACAGTATTTGAAAATTAAGAATGTAAAAATTGAAACTTAATATGATATTAAAAGTAAAAGTACGTAAATAATATACAAAATAACAAAAATAGGTTAAAAATAATTTTAAAAAAAAATATTTATGTAGCAAACAGAACATGTGAAACAGTGCCTAGATTTAAGAGTTGTAAATATATTTGTGTAAAGGGTGAATATTTTTGGTAAATATGTTTAATAATTACAAAAAAAAATTCTTGAATTGATAAATTCTTGTTAACAATATAAGAAAGTAAACCATTTTTTGTAACATTAATTAAATACTTCAGCGTACAGTATTTGCTATAAAAAATTTTGTAATGTCAGATTAATGTCTAAACACATTAAACAAGAGCCAGTAAGTAGTGGCGAGATAAAAAAACAAAAAAAAAACATATGTCGTGTGTTAAATGCGTGTGAAGTGTTAAGTGAAAGTGATAGCGTGTGTTCCAAGATTTAGGAGACTAAAAACCCAATTATAAAATTTCCAAACAAGTTGTAAATATTTATAATTTTGTTTCTAGTGGGACATATGATGCAGTAATTTGTATCACAAATTACTTAAATGTAAATAATGATTGTAATATGAATATGCATTTTTATGTGACATTGATTTCAGATGTTTATTAATTGTAAATATTGTTGGGAAGTAAGTTTATACGGCCTTACTGAAACTGTCAATAATAGCGCAATAATGCAATGAGGGGGGTGAGCTGTTTATCATTATTGGAAACGAGGAAGTTACGTAATATTGGCGCGTTTTTCCGTTGAGAACCTTCTGGAATGTTTCCCTAGAGCATATGTATTCATAATTTTCATTGGATATTAAAATAGACGCTAATGTTGGCGCGTTTTATTAGCCAATTGCAATTCAGTTATAATCTTTAGGCGTATCTGGATGAAGGAGTATAAATAGGGTAGGTTAGAGATAGATCGCGCGCAGTTCATCGAAAATCTCAATACCTTACACGTCGCCTTCAGTCGGGCAGTTCATCAAAAATCTGAGTACACTACACGTCGTCTTCAGTCAGTCAGTTCGTCATACATCGGATATAGATTCACAAGTTACGCGCAGCAGAATTATGAAAGATCTAAAGTATTGTAAGGTTAATTATACAAAAGATTGAAGTACGTGGATTAAAAGAATTATCAGTAAGAAGTTATTATAACAGTTTCAGTTTGGCGAGTGTCAAGATCAATGTATAAATGTGATAGTTAACGTGTTCGACAATAAATGTGTAAAACAAATTTCTTCATCAGTGTAATTTTTGGATAAAAGATTCCTTTCCGTTTACACAACCCTGATCAAGAAACATGTTCGACCGAGACATAATAGCTAGCCGGAAGACAGTAAACAAAATTTAAATCAAATAACAGTCGCATTCTTTCGAACACTAACACTGCTGCAAATTGCTAACACCAGATGGAGCTACAAACCGAACAAATGAATGACGTCACAAGATGGCAACACTGATGTAAACAAACATTTGTAAGTAATACCGTTACAAAGTGGCTACCACAACGTGGGGCTACTATAATGCTAACAAACAAACCATAAATACACTACAAATTGGCTCCCATACGTGGGGCAGTTAAAATTATGTAACCAAACAAAACAAAAGCAGCACAATATAAGATCTTCAAGTTCTAATAATTTACGTAAAAATATATTACGTAAGCACTAATGTTACCACAAATTGGCTACCACAACGTGGGGCTACAATAATGTTAAATAAATACAACATTAATACCGCATCATTCTGTTTTGTTTCTTTTTCTGTTATTTATGTTGTCACCATACTTGTATCTTAAATATATATGAACGGTCAATGACCCATGCACTAAATACTTGTGTAATAACTTCAATAATTTGAAAGCAATAAAGATACCTTATCTATATATTCATATCAGTAATCTAGTTAGGTTGTGCATATTCACTGTAGTGTTTATATTAATCAAACCACATTTTCGCGGAAGTTAGTTATTCCCACTTCACTACTTTAACTATCAAGGCATTACACGTCTGCACCTTAAGAGATCACCAACATAACTAACTTGGCTGGGTACGCTCTTCTTGGCGTCCTATAAGTACTTAAATTTTTAAATCTCCTATCATCTCACTGTCATTGGCTACTTATCTACTAGCAGAACACTGTTTTTCTGTTTGGGTTTTAACTTACACGTGACTATATACAAACTTCTTACGTTAGCAATGTTCTGCTGTTGACTGTCAAAGAACTTTCTCGACACATCCTCACTATTGTGTTGCCACACAAAGGTTAACACTTTTGTTACTTCTCCTAGGGTTAGCTTTTATGGCTGTCGACTTCACACAACTTGTTGCATTTCTAGCATCTCACAGCTCTAACTTTTATACATGTAAATACATTACACTAAAATATTTTACCCTTATGTCCAATAATATATTGTATTACTATCTCTTACATACATAATTACATAGATTATTTATTAATCGTAGGCGGGCTAATGTTTTAGTACACTAATATATTATCATATGATAATTACTTAAGGCCACAAACACTGCCTCAACAAGCAGTTGAATATTATAAGCTCTCCATGTAACCTCGCGCTAGTTTCGCAGAATCTTATTCTACAAATTATTTTTTTACACATCTCGTTATAGATATAAGAACTGGACGACATTGACCTTAAAATTCCATACTCTTTCCATGACATCGCGAGAAACAACTGACGAAAGAATGACTAAGTATTGAAAAACTCGAACCATTAATAACGGATATCTCGGAAATGGCTGATGCTACAAAAACAGTTATTTATAATAAATTGTGAGTTTTAACGATATCTACATTTTTTGTGCAGTATGTTTTCGTCTATGGCTTAACGGTTACCATTTATCAAGTCTGTACAAAATTCCTTAGGAATGAAGAGGGAAGAAAAATTATTATTATTATTATTATTATTATTATTATTATTATTATTATTATTATATTCTGGCTCGCAGTGAATCAGAATCTAAACTACAATCTATGGAGTGGCGACATCCGACATCTCCAACAAAGACGAGGTTCAAGACACAGCCATCTGCAGGCAAAGTGATGTGCAATCTTCTGGGATAGGCAGGGTGTGGTTCTTTTGGATACCTTGGAACCTGGAGCAAATGTCAATGACGTTCGGTGCTACAAGACGACACTGACTAGACTGAAAGTCCGAATTTTGAGGCAGCATTTTTAACACTTAAATAATATCAGTCTGATTATATAATATGTAAATTCAGTAACAGCCCGTCTTAAAGCAATATGTGTAATAACATATAAAATGCATGTAACAGTCATTGTATTATGTTTATATTATTATGTACATGTTTAATACTGTTATGTGAATGTATTACGTAATTTAACAATACAGGAGCTGTGAGAATAGAAGCCGAAAGTTGCTAACAATCAGGTAACGTTGAGGCAATAATGAATTGGAAAGTTTAATAATGCTACTAGTAATTCTTGGAACAATAAAGTAATGTTTAAAACAGTTTATAAATAGCCAATCAAAAACTAGAAAAAGCTTATGTTAAATAAAAGTATTCTATTGGAGTAAAATTAGCCAATCAAAGACTTAAAATAGATGAAATTTGCAAATTAGGTGGTACAAGGCACATGCTAGAAGGCAACGTTCCTGAGCATTTCGCTCGGTACGTATTCAGTGTGAGACATAAAATTCATTACGGCGAGAATAAAAATAAAGTTTACGTGTTAAAAAAGGTACAATTAACAATCTCACAGCTCTACAGTTGGATATATCAGTGAAGTGTTATTTAATCGTGTGAAAGATTAATAAAACGAAGTTAAATACCATTATAATTTCTGTAAGCCTTCATTCTTTAGCCGCACTACCCCCTGCTAAGAGATACGTATTTCTGCAAATTAATACTGATGCAGCCGAGGCAAACATACATATATAATATTTAAATAAACAATAAAAATTACAAAGTTGATTTTATAAACGTGGGGACGAAGGCCACCGGAAACTTTGTACCGTACGTGGGGCGAACACTCCAAGAAACATATCTCCCGCAATACGTGGTACAACTACTTCAAGTTTGATGCCCAAAGCGTGGTACTAATAACGTAAAGATATTCGACTTCAATTTCCAGGGACAGGACAGAAAAGAAGACAAACCTCCACCTGCAGGATGATGTCAGGCTCCACTTCAGTTTTTGACCATGGAGCTCATTCCCAAATTTGGTTAGGCTGTCCTACCACATCCACCGCACAGTCCTGATTTAGCACCTTGGGACTTCCATCTCTTTGGCTCTAAGAAAGATGAACTCCGTGGCCAACGTTTTTCAGACTTAGTTGCTGTTGCCACAGCTGTAGGACAGTGGCTAGCCTCAGCTGGTTAAGATTTTGCTAGCGTTGCACTTTGGCAATAGCGCATAACGAATGGTGGTGATTACGTGGAAAAATGCATTATGCAGCTGAAATCTTACTCTATTTAATTGTGTCATTGTGCTTTCTGTATCTTTTGTAGTCTCCATGAAAATAAATAGGAGGTATTACTTTCAGAACGATGTAACATAGGTATGCGCTTTTTAGAAAACTACCAATAACACAGTTCAGGGAACAAGCTATGGCCTTTACAATTTTTATAAAGTAAGGAGTATCGAGCACCGTTGCTCAAAAATCAGCATCGGTATAGAGTATTGAGAAATAATGGTATCATCCCATCACAAATACAATTATTTATGCATGACCTGCTAACGAAGTTGATTACGCTATAAGTACAAAAGAATTAAAGCACAACTTTCTTATGTGAGGGCTATAAAAATATTTCGGTATTGCTATCATAGCGTTACGAAGAGTTTTCATTCTCTTTTATTTTGCTATATGATTATCTACATAACATATATTGCTCAGGTATTTGCCTCATTTTACGTGCGGTTTCTGCAGAGTAACAACAATTCTCAACTAAAAGTCAAGGCCTTCTTTGCAAGAATGTTATTATAACTTCAATGTGTTTGTATTTAAGTTCAAGGGATTTGCAAATCCTTTTTAACCTTTTAATAATCGATGAAATGAAATTAGATGGTGTGTTATAGCCCCATGTCCATGTACGTCAGACAGACTTGGGCTCTTGGTGAAAGAATTATCAAAATCGGTCAATTGGTTTCTGAGATTATTCTACATACAAAAATGTTCACTGTTTTTGATATTAACATACAGGGTGATTTATAAAGAAATGACACATTTATTCCTTTAATTATTCTGTTCAAAATTCACTCAATGCCCCAATTTGAGCACCAAATTAAGCAGAATGTTCTGGAGTTTAGATTACCTGTCACTAGATGCACAAATGTTCGTTTTATTCGTAATTGTTAGTTTTATTGTCGGCAACTGTTTTTGAGATTTTGATCCAGTCAACGTGAAAATGAACGACTCTTCCTTGTAAAGCAATACTGGATTACGAATTCAATTACAGCTACTCAAAGGGCATGCCAGAGAGAATTTGGTGTTCGGAATCCTCCCCAAAGAAACACAATACTGGGACTGGTAAAAAAATTGGAAACAGCTGGACCTGGTGAGTGAAAAAGGGAAAACTCGTTCATCTAGGCTTCCCAAGATTGTTGTTGGCGCAAGAGCACGACTGGATTAGTCACCCAAAAATCATTAAGACGTTTGTCTCAGGAGACAGGGTACAGCTACTCAATGTGTCAGAGAGCTGTGAAAAGTGCAGGCCTAAAGCCATATAGGATTACGTTTTCCATCCTTTACAGGAACCAGATAAGGATAGACGACTAAATTATTGTCGTTGGTTTCAGGCGTTCATTGTGCAAAATCCTGCCATATTGTCCATCACATGGTTCCATTTATCTGAATATGTGAACACATATATACACCCGGTTAAAATCGGAGTTTTGTGCGCGATATCCGCACAGAGAATAGTGGGACCATTTTTTTAAACAATGTGAACACTGCAGAGTACCGACGGATTTTCATGGAGTTTGCTGAGCAACTAGACGTTGTAGAGCTGAGTCAAGGATATTTTCAGCAGGACGACGCTAAATGCCATACATCAAATGAATCCATGGCACTAATTGCAAGTTTCTTTAATGGCAGGGTAATTTCCAAGAAACTGTGGCCACCGAGATCTCCGGATTTGACATCGCCGGACTTCTTTCTATTGAGTTACTTAAAAGACAGCGTTTATGCCACACGTCCCCAGAGATTGGACGATCTGAAGCACAACATTACACAGGAGAATCAAGCTATTGACAACAGAGTCCTCCATCGAGTGGCCAATAACATGGAACGATGTGTGGAGCTGTGCCTTATGCAGGATGGAGGACAATTTTCAACATTTGCTACAGAGGTAAATAATCTCCCAAAATTCCTCTGCATTTCAGGTATAACTAGTTGTCGCTAGCATAACTCGTTTTGAAAAAATTAAAGAAATAAATGAGTCAGTTCTTCATAAATTACCTTGTACATTTCCTTAAAGGTGCAAGTGGAATACAATGAGCTTAAGTGATAGTCAAATTGTTTAAGAGGGGTCGCTATATAATGGCTTCGAAATTATGTTCTGTTTGCAATACCACGAGAAAGAAAAACGAATGGCGACTTTGCAGTTGAAAACGTATTAAGGGTTTGGCAGTTCAAACCAATAATAAAGAATATCTCGGAAATAGTTAATTCTATAAAGAAGTTTACATAAATCATCTGATTTAATGAGATTCACACCTTTTTGTGTAGTACGTTTTTGTTCATCTCTTATAGTTCACGGGTTATACAGAATTCATTCAGAATAAAAGGGACTTCACAGGTTATTTGCAGAAAATTAAAGATATGCATTTCATTTGACATGCAGATATATTAAATATATTGTATTTTAATCAAAACTGTTTGAGCTAGTTTTGAGAAAATAAACAAAAACGGATTTTTGTTAACGAAAATGGTACTTTGGGTGGCGGGGTTTTCTTGGAAATCTTTGTATCACATCTTTGGAAGGTAGCTGAACTTGCATACCAAGTTTGGTATTTAACTGACTTTTCGTTTTCCGTTGTGCTGTTCAGAGACACACATACACACATAAGAGTCTTTACTAAAAATTATTACTATTTTTTTATTCGGGGAGTCCCAAAGCTTGTATTTCCGTTAAAATCCTGGTATCATATTTTTGCGTGGAATACAATACTTCCTCTACTTCCTATAGCTAAATGGTAGAGAAAGTAAAAATTCTACTTTCCAAATTAATGTAGCAGAAAATTCCAATTAATATCTTTAAATAAATGAAAATTCAGTTTACATGTTCTGAATTTGCAATGTTTTTCAGTATATGGTCGTTAGGTTTGTGAAAGTTACATGAATTTTTTAGCTTTTTTGTGTGCGAGATTTTCTAAGTTAACTTACATGCACCTAGCAGAGCAGAAATGTTTGGTAATATTGTAGCGAGGTTCGAACAGAGTATAAATAACTATGTTAGTATTGCCAATAGATGACAAAATGTCGTAGCCCTGAATACACGTCTTTGTAGGGCACGGAACTGCTCTGTCAGCTGTCAAATTGAGGTACAATCCTTACTCTCACTCTCATCTGGCTGACAGATGTCACGGTGAAACTCGAGCAACAAGGGGTGCTTCACACCCCCATCGTAATTGAGTTAACATGTAATAAGTGAATACATCCAGATCTCACTAACGTACAGGTAAGATGCACTAGTATTAAGTACTGGCTCATACTGGGCGCCAGGCTGTCCAACATCCCACTAACTGCGACTATGTACTTTAAGTATGAATGCAACTCTTAGGTTTTATACAACCCCCTGGGCATTTTATTTGACGCCTCTTCCTATAAGTCACCCGCCTGCGCCCTACCTATAAACCCCCGCTCTCTCACATCTGACTCTACAGCCCTCCGGTGTACGCCTCCCCTCGGCGTTAGCCACCGTAGCAGTGGTGCTACAACATAAGTAAACGTCATTGAAATATAATTTAAGCCGATAGAGAATAAATCCTTGAAGTGGCCAACAATCGACAGTTTTACTGGCATACCTCGTTAATACCTTGATTTCATGACTTCGTGATTTAATTTCTTCATCCGTTTAAATTAAACTTCCGTAATATTTTTAAGTATTGCATAAAAGGAATCTGCTTTATAAGTGGATGTAAGTTAATTAAAACAAATTTGCTGCATTACATTCACAGAACGTTCTCTACCTATTGCAACTCCCTTATGTATTACAGTGTTTATTTTCTAATAAATAAACGCATCGTTTAAGTCGTTACAAATTTTATTTTTCATGCAAAATGTGTTACAAGCCTCGCTTTGCAGTTCTGGTTTAACAATCGTCCGCAACTATCCCGTAACTGACACACACTTAAGTTCTGTCGTCTTTTGTTACTTCCCTGTTTCTAGGGAGACACATCAACTCAATGTACCAGAGTTTACCACAAATCAGAAGGTGAACTTCTCGAAGAGTAGCCAGTCAAAGCCTTTTCCAATGTATGACCGAATGTACTATTTGTGTTTGCTTTCTCGAATCTCCCACACTAGAAGCTTTCATATCGATGGCTTCACTTTGCCTACTGTATCACGTGAGTTTGGCAACAATTCTTCAGATTCTTCTATTCACATTGCATTACTCACAATAAACTGCTGACTAGAAGTAATATCAAATTAAGAAATATAAGCTTGGTTACATTTAATTACGGAACATAAAGCACAATGGTTTGCATAAGGTAAGTCAGTTAATCTATGCGAAAAGAAAAGAAGAATCGCGTAACATGCTTTATACGAGGGCAAGTCAATAAGTATCTGTACATTATTTTTATTTTTTTGTAGGTTGGCTGTATCGGTTTGTGCGCGCGCATGTTGTTCCTTTGTTTCCGCTTTTGGAATGTTTGACAGCTACCACTGCAGTGAGTGTTGCATTGTTGCATAATAAGCATGGCTGCACCCCTCACTGTTTGCAAAAAAGAAGAGCAGCGTGCGGTTATCCGATTTTTGCTGTCTGAAAGTATCAAAATCCATTGCAGACTTTTCGCACAATATGGCGGCAATGTTTACCCCGGCGAAATGTGTACGAATGGATTGAAAAGTTCAAAACTGGTCGGACCAGGAAAGAGCAGGACGCCCATCCATATCCACGAGTGACGCCAACATTGAGCAAGTCCGTATCCTGATTTAGAGAACCGAAGATTGGCTGTCGATGAAGTGGTAAAGTAGACAAAACGACTATAAACAAAGAAAAATAACCACAACAACAACATAAGCCGCCATTGGGGTACGTCGTCTCAATACAATTTGAGATCTCCTTGTGGTTTAGCGGAAAAAATGCGAATCAGTTGGGGAATTTAATGTCGTACCGGTAAGTTGCCATCGTAGCTCAGTGGTTAGAGCAACCGGACGGAGACCGGGAGATCCATGATTCAAATCCCGGCTATGGTATTGAATTTTTCAGTCGTCTGATGCTACCTTCCAACAACACATCGTTTTGGGTCCACTAAAAATGCCTTAAGGGGCCGTCGCTTCACCACTGACCAAGAAGTGAAAGAAGTGGTGCATACAGGGTGTGCTGCTCAACAGAGGGCATCAGAAAGCTTGCGCAACGATGGATCATGTGCATTGAGAAGCAAGTGGACTACTTTAAAAATGGAGTAATTGTACATTTCTATTGTTGTTATAATAGATTTAAAAATTTCTGTGTGTATAGTTATTGACTTACTCTCGTAGATGCCGCATCACGTTAAATTTGAAAAAACTTAGATATGTGATAAAGAGTATTTCCAGGACAGATAATGCTACAGAAAAATTTATTTCACATGCATTTTATATTTTAACGAGCTCTAAGGTTTTCGTTCAACAAGATTTGTCTCTCTCTTTTAGGATTACCAGTCATGCAAAATTATACAAGAACATTAAGAATGGAGGTCATTTAATGGCTTGTCTCAGAACATTACATATATGTATATTATTTTTTCATTCAAATATTATGAAAACATGATAATTGACACAACTCATTGCAACCATATTTAAGTAAATCTAGAAAAAACGAACCTTTTTTTCAAGTGAAGGGTAGATTGGGAGCAATTTTCTTGAACTATCTTCGTGTTCCATTCTTGCTGGACTGAAGTACTAAGTTTGATGTTACCAAATGTTGTTTGGTGTTTGTGTTATGTGTTTCACTTATAGGCAGGAGGATATGTTGACCTATTTCTGGTTAAAGGAAATCAAATCGCGAATTTTCAGGGAAACATTAATATCACAGTTTTGGGAGGAATACAGTGCTTCCTACACCTAACATGGGATATAGGTGTACTACGACATATACACATATAGGTATATGAATCTATAGTATAGATATTTAATTAATAAAACGAGGAACATTGAAAGTTGCTAGAACACTCTTTTATCACTTATTCTTTGTACTTAGTCTCAATTAGTTAGAGCGTTGTGAATCTTATTTTCCCTACTAGATACTTGTAATAAATAGAGGAAGTATTGTATTCCAAGCAAAAATTCAATGTCGAGATTACATGTCAAAATACATGTTTTGAAACAATTGAACCTAAAAAATAGAATTTTTGGAAAAATTCTGCCCGTGGTATATGTGTCTGTAAAGCATAACTTAAAAACTAAAAGTTGGATAAACACCAAACTTAGTATTTTCATGGGGAATTCATCAAAACTCTTGATTTTACCAAAATGCATCTATCGATTTTGATTAAAATGTCATATATTTCATACATTTATACAACTAAAATGTATATATCGAAATTTCTATGTATAGTCTTCTTCATTTGGAAAGAATTTTGTATACTTTTATATAATTAGTAAACATTAAGAGATGGACAAAACGTACTGCACAAAAATTATATATCTTTAAAAGACATAGTTACAACCAATAATATGTTTTGTGACATCAGCCATTTCTGAGATACCCACTATTTTTGTTTTGAATTCTTCAGTACTTTTGTCATTTTTACAGTACTGCCGCTATTCGGTTGTTTCTCGGGATGTCATGGAAAGAGTATGGAATTACAAGGTTAAAATGTGGAAACAGTTCACAATTTATACCAACTGGGTGAATAAATAAAAAATAATGGCATTTTGTGAAAATACCATCTCTAGTAAAGTCTGTCTAACAAACAAACTACTCGAGTGAATGAATTTTCACGTCTTGGCTGCAAGAAATCCTTTGTGGATGCAGTAAGTATATCAGATAAAATTCTTAAGTACTCTGGAATCAGGGGATAATAAAGAAAATAATGAACTCCTAACAAGTACAGAGGCATACATACAAAACTATATCTCTACAAGACTTTAGCAAAACCGGTGTTATGTTATGGTAGTGAGACATGGACAATGAAAATAGGATAATAAATATTGAAATGAGACTCATACCTCAACAGCTGGCTATACAAAATTAGACCACAAATCGGACCAATGAAGAGGTACTAAAGAGGCGATAAGCCCTACCTTTAATCCAATACATACAACAGTACTACGACAACAGGAATACAAATATACACCGAATATATTCTAGTAGTATCTCTAAAGACATGCTTAATTACTAGAACTAAGACAAATATCAATTGAACCAGGAATCAACATAACCACTACCCTTCCTAGTACACATGACGTCGTACTCAATACAAGGATCCAGGTCTGTAAATCAACAGTCGGTTGTTCGCTTACATCACTGGTGTGGTAAAGTTGCTCTCTGTGAGCTCTGTGTTTATGTTCTGTTCTACCCCCAACGCTTCGGTCTATAGTTCTAGGTTACCTTGGCACCCCCTTACCTTCGCCGCACTGTCGATACATGATCGCAGCATGCACACATTGTAAGCCAAACTATATTTGTCCTAGCTCTGTTAATTACCATCATAGAGGGAAACGATCTCTGGAACGTCCTAATAAATGATGGTTGGAAAATCCAACTTTGAATCTGTAACAGGGCCTTGACCTACAACGCTAATGGAAGAAGAAGTCATATAGAAACAAATGACTATCGATGGTGTTTTCTGTGTCCCCTTGTTGCTAAAACGAAATGTGTAATGAAACTATTTTGCAAAGGTTATTTGCTCGATTTGTCTTTCGTAGAAATAGTCATGTGAATGGAACACATCAGATTTTTTTTAAATGGCAGGGTATTTTTTGTGTTGTATACAAAATATTTCAGGTGTAATCATCCAATATCCCAAAATAATCGTTGTTAGCATTTAGCAGGAATCTTAAGTAGTGGCGGCTGCTGCATAAGAGCACGTGAACATACTAACGTTTGATACCTGGCGAATTTAGTGATTATTTTTTCTTTAAATGCTATTAAACGTAACCTATACGCGGTAAATTAAAATCTTTGGCTTTTAAATCTACCGCGCTACTCCCTTAAACTCAAGGAAACATGGCAACAGGATCGCTAGCACATCGTGATTTGTGCACGTTTTAAGAAGCTTCCGCGCATGCGCAACTGTATAACGTAATTACTTATGGGGCCAAATACATAGGGATCGTATTCACTTGAAGTACACGAGCTGGCCAAGCTTTTCATACGCTTTGTTTTCATACTATCACTACAATTTTTACGTCAAAGCCACTAGGTGGTAGCACACTTCGGCAGAAGTTAGAGTCACTGTAGCAGAAGTAGGTTTCATGCACAAGAACGGAAACTTCTACCGGTTTGTGCATACCATCCATAATCTCAACTACGATTTAATTTACACATTACTTCTTTCTTCAGACAATTCATGCATTATTATTACAACTACTATTATTACTAGGAGTTTTTTTATTCATAATTATAACTATTATGCAAAAGGCGCTGTTTCACATTTCTAGAGTTGTGTGATTAAACTTTTGTGACCATCCACGACCACGAGCCGCTAGTGATGTTAAATTGAGAATGAAGATTGCAACAAAACACTTGAAATGTAGACGAAATCGTTCGAGATAAAACTGGTTCTAAATTTTTGTAGTTTTACGGGCTTAAAGAGTGAACGTGTTCCAATACACAACATTACACTTCTAGTTTTCATCGGCGATTATTTATCTTGAACTTCGGGTGCTGGCGGCTATTCATGTACTATATCCATGTCCTCTTTGCATCCCCTTTCTCAATGTTCGATTCGGCTGACTTGTTCTTTTCTTGCTGTCTCTTGGGTCGCCTCGAGTCAAGCTGGATTTCATTTTACATCAGCTGCAAAACATGAAACGGCAAGAGATTATTTGAAGCTTGGTTCTGCGCATGCTTGGCGGAGCAATTTCGAGGATGTAATCGATTTATAAGTGGCAGGCAGACGGTGCTAAGATGACGCCTTGGGGAAAGGAAATCCAATATCGACAGCCGAATCATCCGGCATCGCCGCGTCTATGGCCAGCTGCGTTCAGCTTTATCTTTTGGCCTCGGTGAGTTTTATAACCGATCAGCCAACAAAAAGAAATTTAATGCTCAGGACGATTCCTCTCTACTTCCGCAATCTGAAAACCAAGTTTGCTCCTTAGACGGAAGGACGGATATGCAGTTACACTGCTTTTAAATTCTATGTGATTTGATCACCTGTCACAGAGGAGATGATGACTGTAACAGTAAACTCGAAATGCCCCACTTAATAGGTTTCCTACTGACTCTACTACTTCCATATAGTAAATAGAGGAAGTGGTAATTGCATTCCACCCAAAAACTCGATACCGAGAGCCAAAACAAGTTAGTAAAACCTTCGTTTGTGTGTGTGTGTGTTTGTGAGCAAATTCAAAAACGAAAGACAGGATAAATACCAAACTTGGTACTTAGGTTCAATATCTTCCAAAGCTGCGACATGATTTTCAATTCCTCAACTCCAAACTACCCTTTACATGGAACATTTTTGAAATGTTTGATTTCATAAAAAAGCGTCTGTAACGATTATGATTAAAATACTATATATTCAAGATATTTATATTACAAATAAAGTGTATATTTTTTAATGAATCAACTGAAAAATTCCACGCTACAGACGGGATTTGAACACGGTTCTCCCCTTCTCCATGCGGCTGCTCTAACCATTGAGGTACTGTGACAACATGCCGGTGGGGCATTGAATTCCCCAATTGAGGGTTTTAATTATTTTTTATTGTTATTATATGAATTAATTATACTTTTAATAGACCTTAGCCTGGTCTAGGGCAAGTTTTTAATATAGAGTCAACTTGAGTCAATTGGGGAATTCAATGCTGTCAGTTACCCTAGAGCAAGCTAAGGTCTATTAAAAGTATAATTAATTTATATAATAACAACAAAAATAATTAAAGTGTATATCTTCAATTTTCTGGGAATACTCTATGAAGCCCTCTTCATTCGGAAGGAATTTTGTATAATATTTTATAACTGGAAAACCTTAAGCGATAAACGAAAACGCACTGCACAAAAACGTACATCTCCTTAAAACACACAGTTTATTTAAATGGGAGCCTACAATTAGAATGAAATTAGATTGACCCTAAAATGACCATCACAACGTCCTCCAAGCAGATCACAACTAATGGCATTTACTTTTCCTCATAATATCAGGCAACTTTTATTCGTCTTTTCTTTCTACAACGCTTAGTTTTGGAGATATTGTACAGTCTCAACTTAATGTTCAACCCTGTAGGTATACCATTAAGCTGAAGTAGCTACTTTAGTTGTGTTGAAATGTTTTGCATCTTAATCTTTGCATGAAGATCATAATTGTATCTGATAATATCCATATTATTTTAGATATTCGTTACGTGGAAAATCGTAGTGAAAAGAAGGGTTAGTTTCACTAAATGTATTATCTGGGGACTGCTTCTGCTATAGTACTTAATTTCGGATTATTTTTCAAACACAAATTTATTAAGTATAAAGTATCATCTTATAACCAGTCTGACTGACTTCTGCTATACACTCTTTCTATTTCAGCAGCAACAGTAGAAATTTAATTTTCTATGGCTACGAGAAGCTTTCCCCTGGCCACTTACTTTAGCAGGTTGAAAATTGTCATAAAATTATTCTGGAGAAAACAACGTATTGCTGTAATATCCTTCACGTCTCAAAAGTGCTAAGCTCCTAATCGTAACCTCAAAATGAAGTAAATATATTCGTGAATAATGCAAATCAACACAAGATTAACAGCTATTTGAACCTAAAATTCTTAAATTAACAGCTGTTACTTATAACGATACGATATTACACAACATTTATTTTCTTATTAAAATTCGTCCCTTAAAAGTTATATTGGAAGCATCACTTACAAAATCTATAACAGAGAACATTCCATATCCAAGTGCAATCCGTAGCGTTTATGCTCTACACTACAACGAACAAATAAACATTTTATAATTAGAATTACAAATTTCTATAATTCCTTTTTTCTCTCTCTTTCTTTCTTTTGTTACAGAAACATTAAAAGGACGGCTATGCGATTCTGTTGTGTAATAAAAGCGTTAGCAAAAAAGATTATCGGGGTTTGTTCCGTTCAACAACCAAATGTTTATTCTTAACAACATTTTATTTTGTTACGAAGTTACAGAATGCCGAATAGCCCGTAACAATTGCTTAGCGGCTTTTGCGAAGCCTTAAAGAAGCAATACAGAATAGCTGGTAAAGTAATGCCAACTTTATTGCGAAAGGCAAAATGGCATGTGGGTGTGGATGTACAGCCGTATGGAAAGCCTGGACAAACCGAATTGCTTGTAGTGCGCGTGCTGACAGAAACCTTGCACTTCAACAGTTTTCAACAGTTTAATGAAGTGTTTAAAGTAAATAATCAAGTAGGTAATAAAACAACATGGAGATAACCATTGCTTAATGCATGATTAATGATTCAATGTAATCCAAGGGAAACTCGGACTTGGTGTATTGTTATGGCCGCCGTTTCCTTATATCTAAGGCTTCTTTGTGCTGCTGAGATAGGGAGAGCATCAATAAGATTAAAACAATCCTCAAAGTTTTCACTACCAGATGACGCAAGGAAGGCCAGTGAACAAGCTACCTTCTGATAGCCAACAAACTTACCATCTGATAGCCATTGCAAAAGTATTGCTCGATTGCAGCTTTTGGTTTAATATGTTTTGTTGAGTGCTTAAATTTGTTTATTATAATATTTGTGCTTATTTATAATTCCCTATACGTTTCTAAACATGGAATGGCCCAAAGCTGCCATATATGTGCTCTCTGAAGTTTATAGCAAGGAAGTACGTCTCTACAAGAAGTCGCCCCTGTACCACAATAAGCATGCAAGACAAAGGGTTTGGAAATATATGTAAAGCATTAAAAGAAATAAAGCTTCCACGTATGTGTACATCGCAAGTAAGATGAAAAGTTTGCACACCACTTTTTACAGGGTTGGCTATTGAAAATGAAAACAATATTATTCATTAGGTTATGTGCGACCGTTTTGTGGGTTAAAATTGAAATATTTACCTTATAGAGGAGGACATGCTTTCTTACGTATTAGTGTCTGTTTTGCTAATTAGAAGTTCCAGCAGACGTAGAAGTTTTGTGAATGTTACATAACACATTCTCAGACAATTTTTATACGAATCGGAGTATACAATTTGCAGTTCATTATTCCATAAACTATAAAGTTCTCGACCCCCTTCTCATGTCTTAGGAATCATGGTCGGGTCCACCATCTTCTATTGTACCATCGCAGTTTTCTTTTGCGACGCCGAGAAGTTACAGAAAGAATAATTGCAGCAGCAGTTACAGTATTTGTATCCTCTATGCCATACGTGCTAGATGGCATACAGGTCAGTGGCGCAGGATGTACCATCGTATAGTGCCATCTCTTGTCCAAGAAATGTCTCCGTTTGTACAGGGCTTTACACAGTGCAAACTCCACCGTCCCCGCCACGCACCAATCGCCGTCGCCTAGTCCTTCATCTCTGAAATGATGAGGACAGCAAACTCGTGGTAGAAGAGGCATCACTCGAACATTCGTCTACCCACTCAGGAAAACCATGAAAAAACCCAAGGTCAGGTTGGCTGGCCCAAAGGTAATCGAACCTGGACCTCCCCAATGGGAGCGTCACGGTTTACGAAACCATATCGCTCCGTATGGTTTGTAAGTAGTAACGAAAGTAAAAAGGAGGACCCAGCTGGACACAGCACATGTCCCTGAAGTAAAGAGAAATCTTGTTTCACTTCATGCTTTCCTTAACAAACTTACTGCTAATTAGAGCGGTTCTCAACATTAACTTAAATTGGCTGAGTCAGTTTCAGATTTTATATTTAGATTACGAATAAAGTAATAGGATTTAAAGTTGGTCTCTTCGTTTCCAGCGACTCAGCATCGCTTGCATTTTGAAGTAGCCGCAGCGCCAGTCCGGAAAATTAAATACCTGACTCCCAAGCGGGGATTGCTGTTCTTCCCAAACAAGTGCGTGCACTGATTATATTACATAATGTTGGATATCTTTCCCTGCAGCTAAACTTGCCATCAGAAGCAAAGTTAATAAAGATTTAGATAAACAAAACTGTGCCACTATCTTTACAAAAACGGTACAAAAATCTGATGTCTTACATTCATATATCTTTCTCTACCCTCTATCGCTTACTAGTGGTTATACAAATTATTCTTAAGCATTAATTTTATCTACTTCACTTTAATCGAGATAAACGTCACCGCTGCATTACACATTTTGTTACAGAAACAAAGTGAATAGAGATAGTAAAACGTTTTAGAACCGGACGCTACACGCTGGCCTTAAAATTCCATACTGTTTCCACGATATCGATAGAAACAATTGAAAATCGACAGGTCATTAAAAGAATGGTTGAATATAGTGAACAATTCGAGCAATTAATGACGCTCGGGAACGGCCTATCCTACAAAACGTTAGTTGAAATAACTTATGTGTTTTAAGGAGATCTACATTTTTGTATAGTGCATTTTAGTCTATCACTTAACGTTTACCAGTTATACAAGATTATACAAAATTCCTTCCGAATGAAGAGGACTTCACAGGTTATTCCAAGAAAATTTAAGGCATACACTTTATTTCTCATATAAATATCTTTAATGCGTGGTATTTTAATAAAAATCGTTACAGCCAGTTTTAGAGAACCAAAAATATTTGAAAAGTGTTCCATGTAAAGGGTAGTTTGGGGTGAGGAGATTTTCGTGAAAATCTGGTTGTCGCATTCTTGGGAGGTACTGAACCTAAACACCAACTTTGGTGTTTATATGACTTTTCGTTTTCGAGTTATGCTGTTCATAATTGCTCTCTCCCTCTCCCTCTCTCTCTCTCTCTCACACACACACATACACATGGATCGTTTTTTGAAAATGCTTTTTTCTGTATTCAGGGGATCTCAAAACATGCATTTCCCATGAAATCTCGGTATTGAAATTTTGGGTGGATTGCAATTCCTTCTCTACCTACTATGTACATGGTAGAGCAAGTAAAAAAAACCTATGATGTGCTGCACTCACATGATTTTATCTACTTTCTCTACTCACTCTTCTAAAACTACTCGTGCAAGAGCTTATTATTTTATGTACCTCATGTTAATCAGATAAACTTTCAACTGACGTTTACACATTTCGTTGTGAGATACACTAAGTAAAGCGATAGTCAGATTTTTAAAAAGCGTAAAGGCTTTGAAATTCCATACAGTTTGCGTGACCACAAAAAAATCCAATTACGGTTTCTCAGATGAGTAAAGTATAAGTATTTAAAAGCTCGAACCAATAAGAACGAATACCTCGTAAATAGTTACTCCAAAATATTTTAATTCTTCACTTATATGCCCCTTTAACGTCTCAAAGCATATTGGCGGCTTTTTGGCTTCGGAACAATTACACATCAGCAATGGTGGGTGGTATTGCTTTGTATTATTGCATTAAGTAACGCTTATATTCACACTATCATTCTAGGGAGAATTGGAAATAATCCTGGCTAAAGAAAAATTACCCACATTCCAGACGGAATTGATTCCGGAACCTCTGGATTTAAGGGTAGCTTAATTACCACAGACCAGAGAGACAATCACAATAAAATTAAATGACTTAAATAGTGTGCTTTAACGAGATCCACCTTTGTTTATAGTAAGCTTTTGTCCATATCCTACGGCTTACATTACACCTACTTCATTTAGAATGAAGAGGATTTCGCCGGCTGTTTACAGATAAATCAAGATATGCATTTCATTTGTGTTGCAAATATCTTAAACGTTTAGCATTTTAATCAAAATAATTAGTATCAATTTTGAGTAAATCAAAACTAACAAAAGCGTTTTCTGTAAACGGTAGTTTGAGGTGGGGTATTATCTTGAAAAGCTTCGTGTCTTATTCTGGAAGATGCTACATATATTAGCTTTTTTACTTTCTCTACTACGTATAGTAAGTAGGGTAAGTATTGTATTCCACCCAAAAATTCGATACCGAGATTTCACCGGAAATACATGCTTCGAGACCCCCTGAATCCAAAAAAAAGCATTTTTGGAAACATGTCCGTGTGTGTGTCTGTGAACAGCATAACTCAGAAAGGAACAGTCCGATAAACACCAAACTTGGTATTTAGGTTCAGTATCTTCCAAAGATGCGACACGAAGGTTTTCAAGAAAATCCCCCCACCCCAGATTACACTTTACATGGAACATTTTTCGAAAATTTTAATTTTCTCAAAACTGGCTCTAACGTTTTGGATTAAAATGTCATATGTTTAAGATATTTTCATGACAAATGAAATTTATATCTCGAATTTCCTGGAAATGTCTCCAAACGTATTCTTCATTGTAAACGACTTTTGCATAAATGGTAAACCATAAGAGATAGACAAAATTTTACTACACAAAAAATGTAGATCGCGTTAAAATACACAATTTATGTCATATACATTTTTTTTTGTTGGGTGAACCATTTTCGAGATATTGTTGTTATTCCCTTAAATTTTCCAATACTTATACTTCTTCTCAAATTCGTTATTCATTTTTTTTGTCCTGGTAATGCAAAGAGAATGGAATACTCCACATAGCAACACCTCTTAAAATATTTGAATATCGCTTAAAGCCTACCAATTCCCCTTGCCTCTAAGAAAATTAGCAATAAGATTAACATCTCGATATCAATTAATATGAAGCATATGGACAATAAGCGTTTGTAATAATAGTTTGTACAACAGTAGAGAAGGTCATGTGAGTGTAACAAATCAGATTTTTTTATTTCAACGAGTCTCGGAGAGTATTTTCGGCGAAATCTCGGTATCCAATTTTTGGGTGGAATGCAATACTTTCGCTACTTACTATAGGCAAGCAGCAAAGAAAGTAAAAATGAACAAAGCATTAAAACATTTAAACCAATAATAAGAGATATCTCATAAACTGCTGATTCCACAAAAAGGGCATTGGAATTAAATTGTGTGGTATAAGGATAGCTGCATTTTTGAGGTAGTATGTTTTTGTTTATATATTATACGAAAGCATATACAACATTTCTTCTGAATAAGAGATCTTCACACGCTATTCCCAGAAAATTCAAGATATGCATTTGATTTATCATGTAAATATCTTAAATATATGGCAGTGTAATCATAATCATTAGAAGTAGTTTTAAGAAAATAAGAAAATTTCTAAACGTTTTCCACCAAAAGGGTAGTTTGGTGTGAAGGATTGTTTTGAAAATTGCCTATCTGGAGGATATTGAATTTAAATACCAATTTTGGCCTTTATCTGACATTTAGTTTAACGACATACCTCTCAGCGGCCCTTTTGACGTCGTCTCCAATACCTGCTGATGAATCTGCTGCCGGCTGCTACAGTGGTAAGCGATGAGATCGTTGTGAGTGGAGTGAGGATAGCAAACCACAGTTAAATTTGACGAGAAATTTAATTTAAGATAATACTTGAAGAAATGAAGATTGTTGCCGGCTGTTTGTTAATGAAGAATCATACTCATTCTCAATCTTAGCGCGAGAAATGTAACAACATAGTTATTGTATATTCTAACTCCTGATGTATCAAATTTATTGTTTATAACAACTTTCCCGTAATAAAATCTTTGCCGGAAATCGCAGAAAAGTTATACGGCGAATACCGTTTCGGTTACCGCTAAGAATGTGATAACCGGTGCGGCGGTACCATGGGATGTGCTGTGCGCCAATTTGGCAGCAAAGGATTTGCTGGAATGATCCCGGGTTCGCTGCTAGCTCAGGGATTTACGTGGATCTTGGGTCTAGTGTTGGTGGTTAATACGACTGGTTCTTTTTCCTGCCTGTTTATTTCCCGTCATCTTTTAAAAATCGACTCGTGATATTACCTCGCCACACACACATACACGCGCGTTCGTTTCTTTACTGCTGTGCTTAATATAGTCGTGCCCATCCGTCGACACGTTTGTTTTCAGAACCTCCAAGGAAATACCACGAAGTGTTTTCTAAACTCTCCTGTTTCTTTATTTCAAATTTTTCTTCTTCCCATTTCACTATCACATGGTTTCTTACTTATTGGAGCCTGAGGCTATGAGAGCACTGACCCTTTTCTACACGTCTGATTTCCAGGCGACCTAACGGTACACTAACAAAGCGTATTCTGCTCTCACTTAGATACAATTGAGGGAAAAACCAACCCCGTTTCCTGCCTGCTGCTGGCACTGTCTTTTCAACCCATATTCATCTTTACAGTAATACTTACCTCCCAGTCTTATTTAATATCATTCCTACTGTTATTAATATTTATCTTCCCAGTGATTATATCGTTTTATATTTAGATACGCAGAACGTACTGTCTCACCGGGCGACACGGACTGCCGATATTGATTACAGTAAAAGACTTGAATGAAAAACAAAAAGAAGAAATGATAGACGCTAGTTTTAGAAATACACGTTTTTTATTAACCTAAGGGCCACCCACTTTGCAACTACACCACCAAAGTTCCTACTTTATACATTAGTAAATCTTTTGCATCTGAAACACAACTTTTATCCTTTGATTACTTAAATTCTAAGAATTCTTTCCTTTTCTAATTTTCACAACTGGTAAACGCACACTTTCACATACCTCTCTTATTTCTTAACTTACTGAATTCTGGTTACCTGAACCTTGAGCTAATGGATTTTTTGTTGATTGAGTTCACCGGAACCTCATTACCTTAGCTACACTTGACTTCTACCTGAAACCTTTTCTTGAAGCGTAATTAGCCTGGTAATGATTTCTTTGCTCATTTACAAAATTGTAACCCTTTCTTCTTCTGTTATGCATTGATTCGATGTATTGAAATTATTTATTGCAGTTATTTATCCATCTTGCTATCATGTGGTTATAAAATTATTAGCCATGCAAGTTAATAATTCCGGTATCAAGATTTTGAATTTTGCTGTTCACAGACGCTCGCGAGCACGAACCTATTTCTAAAGGTGTTTTTTAAATGGGGCCTCCGGTGAAATATCGACATCGAATTTTTGGGTGGAATATAATACTTCCTCTTGCCTATTATAGGCAGGTGGTAGAGAGTAAAAACCTAACCTTGCATATGTAGCTGGTTTTAAGCTAAATAAAATGTGGTTTTACTTTTTGGGGGATTAGAGACTATAGGTAAACTCAAAGCTTTTCTCTTCCTATGTAGAGAGTATTGGCAACTACACTTTTGTGTTAGCTGTAATTAACCTTTGAATTATTAAGCCTGTGTGGTATTTTGGACTAGCTAAAGCATAGGGCTGTTTGTGATACAATATCTATCGCAGTTTTCGGCTTTAAAACAACAACGTTCAGTTCAGTTCCCACGAAAAGGTAGAGCGAGGGATTTGTAGTACCTAAGCTGTGTGGATCTAACCATGTAATCAAGCGCCATGTTGCACCGGCAGCATGGGTATTGGAAATCCGGCTCAGCCAAAACCTACCCTCTCCGCACGGTGTTCAGTTTCATGTTGGTGTGACTTAGCGATACAATGCGATTGCTTTGTTATTTTCTTGCCCTCGTAGATCCATTAACTGGCATATATTTAAGCACTTTAATGATTAGAAATGCTATTTTTTGCATGGTACAGACCGGGTTGGCTTGGGTGGTAACGTCTGTGGTCCACATTCGGGAGGTCCTGGGTTC
Organism: Deroplatys truncata; assembly: GCA_030765065.1. Classification (NCBI taxonomy): domain Eukaryota; kingdom Metazoa; phylum Arthropoda; class Insecta; order Mantodea; family Mantidae; genus Deroplatys; species Deroplatys truncata. Next base: position 186,274,347 of record CM060986.1, on the reverse strand, counting down.
AAATCCCGTGGGCCGACCAATATACAGGTTTTATTATGGTATCCCTCAGCCGATAAGGTAAATATTGGGTTTGATATTTAATAACACGGTCCAAAGTTCACCTTAAGTCTAAAGAACAACAATAGTAAAAATGAAAAATAGCAAATGCTGTGCCATCTATCCACAGACAATGAAAGCAATGAAAGCAGGTAGACTGGACGGCACCGTAATGCCATCTGCTGTGCGCTAAGGTTTCTGTGGACACGTGACGAAGCAAGATGGCATGGTAACAGGGATGAGGCCTAGAAGGCTAACTGTCCGCCTTTCTCTATGAGAACGGCAGTTAGACGGGATGGAACCCTAATGCCATCTGCACGGCAAGAAGCAGAAGATTCGGCTGCTATACGCTAGGATCTCACATGAAGAAGCAAAGTGGCATGGTTACAGGTATGAGACCTAGAAGGCTAACTGACCGCCTTTCTCTAAAAAAGCGGCAGTTGTACTGGACAGCACCCTAATGCCATCTACACGTCACAAAGCAGAAGATTCGGCTTCTATGCGCTAGAGTCTCTGTGGACACGACGAAGCGAATGGTTACAATGATGAGACCTAGAAGACTAACTGTCCACCACACCTCGATCTAAGAGTTATCCACAAACAGATCCGTCTTGATATGACCCTGTAGTTAAAGTGGCGTAAAATAGAGTAATAATAATGCAATAATAATCATAATAATAATATGATTTCGTGAGCCTATAACTATGAATATGGATCGAGGGGCTGAGAACAAAATGCTAGTGAGCGATAAGAATCAAGTTTCGAATAAATGTATGCTGAAGTTCCAAAATGTCGTATTACATAGTTAATTATTACATTAATGATTAAGCATACCAATACCGAGCGAGGTGGCACCACGGTAATGTGTGCGACTCGCATTCGAGAGGTCCAAGTTTCGAACCCTGCGATCGCCCACTCTGACCCATGGGTTTTTCGTGGTTTCCCCTGGTCGGTAGGTGTTCTGAAACCCAACTTGGGTCCATTTTCTACTTTCGAATCCTAACTTTGTCCCGTTTTCCAAAATGTAAACAACCTAACTCGGTCCTGTAGACTGGAGTTCTAGTTCATTTTAAAACACTTATAACATTCAGCATCCGGTTTTAACCGGAAAACCAGATGTTATATAAAACAATTTGCTCTACCAAATGCATGAAATAATTTTGTAAATTCACACACAAAATAGTTGAAATTCGATGTATTGTTAAACAAGTTACAATTCTAATTAAATGAAAGAATTTTAAAAACGACAGAATATGTAATATGTAATAACGTTTGTTCTTTTTGTGAAGATCTACCAGTAATGTCGTGTTTAAAACCAACTACTTGTGCCCAGTGACACTATCAATTCTTATAACAAGGATGCCACACCATTTTACACTTCACTATGCTGAGAGTATTGTTACGATTTCGTACTATATGCTAGGAGACTGAGTTGGGTTGCTGACAGTTTAGGCTACGGAAACTGAGGTGCATTGCTGACAGTTTATGCTACGGGAACTGAGTTGGGTTGCTGACAGTTTATGCTACGGAACTGAATTGCGTTGCTGGCAGTATATGCTATGGATCTGAATTGGGTTGTTGGCAGTATATGCTACGTGGACTAAGTTGGGTTTTTGACAATATATGCTACGGGAATGAATTGGATTGTTGGCAGTAAATGCTACGGGATTGAGTAGAGTTGTTGGCAGTATATGCTGCGGGGCTGAGTTGGGTTGTTGGGAGTGTATGCTAAGGGAATAAATTGAGTTGTTGACAGTATATGCCGCGGGACTGAGATAGGAGTTGATAGTATATACTACGGGATTGAATTGAGTTTTTTGTAGTATATGCTACGGGACTGAGATAGGTTGTTGATAGTATATGTTACGGGTTTGAGATCGGTTGTTGACAGTATATGCTACGGGACTAAATTGAGTTGTTGGCAGTATATGCCGCGGGACTGAGATAGGAGTTGATAGTATATGCTACGGGATTGAGTTGGGTTGTTGACAGTATATGATACGGGACTGAATTGAGTTTTTTTTGTAGTATATGCTACGGGACTGAGATAGGTTGTTGATAGTATATGCTAAGGGTTTGAGATCGGTTGTTGACAGTATATGCTACGGGAATGAATTGGATTGTTGGCAGTACATGCTACGGGACTGAGTAGAGTTGTTGGCAGTGTATGCTAAGGGACTAAATTGAGTTGTTGGCATAATTGCTACGGGACTGAGTTGGGTTATTGGCATTTTACTCACGAAGATTACAGGACAGACTTAGGTTGCATTCGATGGGTGAATGTTGGGTTGTTTCATCTTCTACTACGACTCTTCTGTTCCTCATTTCCTGTACCTATCATCTCCCCTATGTGTTTCGGGGTTGCAGGACCAGGCGACGGTGCTCGGCGGTTTGCGGTTGGGCGGTGGAACGTTTTTCCTGACATCGTTTCAGGGGCAGATCAGTTAGGACCCGTTTCGGGCAGGTGATCCTTTGAGGAATCCCCGGAAGCTCGGGGCCCATGAGTTGGCCAGGTAACGTTGGATGTGTTCAATCTGGAAAGATTAGGAATCCGACTCATGCTTGCGCCTGTCGTCATCCGGATACAGTCGCTCTTAGGGTCCCTCCCCTCATTCCTCCCTCTTAGGAGTCACAATAGAAGCACAAGGGCCCGGATGGCCTAAGTGCGGTGCTATGCTCCGCTTTAGGGGGTGGGGTTGGGGGATCCACAATTTCAGGTTGATTCATTTTAAACTTCAATACAGTAACCAGGGTTTAATTGCTAATATTTACAACACATTTCATGCATATTACTTTTGCTACTACCTAATGATAGTATTGTATTTCATCCAAACATCCGATACCGGATTTCTCGGGAAATACAACTTTTGAGGGACCCTCTGAAGTAAAAAGCCAGCATTTTTGGCAAAGTGTGTGTTATCTGTTTGTGTGTGTATGTGTGTGTATGTGTGGGAGTGTAAGTCTGTCTGTCTGTATGTGAACAGCACAACTCAAAAACGATAGGTCGGTTAAATATCAAGCTTAGCATCTTCTAAGAATGAGACGCGTAGCTTTCAAGAAAACTCCCCAACCAAACTTTCGCTTTTACGTGGAAAATTTTTTCACATTTTTTATTTTCTCAGAAAATTACTTTAATTTTTTTTGAAATACCACGTTTTTAAGATATTTTCATGGCAAATGAAATTTATATCTTTATGTTTTTTGGGAATAGCCTCTAAAATCCTGCTCAATTTGAACGATTTTGCAAAATTGGTAAACCGTAAGAGAAACCAAAAACGTAGATCTTGTTAAAGTAGGTAAATTTAGTGAAATACATCTTTGAATTAGCACTTTCTTTGTGTTATTCCTTGTAATTAGTTTAAATTTTCAAAACATACATTTCTTAAGTGGGAGGTTATTCCCCCCCCTCCTAGTCATGTAAAGTGAACAGAATTTCAAAGCCATCACATAGCGATCTTAACATATTTGACTATCACATAAGCCTACGGTATTCCTTTATTTCCTTGTACATACCGATAAGGAAATATGTGATAAACTCATTTCTACAAATATTTATCTCGATTAAGTAAAGGATGTAGGTCGAACCAAATCAGGAACGGGGCCTGGGCTTTATGGCAATGGCACCAAAATTTCTTATAGTCTGGGTACCTTAGCTACAGTATTCCAGGCTGAGGTTTATGCAATCCTAGCCAGTGTCATGGAAAGCGTTAAAAGGAGATATAAGAATAGAAGTGTTTTTATCCTCTCAGACAGTCAAGCTGCTCTTAAAGCACTTGAATCACCATCAATAAAATCAAAGTTCGTCTCAGAATGTCGGGAATCCTTAATGACACTGGCTGAACACAATAAGGTTCAACTTATGTGGGTGCCAGGACATACAGGTATACCAGGCAATGAGAAAGCAGATGAAGCAGCCAAGATTGGAAGCGAAATCCCATCCGGAGCCTGTACTGGGGGTATCCTACAGACCAGTGAAACAGGCTATTAAGTGCTGGGCTCAAGCAGAACACAAGAACTACTGGAACTCCATTGAGGGTTGCAGACATTCCAAGTTGTTTATTACAGACCTGGATAACAGCCGGGCAAAGTACTTGCGCGGTCTTAGTAGAAGAAGGCTTGTATGGGCAACAGGATTCTTTACAGGACACTGTGCCCTAAAGTTTAATCTATACAGAATGGGATTGTTTAACAACTCTATCTGTAGTAGATGCCTAGAAGGAGATGAGACTGTTACTCATCTGCTATGTGATTGCCCTGCTCTTGCGAATCAAAGAGTAAGTATTTTGGGCAATCACTTTCCAAAGATAGATGAACTATCGAAAGCCTCAGTTAGCAGTCTGGTCAAGTTCATTTCGAGCAACAGACTACTTAACTGATGAAAGGGGGCATGCGCAATAGATCTTAAAGGTCGCAGTGCTTGGGCATAAAACCCACCCCTTTTCAAACTAGAACTAGAACTAGAAAGGATGTAGGTACAGGTATGTATCACGGAGGGAACTGGGGCAGAGCACCGCGCACAGGCAGTCGGCCCATTGTGCTTCCAACGTGACCCTTGGGAAGGAGAAAGACCCGAAGGGCGACCAGATCCGGATGCCGACATGCGCAAGCATGGACGGGATCTCCAACGTTTCCAGATAGAACACGTCCGATGCCGCACAATCGCTTCTCACAAGCCACCCACCTCCAGGGTCCCCGGAGTGGAGCCTCACTTTGAGGAGAGACCTAACTGAACGGTACCAGCGACGACAGGGAAGAAACCTTTACAGAGCGCAAGCCACCGCCAACCGCAACCCGCGAACACCGTCGCCTTCCTACAACCTGAAACAGATGACAAGGAAGATGATGGGTACAGGAAATGAGAGGGAGGAGAGTCGTGGTAGGAGACGAACCATCCCAGCAATCGCCTGGCGACCCAGGGAAACCGCGAAAAACCCATGAGCCAAAGTGGGCGGTGGCCAGGATCGATCCCAGGACCTCCCGCATGCAGGCCACTGACGCTACGGCCATCCCGCTCGGTTTAAGTAAAGGTAACATATCATTAAGGGTTATTCACGCTGGATCGATTAACCGGAAGTTAATATATGTAGTCTGAAATCCTGAATTCCTAGTTCCATGTAAATTACATCAGTACGTATTACCCTGTTTTATGACAACCAAGGATCGCAATGCAATTTTTTAAACCTTAATTCAATTAATTTTATAGCTTGATTTATTTTGCCATTCATGAAATTGGGAGTTTAAGGTTGAATTAAATGCTTTAATATTTTTACTTTCTCTATCACGTACCTAGTGATCGGGGGATTATATATATAAGTCTTCCTCCGTGGTCTAGTGGTACCATGCTAGCCGCTACTTCCCGAGGTCGCAGGTTAAAACCCGGCGGAGGGCGATGGATTTTTTCGGGCGTAAAAATCCTTAGCATGGCTTCCTTCGGAAGGGAAGAAAAGCCGGTGGTCCCGTGTTGTAGATTTACGGCATGTAAAAGAACCTCAAGTCTTATAAAGAGGCCTCTGAGCAAAATTAATGGTCTTTCACTCTCAATATAGAATGGGACGCTAAGAACCACAGCAGCTAAAGAGCTAAAACTCAATTTAACTTAATTTAGGGGGATTTTTACTTTTTTAATTTAGATCATTTCAACGTAAATACATGCTTTGGAGTCCCTTGAATAAAAAAACCGGAAAAGGGGCCGTGTGTGTGAAGAGCAGAAAACAAATTTAAAATATCGGATAAATAGCAAACTTGATAGTTAAGATCAGGACCTTCCCAAAGTGTAACAGGAAGATCTTCATGGAAAAATTATAGTTCTTTTTAATTTCAAAAAGGCTTTAACTGTTTTGTAAAATATCCTAAATTTAACATACTTACACGGCAAATAATATGTATGTATATCTTGAATTTTCTGGGAATTTCTTGCAAAGAGCATTTCATAACGAAAGGCGTTTTTCTAGTCTTGTATAACTGGTATAGTATATGAGATAGACCAAAACGCACTATACATACAAAAAAGGTAAATATCTTAAAAACACACAATTTATTTAAAATAAGTTTTTATAGCATTAAACATTTTCATTTTGTAGCATTAATCATCTGTTATTACTGGGTTTGTATTTTTCAATACTTTGTCATTTTTTAAAGTGCTGTTGCTATTCAGTTGTTTCTCGTGATGCCGCTATGTAGTGACAAGTATTTTTTTTTCAAATATTTGACTATAACTGTTCCCATCCTAGCTATAACGAAATATGTTTAAAAATATTTATACAAACCTTTCAAGTAGAATAACATTTTTCCAGAATAATTTTTAGATGCACACAAAAACAAACGAGTGGATAGAGAAATTCATGTTAATGTAATAATATTTTTATTATAAAAGTATAGCCTGTAATAATGCGTGATTTAAAAGAGTCACGAATATTTGGTTAGGTTAAATGCCATTTACCACTTTTACTAATACATTATGCTTTAGTTTTACATATCTAACTCAGCTTTCATGGAAAAATTCGAACCCTGAAAACTTCAAAATGTTCGTTAAGCTTTTCTCGAGATCAGTGCATTCATACCAAGATATGTGATAGTTGCTTTTGTAGGTGTATATTTAGTGTATATTTATTCTGGTTTTATTTTAAATTGAAATACTGAAGGTGTTAGAAGGGGAAGAATAGACAGAGACTTGGCAGTTTAAACTGTTTTCTCTGCCTTCATCACCTGCCAAAGTCGTGGGTTTACAAGGCGGTACAAATTATTACCTGGCTAAGGTAGTTCAGAGATGCCATGTTGTGGTGAGAAGTGGAAAGGCTGAACACACAGGAAAGGGGGAAGAAGTGTATAGTCTGATAAAACTACGAGGGATATTTTTAAAGTATGATGTGTTAAGTAACAAAATAAGAACTACTTAAGATTTTGCTTAGCTAATTCTTTATTCCATTGGGCTTCCACATATTTTCACAGTCAATTTAATTCTCATTCTGGTGTAGAATAATTTTAGTTGCTCCTCCTAATAGAAGCTCGCCGCCAATCCATAAAACAATTGAGTTATTGGTATCCTTGGTGTCAGAAGAAGGATTCAAACTAGTGGCTCGTAAATCAGATCTATATCACAGAGTAGCTGCAGGGTAACAAGTATTGTGAATCTGCAGCTTAATGTGATGTTAGCCAAAAACAGACGACGCTCTATTTATGTCCTTCAAAAAGGTTCCTTTTGAATGCAGAAAAATTTAATCCCAGAAACCGCTACACATTTCCTAGATGAAACGGCCGCCGGAAATCTGTGCCGAGGTTCTAAACACCGTATGCTACGATAAGACAAATGTTCGGAAAACATTGATAACTGGTAGAAAAGTGTAAGGTTTAAAGGCTTGCATAAAAAATAAGCTACGAAAAGTATTTACTGGTTCGTACTTTATTACAAAGCAGACCTTACTTTTAAAATACCTCTCGTATGTTGTGTAACATTTGACAGGATGTCTATAAAGCCATTTTCTATTTTTGAATAGGGACGGAAAACGACAGAAAATACTATCTTACCCATTTAAAGACATGTTTTTTAATGAAATTAAAGAAAACACTGCTTTTCGTGTCAATAACCAGACCCAAATGTCAATTAATGAGCTTCCAAAGCTCAAATAGCGTAGCTGTTTCGCGGAAAACATTTTCCAAACTTCTTAGGGTAATATGTGTAACTGCTTGCCGAATGCAGTTTTTCGAACCAACTAAATCATTGATTTTGTTTGGATGGACTTTGAATTTTACAAAGCCTCAGGCAAAATTAATCTAACGAAGTTAAATCTGATGATCTCGGAGCCCAGGGTCTGTCGCCAACCTGCCCAATCTAGGGATATGGAAACCGATCATTGAGGTAGTCCTTCACGATTGCGCAATATGTGCACGTGACTCGGTGAACTACCCTGCTGGAACACATCATGGATGATATCATCTTGAGTCAGCTGTGGCTAGCAGGGACGGGGTGAAGTGTGCAGCGCCAATTCAGCTGTTTTCTAACTAGGCGGATTCAAATATAATTGTATCATATTTTAAACATATTATATTTAAACATTCCACTACAATCAGAGAGAAATATAATTTTACGAATCACTATTTCCAGAATGAAAATCGCCCATTCCGAAGTGTTACCTCGGCAGTAGTAGGGAATAGGGAAAATGGGTTGTAAGCCAGCGAAATGGGAAAGTCGCAATGCCCGTGAGCAGGTATAGAGGGTTGGTGCAGCTACTCTTGATCCGGGATGTTCAGCTGCACTGTTTACGTCTGGTTGCCGTGACAACCAACTCAAGCTTGTGCTGTATAAATGCTGTATTCTTCCACAAGCTACCTGCTTCGAAGCTAAGGTGCAACTAAAATCCTGTGGTTTTTTGGAGTAGAAAGATCACTTGTGGAGACTTTTCAGAGTTAATTCACACTTGTGAAATCCTTTGTAAATTTGCAAACCTCCGTTCCCTTGGGTAAGGAATGTTTTCCCTCTCAAATCACCTTTCAGACTTATAGTTCTCGGAACTGGTCCTTCATTGTCAGTACAGTTTATGTGCAAAAACAATCCGCACGTACCGATTATAGTCGTTGTGTGTATGGTCTCGGAAGTACACTAGTAAGAATTAAAGTCTCAACAAGTTTATGTCTCAAAAACATTTAAGCCATCGGCGATTTCCAGTGAATCCGCAAAATGAAAATGTGTTTTGCATGTTACTAAATTATTTTTTCGCGTTAGACTGAGACGTAATATTTGCGATCGTATTTCTTAGCGTATCGGTACATAAAGTGAAAGGGAATGGTGCGAAGTGTTGCATGGGCCATTTTAAAAGCTCGTGGTAATGAGTGCGCCAACCGATAGGATAGGAGAGTCAATTTAATATACAAGAAATAGGTAAGTTGCATGTCTTATTTTTTTGTATGAAAACAGCTTCATCTATCGTTTAAGCCACGAGCCACCACTGGTTGCCAGATCGGGCTGAAGACACACCCAGTAATTTCGGAGGCAAACCCGGACATTCTTCTCTCTTTATAATTTTGGGTATGTAGGATAATCTCAAAAACCACACAGCCGAGTGCAATTCTTTGAGGCAGTATTTTTAACACTTAAATGATTTCAGTCAAATTATATAATATAAAATATAATAACAGCCTGCCTTAAAGCAACATGTGTATAATATAATATATAAAATGCATGTAACAGTCATTGTATTAATGTTTATATTATTATGTGCAGGTTCAATAATGTTATGTGAATGCATTACGCAGTTTAATAATGTAGGAGCTTTGAGAATAATAGGTTAAAACTTGCTAACAATGGGTAAACCTTGAAGCAATAATGAGCAAGAAAGCTTAATAATGCTAGTAGTCATTATTGGAGCAACAATAATATAAATTTTGAGACAGTTTATAAATAGCCAATCAACAACCAGAAAAAGCTTAAGTTAAATGAAAGTATTCTATTGGGGTAGGATTAGCCAAACAGAAACTGAAATAGGGCAAATTTTACAAATTCAGAAGTCAGTTGCTAGTAGTCAGTGTTCCTAACCGGACGCGAGACAGTCCTCGAGAAGTTTAATACGTATCCAGTGTGAGAAAAAAAGTTTACGTGTTAAAAAATGCTAGTAATTAATAAAAAATCTCACAGCTCTCTCTCTATGAATGAAGTGTTATTTTAATCATTTAAAGAATTAATAAATGGAAAGAAGTACAAATTATAATCTGTGTAAGCCCACATTCTTAGCCGCACTACTCCCTGCAAAGAAATCCATGTCTCTAACAATAATACTGACGCAGCCGAGGCAAACATAAATATATAATATCTAAAGAAACAGTCAAATTACAAAGTTAATATTTTTAACCTTGGGGCGAAGGCTACCGGAAACTTTTTACCATATGTGTGGTTGCAACTACTTCAAGTGTTCGGCTCCCCAAGAGTCGAAATACAATTCGACTCCTACTTCAAATCGGCTTTCCATACGTAAAGACAATACACCTTTTCATCTTTCACCATTGAAAACGCCTTTCTGAACGGACATGGGCTATAAAACACATTATAAAAGACTAAAATGGATTTACAAAGTCTATGTACTAGAGTACATATGTTATGCAGTTATAAAAGGACATATTTTCGAAGAAGATTGACGTGGAGAAGAAAATTGTAGTTGCTCCTCCACAGAAAATGCATGCAAAATTAGGCAAATGCAGCCTATATTTAACTCCAAACAATAATTATAGCTACAATTTAGCAACCAAGGAAACAGAAGAAGCAGCGAACCAAAGAATCTGCTTATTACGCTACGATGCGCACCCGATATCAATGGAAAAATAACCGTCATGTAAGAAACTTTTGCTTTATTTCCTTAACTTGTCAAGTTGTTGCAGGGAATGCTCAGCAATTACTTGAAGAGAAGAGAGAAAGCTGCCAACAGATATTTTATAATCAACAACTAAGAATATTAAGTTTCTCCATCGTCACAGGCTATGTGTATCTTCCAAAGACATTAACTTGGTAGTCTCAGAGTGCAGACTTTTCGTATTCAACAGCTTCACCATTATTTGATTGTGTATCTTAAGGGTTTCCACATTATATGTAAACCACGTAAGTAGCTTTCAATTATTAAATAACTACAAAATCGAAGAGAAGGTACAAAGGTTTAAAGTTTCACCTACTGCAATCATCCAAAATAAATCTGATGTTACGCTCACATGACTTTCTCTACCCTCTATTGTTTATTAGAAGGTATACAAATTCTTCATAAGAAAGCTTATTTTCCTATCTACTTCATTTTAATCCAAATAAACCTTTCCGGAGATAGCTGCATTACACATTTTGTTGTAAATGAAATTGGAATACCGACAGTCTAATGCTTTAGAACTGACCGCTATACCCGGGCCTTTAAAACTCCTTACTTCTTCCATGACCTGCGAGAAACAACTGAAAATCGACAGGACTTGAAAAGAATGGCTAAGTATTGAACAATTAGAACCATTAAAAAGGGAATCTCGGAAACGGTTGATGCTAAAAAAAAGTTATCTGTAATAAACTGTGTGTTTTAAGAAGATCTACATTTTCTATGTAGTATTTTTTTTTTCATCTATCTCTTTACGTTTATCAGTTATACAAAATTTCTGTCGAATGAAGAGGACTTCAGAGGCTTTTCCCAGAAAATTCAAAACGTACATCTTATTTCTCGTGTAAATATCTTTAATATACGCTATTTTAATCAAAATCGTTAGAGGCATTTTTTAGAAAATCAAAGCTTATTTTCGAAAAATGTTCCACCTAAATATTAGTTTTGGGTGGGGGTTTTCTTGAAAATCATTATGTCATATCTTTGGAAGATATTGAACTTAAATACCAAGTTTCAATACCAAGTACGTGACCCTTCAAACGTACTGACCTTACAACTTAACTGCATTCCAGGAGCTTTTAACGATAATGAATTGTATCATCAGCTGTTAGTAATCACTTTCGCCTAATACATTCCAATTACCTTCTTCTTTACAGATAAAACTCAAGCTTGTTACATTATAAATTGATTTAACATACCGAAATTATTTATTCCAATTATTTCTCTATCTTACTATTGTTTCTTTAGTTAATTATTTATATCTATCGCCAATAATTACGGTATTACAATTCAGTAATAATTAGTAACGTGAAGCAGTTTATTTCCGTTGTTATTATTTCTAGTAGATACACTTAACAACAAACGATAATTTCTTACCAGTACAACACCCTGTTAAGAGATGCATGCTCAGCTGCTGAACTATATGTATTTTATAAATAACAGCAGCAATAAGAACAATGAACTCTAAGTTAATATCAAGTAAATAACATTACAAAGAAAATAATATGATAATAACCAGAATATAAACATTTGGCGCCATAAGTACAATTGCACAATAAACAAATAAATTGAAGCAGTATTTTTAACACTTAAATGATATCAGTTTAATTATATAATATAAAATATAATAACAGCCCGCCTTAAAGCAATATGTGTATATTATAATATATATAAAACGTATGTAACAGTCATTGTATTATGTTTATATTATTATGTACATGTTTAATAATGTTATGTGAATGTGTTAAGTAATTTAACAATGTACGAGCTGTGAGAATAGAAGCCGAAAGTTGCTAACAATGAGGTAACAATGCGGTAACCTTGAGGCAATAGTTAATTAGAAAGTTTAATAATGCCACTAATAATTCTTGGAACAATAATATAATATTTAAAACAGTTTGTAAATAGCCATTCAAAAACTAGAAAGAGCTTATGTTAAATGAAAGTATTCTATTGGAGTAGGATTAGCCAATCAGAGACTTGAAATAGATGAAATTTGCAAGTTCAGGCGGCAGATGCTAGAAAGCAGCGTTCTCGAGCAGGTCGCTCGGTACGTATTAAGTGTGAGACATAAAAAATTCATTACGGCGTGAATAATATAAAGTTTACGTGTTAAAAAGTACAATAAACAATAATCTCACAGCTCTACAGTAGGATATATCAGTAAAGTGTTATTTAATCGTGTGAAGGATTAATAAAAGAGTGAGGTAAACAATTATAATTTGTTTAACCCTTCATTCTTTAGCCGCATCACCCCCTGCTAAGAGATACATGCTTCTGCAAATATACTGACGCAGCCGAGGCAAACATACATATATAACATTTAAAGAAACATAAAAAAATACAAAGTTGATTTTTTTTAAAAAGTGGGGCGAAGGCCACCGGAAACTTTGTACCGTACGTGGGGCTGCAACTAATTCTTCAAGTTTTGGCTCCCCAACAGTGGAACTGCACTCTGCATATACAATACAACTTCTTCAGAATAAAGCCAAGAAATCGTAAATTGCAGAACTAAAGCAGAAACCGTGAACAAACAGATAGAGAATGTGTAAACACAGTGATATAAATGCACAAATGCGTGTTATAAGAATCTTCTTATTACTATGAGAGAGCTGAAATGCGTGCGTTGTAAACGCAAAATAAATAGTTATTACTAATAAGCAGCTGACTTGTGTATATGCACTCACCTGACTAAACGAGTGAGTGCATGTGGGATACTATGTAGGTATGTTTAGCTAGCAGTATAGCAACGAGCATGTGGCGCGTGTGAAACGTTTGATCAACGGTGATTAAAACAGAGAGAAGGAGAGCGAGATAATAAAATCGTTAATGAAGCTTCTCCAAATTTCGAAAGCAGCATGTTGAAAAGTGAATTTCGATAATTAGACGATAAAGGGCTCGCTATTCTGGCACGAAACTGAAACAGAACTAATAGGCATCATCGCAGATTTCTCTCTGCTACCTGCTATAACGAGGTCTTCGTCGATCTTTAGAGGAAGATACAACCTGCTAGGGTATGTTTTCCAGGTAGATTTAACATTTTCTTAGATGATACCTATAAAGCATTCTTTAGCTGTCAACGTTTGTGCATAAAATGTATTCTTTAGCAAGGCAACACTATGATGCATATTTGACAGTTTTATCAAAATCTCTAGCTTCCAAAAACTATGCCAGCCGTTGACAATTGCTGACACAGCGCGACTCGTGAGCAGGAGGTCCGTGGTTCAAATCCCGCTAGGACCGTTCTCCCTAACTGAGGGGTTTTTCGTTTTCTCAGTCCACATAAATGGCAAATATCGAGGAGGTACCCTAAGCTGAAGCCTGGAACGTTTCCTTCTCAAATTTCTTTTCCCAAATAATATTTCTTTACACGTATCACCGGTGTCACCACCTGTGCTGCCGTATTGTATATTGTAAGAACGGACGTTAATCTTAACTTTATATATACACATATTATATATATATATATACACATACATACACTGGTGTGCAAAACCTAAGAACAAAAGTAATCTTCGCATGCTGTGACACTGCCAAATAACATAGCTCGATGAAGCTTGAATCACACATAGAGGGAACTGCAATGGTATGCTACAGTAGACAACTAAACGAAATGTGCAATGAGACGATCAGAACTGCCACTTTTATTCATAGACCATAGGCTACACTAAAGTCAATACGACATATGAAGGCTCTCTAGATTAACAGAAACAGATACATGGTGCTTAAAGGGGTGTATGATCATTACGGATAGCAATGCATGCTCTACATTGTGCTCCCATGCTAGCCTCAAGGTTGGTAAGCAGTTCTTGTGGTAGGGCGTTCCATTTCTCCACCAGCGCTGTTGACAAATATGGATTTGCTGCAATGCGTCTCCCCAAAGCATCACACACGTGTTCGATGGGATTTAAATTGGGGGAACGGGCAGGCCAGTCCATTTACCCAATATCCTCTCGTTCCAAGATATTCTCCACTTGCACTGTTCGATGCGGTCGCGCATTGTCATCCATAAAAATGAAGTCAGGGTCGATTGCACCCCTGAAAGGACGCACATGGGGAAGGAGTACAGTATCACAATAACGTTGTCCAGTGAGCGTACCGTGTTCAAAAATTTGGAGGTAGGTGCGCTCATGCAACGTTCTGCCTCCTCAAACCATAGCACCCGGACCACCAAAACGATCATGTTCAAGTATGTTCCTGATGAGGGTACATCGAGAATCACTACTTAGACTGAATCTGCTCTCATCCGAGAAAAGCACGCGACCCCAATCCTCATTGGTCCAATTTTGATGCTCCTGGGACCATCGTAAACGGTTCCGCCGATATGCGGATGTCAATGGAACACACCGTACTAGCCGTCGGGCAAAGAGACCACCCCGGTGTAGTCGCCATACCACTGTGTATCGTGAGATTGCGAGCCTAGCTGTCCTGTTAAAGGTGGCTGCAATTGCATCCGCTGTTTGGCGTGGATCCCTTCTTGCCTGTTGCACGATGTAGTGGTCATCTGATGCTGTAGTTGAGCGTGGTCGACCACCACCTCTCCTTGGGATAACAGTCCTGTGGTTTGGAAGGCTGCCCATGCACGTGAAACAATGCTGCGAGAGCAATTCCAAACTCCTGAGCAATGCTCGTCACACTTCGCCCTTCTTCCAGTTTCCCGATGATTCTTCCCCGTGTGAAGTCCATCCAAATGGTGTCTACGGGCCATGTTGTAATGAAGAACAGCACAACAGTGCACTGTAACAGCTCGCTAATTGCCACACACCGTCTTGTCCTGTTTCGTCAACTGCCCCGTGTTGCGGGACCAGACCCATTTGGCACTATAGGCTCGCTACACTCATGCCATGTGACGTCCAGCTTTCTGTGTACATGTGAGAGACCTCTGGCAACATGCTCCCGCACCTTAATCTACTTCCACCAGGTAGTTCATTTGTTGTGTTTCTTTACACATCTCGTCCTTAGGTTTTTCACACCAGTGTGTGTGTGTGTGTGTGTGTGTGTATAAAGTTCATTCACCAGCCCACTGATTAGGGGCTACTGTGGTGCTCGTTGTTAACGTACTCTAGTAGTGCAATGGTTAACATACTGGAAAGTAATGGTGAAGGTCGTAAGTTCAAATCGCGCCTGCTAATAAATGCGCTTTTTATTCATTTCTGTTCATGTTTCCAGAACGTTCTAGCAAATCATGATTTCCTTCCGAATGCACTAGAAAGTGCATTTGACTATAAATATGAAGTTCCGGTCGCTCATGCTTACTGCGGAATAATGTTTTCGGATAGAGATTATCTGGACATGCTGTTAGTATACGGGGAAGCGCAACAGAATGCAACGGAGTCACGTCGTCTATAGCAACAGGGGTTTCCGCAGAAACACTTCCTACAGATCACACGCTTTTGCGAGTTGCGAACCGCCTTCTGGAATCAGGAGCAGTGCACAAGACACCTAATTCACAAAGAGAACACCCTGTCTGTGACCAAGCAACGACGGATCGTGTGATTGACTATGTCATTCAGCATCCACACTGTAGTACGAAGGACATTCACAGGCATTTCAATATTAGCTAATCTTCCGCGTGGAGAGTACTGCATCATGCAAAGTTTCACCCTTATCATCTTCAACTACACCAGGAGCTACTGCAGCCGGACCACGGACGAGAGTGGCGTTCGCTAGATGGATCATCGGCAAACTGAACAAGACCCACATTTTTTGGCAACTGTGTTATTTACTGACGAAGCATGGTTCTACAACATAGGCCATGTAAATCGCCACAACATGCATACCTGAACCACTGTAAACCCACATTATAGAGGCGCCCTTACAAGTCCGTTGGGGTTTCAACGTTTGGGCTGGTATATTCGGTGATCATCTAATAGCCCCGTATTTTTATTATGGCCAACTCACTGGAAATTGCTATCTCCACTTCCTACAACACCAGATGCCTACTCTACTGGATGAAGTGCCGTTACAGAACCGATTAACTACTGGTACCAACATGATGGGGCGCCAGCTCATTCGGCCCGTCGTGTAACGGTTTATCTCGATGCCACCTACCCTGAGCGATGGATCGGATCGCATGAATCAATTCGGTGGCCAGCACGCTCACCAGATCTAACCCCATTACATTTTTTCTTATGGGGTTATCTTAAAAATATCGTGTACCAGGAGCGGCCAATGACCCCTCAACATCTCAGGGGCGCATTATCTTAGCTTGTCGTGACATGACACCGGCCATGTTGTGCCGGGTTAGGCTGGCGATGATGGTTAGACTGTGATCTTGCATCCGCCGGCATGGTGGTCAGTTCGAACACCTATTACAACCACATGGAGGAAACGGGTAAATTGTGAAGGATTTTCTGTGTGATGGTCCGGCATGATGTTATAGTCTTATGTTTGTGAGTTATAATTACAATGTTATATGCATTTATTTATGATGTTCATTAAGCATATTCTAACAAGTAAGGATTTGTGTTTTAATGAAATTCACATAATTGAACTATTTAAGTGAAACATACTTCCATCCAAACTATCAGTACCCGTTAAATTTACTAAACATAAAAAGTACCTTCAAGTGGGTGTTCTTGAACCTGGGACCTTCACTACTGACGGCCAATGTACACACTGTTACGCTAGAGTCACTGCACGCACAGAGTTGCAAAGCAGTCATTTCGGCCGAAATTGATACGACGCGATGCAGTGCACAATGTTTACCGGTATAACGCCGGGATTGCATAGGCTTCTTAATTCACAGGCTGAAAAGACTCACCCGGTATATATATGCACCAGGTGCCCCAAACAAGCAGTCCTGAGCTGAAGTTAGTTTATACCCGATAGTGCGGATGTCAAAAGGTTTGCCTAAGTAGAACTGTAAAGGAGACTCCATACAGACAGAGAGGAGACCGCTAAATGAAAGACCAGTGCTTGAAAACGAACACTTGAACGATCTCATTCTGTAAAGAAACTGCGTGCTATATAAGATTCCCGGCTGGGCTCCAGAAGGTTATCATTAAACAAAAACATTTCACGTTTTGCCCAGAATCTGGTGTTTGAATGTGAGAGTACCTTTGTGTGTGGGGAGTGTTGTCGATTATTTAATAAGCACTTCGCTCATCAACAAGAATTCAGGATTGCCGCTTGAGCACACGTATTAAACACGTTCCATGACAATCTGTCGTTCTCCGTGGTGCAGGGGTACCATGCTATCCTCTAGTTCTCGAGGTCGCGGTTCCAAAACCGGCGGAGGGCAATGCATTTTTTCGAGCGTAATAATCCTTAGCATGGTTTCCTTCGGAGGGGAAGTAAAGCTGGTGGTCGGAGATTTACGGAACGTAAAAGAACCTCAAGACTGATAAAGAGGCCTCTGACTAAAATTTCCGATCTTTAGCGCCCAATATAGAAAGGGACTCTAAGAACTGCAGTAGTTAAAGAGCGTCTATGAATAAAATTAATTTTTTTTAAAGTTAATCTATATTAATCTACAATCAGTACAACTATATAGCACCAATTGGTACCACAAAGTTAACAAGAGGAACCAAAATTCTATTTTTATGATATTTATGTATCCTTAAAGGTGCGTTAGAGTAAAATTATGTTGTATTAGTGCATTTGTCATAACAAGCAAGTGGAATAAACACGCCCGCTTTGGGGAAGAATTGATGTAACGGCCTCCCAGGCCAAGGTTCCACCTGGAATGATCCATCATTAATATCAAAAGGACAGATATATATATATATATATATATATATAAAGTAATTATATTTTTAAATAATCTTCCCTCTGTTTCTAATACTGTCTTGCAATCTTATCGAAGATCTGGCTCACAAAAGTTTCCACCTTGGGCTACATTTCTACAGCACTAACTTGAAATTTTGAACACGAGTAGTTTAGTTTCAAACATTTAAATCATTGAACCTAGATTACGAATAGCGTGCATATATTTTTCAGGCTTTTGCTAAACTGTGTGAAATTTCAGATTAATTGGCGAATTTTGGTTTTGTTTGTCATATTAAGTTTCTTTTTGGCAGTTTCATTGATTAAAACCTATCTCCACCCATACGTTTTAAACCTTTTCTCTAAAATTTTGCAATGTGTTCTAAATCGTTTTTAAAGCATTAAGGTGTAAAGTTAAATGTTAACTCGTGAGAAGTCAATGATTTCACGAAATCTACCTAAAAATTATCTTTGTATTCACAGAAAAATTAATATCAGCTTTTGGCAAATAAAGCTTCAGAAAGCATCAAAAAAGTTTTATGCTACTGCTTAAAAATTTGAGACAGAAGTTAGATTTTGAGTGCAGGAAAATTAAAAAAAAAAAAAATAAAAAGTAAGAAAAATGAATGTAAAGTTCGCGAGACGGGGATTTAAACAGAGTAAATATTTAAAAATGGAATATAATCCATAAACTTCATTTTGCGATTTTGCTTTTGTGTATCATATTTCAGTAACAATTAGTAATATAAAATCCATCTATTTTTCGTTCAAAGCTTTTGAAAATGTTAACGCATGTTTTATCATGAATTAAGTGCTCAGAGCGTGTATTCATTTATTATCTTCTCTATCACGTAATAATAGATAGTGAAGATACTGCGTTTCACCTAAAAATTCTATATCTAGATTTAACCGGAAGTACATGTTTTGAGACCCCTGAAACCATACATGCGACACGAAGATTTTCAAGAAAATCTCCCGCCTCAAGCTATCCTTTACATGGAACATATTTCGAGCGTTTTGGTTTTATGAAAAATGGCTCTAAAGATTTTGAATAAAATATGATATATTAAAGATATTTACGTAACAAATAAAACATATATCTTAATTTTCTGGCAATAGCTTGTAAATTCCTCTTCATTTGGAAGGAAATTCATATTATCTTGCATAACTGGTAAACGTTAACAGAGAAACGAAAACGTGCTTCACAAAAAATGTACAGCTCTTTAAAACACACTTTTTATTTCAAATAATATTTCCGAGATATCCGTTATTATTAGTTCGAATTGATCAAGACTCTTGTCTTTTTTAACTCGACTTTCTGTTGTGTCTCGCAATGTCTTGGAAAGAGTATAGAATTTTAAGGCCAGCGTATAGGTCCAGTTCTGAAACATTTGAACTTTGTATCTATATCGAAATGTGTAATGCAGATATTTCTGGAAAGGTTTTCTCAATTAAAATGAAGCATATACGAAAATAAACTTTGGTAACATAAGTTTTTATACCCATTAATAAATGACAGAGGGTAAATAAAGTTATTTGGATGTAATATATCGGACTTTTTACTTTCTCTACTACGTATTGTAAGTAGGGAAAGTATTGTATTCCACCCAAAAATTTGATTCCGACATTTCACCGGAAGTATATGTTTTGAGACCCCCTGAATCCAAAAAAAAGCATTTTTGGAAACATGTCCGTGTGTGTGTGTGACTGTGTGTGTGTCTGTGAACAGCATAACTCAGAAACGGACAGTCGGATAAACACCAAACTTGTTATTTAGATGCGACACGAAGGTTTTCAAGAAAATCTCCCACCCCAGATTACCATATACATGGAACATTTTTCGAAAATTTTAATTTTCCTAAAAATGGCTCTAACGATTTTGATTAAAATATTATATGTTTAAGATATTTTCATGACAAATGAAATGTATATCTTGAATTTTCTGTGAATATCTTCAAAAGCATTCTTCATTGTGAACGACTTTTGAATAACTGGTAAACCATGAGATAGACAATATTTTACTAAACAAAAAATGTAGATCGCGTTAAAATACACAATTTATGACATATACATTTTTGTTGTTGAGTGAAGCATTTTCGAGATATTGCTTGTTATTCCCTTAAATTTTCCAATACTTACACTTTTTCTCAAATGGAAATTTGTTATTCATTTTTTTGCCCTGTAAGTGAAAAGAGAATGGAATACTCCACATAGCAACCAGCTCTTAAAATATTTGACTATCGCTTAAAGCCTAGCAATAAGATTAACATCTCGATATCTCGAATAACATAAAGCATATGGAGAATAAGCGTTTGTAAAAATAGTTTGTACAAGACTAGAGGTATTCATGTGAGTGTAACACATCAGATTTTTCTTTTAATTTTAGTATTACAAATTGACTGCTGTAGTATTATTCAAAACTTTTTATTAAGCTACTCCATGTAAGTTTACAAACATCTTGTTTCTGTGCAGATAGAGTGTTGAACTTTTAACAGAAATTTACTTGCTTTGTTATTGAATATTTTTGTTTGTGTCGTTTACTAACTTTGTTTATGAACGCTGTGGTTGTTGACATACTATAAGAAGGTTTGTATTCCAGTGTTTCGAAGTCGCATCTAGTAGCCAGTCACTGTGGGGTTCACTAGAAATCGAACACCATATAACCGTGGGAGCTAGAGATGGACGCTAATGCCATGGGGACTGGGGGGAGGAGTTGCAAGAAGTGGTGCAGACTTAAAGGGGCAAAAATCTAGCAAGTGGATTGTTCTGTCGAAGCCAAGAAGCATGAACAATAGATGCGTCCACTATCGACCCGACCTGATTGAGGTGCAGTGGAGCGAAAGTTTAGCGTGGCTGTTTAACAGCATCCTTAAAGCACTTACCGGCTACTGAATTAATGGTTCTACGGACGCTTTATATATTGACCCCTTTATGGTTTCGTAGCCCAGTGTTTTTGTTTTACCTCCATTATGTACTGAGTCCATGTTTTCAGTTGAAAGAAAAAATATCTGATGTGTTACATTCGCATGCCTTTCTCTACCCTCTATCGTTTATTAGTGGGTATACATATTATTCCTACAAAACTATATTTCCTATCTACTGCATTTTAATCGAGATAAACCTTTCCGGAAATAGCTGCACTACACATTTCGTTATAGATACAAACGGAATAGCGTGAATCAAATGTTTCCGAACTGGACGCTATACGCTGCCCCTAAAATTCCCTTTCACTTTCACTGTTTCCGTGACATCGCTAGAAACAACTGAAAATCTTCAGAGTATGATAAGTATTGAACAATATGAACCAATATCAATGGATATCTCGAAAATGGCTGATAGGTGCCTCAAAAAAGTTATTTAAAATATATTGTGTATTTTAAAGAATCCACATATTTTGCATAGTTCGCTTTCGTCTATCGCTTAACGTTTAGCAGTTATACAAGATTATACAAAATTTCTTTCGAGAACTAGGCTATTTCCTTCAAAGGTATTTCCAGAAAATTCAAGATACTCATTCTATTTCTCATATAAATATCTTTAATATATGGTATTTTAATTAAAATTGTTACGGCCATTTTTTAGGAAATAAAAATAGTTTCGAAAAATGTTCCATGTAAAGGTTAGTTTGGGATAGGGGGACATTCCTGAAAATCTTCTCTTCGCAGCTTAGGATGGTACTGAACTTAATGCAAGTTTGATGTTTATGCAACTTTTCGTTTTTTTTAGAACACACACACGAGACCTATTTTTAAAATGATTCTTTGAATTCGAGGGCCTCAAAACATGTATTGATCACAAATTTATTTGAAAATTTTGTTCAACTTCTTTGAAAGCTACTGAAACTAAATTCCAAGTTTGATGTTTATCCGAATTTTCTTTTTTTTATTAGTTATGCTGTTCACAGAAACACACACACATTGTTCTAAAAATCTTATGTATTACATTCACATAATTTTCTTTACCTACCATCCTATATTTTTATATAGCTTACACAAACTAGCTTATCTATCTATTTAAGTTTCGAGGCAAACCTTTGCAGAACTAGTTTCATGACATGTCTCGATAAAGGAAACCGAAACGATAGATGTTTAAAAGCGAGTCCCTATATGTTGGTCTCGAGAGTTCATACTCTTTCCCTGACATCGCGAGAAACACCCGAATAGAGACAAAGCTTTAAAAAGACGACAAGAGTACTGAATAATTCAAATCAATAATGACATATCTCAGAAATGTCTGATGCTACAAAAAAGTTATTGGAAATAAAATTGCTTTTTTTAAGTAATATACATTTACTGAGCCTATCTCATATGGTTTTTCAGTTAACCAAAATTGTAAAAAAAATTCTTCCCAATGAAGAATTCAAGATAAACATTTTATTTGTCATGAAATCATCTTGGATACATGGCATTTGAATCAAAATGATGAGTCGTTTTTGAGAGCTTCAAAATTATTGAAATGTTTCCATATAAAGTGTTGTTTGGAGTGGGGGGATTTTCTTGAAAAACCCTTTTTTCTCTGAAAGATACTGAAATTAAACAACAAGTTATATATTTGCCTAAATGTTGGTTTAAGAGTTATACAGTTCACAGACAGACGTAGACACCTTTTTCTAAAAATGCACTGTTTCAGAGTGCCTCAAAACATGTATTTCCATTTAAACTTTGTTATCGAATTTGGGCGGAATGCAATACTTCCACTACCTATCGAGTACGTGGTAAAGAGTGTAACATTGCATATTTTAGAGAGACCAGACAACTGCTCACTGCTCTGAAGCAAAAGTGAGCGCTGTCCTGTATGACTGGTTCAATGAATTATTTGTCAACCGGTCCATAACAAATGAGAGCAAAGGCCTGGACTGCCGAATGCAGAACAAAGATTTTCTTGTCTTCTGCAATAAAAATATAAACCTAGTAATCAAAAGAATTGGAAAATGAGGCTCAACAATTGCTACAAGTAATTTATTTACATCTTAACCGAGTAAGACTGGAGAAACTGTGTAGCTTCGACGCCAGTTCAGAGCTATTATTTGCTCATGCTAGCAAAAGTTCCCATTGTCTGCAGGGATGCAGAATAAGGTTCTTCTTACTTTATAAAATGGTAATAAAATCTTTTGTGTAACTTCTTAGCCACTTCTGTTCTTTTTCTGTTTCCGCAGGTGACTTGTTTCATTTAGTTTAGTGCTCGTTACCTCTTAAGTTTAGAGCCCACAGGAAGTGATCGTTACATTGTGTCTAGTGAATTAGGATAGGATAGGATAGGACTAAAAGCTGAGGGGGACTTAGCACTTCGACCTATGCAGATCTTTTGTAGCTAGGTCCCTGCAGGGAGGGATGAGGTGAGAGGAGACAGATGGTGACCGGACCAGGATGCACAACAGGAGAGGGCAAGGTCCCTACCATTTACAAATTTGAACTCTCTGGTTGCTAGCTGGTTTCGTCGACTCCCCTTCACCTGTTGTCTTACACATTCCTTGGGGGGGCGGAACCCGGAGACCCTCGCTGTCCGCGGGATGATGGTTTCCTCAGAGCATCCTGTTCCCCTGTCATGTACACCCGTGACCTCCGGTCAACACTTGCAACCCTGAAAACTACCAACTAGATGAAATATGAAGTGAAATGGCAATGGAGATGAAACGGGGGACAGGAAATTCGGGGAATGGAATGATCGTTCCCAGCAATCGTCTGGCTACCCGGGAAAGCCCCGACAAAACCCAGGAAGGTCGGCCACAGGAATCGAACCCACGACCTCCCGAATGTGGACCACGGGCCTTACCGCCTGAGCCATCCCACTCAGTGTCTAGTGAATTAGAACCCAGCTCTGCCTTTTATGTAAACTTAACACATTTCGATGTCTTCACTAACTACGCTTTGACCATGATATCATTTTTAAATTTGTATTCCTGCAGTAATTTAATCAGGCATGCTTGTAAGTAAATGTGCCTAGGATATATTCAGAATGGAGCATTTAAGTGAGACTGTAAAATATCTCCAAAACTAAGCGTTGTAGTAAGAAATGCCTTGGATAAAGGTTGCTTGATATTATGGGGAAAAGTCAATGCCATTAGTTAAGTTTTGTTTGGAGGACGTGGGATGGTCATTTTAGGGTCAATTTAATTTTTTAATGGAAACCTACAATTAAGGTCAGTTTAAATTGATCGTAAAATAACCATTACAACGTCCTCCAAATAAATCACGACTAGCATTTATATCAAGCAACTTTCATTCATGTCTTTCTACAACGCTTAGTTTTGGAGATGTTGTGCAGTCTCACTTAAATGGTCCCCCTATATGTGACATAATCTATTACCGTAAAATGTGAAAACATTGGCCGTTTTGTACAATATTTGTTTTTACATTTGAAGTATGCCCATCCAATTAAACTTCACCATAACTTTCAAAACTTTGCGTTACTTGTAATGAAATTCATTTTTATAATTTGCTTCTATTACAGTTAAAAATCTGATGTGTTACATGCATGTAAGCTTCTGTACCCTCTATCATTTTAAGTGGGTATGCAAATTATTCTCCCGAAACTGCATTTTTTCTATCTACTTCGTTTTAATCTTGATAAACCTTTGTAGAAATAGCTGCATTACATATTTCGTTACACAGAGGGGTCCGAAACAATACACTCACTCTATGATAATCCATATCTTGGGAACAAAGGAACATAAACTTACAATAAGTTCTTGCGCAATAAAGAGTTTAATACTTTCTGTCTACCATGGAGACGCCAGGTAAACTTGGATGACATTTTTACCTGGACGATGGGTAGGTCGAAAAGATGCCACTGAGTACCCACCACGGTCTCCAGACCTAACACCTCTGAACATTTACCTGTGGGAAATGAAGTTTATGGAGAGCTACACTACGAAAATCCATCGAAGCATCGTGCGCAACCATCACAACGGACACACTGATATCCGCGGTTCGATCAACAGTTGAGCGCCATATATGCTGTAGAGTTGCTAGTGGTGGTCACTTTAAACACCCAAATTGACTTGACACCTGTTGAGAAGCGTTAAACCACATTTTTGCGCAACAATTATAAGTCTATGCCGTTTTGTTCCCAAGATACTGGTTATCAAAGAGTGAGTACATAGATTTGGATCCCTCTGTGGATACAAAGGGAACAGGATAGTCAAATGTTTAAGACCTGGACGATATATCCTGGCTTTAAAATTCCATACTGTTTCCATGCAATCCTGAGAAGTAACTGACTGTCAACAGGACATTACCAGTTATGCATGATTACATACATTTCTCTCCGAATGAAGAGGACTTCACAAGCTGCTCTCAGAAAATTCAACATATTTTATTTGTCATGTAAATAGCTTTGATATGTAGTACTTTAATTAAAATCGTTAAAGCCATTTTTCAGAAACTTATAAAATTTGAAAAATGTTTCGTGTAAATGCAGTTTGCGGTGAAGGATTTCCTGAAGAATTTCATGTCGCATTCTTGGAAGATACTGACTTTAAACACCAAGTTTGGTATTTATCCGACATTTCGTACTTGAATTATGCTGTTAAAAGACACACACAAGAAGATTTTTCTAGAAAGCTTTATTTGGATTCGGAGGGCCTCAAAACATATATTTTCGCTGAGATATCGGTATCGAATTTTTGAGTGGATACAGTGGTAGAGGAGATAAAAAGAGAAGGAGATTTTGTAGGAATTATGGCAGATGCTTTAGAGGGATGGAAACAGACTATGAGGGCAATAATTCAGATGGTGGTTAGGTTTGGGAGTTTCATTGAGTAATACAACATTAGCGTGAGGAAGAAGGTAGAGTTATCAGATTCGTTTCATTTCGCTGTAATGATAAACACGACAGGGTTATTCTCGTATGCCGCAATCATTATGATACGAGCTGGTAGCCCTCATAGGAAACAATGTATATATATATATATATATATATATATATATATATATATATATATATTGTGGCATGTATGCGTTTGTATTGTCACGCCAGACACATTATTGCGTAGTTGGCGACAGTATTGTTGGGGTAATTCCTTCGGCTTTGGGTTTTGAAGTTCGTCTGGCGTGCCTAGTTGGTGATCCTAGCTAGCTGTGTAGAGAGGGGGAAGTGAGCGTAACTTCTTTGTGTTGTGTCACTTTTGGTTTGAGTGTGGGTCTGTAAGGTTGTATATGAAATCGTGTGAATGTAGTCTCGTGTGTGTAGCATCTCCCTTTCATTTCTTCCTTTTTATCTTTTGTGTATGATGTAGGAGCACCGTGTTTATACTAAATAAACCACATGTAATGTGATTAATGTGAAATTTTGTGTATTTTGTTGTAACTATCCCACGCCTGCTCTGGAATGTGCAGTTAAAGAATCTGGTCCTCTTGCTGCCAATTGAGGTATGCCTCCCAATGTATATGCTGGGGTAACTAAAATTTAATATCTACCTGCAAAACTTTTGGCCTCACCCCGGTATATAACAATATATATATATATATATATATATATATTGTTATATATTTTTTTTTATTTAACTAACTACACTCATTCATTTAACTATGATGAAGGCATGGCAGACTGATTGGAAATTGGTAGGAGAAATGCAACATTGTATGAAAGGAATGTAATGGATTTTGGCAGTGTAATTACTTTACTAACCTGAAAGTCTTATCTCTATTACCTGACCCACCGTCCCGAAAATGCCTCTCCTTTCAATAATAACAGCTTGCAGTAATTGGAAAGCTTTCTGAAAGCAAAATGGAATTTAATGCAGAAAACGAATCAAATGAAATCCTATCTATCAATTGCTACCTCTCCAGTAGCATGCACCCTTTTGTGGGAAGGACATCATGGGCCCCATCTATGGAAACATATAACAAACTATCTGATGAATTTCTCTACCTACTATCATTTATTCTGATATCACACCTAGAAACTCTTCTTACGAAAGCTTTTTATTTTTCTCTATCACGTACATAGTAAGTAGAGAAGCTACTGCATTCCTTCCAAAAATTCTATACCGAAATTTCACCGGAAATACATGTTTTGTGGCACCTGAATCCAAATAAAGCATTTTTGGAAACATATCCATGTGTGTATCTGTGTGTGTGTGTGTGTGTCTGTTGCAGAATAACTAAAAACGATAAGTCGGATAAATACCAATCCTGGTGTTTAAGATCAGTATCTACCAACGATGCGACACGAATATTTTCAAGAAAATCCCTCGCTACAACTATTATTTACATGGATCACATTTTGAAAATCTAGGTTTTCTAAAACGTAGCTCTAACAATTTTGATAAAAATACCACATATGAAATATATTTAGACTAGAAATAAAACGTATATCTTGAATTTCCTGGAAGTCGCCTTTGAAACCTCTTCATTCGGAAGGAATTTTGTGTAATTTTGTATAACTGCTAAAGGGTAAGTGACGGACGAAAACGTACCATGCGAAAAAAAAGGATAGATAGATAGACAGATCTCTTTAAGACACACAATTTACTTAAAACGAACGTTTTTTGTAGCATAAGCCGTTTATGAGATATCCAGTATTAAATGTCAGATTTGTGTATTACTTGGTATTAATTTAAAGTTCCTTCAATTTTCAGTTGTTTCTCACGATTGCATGGAAACCATATGGAATTTTAAGGGTAGTAAATAGCGTCGGGTTCTTATATATTTGACAATCGCTACTCTCTTTGTATTTATAACGAAACGTATAATGTAGCTATTTTGTAAAGATTTGTTTGGATTAAAATGGAGTAGATAGAAAAATAAACTTAGTAAGAATAGTTTGCATACCCACTAATAAGGATGGAGGGTAGAGAAAGTGGTGTGAATGTATTGCATCATATTTTTCACTTTCTCTACCACATACCTAGTAGATAGAGAAGGTATTACATTCCACCCAAAATTTCCACACCGAGATTTCACAAAAAATGCATGTTTTGAGGTCGCTGAATCCAGGAGAAGCATTTTTAGAAAATGTTCCATATGTGTGTCTGTGAACAAGATAATTCAAAAACGAAAAGTCACATAAACATCAAATTTGGTATTGAAGTTCAGTACCTTAAAGAAATGCGACAGAAAGATTTTGAACAAAATTCTCCACATGAAACTACCCTTTACATGGAACACTTTTAGAAATTTTTGACTTTCTAGAAAAT
The DNA here is from genome assembly GCA_030765065.1 of Deroplatys truncata. Taxonomy (NCBI): domain Eukaryota; kingdom Metazoa; phylum Arthropoda; class Insecta; order Mantodea; family Mantidae; genus Deroplatys; species Deroplatys truncata. The sequence continues at coordinate 186,246,132 of CM060986.1, read as the reverse complement.
TGCTGTAACGATTCTGATTAAAATACCATATGTTAAGGATATTTACATGAAAAATAAAATGACACCTTAAATTTCCTAGGAATAGCCTTTGAAATCCTCTTCATTTGTAAGGAATGTTGTATAATCTCGTATAACTTGTAAACATTAAGCGGTAGACGAAAACGTACTACACAAAAAATGTAGATCTATTTAAAATTCCCAAATTATTTCAAATATCCTTTTTGTAGCATCAGTCATTTCCGATATATCCGTTATTAATTGTTTGAATTAGTCCTTTCAACATTCAGTTCTTTCTCACTATTCCATGGAAAGAGTATGGCGTCAGTATAGCGTCTAGTTTCATAAATTTGGCTGTTGCTATTTCTCTATGTATCTATAATGCAGCTATTCCCGGAAAGCTGTATCTCGATTAAAGTGAAGAGGATATGAAAATAAGCTTTCGTAGGAATGTAAGAAATAAAACTTTCTTTTTAATCTTCGTGTTGCATCATTAGAGGATATTGAATTTAAATATGTACCGAGTTTGTATTTATTCAAGGTTTTGTTTTTGAGTTTACTGTTCACAGATACACATACGGATATTTTTCTAAAGTGCCTTTTTTGGACTTACGGTGTTCAAAAACATGTACTTCAGAAGAAATTTCGACATAATTTTTTCGATGGAATATTTTACTTTCTTACTGTAAGTAGGTAGTAGTGAAAATAATATCATGGATATTGCTAGGGCCTGGATTTTAATCCTCTTCCTGAACTTTAGGGTGAATTTTACAACAATTAAATCACGAATTCAGTATTGTATTGTAGAAAAATGTATCTTTATTGTGCATATAAAGCCATATTTACATCTTTTTAGTAATAGGTCTTATTTTGGGCAACTTTTGCCAAAACAAATTACATATATTTGTCGTATCTTTAAGGGCACAAGAGTCGCCCTCCGTGGGCTAGTGGTACTCTAGTTTCCAAGGTCGCGGGTTCAAACCCGGCGGAGGCGATGGATTTTTTCAAGTAAAGATCCTTAGGATGGCTTCCGTCGGAAGGGAAGTAAAGTCGGTAGTAGATTTACGGCACGTAAAAGAACCTCAAGCCAGATAAAGAGGCCTCTGAGCAAAATTACCGGTCTTTGACGCCCAATATAGAATGGGACGCTAAGAACCATAGTAGTTAAAGAGCGTTCATAAATAAAAAAAACTCAAGGACACAAGAATGTAAACATGAAAATGTTGCTGACATGACAATGTTTCAAGTGATATTGTCACAAACAAACACAACAATTACTAGAATGCTTTACTGATAAATAAAGCTTACAAAGCTTAGTAGCAAACAAGCAGCGTAACATACTAGTCGTAAAACGTTGTTGCGTAGGGTTGACAAAACGCTCTCGAAGCTAACAAAGGCGGCTTACGACGTAATAAACATCGCAAACGTGTTCCACTATTCAGTGTGAATACAAACTCAGTCTGGTTTAACACGTCGAAAGTAAAGTGATTGAACGGAATGAAGTTGCAGGTTTTGTTCGTGATTTTGGAGAGAAGTTCTTCATCACTGGCGAGGAAATATTATTTTGTAAACTATTTGTAGTTAAAGTTAGTGCAGAAAACAACTTAATACTGCTAAACACAGCAGCTGTGTCAAAAGTCCTGAAAATGACAGCAGACAAACGCTGTCCATCATGAACCGTGTAATCATTCTTCAAGACTTGCGTCAGATGATGGTGCCTTGCAAGAAGCCACGCTTTATACAGTTCTTGGAGAAGTACACAACACATCCAGTTCCACATTAATCTACATTGAGGAAAAACTATTTATCCGTATACTACGAGGAGGTGCTGAGCAGAATATGAATTAGTGTTGCTGACCAAAAGGTCTGGGTGTCCATAGATGAAATCACCGATGTGGGTGGGCGTTATGTTGAAAATGTTGTTCGTGGTGGTTTAAAAGGTGACGGGCCTGGAGAAATGTTCCTACTAACGTATGAAGCTCTCAAGAGAGTAAACAACTCGACGATTTCCATTTTGTTTGACAACTCTATGGACCTACTGTGAACGGATGGTGTGAACAGAGACAACGTTTTGCTGCTAGTAATAGATGGTGCTTCATACATGGCTAAAACAGCCAAAGGTCTTCAGATTCTCTACCCTAGTATGGTGTACGTCACTTGCCTTGCACATACGTTACACTGAGTTGCAGAAGAGGTGCGATCAAATTACTCTTATGTGGACAAATTAATTTCCTGTGGCAAGAAAAGCTATGTGAAAGCTCCGCTACGGGTACAGAAATTCAAGGAACAAGCACCTTCACTACCCCTCTCACCTCAGCCTGTTGTTACACGATGGTGTTCTTGGCTTAATGCTGCACCAACTACACCAAAATAAACAATATTTTATGATGGTACCGATGAATCAAGTATTATCAAAACTTGAAAGAGGTTTTACAGATACCTCGGCATACATCAACGTCAACGTTTCGTGATATCAATGATATCAAAGGCCATCACGCGACTGGAAGCTGCAGGTACTCAGTTGTGTGATGCTCTGGATATTGTGCAACATGCGCAGAATGAATTGGTTCGAGTTCGTGGTCATGTGGCTGACAAAGTGAACAATAAATTGCAAAGTGTTCACCAGTGGAATCCTGGATACTCTACAATGTGCAAAATTAGTGACAGTCTTTCTGAGAATTCCCCAACATTTGAAGACAATGAACCAAAGCTGATCTGCAGTGACCTTGCCGCCTTAAAATACGTTCCTGTGACGTCCTGTGTTCTGGAGAGGATATTTTCCAAGTACAAAACTATCCATAGCGATAACCGTAGATCTTTGAAAATGAAAAATCTGAAAATGCACCTTGTGATCCAGTGCAACTCTGCAGAAACTGAAGATTGACAGGACGTGTATAATAATTTGGAATACTTTAAACAAGTGGTGTGTAGTAGTAAAAACATGGTTTTATTCTTTGGATAGGTGGTATTGTTTTCAATGTACTTCGTGGTTTATTCAGACCCATGCACACATACTTACAAAATAAGTGCTAGTTAGTTTCAAACGCTGCAAAGCGTAAGTACTATACTCAAAAGTTGTTCTGAAGTGAATTTTATATTAGATTGTATATAAAATATCAACAATAATGTTTTAAATAAACTTATATTAAAAGTGGGCCCCAATAATTATAAATATCTCTGAAACTGGGACACACCAGTAAATATTCAATCTCCTAAAAGTTTAAGGCTTTATTGAAACGAAGTTCAAGAATAGAATTTAGAACCACTTAGAGAGTTTTCTTAATTTTTTGTCAACGTCATATATCAAGGAAGCACTGCAACATGCAAAAGGTTTTCTTATGAGGAGAATAATTCAGTCTCCATTTCTCTCCTTCGTTGTCTGTAAGCAGCGCACTGTTCTGTTTGACACAAACCTATTTTTTGTATGTCGGCGTGAAGAAAGCTGAGGTGGCAGTTACATTTGCTGGGATTTTATTTATGTTACATTTCCTTCACAACTCCAGACCCATTACTGAGCTTCCCGTATCTCAACGTTTTCTCTCTCAGCACAGTCATCACCGTTTCACGTCTCATTAACCTGACAGTTACCACCATGTCAACCTAGAGAGGGAACAGGGATGATTGGTCTCTCTTACGGTGACACTAAAGGGGTCCTGTGTTTGGTGGATCAGGTTTCAAACACACAATGCAAGCGAAGTGTACAAGCAAATTCAACACAACGAATGAACATGGAAATAAATTTACACTGTCGTGCATAAAAATTGGCCTCTCTCCCTAGATCGCCCTAGTGTTTTCTCTCCGTAAGCTTCTAACTTTTGGCTCCACCCAGCGGCATCAGTTCCCTATGTGACTGGCCTGAAAAACAATTCAGGGGTATAAAAACTAACCAATGAACAATGTTTATAGTCTATGTGGACTGAATTGGTGATTCGAATACCATGTCTTTGAAAGAGTTTCGCTGCGATTGGTACAGAAGGAAAGGCTAAACCAATTACAACTAATTTGACCCTCTAGAGAAAGGGGCGAAGAATTATTTGCATGTAAGGTTAAACTGAACGATACCTACGACATTTACATATATTAGAGCTTTCATCAGCGACATGGAGACTAAGGTTAAAGTTGTTGCTGCTACTAAACGACGATGAGAAAAAGGTAGTGTAGCATAAGGTTTAAGTTGTAATGTTACTCTTCGGCAGTTCTTCCATACTTTGGGACAGGTACCCTGCCAATCCAGTGACAGTGAATTATCCTCGAAAATCAGAGGTGGACACCTTGGTGGAGGGTGGGACTAGATTTTGTCAGTACCAACACAAATGACCTTGTTATGGTATGCACGCCAGGTAGGTTCCATTTAAAAATTAAATTGATCCTAAAATGACCATCACAACGTCCTGTAAATAAACCACTACCATAAATGCCATGGCATTTACTTTCCCCCATAATATCAAGCAACTTTTATTCAAGACATTTGTTTCTACAACGCTTAGCTTTGGAGATATTGTACAATCTCAGCTTAAATGATCCACCCTATATAAGCTATGAATAGTTTTCGCTCCTGCTAATAATATCAGTCTACTAACTTTAATATATTGCAAAGGAAAATATGGTTTTTATTCCAATTAAGAATATATAAACGACGGTCATAAGAAGGCTACAGTCTATTCAGCAATTAATGCTTCCTTGAATAAACATTCCCGAAGTTCTAATGGACCAAAATGTCATCACCAAATTGTTACAAACCCAGAGGGACAAGTAGAGAACCGTGATAATTCGGGGCAAGGTTACGAAAAGAGCTGTTAATGAATGAAGCATTACGTCCTTCCTTATGCTCGTGTGTAGTAAGGCATTCTTTATGATCCACAGAAGTTATAACAAGAAGGTACATCTCCAGCAGTAAACGTAGACCAATGACGCCACATCAGGAAATTCTTGGTACTAGTCTGCCACAATATGAATGCGTGCGGCGGGAAGAGGAAATAAACAGTAACGGAACAAGTGGGCGGGGCATCGGAAGTACAGTGAGGTAAAGAAACCATCCGCAATTCTGAATTTCATTTATTAGCGAGGCTGAGGCCTGCAAAATGTAGTACCGTTTTCATTGTGCAGTGTACATTCCGCTAACGCCCTGCCCCTCACTCCCTTCTAATCTTGATGACGTTGGCGCCCTCCTCAATGTGCATTCATAACGTGGCCGACTAGTACTCCGTTGTGGTTATTAGACTCTAGCTAGTGACTTTGTGACTTCAGCTAGCTTGTAAACTACAGTCTAAGCAGAAGTAAAGTATATGTATATCTTACAGGCTTCTCTGCATACCGTGCCCAAATTAACTACCTAAGTGTTCCCAAAAGAAAACAAAATTTTGCCATTGTCAAATACGACCGCATGCGATGCTTACCTTTAGGTAAAGGTACATATCATGGGGGGGGAGGCGGAACCAGGCAGAGCACCGTACGCAGGCCAGTAGACCCATTGTGCTTCCAACGTGACCCTTGGGAGGGAGGGATTAGGGGAGAGACCCAAAGGGCGACTAGATCCGGATACCGACGGAGGCAAGCATGGATAGAACGCCGCACGCTTCCTGCCAACGAGCCACCAACCTCCAGGTTCCCCGGGAGCAGAACCCCACGCTGAGGAGAGACCTAACTGAGCGGACCACAGACGCAACCTACTGAGCCAACCCGCTCGGCGATGCTTACCTTTAGTAGGTTTATCCTCATTGGTTAGAATTTCAGTAAAACATGTTGCTTTTTTCATTCAAATATCTTTAAAAAATAACGAAGTATGTAATTTGAATTTTATCCAAATCGTGTAGGGATTAAATTGCCGGCTGGGACTCAAAACGGCATTGGCTGACTTACAGCGGTCAGGCGTGCTTTAAATGACTGACAGTGAACGGACTTGCAGACACACATACATATTGTATTCTCACTCCTCATAACAAACTAAACAACATTTGTATAAAACACTTTGCAATTTAGGAAACAACCTCATGGGGAAACCCCGCTTAGGGAGCCAATCGGATGGCGCTAACCCTGGGCAGAGAAGGGGGGCTTTGCCCCGGTTAGACCTTCGTACTCAACAACTGTTCTTACACCAACGTAAATAACAACGAAAATTCTGAATAGCTGTGTACGACGGTTGGACCATCCATGGATGGTCATTTGAGAACCAAGTTACGTTTCGTAACTGGTAACCAACAATTTTTATTTGTTTCTTATTCTTCATCACAAAATAAGCAGCTTTTTATAAATCATTTTCTAATGATAAAACAACATACAACATGTAGTTTCCATTTAAAGAAACTGAATTGACCATAAATGACCATCACAACGTCCTCCAAAGAAAATACGACTAATGGCATTTACTCTCCCCATAATAACAAGCAACTTTTATTAAAGACATTTCTTTCTGCAACGCTTAACGTTGGAGATTTTGTACACTCTCGGTGCAACTTGTATATCGTGAAATTACATGAAATATGCTAACAGAGGTAAAATTCCTTCACAGCATACTTCAGCTGGTACACTAGCTTTATATCAAATTATATTGTTTACAAGTTAACGTGCAAAACAAGTTTAAATTAACATAGCTCTAATCCGCGAGCGGAACCATTCAGGTGAAAGGGTCTGCGTGTGATGGAACCGTTAGCCGAAGGGGTTAATCAAATCCACATTAATTGGAAATAAAGTTGAAAGATACGTCGTCCTGGCAACTAGTGTATATAACCGTAAACAGAGGAAATCAACCAGCAGTCAGCATTTAAATCAGCTCTCAAGCTTATAACGGAGACTCCAAAGAACGAATCTCGTGATCAATTGCAAAATGACAAGAGTTTATCTACGGACCTGCTCGGGCTTGGGAGGAACGATTCACTAAAAACTGAGATAGTAACTCGGTCGTGACTCGTATCTCACTATAGTGTCACTTAAACAGCATACTACTTGTGACAGTTCACACGAAGCGGAGAAGTGGGAGAGCTGCGTTGTCACATTGCATTAAGGCATCTGTCAGCCTTTTGGCAGCGCGCCGAAAAGCAAACCACTTACTTATCTTTAGTCTTTCGTAACCGTAACCGTAATTGTTACGGCTGGATAGTAAAGTAAAATGCAGCTTCCTCAGTGCCTAAGGAATCTAATTTTGTTCCTAACGTTTCCGAAACTTTGAGTTTATAGGGAGACTATAGTGCATTTGCTTTAAGTTGAAACATGGAACGCAGAAAGAGATAGCACTATATTCTACAAGACAGTTGGTAATCCTTAGCTGCCTAATCTGAATATCTTTGCTATTGAAACTTACTATTTAAAATCTGGGTTAGGTTGAAACATAAAATTTAGAAGCGAACAACAAACACCCGTTTGGAACAATACGAAAGCCAGCGAAGCAAGGACAGCTGAAGGTATCAGGGTATTTTCACTGCCAAAAGTGCAGTGGCAACAACACTACAGCTGACACTAAGAGACTAGGCAGAGTTTCTCAGTACTTGAGCTGTCATTAGCCCAACTCCACCTCCTAGACCGGCCAGGTAGCGTCAAAATGGTCAGGTTTCAACTTAAACCTAACGTACTGTAAATGAAGAAAATTGCCAAAAATAAATTAAAGTTTTAGTTTGTAATCAACAGAAGTATTGTTGATTGTGATGTTCTCATATTATAATTATAGTGAGCGTTACGTATTCATTCTCATCACATCCGTGCTGTTATCTGAGTAGCGCTTTCGGGAGACGTGTTTCTCCCATCTTCAGCTCTAGTCGACTGGCTTCTCATTTACTCCCCTGACCACCAAGAAATAATTCAGTAGACTTTTTTCCGCTCTCTGCTGGGAAAAGTTATGGTCTAGTGGTCTTGAGTTTGCTGCCATCTGTAGTGAAGGTTGGGAACTCATCTGTCTTCTTTTTTCTCTATTGTAATTTGATTGGATAAGCTGCATCAAGTAGTCTACAAGCGATATTACAAAATTCAAAATATTCTTGATGTTATGATGAAAGAAAATCATTTCTAAAATTTCTACTTATGAAGAAGTCTGTAAAGTTTTTAATAATGTTATTTCTCGTCCTATTTCATGGTTATTATTCCAAAAATGGTTAGCAAATGCTGATTTGTCTGTTTTAATTTTATAACACCAAGCGCAGATGTGATGAGAATTGATAAGTAACGACTCACTATAATTATACATTTTAGTATTTATGCAGTCTTATGAATTTCAATTTCCTGTTTAATTTGATATACATTTTATTATTGTAGGGAAAATGTTTATATTTTAAATATATTTTTAAGCTAGTACGCACTGCATTTACTATTGTGTAGTATGAATTCTGCACCACTTTTTAGTAAAAATCACAATGTCTGTACATTTGGTAGAGAAGGGGAAGTTTTGCTTTACAAATTAGTGCTGCTCTTAAATATGGAACCTTCTGTGTACTCACGCATGTGACTTCTATTTTTGCAAACATATCGCAGTTTGTTATCTACGTTTTTGTATCGAACAGCTTTTTCAGCGAGGGACTTTCTCTGGTGTAAATGCCCGTTTTCTCAGTAACGTTTGGAGATACCAAAATAAAAAGCAACTTCTAGGTGCTGTTGTGAGTTTACTTTGGTGTTAATTACCCGATTGGTTATCTTTAAAAGAAATAGTTGCTTATACATTTTAATCAAACGATCGACAAATGAGAAAGGAATCATTTTTTAATAAAGAAGTGTATTTTTAAAAGTAGTTCAGTGAAGAAGACATGTATCTATCTATCCTGTATAAAAACCAGGAGCAGAAGAGATGAAGTGAAGTAAACACAGGAGGCTACAGGTCGCAAACAGATAGGCCACATATACGCGCGAAAGTCTCTAATAGTTCTTGGCTTGAAGACACGTTCCACCACTGGAACGCGATAGAAAGGGCGATGATTCAGCCGTTGTAGTATACAAGGAAAATTACTTTGAGCGAGCAATCGCGCCTGTCCGACACCGCCTTACGCCACGAAACCTAGAAGCACACCTGAAAGTTAAGAAGAAAATGGTATGAAACAGAAATTATGGGAAAAAAATCTGGTAGATGAGAAATCACTAAGGCATTCGCCTACCGAACAGGAAATCCACGAAAAAACAGTCAGAGTGGGGATTGGACGGGAAGCGAACCCAGGACCTACCAATGTGAGCCTCACACGTTATCGTGGTTATCGCTTGATTTAGTCAGGACCATTTCCACAATGGTCCATGCTATTCACATTGTTTCTTAACATAAATAGATGTCCGTCACATATTGCAGTTTTGGAATGTCCTTTCTTTGACTACAGTCAGCATGTTCACTTTCCTTAATAGCATATTTCTATGATTTCTCTGGAGAGCAGAGCGTTTTATCTACTAAGCCTGAGATATTAAAACTTTGCTTGCAAGCAGTTATGACCTTGCCCAAAGTGATGACTGTCCCTGTCCACTGGAACTTTTCCTTTTCCTTGTTTACCCAACTTGAAATGAATATAGGAAAGAAACTTCTTCAGGAAAGGTCAAGGGGCACCATATAGCATCAGTGAAAGCCTCTGGTATGCTCCTTCTTGCCCTAGTAAAACTCCTATGAAATGCGACAGTGACCAACTAACTAAGGGAATTCAGGTTTATATCTCTCTTGTTTGCTTTAGGGATAGGTCCCTCTTCAGGGATTTATTTAATTGGGTTACACTGAGGAAATACAAGATATTGAGGACGCTTCATGTAAAAGAATATGAAATATGGGGACTTCATATTAACTTCAACAAAACAACATTTATCATCAAAAATGAAACCAGATAAAAAATTAGAGATTATCAATGAAAAAATTAGAATCGAAAATAATTTAAGTAGCAGATAAATCACCGTAGCAGATGGAAATAGTAAATTAGAAATAGAAAAAATTCTGTTGCACTCGTATGGCTACTCTTGTACAAAGTATGTTTACAAACGCTTATTCTCCATCTACTTCATGTTAATCGAGATAAAGATTCGTAGAAACTATCTTATTGCTAAATTTCTTGTAGGTGCAAGGGGAATATGACAGACTTTAATATATCCAGGACATAAAAAAAACGAATAAAGTTTTCCCACTTGAGAAAGAGCATTAGTATTGGAAAATTCAAACAAATAACAAGGAATATCTCAAAACGATTCACTCCACAAAAAATGTATAGGACAATTATTGTATGTTTTAACGGGATCTACGTTTTTTGTGTACCAAAATTTTGTCTACCTCTTACGGTTTACCAGAATGGGGATTTTGGAGACATTACCAGAAATTTCGATATATTCATATGTTAAACATATGACATTTTAATCAAAATCGATTGAGCCATTTTAGAGAAAAATCAAAATTTTCGAAAAATGTTCCATGTACAGGGTAGTCTGAGGAGGGGGAATTGCTTTATTTGTATTCAGGGCACTTCAAAACGCATTTCCGTGAAATCTTGGTGTCGAATTTTTGGGTGCAATGCAATACTTCCCTCACTTACTATACGTAGTAGGGAAAGTAAAAAGAATAAGGGAAGGAAGAAAAACAATTGGAATGTTGGACTCGATATTATAGAGCAGAAATGCTTTAAATAAAACCAAAAAGGTAATTTATAATCCATTAGTACACATTACTCTATGGAGCAGAAACATGGTCAATGGATAGGCAACAAGAAAGAAAATAGGCAACAAGATGGATTTTTGGCGGAGGCCTTCCCGAATCTCAAGAAGGGATAAAATTAGAAATGCAAAAGTTCGGGAAATAATGGATATAAAAAGGAATATATTGGACATATAGGAGAGAGAATATTAAAAGGTTCGGCCATGAAAAGAATGGGAAACAATACAATGTAGAAATGGTGTTAGAATGGGTGGGACATTGAAGGAAACAGAGGACAGGGAAGCCCAAGAGGATAATGAATGGGTGGGGTCGGAAGAAGCAGGATATCTGGAGGACTAACAGATGAAGATGCAGAGATAGGGATTTATGGAGAAATAAAATTATGAAAGGGTTATAGAAAAGCTACTGAATTTTTTTCAAATTACGTTGTGTTATGTTTTATATATTTGTTTTCATTGTATTTTATAAACACACATATACATATATATGCACCTCATGGTAGGTGTAATAGGCCCTCGATGTGTCTGCTAATTTGTCTGTCTTTTTCAGTGTCTTTTGATGCTTAGCGGTGGGCGATTTCCTGGTGGTGATCTGGGTCTTCTTGTGTTCTCTTGCGCGTTGAAGCATTTGTTTTCTGCGCGGCCAGATAAAGATAAAGGAACATATTAGGAAACCGGGGCAGAGCACCGCAAATAAACCGTATCGGCCCTTTTTGTTTTCAGCACGACCACTGGGAGGGAAGATGAGGGGAGAGACCCAAAGGATGACCAGATTCGGATGCTGACGGGCACAAACATGAACAGCGTCCCTAATGTTTCCGGCAGTCCCCTACCGTGTGGAGTCCACTTGGGGGAGAGACTCAACTGAGGAACCCCCACGACACCAGGGAAGAAACCTTTATGGTGTGCAAGCCATCATCCAGCCGCAACCCGCCGAACGCCGTCCTTAGACCAATAACCCTGAAACAGATGATAAGGAGCATCATGGGTACAGGAAATGAGGAGCAGGACCAGGATTCGCCTATCGACCCCGGGAAACCACGAAAAACCCATGGGTCAGGGTGGGTGGTCGAAGCCGGGACCTCCCGATTGAAGGCCACAGGTATTACCGCTTGAGCCATCCGGCTCGGTTACGGGTGGCGTTTTGTATGATCTATACACTTGGTGAACATTCTGTGAATGGCGTTTTGTTTTGTTTTGTCATATATATGCTGCTTTAAGGGGAGATAGGTGACTGAAATAAGTAAAGGTGTATCCTTTCAGTAAAACACAAATTTCTCTTAAGCTATTGCAGAGAAGCGCATCAAATTTCATATTCATGTATACTAATGTCTGCTACATATTATACATTTTGTGTTGTCCTCCGTGGACTAGTGGTACCGTGGTAGCCTCTTAGTTCCCAAGGTCGCGGGTTCAAACCCGGCGGAGGGCGATGGATTTTTTCGGGCATAAAAATCGTTAGCATGGCTTCCTTCGGAAGGGAAGTAAAGCCGTGGTCCCGTTTCGTAGATTTACGGCACGTAAAAGAACCTCAAGCCTGATAAAGAGGCCTCTGAGCAAAATTACCGGTCTTTCACGTCCAATATAGAATGGGACACAAAAACCATAGTAGTTAAAGAGCGTCCACAAATAAAGCACAATTTCATTTTAATTTATACATTTTTTGTACTTCCAATAAGTATATTTCAGCTTTTTTTTACCCTGAAGCAATATTTTTTTAATAGAACTTTGTTCTTTTTTGCAGAAACTATGGATGATACAGCTACGAATTTTGGTACAGAGACTCTCAAAATAGTTTCTTCAATTCGAACTAGAATGAATCGATAGCTTAGTTACAGCTTTCACAAAATATTATAGTTCTCAAAAAAAATAAGCTCAAGGAAAAAATTGCATATTTTTTATCAATAATATTCACTAATATCCCTATTATTCAAGATACACAGATGATTGTAGTGCAAAATAAACAGACATTATGTTTCCACGTTCCTGCAAAGTTTCATTATGTTTTGCTACTTCTTTCAGAGAAAAAGATACATAAAACAAAGATGTAGTTTTGAGAAAAACCAATTTAAAGTGGAGGCGTGGCAAGTATTTAAAGGAACACACTACTCCATTATACAGGGTGGGCCATTTAAGTTGAGTCTGTACATTATCTCCAAAACTAAGCGTTGTAGAAAGAAATGTCTTGAATAAAAGTTACTTGATATTATGGAGGAAGTAAATGTCATTAGTCGTGTTTTATTTGAGGACTTGTGATGGTCATTATAGGGTCAATTTAAATTCACCCTAACTATAGGTTCCCATTAAAAAAAATTACATTGGCCCTAAAACGAACATCACGGCGTCCTCCAAACAAAACACGACTACTAATAACATTTACTTTCCCCATAATATAAGCCACTTTTATCACAGACTTTTTTTCTACAACGTTTAGTTTTGGAGATATTGTACAGTCTCAACTTAAATGGTCCGCACTGTATAGCCATTAAGGGTGTAAATAATATCTCAATAATGTAAACCCATATATCATTATGTTGAACAAGAATTGCACAATTTTTCAAAAAAATTGAGTTTTTTAGACTTCACTAGCCTATTTCCGCTTAACATCTCAGGTCAAATCGGCGGATATGGTTATCTCCTTTAAAAAGACCAACCACCAGTGTAACATTCTGTTACCCACGAAACACATAATCGTGAAATTTCCACAGTACGATCAATGGAGACAACTACCAGATGCCCAAAGATTTACAAACAACATTCAACTATTCGATGTACCCTAAGATAGTTGAATTTTTTAAAAGCATAAATTTATATAAGAGTATATATGTGTTCAATTAATTTGATTAGTTATAGGTCACAATTTTATTATACTAGTTCGTTTTAATGGTTTCAAACTGCCAGTATGTTAAATAACCTCATTGTTTTATTGTTAAGCATTCATTTTATAAAAAGTTGTAAAGTCGCGATATGGCTAATATGTTAAAGCGACCATAAACTTTCAAAATAGAAAAAAATTAAAAATCGGCGGATTTTTAGCTTTACAAGAATTGCTCATCAGCAATGATGTTAACTCATTTAACAGTCAGATGGTATTATTTTTCAAATTACATTAAATTCACACACTCATTCTCACTCTCATTTACGTTTCCAGTCTCTAGGAAGGATGAAGAATAATCCTGGCCAAAGAAAAAAAAATGATGTGGTAGATTCACATGGCCTTCTATACCCTCTATTTTTGTTAGTGGGTATACAAACTATTCTTACTTAAGCTTGTTCTTCTTTCTACTACATTTAATCCAAATCAACCTTTGCAGAAATATCTACATTACATTTTCGTTATAAATACAAAGAGAACAGCGATAGTCAAATGCTTAAGAACTGGACGCCATATGCTGGCGTTAAAATTCCATTCTGTTTCCATGCAATACATGGTAGTTTAAATATTGTACAATACGAAACATTAACTAACGGAGATCTCAGAAACGACTTATGCCACTGAAAAGCTTATTTTAAGTAAAGTGTGTGTTTTAAAGAAATCTACACTTTTTGTGTGGCGCGTTTTCGTCTATCGCTTAACGTTTACCAGTTATACAAGATTATACAAAATTCCTTCCGATTGAAGAGGACTTCCAAGACTATTCCCAGAAAATTCAAGATATACATCAAATAAAAAATTTCATAAAATGTTCCATACAAAGGATATGGGAGTGTGAGGATTTCCCTGAAAATCTGCGTTGCATCCTTGGAAGATACTGAACTTAATTACCAAGTTTGATACTTACCCGACTTTTCGTGTTTGAGTTATGCTGTTCCCAGACAGACAGACACCCACACGGACATGTTTCCAAAAATGCTTTATTTGTATTCACAACGCCTCAAAACATGTTATTTCGGTGAAATCTCGGTATTGAAGTTTAGGGTGGAATGCAATACTTCCCCTACTTACTATACGTAATAGAGAATGAATAACGAATTCCCATTTGAGAAAAAATGTAACCATTGGTAAATTCAAACAAATAACAAGGAATATCTCGGAAATGGTTCACTCGACAAAAAAAAATGTATATGACATAAATTGTGTGTTTTAGAGAGCTCTACATTTTTAAATCAGAAAACGTTTGTCTATCTCTTACGGTTTACCAGTTATGCAAAAAGCATTCAGAAAGAAGACTTTTGAGATTCACGGAAAATTCAGGATATGCATTTTATTTGTCATAAAAGTACTTTAAATGTTTCATATTTTAACCAACATCGTTAGAGCCATTTTGAGAAAATCAAAACTTTCGAAAAATGTTTCATGTAAAGGGTAGTCTGGGGTGGGGAGACATTCTTGAAAATCTTCGTGGCGCATCTTCGTGTTTTGTATATCTAAATATCAAGTTTGGTGTTTATCCGACTTTTTTGTTTTTGAGTTATGCTGTTCACAGACACAGACACACAGATGGACCTTTTTTATTTTTTGTTTTGTTTTCAGGTGGAATCAAAACATGCAATTCCGGCGAAATCTCGGAATCGAATTTTTGGGTGGAATGCAATACTTCCTCTACTTACTATACGTAGTAAATAAAGTAAATAGTACTTTGGAAAAACTAAAAGAAAACATCAGGAAAAAAATTCACTCGATTTCAGGCATGTTCTCTCGATTGTGATTGGGAATTTCCTGAAAAGATGACAGAAATGTGTGGATAGAGAAGAACATTTCCAAATTCTGTTATGTACAATATGTATATGATTATTATTGTAACTGCAATCGTTACTATGATAACGTGAGGCGTTTCAAACTTATATAACATTTGGATAAGCTAGTAACAGTGATGTGAATTTGAAGTTAAAGACAAATGAGTCAGAGTTGAAACACTTAGGGCCGGTTTCACCAAATATGTTTCTGCGGGCGTCCAAGTCGCGCGGCCTGCGCGTGAACCGACATGCGATGCCACAGTTTGAAAGAAAACCGGTTTCCGGCGAATTGCGTCCCGCGGTCAGCATTACACGTCAGTTGCGTCTCTGGATTTTTTGGGTCATTCGTCAGTTGCGCCCCTAGATTTCTTGGTTAATACGGCAGTTGTGTCTCTGAAAAATTTGAATTGTTAGTCCCAGTATTTTCAATTTCTTCAAACAACACTTTTCTTCCCATTTTGCAGGCTCTTGACTGTCTGTAACATTTTTAAATTAAACCCCACAAATGGATGAAATTTTGTTATGTTTCGTTAGATTACATTGTGTTATGTATAACAACATAAGAGCTGAACACAAATTAACAAAAAAACAATAACAAAGAATTTACATGGTTGAAACATTATAGGTAGGTTAAAAATGTTGTTTGTGGCATTTTCACCATAAAATGTTGGCAGTGTCATTATTAAAATTCTGGCCTAAAAATTTAACTACATACATTTGTTTTTGTTGAAATCTGAGCGACAGATTCCGGATAAAATCCATTGTTATTACATGAGCTTGCTGTAAAGCAACCATGTGTTTAGGAATAAAAGTCTCCTTCTCCCTTCTTGCCTGTTTAAATGACAGAGCTCTATTAGTACTTGGTTTTAAGTATGTTTCGCTTTGTATTTCTTTCATAACTTCTATAAAATGGTAAATGGGATGAGCAATATAAAACAGACTATTAAGTTTTGAATGAAATGACCCACAGCCATTAGTAGTTCTCATTGTTGTTGCTGCAAATTCTGCCCACACTGTTGGAGGAAAAGTGAAATCCTGAGCTATATACGTTTCATAGATGCAATCCAAAAATTGTTCAACACGGTGGCCTTGTGGCTGAGAAGGCCTTAAGTCGTCTGTGAATACGTCGTCGATAGCTGTAGGGTCCAAAAATAGTAAGCCAAAAAACAATTCCAAACTTGCCCAACTTCGGAATTGTTTCAGCGGTATTCGTTCACAAGTCCGTGACTCTTATGCCTCCAACACTGTCCGCGATGAAAACGACGCACTTTTATTTTTGACCTTGGAAGAATTATTTTTATTGTAAGATGAATGGGCATTTCAAAGTCCATGCACACTCGTGAGGGAGTAAACTCTAGGTTGACTTTACCACAGGCACCGATTATGTGTTTAAGAGCTTCCTCGTAATTCTTCCTCATTTTGTCAGGAAATAGAATGAAAATGAGGGGTGTATATAAATTATTAAACACTTCATGTACGGTTAATAATTGGTGGAACAGTTATGGACAGATTTTTAAACGTCCCATCTATGTATATATTTTGCATACGACAAATGACCCTTAGATTACTTTCGGTGGAAAATCCCACTGTGTTGTTTTCATTACATAATACAAATTAGTCGTATTTATTTGAAGTTATCGATAAGGAACCAATCGCTTGGTGTGCCTCAGAAATATTCTGAAGTAACTTCGGAAGCAATGGTCATGGTGCACGTTGAATGCTTTGTTTTATTAATGTTGCATCATAACTCATCAAAGTCACTGTGTCACTGGTTTGAAGTTCAGCATGCAGCGATGTAGTTGGCCTCTCGCTTAAATTTCCAATAGCTTTCCTTTTAAGCTTATTACTTACGTTTTGTTTGTTTATTAACACTTGGTCTGGTTTGTTGTGGTTATGTTCTTGATTGCTTTCAACGATTTCATTTTCAAAATTTAACTTTATGAAACACTTACAAGATTTCATGCAGCACGCCCAAGCGAAATATTATTCTGCAGATCATTGCGATGTCTAAATTTGTAACCATAGATCACAAATAAAGGCTTCACCTTCATACTTGTCATCGACTCCATGGCTCCTGCACAACTAGAAGGAGAACTATTACGTGTGTCCAGTTTGAACTTTATGCTGTATGAGTAGCAGAAAGCGTTCTATAGTGTTTGGCTGTGTTTTATTGAAAAACCTAAACCTACCCAAGCTACCTAAGCAGGTAGCTGTGGACGCAACTGACGTACTCATTGTTCGTAAACATATTTACGTGGACGCAACTGACAGCCCCAAGAAAACCAGTGTATTTACATACCTGATGAATTCTCCATACAATATATTTGGGTCGAATCCCATATTTTCTCCATTCTAGATGCACTTGTGTTTCTGAGCTGGAGTGCACTCTACTCTAGAGTTGCGTCGCTTTTACAGCAGAAAAGAATAGAGTTAAGCATGTCCCGTTTTGTCGATCAGAAGTTTTCCTTGGTCCTTTTTTCTTCTATAACACGTTATCCACTTGCTGCCATCCGATAAAGAAAGACGCAGAGAACCTCCTCCCTTACCCCTCCTCCCTCTTCTCAACAAAGTTGAGTTTCCACCACACAACATTATAAGAAAAGAAATGGGTAGGGAGAGCAATTCTAAGGAAGGCACATCTTTGAACCAAACAGTTTAAAAACACCACAGTGTAAAGATTATTGTATTTTGCTGGAAACGTCTGAACATTTCCACAAACATTTCTATTAGAAATATAAACACTTTCTGACGTGCCTGTCGAACACTTCGTTTCAAAAGTCATTCCTCAAAGTTAATCATTCACTCTGAAATAAAAAGAGAATTTATATAGGATGATGTGGAACAAGGTAGTAACGTTTAGTTAAAAAATATTACTCTTTCAAAAAACTTAGTTAGGATTAATTTACTTAGAGAAGTTTTAAGTTTAAATATGGGAAACGTTTAATTTGTTTTAAGGATATTAATCTAATTTCACATTTATTATGTTGCATTCACTTGACTTTCTTTACTGAATATCGTTTATTTTTGTATAGCTTCTTCTACCAAATATTCTTACAAGAGGTTATTTTTCTATTTATCTTATGTTATTCGATAAAAACCCTTGCAAAAGCTTTCATTAAGCATTTATTGAAGATAAAGGGGGATAGAGGAAATCGAATCGATAGTTTAAAAGCGAGTGGCTATGTACTGGCTTGGAAATTCCACAATCTTTGCATGATATGGTGAGAATGAACTGATTATCGGCAGCACTTTATAAAATAGTAAAACTATTGGATAATTCAAATTTATAATAAGGATCTTTTGGAAATGGCTGATGTCAGAAGGAATCAACATTACTTGTCTATTATGCTTTTGCCTATCTCTTGACGTTTACCAGCTAAGCAAAGTTATAGAAAATTCCTTCATAATGAAGATGATTTCACAGGTGTTCCCAGAAAGTCCAACACATACATAATATATATATATATATATATATATATATATATACATCAATATATAATACTATTTCAAAAACGTTAAAGCTATTTTTGATAAAATAAAAAAAAATTGAAAAATGTTCCATGTAAAGGGAAGTTTAGGGTAGGGGAATTTTCTTGAAAATCTTCATGTAACATCTTTGGGAAAATGCGGAACTCAAATACCAAGTTTGGTATTTATCCTTGAGTTCTACTGTTTACAGACACACTCGGACCTTATTCTAAAAGTACGTTTTTGCGGGAGGAGATTCAGGGAGACCCAAAATATGTAATTCCGGTGAAATCTCGATATCGAATTTTTGTTTGGAATACAATACCTTCTCTACCTACTAGGTACACTGCCGTGCATAAAAAGCGGCCCATTCCCCATGATTGCTATAGTGTTTTCCCTCCGTAAGGTTTGACACCATCCAGTCGGTATCAGTTCTCTATGTGACTGGCCTGAAAAACTATACAGGGGCCTACAAACTAACCAATTAACGATGCTTCTAATCTGTGTGAAACGAAGGAGCATTTCGGATACCACCTCTATGAAAGAGTTTCGCTACGTTTGGCACATAAGGAAAGACTAAATGAATTACAATATAATTCGGCCTTCTAGGGTACGGTTAACGAATTATTTGCATGTGTGGTTAAACTGAAGCACAGCTATAACATTATATATGTGAGCTTTCATAAGCGACATGGTTGCGAAGGTTAATTTGTAGCCGCTACTAAACGGCAATAAGAAAACAGTAGCGTAGCATGAAAATATAAGGTTTAAGTTGTAATGTTATCCCTTCGGGAGTTCGGCCATACTTTTGTCAATACAGTGGCTAGAATTATGTTCGAAAAACAGAGGTGTTGCTACTCATAGGGGTAGGGCTAGATTTTATCAGTACTAACATAAATAGTTGCGTTCCATTATGAACCACATTTTATGCGCGTCAGTATATGTGGTAGAGAAAGTAAAAACTGAATAATGAATCCCTTGAAGTAGTAACTGCTCCAATTACAACGTAATTTCGAAACAAGTTTAATGTAGCTATGACAGTGGTTTTCTGTTCGCATACAAAATATGCTTCAATCCACTTTTAACTTAATTACACATACATTTTGGTAGATTTTGTGATGCAGCGCGTATGGCCTAAGCTTATCGGGAAGAAATAATAGACGGGAAAGAGTTCTCAGCTAGCGCAAGACCAGAAGCGTTATCGGAAGATAACGGGACTGTTCTGGAAGTTTTCGTTCTCCCCTCCTTCCTAACATTCTAGAACTCTGTGAAAATTCCAAAGGCTATATAAGCCATTGTTCTCGAGAGTTAGTGAGATAGTGAGTGGATTTCTAGTGGTGGTGGTGGTAATTCAGTGCTTCTTCCGAGTGAGGTTTGAGGCAGTATTTTTAACACTTAAATGATTTCAGTCAAATTATATAATATAAAATATAATATCAGCCCGCCTTAAAGCAATAAGTGTATAATATAATATATAAAATGCATGTAACAGTCATTATATTAATGTTTATATATCATGTACATGCTCAATAATGTTATGTGAATGTATTACGTAATTTAATAATGTGGAAGCTGTGAGAAATTATTGTTATTGTTAATGGTTGCTAACAATGAGGTAACCTTGAGGCAATAATGAATTAGAAAGTCTAATAATGTTACTTGTAATTCTTGGAGCAACAATAATGTAATTTTTGAGACAGTTTATAAATAGCCAATCAACAACCAGAAAAAACTTAAGTTAAATAAAAGTATTCTATTGGTGTAGGATTATCCAATCAGAAACTGAAATGAAGCAAAATTTATAAATTCAGAAGCCAGTTGCTTGTAGACAGTGTTCCTAACCGGACGCGAGACGCGTCCTCAAGAAGTTTAATGCATATTCAGTGTGAGACGAAAATAGTTTACGTGTTCATAAAGTGCAAGTAATTAATAAATAATCTCACAGCTCTCTATATCAGTGAGTATTATTTAAATCCTGTCAAGGATTAATAAAAGAAGTGAAGTAAAAATGAAAAACTGTGTAAGCCTACATTCTTCAGTCGCACTACGCCCTGTTAAGAAATTCATGCCTCTACAAATTAATACTGACGCAGCCGAGGCAAACATAAATATATATAATATTTAAAGAAACATTAAAAAATACAAAGTTGATTCTTAAACTTGGGGCAAATGTCACCGGAAAGTAAATTTGGGGCGAAGGGTACCGGAAACCTTTTACCATACGTGCGGTTGCAACTACTTCAGGTTCGGCTCCCCAGCAGTCGAAATATAACTCCTCCTTCAATACAACCTACTACAAATTGGCTTTCCATGCGTGAAACAACAAACCCGTTTCTCAGGTTGCGACGATAGTTGTGACATACAGTACATGCTACTACTGTGAGAGATTAGAGAGATCTTGTCTTCGACTAGCAAAGAGTGAACCACCTGAAGAAGAGGCTGCTTCGCGTGTGTTACGTTATGTCGCGAAGACAAAGAAAATTGAACTATGTTGCATTAGTGAAGTGACACTGAGAGCTGAACAAAGTCACAATATATTTTTATAACTTTTAGTATCTCCGAGCATATAAATTTTATAGAGCGCATGCAGTGTGTTGCAAAGCGCAAACAGCGCACCATAAAATAATCTGTTTTTACCAGGCATAACATTGACATAAGGATTATTTAATGTTGTCGTGGTTGTTTTTTCGTATTTTTTCTATCAATATTTAAGGCTCTTATTCTAACTATTGCTGAAATACAGCATATACAATTAGCTTATGCGCTTTGCAGCGATTGCTTTTTAAATCCCTGATATTCTTTCTGTAATCTTTGTGACGCAGAAGACTTTTTCATATCAAATCCTCCCTTTTATCGTTTAGAACTGTGAATTGTGAAGCTCCGTGATATTCGTAATAACTGGGGTCCAGAAGTTTAGACAGCTATTCTGGTTAGAATAGGCACTTAAAATACCGAAAATATGCAGTATTATAATTTAAAAAGGCATTCATTAAAAGTGAGAAATTAATGAAATTAATTAATTAATTAATATAGCTGTCTAAGATACTTAATAAACTTATTTACCACAAAAAAGCAGTTTCATGTTTCTTGATTACAAGCAACAAGGCGTTTTTTCGAAGTGTAAACAGTTATAGTCAGCCGCCTGTCACAAAGGTTTTTCATCATGGAAAACGAACGCTCTACTTGCACGGAAGCGACTGGACCATATTTAAAACAAAATATTTCGGAAGAACTCATATTAGTTATAACAGAGTTTTCACCTTTCAGGACATCACCAATGTTCTAGCGTATCACTTTTTTTCTCCTACCTCAAGATTGCTTCCGGTAACACATTTGCTATAAACGCCAAATCGTTGCTGAGTTTTTCATTTTTACATCTTCTTTACCTCGCGAACTGGAGCAGCTTCGTCTTCTGATAGAGCATCAAATACCTCACATATATTGCCCAAACTGTTGCTGTGATACATGGCTGTAGAGATCCAACTTCCCCATCTGGTGAGAACTGACTCTGGAGGTAAATTAAGCTCTGGTGCCACGTCCTTAAAAACGCATTCGAGAGGGTGATTTTAGGAAGGCTTCTTGGAGTTGCAAACCAACTTATCCTCAAGAGGATACAAATTTTTACTTCTTCTGTGATTCTGTGCAACCCATGGGCTAGACATGTGAGATAAAGCATTTTTGGGAAAATAACTTTCCAGGCTTTAGTCTTTTTCATGTACAGTGCCTGCATACCTTTCATAGATTCTGCTATTTAAAGAGTTCTTCAACAAATATTTGTGTGATGTGAATGTGTCATTCATTATTTGTGTAACATATTTTCTTCACGTTGATACATTTAAATACTTTATATGCTGTTTAAAAAGTTCTTTTTAACGATCCAAAACAGGCAAACAAAGCTTCAAATCTTAAAATAAGCAACAAAGGCAAAATAAGGTCTGCCCTACCACTCTAAATGACCAGAAACATGTTTATCTCTGTTTAACTCTTTATTATATCCATCCAAATAGAAAGACACTTTGGCTAAATTCCGGCCTTTAGTAATAACGGACCAATATTCACAATAAATTAATTTTAGACGTATGTAGTAATTCCAATTTCTTTTACTTCCGCCAGTCTTCCAAATTCTGTAACGTGTGCTGCATAGTAGTGAAAAAATTATGCAAATTATCAAGTAATATCTAAACTAGGATAGTAAATGAAGGTTTAATTTGTTTTACCTTATCTTTGTTCGATATTAGTTTAATAACCTAAAGAATTCGAAATACGCCTGACAGTAATATTAAACGATGGTATGTAGATTCCCTAAATCTAAGCCATTATTCAGACATTTTAGTTATGGCATAGGTATAATGTGGAATCAACAATAACAACAATTTTCTTGGTTGTTAATTATAAATATTGAGTACTTTACGATATTATTATTGGTATAATCTTCTCTCTTTATTCATTTTTCTATACTTTGGTAACGCATGCTTACATCCACCCGTCCATCCATCCATCCATCCATCCATCCATAGGAATGAAAATTTTTAGACTCGAAGGAAGGTTTTGGTTATTTACTGTCCGAGGTTTACCTTCAGATATTGAAGTTTTAGTGTCATAAATGTTTATGAAATTTTTCACCAATCAGAATTAGATATTTGTCTATAAATATGAAAAGTAGAATAAAGCTACATAGTCAGTTTTTTGTCGTGTACTACTGGATAGTTGGAATGTTATTTCTTCAAAGAAATGTTGACAAAATGAATTTTATGTTTACCAAAAATTGAACTTTGATAATCTTTTCATTCTTCCCCTCACTATTATCTGTAAAAATTCAAGACCATATTTGGAAATTAAATAATAGATATTTATTATATTACATTTGTTCTGCGTAGCTTTTCCAGGCAGTGGTTTGAAAACTTTTTCACTAAGATAATGACTAATTTCATAATTCTATTGCAATAATGTTATTGGAGGAGTGAAAAATAGTCTATGACATTCACTTACGGTGTAGATTTGATTGGGACATTTGTAAATTATTTTCAAACCCAGAACGTAAAATCGCTTTTACCGTAAAACTTACTTAAGTCCAATAATTTTCATACCTCTGTAATAGTAGATTAAGGGGTAAATGTTGGGTTTTATTTTGCGCGTAGGAATGTAGGCGAAACTAAGCCGTATGTCGAGTTTCATAATCCTACAAGCAAAATAAAACTACTTTTAACTCGTGTGGCATGTACTATTTTTTAGACAGCGCTCGAATTTGTAAATTATTAATAATATTATATTAATTCTTGAAACCATTAGATATGACGTTTAGAATTCGTTCCTGAAACAAGATAAATGACGTTAGAAAGCGAAATGTCAAATATTTTGAGGTTTTGTTGACTCGCCATCAGTCAGTTTCAGTGAAATTATTTTCAACATATTTTTCCTTACACCAGACAAAGAAGCGGTTTAATGCTATATCATATTGCTTTTGGATTTTTTGGGTAAGCATTTCTAGTGTTATTCTTTCTGCTGCTTCTGTTTAACTTCCATTTCAGCTTCTTCTGAATTAATAATTTTCGCCATTTAATCTCTATGTAGGTTAAATAAAAAAATAAACTTTTAGATCAAAGAAAGCTGACAATATAACGCATAGGTTAATTCTACAACGAATTGCGATAAATTGAAGTATGACGACTTGTATTATGAACAGATAATACGAGCGCCATGAGAAATTAATCATGTAAGAAGACACAATTAAAATTAAAGCCTAATGAAACCGAGTCGAGCTATTTAACATGTGCAAATACAAATGGAGTTGTCATGTGATTGGACTTGAAAACAAAGCTGATCACACTGAACATTACCACACCAGTGCGATAATCTAAAGATTTTAGCTCGTGTGCTCTGTATTAGAAGCTCTACTTTTAGACCATGCTGTTTAAAAAGGTTATTAAAGAAGATTGATGTTAGAAGGATGTTTATTCATATATTTTGGTGCTAACCGTAAATTTCACTGCACTGCAGTTTTTGAATAAAATAACATTTCAATAATGAAACATATTATGTATATTGTTCTTGTATAAGCTGAATCGGATTGTGTTTTTTATTTCATCTTTCTTCTTGCCTTTTTACCGAGCCAAATGGCTCTGCGGTGACGTGCGATGCTTGTATTCTGGAAGTCGCGGGCTCGATTCCGGGCAGGATACCTTCACCATGGCATTTTTCGTGGTTTTAGGCGAATACTGCGGTGGTTTACTTTCTGCCACGAATTTCCTGTCCATCATGGTGGTTTGTGTGCTGCGACAGAGCGGTGGAATTTGCGCTTTAGAAAAATTTCTCCCTGATGCTTGGCAAAACTGCTGGGGACCTCTTTCTGGGAGTGTCTCGTCTAAACCCTGAACTTCCAGGTTGTGGGTAGCTAAGACAGGGCTAGCCGGCGTCAGTGTGGTGTCATTTTGGAATTGTTAAGGACCTTTCCTTGTCTGCTTTCCTTGTTACAGCACAAAATCGTCCGGAATTGGTCGCCCTTCGGGTCTCCCCTTCATCTCTTCCTCCCAGGGGTCATGTTGGAAGCACAAAGGGCATGGCCTACTGTCTGACTACTCCTAACTTCTAACTCTTGCCCTTTGCTTTGTTTTTTCCCAGGGGAAGGGGGTTCCTGTCAGTATAACGTTCTTTAACCGAGTAGGACGTATCAGACGGTGACTGAAAATATGCTCAAATGAGCCCGAACTGAACTTTTGCAGAGTTGTAGAAATAATTTTATAGTGAAGGTATAAAGAGGTTAAGAGGATCCAAGGGTATAGAGCGGAAAGTTGCTATGTGAAAAATAATAATAAAAATAAAGTGGAGTTAAAATCATTTGATTTTTGTTCTCTTCCTTTTTCCTCAGGCTGAGAACTTTCTGAAAACTGCCCTATGCTTTTAGGTTAACGTTTACTTCCTTACTGTAGAGACATTCAGATGTTTAGATAACAGTGCATGTTTTGAGAGTCATGAGCAAAGGGTTTATGTTACAGTCCTTGTTAAGAACTTGTACAAACAGGACAAAATTATTTATTTTTAAATACCCATATATAGCAACTTGAGCTGTTTAGTCCATTAAAGGAAAGAAAAATTTGCCAAAAAGGATACGTTTTTACTTTTGTGTAGTCCTAAAAATTGGATGCATTCTTTAATTTGGTAAATATTTTATCACTGTGGGCACAATACCTATGTTTATGTCCTTTTATGAGAACATTTGTCCTACAAATTGGTACTATTCTAAATATGGCAGTGTCCGCATGTCCAAGCAATGTGATTATTTTCTTTTGTAAACGTTTATGCCTCTTTTTCTCCTTATTTATTTTGAATAGTTTTTTTTCTCTGAATGGCATATTCTCATGGAGAAATCCGCTTACTCAGGAACCATTGAAGATAGCTAAATGAAGTATTGATATTATGAAAACAACATCCAGTTTTTTTACTTATCTACTTTAATGTTTTTAAGTTGGTTAGTTATACAGAAAAGCACTGGTAAATTTTAATAAAAAATAGTGTAACTCAGGAAAACACCCTACCTATCATATTCACCCACATTAATGTATAAACGTAGATATGTAGCCTTAGAAGACATGCACACATACCCTGAAAAAATTAATATTTTTTGAATGTTAAACAATTTCAAATATAAATAGTCCATAAGGTTAGAAAATGTAAAATTAGCGGGATAGGACATTTAATCTTCCCTTAAGGAATGCTATATTGGGTAAATTCTTTTCTGCTTTTACTATATCCATTTATATACGAGCTTAGCAATTCCCGTATCACAAAATGAACCTGTGTTCAGGACCAGTGCTAGGGGTGTGGGTTTTAGACCAAGGAATATGAGGAGCTGCGTCTGGTAGCAATTTGTGGGTCACTAAAACCAATATTCGAATTGCGTGACGCATGATGCTCACCACACCACCTCCTCGTACCGCCTGAATGATAGCCTACCTCTGCCATGTGCAGGTAGACTAGTAGGCCTAATCTTTCATGAGCTAACCTTTTCAGATGCTGCTAAAACAAAATGTGTATTGATATATATTTGTCGCCATAATAGGATGCAGGGTGTACAACAGAAGGAGACACTGCGGGAGATTTATTGCGTGTATCATCCCTCAGGAGGAAGAATGAATGAAGGAACCACAGGAGTCTACAGGTCTAGGCAGACAGACCACGGAGATGCGCCGAAGTCCCTAACAGTTTCTGGTTCGAAGATATGTTCCACTGTTAGCTGCCCAATGAAGGCGATAAACGACCCGTTCAACCAAATAGCCCTCTATTGTCCAAACCACCTACCGACCAGAGTAAACCACGAAAAACCCAAGATGGAACGGGATCGAACCCGGCACTTCCCGAATAGAAAACACACACCTTACCGCAGAGTCAACTCGCCCATTGTCATTATAGCAAGTAGACAGAAACATCTGTGTACTCAATGGAATGTATAAGAAAATAAATGAAAATGAGTAGTGAAAGTAACATGATTCTTATATATCAATTCAATGGCTCATTTGGCTCTAAATTAAAGAAGAGATTTTAATGTTGAAACTAATTTATTACTCATTGATTATGAGAAAGCGTTTGATAAATTCAGAACTATAGGAAATACTACTTAAGGAAGGATACCCTCCGGAATTAATGATACCAGTATGCAGTCTGTATGTTATTATCAGAATTTGTTCATAAAGGTAAAGATCCAAATAAAATATTTACAGAAATTAGTGGTGGTGTTAGACAAGGGTGGTCATTATCACCTACTCTTAATATATATCTTAACGATGCCATTGAAAAATGGCTTGATATGTTACGTTGTAACTTTATTATTAATAGATCACCTATGAACTGTTTATTGTTTGCGGATGACCAGCGGGTGAAGGCTAATTCCAAGGAAAAATAAGTTATGTAAAACAAAACAAAAATATAACCTAAACCTTTCTTCAAACAAAACTAAAACAATTTCATTTATCGATCCAAACATAAAAGGTAAAAATGTGTGATTGACTCGCAAATTATTGAACAAGTGAGCAGCTGTACATATCTGGGATGTAAAATATCCTACCAGAAAAAAAAACAAACATGGATATGGAAGAGAAGCTCAATAAGTATGAGTATGTTTGTGGGACCATAAGATGACATTTGGGCAATAAAATAACAAAGGAAAAACAATTAAAATTTTAGAAATTGTGCCGTTTCTACTCCCTACCCTGCCGGTGGACATGTCAAAAGCTCATCAACACAAGAAACATTCTCGAAAGATACCATTTCTGACGTAGCAGCTGGTAGTATTCATTATGGTCGTCCAGCGCTACTATTGCCTGGTTTTTCCACGTCACACATTACAGCGTCCTCCTAGACGTGAGTAGAACATGAAGCTCCCGGGCGGGACGAGAGAATAGTTACCAACGAGGGATCTGAGCGAGCGAGCTGCCAGGGCTTTTCGCTCTGTTGGGCTTCGATGAGATTTTGGCTTAAGGTTACCAAGGGTAATTTTTCGATTACTGTTTTTGTTAAGCATTCAAAATTTAACTCTCCACCCTTGGCTTTCAAAATTTATACTCGCGGGAATAGCATTCATCATTCGTAGTTTGTATCTATATAGCTATTTACACGATGATGTATTTTAAAGGTATTAGCCATGATTTTTATTAAATGTTTAAATATATTGCAAGCTCTCTTGAATTATATTGTATCATTAAAGTATGACGTGTTTATAATAAATCCTCATCACATTTTGTGTGAAATACTTTGAACACTAGCTCCTATCATAACCCACGCGATTCAAGTTATGTAACAAATCTAACTTCTGCCTTAACTGGGTCAGAACATTACAGAATCAAAGCATTGTGAATATTTCCTTATGACGCAGAGATTTGGGTAGCTATAGAAAGAGAGAAAAATAGAGTAGAAGCATCAGAAATGGGGTTTCTAAGATCAGTGGCTGGTGTGTCTAACTTAACATCAAAGGAGTGAAGAAATAAGAAGAGAACTTGAAATAAAAGGAGCGCTAGATCGTATAGAGTATAGACAATTGGCGTAAGAGATGGAAAGAATATTTAGACAGAATAGATGAAAATCGATTACCTAAGAAATCACTTATATTTAAAGATAATAATAATAATAATAATAATAATAATAATAATTCTTTGTTGCTTGTGTACTTGGAGATACAGGTTAAAAGCATGGTCAAGACAACATTAACACTACGGTTTACATAATTTCCTTCACATTTCCACAATACAACAACTCGCAAGCGGGCATACACAAACAGTCACATCCATACATAAATACTTACTTTATACTTCCGTATTCATCCAGTCTGTATAATATCATATTTACAAGTTAATGTTTTACTCTATTTTTAAAAAGACTGGATATTAATTTTGAACTCTGTATAATTCAATGTCATCAATCTCTCTCTCTCTCTCTCATTTTCTCTCTCTCTCTTTCTCTCTCTCCCACACACACACACGCACACGCACTCGCACACACACACGCACGCGCGCACACACACACACCTCTTTACTCAAATTCTTCAAGTCTGTACAAAGGTTTATTTATTAGATGCTTCTTTAACTTAGATTTAAAGGAATTCATTTGTAGAGATTTAAGTTCCATTGGGAGTTTATTAAACAACGTTGCTCCTATGTTTAAGGGATCTTTGTCTGATAATTTTTTTGTATGTACAGATCTATATACATTAGTTTAGCTTCTATTGTTGTATTTATGCATATCACAGTGTTTTAAGATGTCCTTCGATCCATGTAATAGAGGTAGTATTCGATATACATACAATGATACAACTGGAGGAAAACGAAATATAAGCCGCCCAAAAAAGTCTGATGTGTTGCAATCACATGATTTTCTTTACTCTTGTACAAATTATTTTTATAAACGCTTATTCTCCATCTACTTCATGATAATAGAGACAAACATTTGCAGGAACTATCTTAGTGCTATCTTTCTTGTAGGTGCAAGGGGAATATGGTAGGATTTAAGCGATAGTCAAATATTTTAAGAACTGGTTGCTATGTGGAGCATTCCATTCTCTTTGCATGTCCAGAAATTATAAGTATTGGAAAATTCAAACAAATAACAAGGAATATCTCGCAAATGCTTAACTCCACAAAAAATGTATAGGACATAAATTGTGTGTTTTAACGATATCTACATTTTTTGTATATTAAAATATTGTCTATCTCTTACGGTTTACCAACTTTGCGAAAGTCGTTCAGAATGTTTTGGGGCACTCCAGAAAATTCAAAATAGGTATACATTTTATTTGCCATGAAAACATCTTAAACATATGATATTTTCTTCAAAATGGTTAGGGTCTTTTTTGAGGAATTCCAAATTTTCGAAAAATATTTCAGGTAAAGGGTAGTCTCGGGTGGGTGTTTTAAAATCTTCTTGTGGTATACCAGGTTTGGCATTTATCCGAATTTTCGTTTTTGAGTTATGCTGTTCACAGA
The DNA here is from genome assembly GCA_030765065.1 of Deroplatys truncata. Classification (NCBI taxonomy): domain Eukaryota; kingdom Metazoa; phylum Arthropoda; class Insecta; order Mantodea; family Mantidae; genus Deroplatys; species Deroplatys truncata. The sequence continues at coordinate 186,215,935 of CM060986.1, read as the reverse complement.
CAGACCCACACATGGACATGTTTCCAAAAATGCTTTATTTAGATGCAGGGCACCTCAAAACATGCATTTACAGTTGAAATCTCGATATCGAATTTTTTAGTGGAATGCAATACTTCCACTATTTACTATACGTAGTAGGGAGTGTAAAAATGGAGTGAACAACTCTAATGGACACAGACTGTGTGGAGGAGGAGGAGGAGGAGGAGGAGGATGAAGAAGAAGCATTCTTGTTTAGGAGCATAACTTTTATTCATTTGCATTCTGTTCACTAATTGCGATTTTCACTGTTATCACACAAAGGTTTGCATAAAATATGAGAAAAATTATTGTCTTGCAAAAAGGGTTGTAAAATTTCCTTGGAACCCTTTGCAACCTTTGGTCTTAATTGCTAAACAGTAATCGGAAGTTTCCAAAGAAAATAAGAAAAAAAATGAGAGGCTTCAAACTTAGCAGACTCTTAAAATGTTTTTATTCGTAGTAGCTCCGAAAATTTAGGAATAGTTGGGAAAATAACTTTGTCGATGTAGTAAAAAGTCGTTCCATCAGAAGTTTTGGGGAAGTAATTAAAAGTGAGGACAACTTTCTTACTATCCACTTCACTTCCACTTAGTCGTTCCAGCTCCCGGTCTTACGGCAAAATTAAACCGAACAGATTTCTTCTGGGAACCGGCTGAAAAATAACAGGTTGAGACAGCGTGTCTGCCAACACGAAGACAGATTACACCTCTCATTTTTAATTTATTCTTCACGAGGTGCTGTCCTTATAATTACTTCTTACTTAAAATATATTTTTCTAATTTTTCAGCAAACTAGTCTTTATTAAATCTTCAGCGCCATTTCTCATCGATTCTCTCCATCTCCCTTCCCTCTTTCTTACATTTCTCTTATGTATCTTTCATTTTCAAACATAATGTACTCAAGAAAAAAAGTATACCAATCTTCTGAAAAATGTTTTAATTACAAATCTTATGTGATACATTCACATGAATTTCCCTACCTACTATCGTTTATTAATTTCGCTACCATGTACATAGTACATAGAGAAAGTATTGCGTTCCACCCAAAACTTCCATGCCGAGATTTAATTGGAAATACGTGTTTTCAGGCACCTGGATCCAAAAAAAAGCATTTTTGGAAAAAGCTCTACGCGCGCGCGTGTGCGAACAGAATAACTTAAAAACGAAAATTCGATAAAGATTAAACATGAAAGTTTTCAAAAAGTTCCCCCTACCAAAAACTATCCTTTACATGGAATATTTTTCGAAATGTTTGGTTTTTCTGAAAAATGGCTCTTACGATTTTGATTAAAATACCATATATTAATGACGTTTACATGACAACTAAAATGTATATTTTGAATTTTCTGTGATTAACCTTCGAAGTTTTTTTTTTGAAAGGGGAGACAGATGTAGAGTTGGCTTATTTCGCCTGGTTTGGTAAGGAAGTCTAAGTGGTAGATAGGAATATTATTAAGTGAAGGAAAGAATGGTGGAGTCCCGCATAAGCACCCCCGTCATTATACGTAATGTGGTTGCTGCCGGCGGTGCCGGTCAGGCGCATTAAATAGGTTCAGGTGGACAGCCATGGCAGTAGTCCCTGACTGTCACCTGGGAAGTTTGGGGTGAACATTTGTTTGGAGATAAACGATCTGCATTGCTTTATGAGTTTTCAGCGGTTGTAGCGTCGTTGTGAAAGCGGTTGTCGAAGTAAATGTGTTTCCATAAACGGCGGAAGGAATCTTGTACAATCTTGTATAACTGGCAAACCTTAAGCCACAGACGAAAACGTACTACACAAGAAATGTAGATCTCTTTAAAACGCAGAATTTATTTCAAAACAACTTTTTTGTGGCATAAGCCGATTCCGAGATATTCGGTATTAATGGTTCGAATTGTTCATATCCTTGCCATTAAAGTCCTTTCATCATTTTCTGGTGTCTCGCAATTGCATGGAAAGGGTATGAAATTTTACGGCAGCTTCTGTAAGAATAGTTTGTATACCCAGTAACAAGCAATAGAGGGTAGGCATCAGATTTTTACTTTCTCTACCACGATACCGAGATTACACCGGAAATATACGTTTTGACACCCCCTGAATCCAAATAAAGCATTTTTGGAAACATGTCTTTTGTGTGTGTGTGTGTGTGTGTGTGTGTGTGTGTGTGTGTGTGTGTGGACATCATAAGTGGATAAATACAAACTTGGTATTCATCTCAGTGTCTTCCAAGGTTACGACACAAAGGTTTTAAGGAAAATTCCCCACTCCCAACTAACGTTTACATGGAACTTTTTCGGAAATTTTGATTTTCTAAAAAATGGCTAACAATTTTGATTAAAACACCATATAAGAAATATATTTACATGATAAATAAAATGTATATCTTGAATTTTCTGGGAATAGCTTACGAAGTCCTCTTCATTCGGAAGGAATTCTGTATAATCTTGTATAACTGGTAAACGTTAAGCGATAGACGAAAACGTAGTACACAACAAATGTACATCTCTTTAAAACACACAATTTATTTCCAATAAGTTTTTTTTGTGGCATAAGCTGTTTCTGAGATATCCGCTATTAATAGTTAGAATTGTTCATTACTTGGTCGAGTCCTTTCAACATTCAGTTGCTTTTCACGATTGCATGGAAACTGTATGGTATTTTAAGGCAGCGTTAGTAAGTATAGTTTGTATATCCACTAATAATCGATAGAGTGGACCTCAGATATTTTTAATAGCTCTGCGAAGTATTTTTAAGAAATATTATTTGTTCTATCTATTTCATGTTTATGAGATAACCTCTGCAGAAAAAGTTTGTTTACACATTCCGTTATAGGTATAAGGGAAATAGAGGAAACCTAGTAGTCAGATGCTTAAACATCGGGTCACTATATGCTGACCTAAAAGTTCTACACTCCTATTACATTAAAACACAAAATAAAACAAATCTGTAATTTATCATCCTGGCAACGGTTATCTATATCAGGACGTATGTTCCAAATTTGTTGCTTATTAATCAGTAGTTATTACACACTTTTTCTATTCATAATTATACAGATATATTCTTAAATTAAATAATAAAAAATAATAAATAAATCAAAGCGAAATGTATAATAAGATAATTAACTCCCCATTATAACTTTTGCTACTGGAGGCCAGCAGCTCTTCCAACTGGTTGCCAGTTGCATCTGCTCCCCTTTATTTCTAGCCTAAAATGAACTTTTTAACTACTGGTACCCAGCAACCCTCTTAATCTAGGGATTCATTTAGTTAATTTATCTAATATTTTACTTTAGCTTAATTTCATTTAAATATTCTAATTAATTCTTTAATAATTCTATATATTTAATGTATATTCCTCACTTTCACTTAAAAGTTCATTAATATTTATTTGTATACTTATTTAATAATACATTTAATTATATTTTATACCTATACTGTGATAATATCATATTGTTATGATCTAAAATCCAACCTAATTATTTATAACTATGTATAATCTTTTATCTTTAGGCATATGTTTATAGTATTGTTATACGTATTCAATATTTTAAGTATTCGCTAATCACTTCACCATCTTCTATTTATTGTTTATTTAACTCTCACCATTTCCTTTCACTTTCACTCATGGCTCTTTTCATGACATTGCGAGAAAGAGCTTAATAGCAACAGCACTTCAGATATTGAAAATAATAAACCAATAACAGCGGATTTCTTCGAAATGGCTGATGCCACAAGAAGGTTATTTGAAATAAATTGCTCAGGTTTTAAAGGACTCTGTATTTTTTGTGTAGTACGTTTTGTCTGTCTTTTAATGTTTACCAAATTACAAAGAATTCTTTCCAAAGAAAGATGAGTTCGCAGGCTATTTCCAGAGAATTCAAGATATACATTTTATTTTTCATGCGAGTATCTTAAACATATTATGGTATATTATTCAAAACGTTTGAGAAAATAAAGAAACTCGAAAAAATGTTTCTTGTAAAGGCTAGTTTGGGATGGGATGATTGTCTAGGAAATCTTCGTGTCGAAGAAAGATCTTTGAAAGATACTGAGCTTAAATATTTTTTTCTGAAAAAAGGTTTTTCTTTTTTTTTTTTGTTTCAGATAGTCTTAAAGCATGTATTTTTAGTTAAATATCCGTATCGAAATTTTGGATGGAATGCAGTATTTCCTCTATTTACTATAGATAAGTAGTAGAAAAACTTGTCGTTTCTAGCGCTCCCTCATATGGCCTATGACCTTCGGGGATACCTCATTCCACCAAGCCATGACTGGACTCTTCTGAGATGGAGGCACACAGCACGAGAATCCGTTGTCTCCGATGGTGGGGTGATGATGAGGTTGGCGGTGGAATGATAGGACCTACAGCTTGCACCGTGGACTCCGAACCACTTTGGGCCTTGGGGATACTTTACATGAGCAATCAGAGATGAAGGCATTGATAGGATCAAACCCCAGAACTGGGAATCGAACCCCCGACCCTCAGCACGAGAGCCGAAAACAAAATCACTGCGTTATCCCGGCACCCATAATAGATTCGACAAAAGTTGTATAGTTCTTAAGAATGAAAAACAAATACCTTACGTAGGTATAAAATTAATTACACAACTTTTGAATCCAATCACTTGCTGTGCCAAACGTTTCTGCGTTTATTTTTTAAATCAGACGCTAATATAAGCTCTTTAAGATTTAGCATTTGCTTGTATTATTCAAAATTTTATCCAAAAGCCACCGAATTTCCCTGATTCAACATGCGAAAACCCTTTGAAAGCACAAGCGAGCTGTACCAAGCACTTTTGTAATGAGATTACGTTCTTCAGTTCGTGCAAATCACTAACTGAATTTTCGTTACTAAATAGCCTCTGAAAATTGTCCAGGCTAATTCAATTTTCCGTAAAATCGATGGGGGCGCTTAACACCGTTTCATTTGAGAACCACCTCGACCACGTAGCGATAAAGCGTTGAGGGATCAAAGGCTCAAAATTTTCCTCCCGATGCTTTCCCATGCTCACTGTTGCGTTTCTGACTAAGCCTCAGAAAATACCAGTAATATGCGAGTGTGACGTTTCACTATCAGTATGTGCCAACTCAGTATAATATGTGCAGGTCTATATGTAAAAATCCGATTCATCACATTCACATGGCATTCTCTGACTACTATGGTTTATTTTTATGTATATTCTACAAATATTCTTATAAAAACATTTTTACTTTTTCTACCACTAAATCGATGTCGATATTTCACCGGAAATATGTATTTTTAGGCCCCTGAATAAAAAAAAAACAATTTTAGAAAAAGGTCCATGTTTATGTGTGTCTATGTGCGCCTGTGAACAGCATAACTGAAAAACGAAAAGTCGGATAAGTGCCCAACTTCGTATTTAAGTTCAGTACCCTCCAAAGATACAACACGAACATTTTCAGGAAAATGCTCCCATCCAAACTACCCTTCACCTGCATCATTTTTCGAAACATGATTTTATAAAAGATAGCTATAACAATTGTGATTAGAATACCATGTATTCAAAATATTTACATGATAAATAAAATTCATACTTTGAATTTTCCGGGAATAGCTTGTGAAGTTCTCTTTATTCGAATTTTGTAGTCTTATATATGTTAAGCGTTAAGCAATAGACGAAAACGTACTAAACCAGAAATGTAGATCTCTTTAGAACACACAATTTATTTCAAATAACCCTTTGTGGCATAAGCCAATTCCGAGATCTTCGTTATTAATGGTTCGAATTGTTAATTTCTTTGTCATTCTCTAAAGTCCTTTCAACATGCAATTGTTTCTCAAGATTGCATGGAAACAGTATGGAATTTTAAGGCCAGCATATAGCGTCCAGTTCTGAAACATTTGACTATCGCTCTTCTCTTTGTGGTTATAACTGAATGTGCAATTTAGCTATTTCTGCAATGGTTTATTTGGATTAAAAGGTATTAGATATAAAAAAATCTGGTGTATTACACTCACATGACTTTCTCCACTCTGGTACAAACCATCTTTGCAAACGCCGATTCTCCAACTACTTCATGTTAATTGAGATGAACCTTTGGAGAAACTAATTGCAAATATTTCTTGTAGGTGCAAGGAAAATATTATAGGCTTTAAATTATAGTCAAACTTGCTAAGATCTGATTGCTATGTGCAGCATTCCATTCTCTTTGCATATCCAGGACATAAAAACGACATAAAAAATAACAGCAAATAATGAATTAGGATTTGAGAAAAGGTATAAGTATTGAAAAATTCAAACAAATGACATGGAATCTAGGAAAGGTTTACTGTAAAAAAAATTATATGATACAAATTCTGTATTTTAACGAGATGTACATTTTTTGTGTAGTAAAATTTTGCCTATCTCTTACGGTTTACCAGTTATGCAAAAGTGTTCACAATGAAGAATAATTTTGGAAACATTCCCAGAAAATTCGAGATATAAATTTCATTTGTCATGAAAATATGTTAAACATATGATATTTTAATCAAAATCGTTAGAGCCATTTTTGAGAAAATTAAAATTTTCAAAAATGTTCCACGTAAAGGGTAATCTGGGGTGGAACGATTTTCTTGAAAACCTTCGTGTCGCATCTCTGGAAGATACCGAACCTATATATCAAGTTTTGTGTTTATCCGACTGTTCGTTTCTGAGTTAGGCTGTTCACATACACATAGACATACAGACACACACAGACAGACAGTTAGACACACAGACACACACACGGACATGTTTCTAAAAATGCTTTTTTTGGATTCAGGGGGTCTCAAAACATGCATTTCCGGTGAAATCTCGGTATCGAATTTTTGGGTGGAATACAATACGTCCCCTACTTACTATATGTAGTAGAGAAAGAAAAAAATGAAAAACGAATTCCCATTTGAGAAATAAGTATTGAAAAATTTAAGGGAATAACAAGCAATATCTAGAAAATGGTTCACTCAACAAACAAAATGTATATGACACAAATTGTGTATTTTAACGCGATCTACATTTCTTTTGTAGTAAGATATCATATGTTTAAGATACTTTCATGACATATGAAATGTATATCTCGAATTTTATGGGAATGTCTCCAAAAGTATTTTTCATTGTGAACGACTTTTGCATAACTGGTAAACCATAAGACATAAACAAAATTTTACTACACAAAAAATGTAGATCGCGTTAAAATACACAATTTGTATCATATAAATTTTATTTTGAGTGAACCATTTTCCAGATATTGCTTGTTATTCCCTTAAATTTTCCAATACTTATACTTTTTCTCAAATTCGTTATTCCTTTTTTTTGGGTTCTGGTAATGCAAAGAGAATGGAACACCCCACAAAGCAAACAGCTCTTAAAATATTTGACTACAGCTTAAAGCCTGCCAATTCCCCTTGCATCTACAAAACAATTAGCAATAAGATTAACATCTCGATATCTCGATTAACATGAAGCATATGGAGAATAAGAGTTTGTAAAAATAGCTTGCAGAAGAGTAGAGAAAGTCATGTGAGTGTAACATATCAGATTTTTGAAAACTTTTCTCTGCCTTTGGGCTATAGTAAATTGCACGGGGTTTGTTGCAGTCAGCCGTATGCCTCATCCAATGTCACAACAAGCTTCCATCTTTCTCCCGCCAGGTGTCTCTCACACAGTTCGTTCTGTTTGTGCGGCGCTCTGAAATGTGACGAGGCAACAATTTGTAATCTCTGCCTTTATGGCACTTTTCCAAGTTCAAATCCTTGTTGATTATGGTGTGAACAGTTTCTAATGATGTTCCCAACTTGCATGCAATGGCTGGTTACTGTTTGAGACAAGGATTTTTACTTTCTTCACCATGGCTGGACTATGGCTAGTTGCAGGTCGCAGGTTTGCCTGTTTCCTTTCTTTTGGAATTAACTCCATACGACATTTGCCCTTTTTATTGAGCATAGAAATTATACATTTCTTGGAAACAATGAAATAGCTTCTTGCACATCTCACTATCGGAATAGCCGTAGTTTGTATGGGAAAGAGCGACAATGTAGCCTTCTAAAAATAGTTGGATTTGCTTCGGCATTATTGCAATGGTGCATAGTAACTGTAGGCAGGCAAAGCTGTGAATGATGTATGTTTATCTCGCAAAGCGTTGACTTTGGCTTGCCAACAGTAGTACCACAACACACTTGGAAATTCGTTTCCACAGATCGGAAACAACCTTTCGTACTCAAATACAAACCCAAACATTTCGATTTCAATCTTTGCTTATATGACTTTATAAAGAGAGAATACCACTTTCCGTAGTTGAAATGGATCACTGCCAACGTTCTAGGTTTGAAGCATGGCAGATCTATCTGAAGAGATGGTTCGTACCTGGCAATCAGTGTGTACTTGCTATTCAAACACTTTTTATAGTCACTTTGTATATTTTTGCGAATTATTTGTCTATATTCATTCTGTGATTCAGAACTATTTATCTGCTGTCCTAGAAAAGTAACAAAAATAAAAACCTTAATTCTACATAAGAGGTTTATTTACTTTTAATTTAGGTTTATTGTTTTTTTTTGGTAAGAAATGTGGAAAAAATGTTAAGTTGACTCCTACAAATATTGTAAAAAACTGGCTTTTTAGTCAATTTGAATTTAATGATAATCCAGTAAATAAAGGATCTCAGTTTCAGTCGCTTTTAATTGTAAAAAATTCACATGACCTTCTCTTCCCTCTGTCGTTTACTAGTGGATATACAAATTATACATTCCCAAGTATATTTTTCTATCTACTGCATTTTAATCCAAATAAACATTTGCAGAAATAAGATACACTACATTTTCTGTTATAGAAAGGGAACAACGATAGTCAAATGTTTAAGAACTAAACTCTATTACGCTGGTCTTAAAATTCCATACTGTTTCCATGTAATCGCGGGAAACAACTGAATGATGAAGGGACTTTAAGAGAATGCCATGTATGAATGAAGAATGAGTATATTTATTTACATAACGATATACATACATATATACATTTCTATCAATCGCACGGGTCCGCACACCGTACATGATGTTATAATACACAGAATAATAATCAGCATTAATAATAATAATATAAAAAAGAAACGACAACAAATAGAAGGAATCCATAAAAAATTCCACTACAAGAAAACACTATTGCGCGAAAAGAAAGTAAAACATATTTGAATATAGCATCTTAACTATGCACAACCTTCAAAACAGCGGTAAGATGTATTATTATACCCTATTATAATAACCAAAGAGCAGTTAAGAAACTATATACAGCACACTAAGAATAAGTGAAAAAGATAAAAAATAAAGCACCAACGATTAGCTATTCCCTTCCCTATTTACCTAACCCCTATATCTTCCTTGCCTGTCAATAGCGTCCAATATGCCCTTAACTCTCCATCAGGTGGCAAAGGATCGCGGTAAATACTTTTCCCTCCATTTCTCCGTACCCCTACATCTTGCCAAGATATGCACCCATGATTCTTCTTCCTCGCAAACTGGGCATATTCTCCTACCACTTCTGCATAGAATACCAAGTAATGAACAATTTGAACCTTTAATAATGAATATCTCAGAAACGGCTTATACCACAGAAAACTTATTTGAAATAAATTGTGTGTTTTAAGACATATACATTTTTACTTTCTCTACTACGTATAGTAAGTAGGGGAAGTATTGTATTTAACCCAAAAATTCGATACCAAGATTTCACCTGAAATACGTGTTATGAGACCCCCTGAATAAAAAAAAAGCATTTTTGGAAACATGTCCGTGAGTGTGTGTCTGTGTCTCAGAAACGAACAGTCGGATAAACACCAAACTTGATATTTAGGTTCAGTATCTTCCAGAGATGCGACACGAAGGTTTTCAATAACATCCCCACACCCCAGATTACCCTTTACATGGAACATTTTTCGAAAATTTTAATTTTCTCAAAAATGGCTCTAACGATTTTGATTAAAATGTCGTATGTTTAAGATATTTTCATGACAAACAAAATTCATATCTTGAATTTTCTGGGAATGTCTCCAAAAGTATTCTTCATTGCGAACGACTTTTGCATAACTGGTAAACCATAAGAGATGGACAAAATTTGACTACACAAAAAATGTAGATCGCGTTAAAATACACAATTTAGGTCATATAATTTTTTTTGGTTGAGTGAACCATTTTCGAGATGTTGCTTGTTATTCCTTTAAATCTTCCAATACTTACACTTTTTCTCAAATGGAAATTCGTTAAAGAGAATGGAATGCGCCACATAGCAACCAGCTCATAAAAGATTTGACTATCGCTTAAAGACTCGATTAAAATGAAGTCGATGGAGAATAAGCGTTTGTAAAAATAGTTTGTACAAGAGTAGAGAAAGTAACACATCAGATTTTTCGTCTATCCCTTAACGTTTACGAGTTATACAGGATTATAGAAAATTTCTTCCAAATGAAGTGGAATTTCACAGGTTATTCTCAGAAAATTCAAGATACACATTTTATTTGTCATGTAAACATCTTTCATGTGTTATTTTAATCAAAATCGTTAGAGCTAATTTTTTATTAAATCAAAAGTTTCGAAAAATGTTCCATGCAAAGTGAAGTCTGAGGTGGGGGATTTTGTTGAAAATCTTTGTGTGTAATCTGTAGAAGGTACTAAACCTAAATACCAAGTTTTGTATTTATCTGACTTTTCGTTTTTGAGTTATACTGTTCACAGACACGCAGACATACAGACAGACACACGCACACACGGACATGTTGCCAAAAATGCTTTATTAGGCTTCAGGATGCCTGAAAACAAGTATTTCTGGTGAAATCTCGGTATCGAACTTTGGGTGGAATACAGCGCTTCCCCTACTCACTACACATAGTAGAGAAAATGAAAAAGCAAGAAAGAAGCAAATTAATTAAACTAAAGCAATCAAAAAGAAGAACAAAGTTCTAATACTTTGTGTAGCTGCTATCTCTTCAGAATTTGGAGCTTGGAAACCCACCATGTCCCTGAAATAGTTGGTATTCTCTGCTAGTAATTCCGAAGTGTCTTCTATGGCACACAAGAGCTATGTAGCATCAGTGAACTGTGATACCGAGAAAGCCTCTTCAATATTTGAGCCTAAACATGTTCTATGGGATTCAAATCTGGTGAGTCGGATGCCATGGCATCAGCTTAAAATGTGGGTATGATCGACAACCAGCTTTGAACTCTGGCTGACGTATGGATCGAATGGTTATCCTTCTGGAATATAATAATTCCTTCAGGATAACGCTCTCGAGCAGACGGGAGGAGAGCTTGTTGCGTATTTCAATATACGCTTCGCCGTTCAGGTTTCCATGAACGCATAACAAAACTATGGGCCTCTCTGGGGGTTGGAAGGGTTAGCTATGATATACAGCGTAACTGCAATCCTACAATCTCGAGAAATAACTGAAAATCTATGGGACATTAAAAGAATTAGAAGTGTTTAATAATTCTAGCTTTTAATAACAATGTATCAGAACGCCTTATCCCACAAAAAACTTATTTTAAGTAAATTTTGTTTTAAAAGAGGTCTACATTTGTTGTGTGGTACGTTTTCGTCCTGTTAACGTTTAAAAGATATACAAGATTATACAAAGTTCCTTCCGAATGAGGGGAACTTCATAAGCTATTTCTAGAAAATTCAAGAGATATATTTTATTTGTCATGTAAATATCTTTCGTATATGCTATTTTAATTAAAATCGTTAGAGTCATTTCTTTAGAAAATCAAAAATCTTAGAAACTGTTCCATGTAAAAGGTAGTTGGGGTGGGAGGATATTTTTAAAAATCTTCGTATCACATCCTAGGAAGATATTAAACTCAAATATCAAGTTTGGTATTTATCCGAATTTTCCTTTTTGAGTTATGCTGTTCACAAACGAACACACACACACGGATATATTTCCAAAAATCTGTTGTGTTGCTATCACATGACTTTCTTTACTGTTGTACAAAGTATTGTGACAAACGCTGATTCTCCATCTGCTTCATGTTCATCGAGATATCGAGATATTATCTAATCTTATTGCTAATTTTCTTATAGGTACTAAGAGAATATGGCAGGCTTTAAGCGATAGTCAGATCTTTTAAAAACTGTTTCTATGTGGAGCACTCCATTCTCTTTGCATGACCTAGGAAATAAAAAAAACAAAGAATTCCAATTGAGAAAAAGTATAAGTATTGGAAACTTCAAACAAATAACAAGTAATATCTCGGAAATAGTTCACTTCACAAAAAAAATATGTATATATATCACAAACTGCGTGTTTTAACGACCTCTAGATTTTCTATGTAGAACAATCTTAGATTTACACGTTATGCAAAAGCCATTCAGATTGAAGAGGACTTTTGGGGACATTCCCAGAAAATTAAAAATATACACATTATTTGTCATGAAAATATCCTAAGTATATGATATTTTAATCAAAATCCTTCGAGCCATTTTTGAGAAAACCTAAATTTTCGAAAAATGTTCCACGTAAATGGTGGTCTGGAGTGTGGATTTTTCTGAAATCTTTCGTGTCGCATCTCTGAAAGATACTGAAAATAAATACGAAGTTTGGTATTTATTGGGCTTTTCGTTTTTAAGTTATGCTGTTCTCAGACACACATCCACAAAGACACACAGACCCGTACACACACGGACCCTTTTCTAAAAATGCTTATTGAGATTTGGGGTCTCAAAACATGTATTTACAGTGAAATCTGTAATCGAATTTTTGGGTGGAATGCAATACTTCTCCTACTTAATATGCGTGGTAGAGCAAGTAAAAATGCATTATTTGGATTCAGGGCGCCTCAAAACATGTATTTCCAAAGAAATCTCGGTATAGAATTTTTGGATGAGTGTAGTACTTCCCCTACTTGCTATACGTAGCAGAGAAAGTAAAAAGGGGAGGGGAATTGGTAATCAGCTAGATTTGAACACGCGTTGCCAGGGCGCGAAGCGCATGCGTTGTCTCTGAGCTGTTTGCTCTTACCTTTTTAAAGGTTCTGTTCCCGCGTCCAATTAATAAGCAAGGCAATAAAAATTGCCAAGGAATTGTTGGTTATGTCATTTCTCGTTTTGTGGCTACTCGATGTCTTACATGAGTTCAGTTCATTGGCTGTAGTCGTCAACCGAGTTTTGCTCGCTTTTTTATTTGTGTGACAGCCAAAGAGCATGGCACCAGACAGATATGCGTGTGCCTTCTAGTGACAACGGTTTCGAAGAGAGAGAGAAAGTGAATTAACCTCCTCCATCGTCCCTCTTTCATTGTCATGGAACAAATAGCAAAGGTGTTTTAAGACGCCTCCTATTTATGCGCTGGACAGATTATAAGGATTACCACGTATATATACAGGTTGTATCTTCATTGGTGTCATATATTTGGGAGACGTGTCTTGACATCAAAACAGAAGATAAGTTCAAATGAACATGGACCTGAAAATCATTTATTTCAGAGTTACAACACAAATTGCTCGAAGTGGCTTTCTCTTGCTTCGATGCATGCAGTAAACCTGCGTTCCATGCTCTGGCGTACTCTGTTGAAAATTCTGCTGTGTTTCGTATTTGGTCAAAACCAGTTTGGATACGTCCTCTTAAAATGTCAACATCAAACACAGGAATCGCATAAACCAAGGACTTCAAATGTCCCCAGACGAAGAAATCCATTAGATTCCAATCAGGCGATCGAGCAGGCCATGCAATGGTTGCCCCTCGATCAATCCATCTTTGCGGAAATCGATCATTCAAAAACTTACGAACTATCGTATTGAAATTAGCTGGAGCACCATCTTGTAAAACCGACATTCGTTGGATGATGTCCAGAGGCACATTATCAGTTAAGTGATGCAACTCATTTCTGAGAAACTGGAGATACGCTTGTCCATTCAGACACGGAGGAAAGAATTAGGGACCAATAAGGTGATCATGAATGATTCCACCCCAAACGTTGAGAGAGAACCTCTATTGATGGTTGTCCTGTCTTACTTCATTAGGATTTTCAAATGCCCAGTTGTGAGTGTTATGAAAATTGAAGATCTCGTCGCGAGTAAAACCAGCCTCATCCGTGAATAAGATACAGTCTAGGAAATTAATGAACACAGCTCACTGCTGTAACAGCATTGACAGAAACGTCTTCTTGGCTCAAAGTCCACCTCATTTAATCCTTGCACACATTGAAAGTGATACGGTACAGAAAATTTTCATGCAGAATTCTCCAGATGGTCATATGACTCTTTCCCTTACAGCCATACGTCTTGTACTTTGTGATGGGTCTGCATCCACAGCACGAAGAATTCTCAAAAGCGTTGGTGCATTCGTGCGAATGTTCTTGCACACGGTAACTGTCTGTCAGGATACCTTTCTGCATAAATTTCACGTGCTCGATCTGCATTGCCGTCTGCACGTCCTTACGTATAGTGCATATTCGTCTGATCACTTATGCAATACATCTTCTTTGGCCTATAACAACGAAATGGTTGATTTTCAGACCCATGTCCATAAGGACCTTTTTACGGTTTTGATGTCAGGAACACCAAAATATATGACACCAATAAAGATACACTCTGTATTGCTATTGCAACGATTGGAACGCTTGTATACTGTCTGGTGTAAACCCAGCTTAAAACCGCAGCGCAGATGGAACAATTCCTCCTCTCAGAGTGCGCTCAATCTTCTTTTCCACAACTCTACAAGAGGGATTAAGTAAACCGAATCGATAGTCGCTTTATGCAGAACTTGAAAATCTATACTTTCTCAATATAATTGCGAGAAACAATTGATCGATAACAGCACTTGAAAATGATAAAACCACTGAACAATTATTCTAACTAATAACAACAGGTACGTCTGATACCATAAAAAAGTTATTTGAAATAAATTGCGTGCATTAGACAGTTGTACATATTTTTTGTCGTAAGTTTTTGTCTGTTTCTTGTTACAGTATCTTTATACAAATCTCCTTCCGAAAGAAGAGGACTTCACATGTTATTTCCAGAAAACTCGAGACAGATTTTATTCGGCTAATGATTATTTTAGTTAGGAGTACTTTAATATAAATCATTATCCATTCTTGAAAAAAATTAAAAAACAAACTTACACTAAAGGGAAGTCTGGGGTGAGAAGAACTTTTGGAAAATTTTAATATTGTTTCATTGGAAAACACTCACCTTAAATACCATATTTGGTATTCATCTTATATTTCGGTTTTACTTTCTCTACGACGTACCTAGTAGGCAGAGGAGGTATTGCATTCCACCCAAAAATTCGATACCTATATTTCGCCGGAAAAACATGTTTTGAGGTCCCCTGAATTCAAGAAAAGCGTTTTTAGAAAAACGTCCGTCTGTGTGTCTATACTGATACGGCACCACACTGATGATACATGAAATTAAATTATGGAGAAAGAAATTTGGGTAGGAAACGTTTAGGTCTAGGTTTAAGGTAAATTCCCGGCATTTGCCAGTTACGAGAACTTAAGAAAGCCTAGAAAAACCTCAGTCAAGGAGGATCTAAACGACTTCGGCCATCCGTGTCGGCAGAACTTTTCGCCGAAAAAACAGTGAAGTAAGAAAGATTCAACATAGTATGTTGTATTATGTATATATAATTAATGAAATTAATCATACTATTTAAACACCTAACCTGTCTGGGGATTGTATTTGATATACAGTCAGCTGGTTTTCCCGTTTTCCGTGCGGTTGCTCTACGATTGAGCTACTGCGACATCACGTCGGTAAGACATTGAATTCCCCAACTGACTCAAGTTGGTTTCTAGATAGACTAAGTAGATTCAGGAATAAAGTACAGGTAAGCAAGAAGTCCCCGTATCCCCTAGTATCGAAGGCTAATTGATTTATTTTAGCACAAGTACTTACGTATTAAGTCTCCAATATATCTGCATATTTTCCCATCATGCTTCCATGTTCTTCTTGACATATTCTTGAGCATGTCCGGTGTTAAAGTGCGAAATGCATCCTCAATGGCATTGCGAGTTCTTCGTTTGTACCATGCGCCTTAATGACTCCCCATAACACCAGGTGTAGTGAGGTCAGGATTTCTTGGTGGACATTTCAAGGATGAACCACGACCTATCCACCGACCTGGAAATGTTCATTTAGTAACTAGTGTACTACAAGAGCGTAGTGAGAAGGCGCTCCATCTTGCTGCAACCATATGCATTCTGTGAGGCCCCGTTCCTCAAGCTGGGGTATTAGCCATGTTTGTAACATGTTATGTAAATAATTTGTGCCATTAACAGTTCCTTCAAAAAAGTACGGTCCAAGCACATGTTGTATTATCATCGCTGCCCATATCATGACGTGAGGCGGGTTTCTTTCTAACTCGACTGTGTAATGAGGGTTCTCTTTGGCCCAAAAGACAATATTTCCAGTACGCGAGCTGCGATAAATCGCATATTCAGCTGAAAACATAACCTTGGTACGGTTCACTACATCTGTAAATTGAGTTAACAAAGCACGGCATGCTAAAACGCGCTCATTCCGGTCTCTATAGGATAACTCGTTTACGAACGTCGGTCGAAAAGGTCTGAGCTTAAGGTCTTCTTCCATGTGATCTCGTACTGTTGTCCTCGGTATACCGAGTTCCGAAGCACGTTTGCGTGTCGACTTCATAGGAGATTGCTCAATGGAAGCAGAGACTCCGGCACATGTTTCTTCTTGTGCTTCTTCCTTCCACTCCGCGGCCTGTCTTTAACACCGCCAAAAGCAGAAGCACGTTTTTCCCAATCCAGAAGTGTGGCTTTTCGCGGTGGAGCCTTATTAAATCTTTGCTGGAATGTTCCCATAATCTGTCTCATTGTCTGCCCTGTGTGTTGTTCGTGCACCCACACACTTGTCACTAAGTGCTCCTCAATAGTGTAACTATGACCGATCACATCTGCCATGGCTATAAATTAAAACTCGACTGTGAAAACGTGTAACCATGACAACTGATTAGTAACATAGCTACGTAGCATAACACAGTACGGGGACTTCTCACTCCACTGTACTTACACATAGCAAGTCGCCATTGAGATTGGTACGTCCAAAGTGAGATGTCATTGGTGGTCTACCTGGGAAACAACTTGAGTCAATTGGGCAATTCAACGTCCCACCGACGTGTTATCACAGTAGCCCAATGGATAGAGTAATGGTACGGAATACGGGAGAGCCGTGCTCAAATTCCGGGTATGATACTGCATTTTTCAGCTAGCTCTATATAAAAAATAAAGAATAATTAATGTTATGAATTGTATATTAATAAATGAACCCCATGTATACCCAGTAATCAAATATTTGAGAATTGGAAGTAGCCATTGATCCTGCTATCTCTAAAGTGAGATGCCTATCTGGGAAACAACTTGAGTCAATGTTATCATAGCAGCTTAGCCACCGCACGGAAAGCGGGAGAACCGCGTTCAAAATGCGGCTGTTGTTATGAATTGAGGCTGTCTACTCAAATGCCCAATGAGTAGCTCTTATCTGCAGGGTAACTAGATTTACCACGTTGGAACGATTTGCGTTGATTCACAGTTTATTGACGATTCATTTTACAAACAAGAATGTTCTCGGAGCAAGGCTAACTGAGAGCTTTACGGGAATAGTGGCGTAAACTTATTTTCCCGTTCACTAAATAAAAGCAAAACTTGCTCCCGATTATCACGGCGATATATAAAATACTTAAATGCTCCCGGAATATTAGTATCTTTAACTTACGCTCACATCTCGAGCACGTGCTCGTGGGAGCGTCGATGAATATGTCTACTCGCCGAAGTCAACAAAATACTGGAGAACGAGCTTCACGTTTCTCTCCAATTTATACAAATTTTGCCCACGCGCTACGGGGTTTACAGTTAGGCTCCAAACCAGCCAGTAGACGCTATACAGGGCTTGGCTCTCTTTTGTATAGGGGGTGATGACCTCGCCAAAGGGTGTCCAAGGACTTGACATACCCCTCCCGAATTCACGGAAATCTGCAGTTAGCCTCGCTCAGAATCTAAATTATATTATAAGCGATGAAATACTGCTTCATATGCTCCATTCATGGAGTCACTTCTTCATACTTGGAAAGGGATTCTATGAATGTACTGCCCCAAAACAAAATAACAGGAATACAAAGAACATACAAATCACAATTACAATGAAGTCACTACCAACCAATACATTATATGAGGGAAAGATAAAACCATTGTTGTATGAAGGAAATGCCCTTTTAGCACTATATAACTAAGTAAATGATCTGAAATATTTCAATAAAGGAATCATATTATTTGGAATTTATCGCTGAGATTTCTTCCAGTTTCTCGGGCCAAGCATTACACACAATTCTTTTTGTTAATTGCACTACACTGACACTCTAGGAGAATGATTTTACCTCATTTCACCATTCCTTATTGGTACACTAGCGGCTTAAGTGCATAATTTACATAAGCACTATTCACTTCACTGATCACTCGACCTGTGACGTCACACTGTTCACTACACAGTATGTGCTCATAAAAAATTAATAACACATACTCACACCATACATATACATATATACATACATTCTCATTACATCTGTTATTCCAATTAACATCATTGCTATTTTATTTACTGTAATTATTACATTTTTTTTGTTTTGTTTAATAAGCAAATGCCCCATTGGCCAGAAGATAGTGCTTCCCATACATTTTAAGAAGCAAACGCATCAGTCAAGTGTAATTTATCTTCATAAAAATATTTCTTTTTTTTGTTCAATAAAAGGAAGTATACTTTAGAGCTTAAGATTACTCGCTACCTTCACCGTATATATATATTAACAATCTATTCCTTTCTTCCTTTTTTTTTATTTGCAAGAATTCAAGATTATTTCAGGACTTTTGAAGAAGCATTCGCTGCCCCCGAATCAACCAAAGCGTCTACTTTTATTCGCGCTATATTCACGTTTACCCTAGGAGGTTCGGCAATTCTGGTATCTTTCCGAGCGTCCTTGTTATGGGTCGGCGCGTCTACTTCCTGTCTCGGAACATTGATGGGCCCTTGGACATATCCACCTATATACCGGGCACTGTTTAGGCCCTCGAATTGCCGGGAGTAGAGTTTTCCGCCGGCTGTATTAATAATTGATTAATGTGCTCGTTTCTCTGATCAATTGTATTAATTAGTGCATCAAAGTTCCCCGAGTTGCGCCGCTCGTTCATGTTTCTTCCACCGGAATTCGTTGCGTCCTCCATTTGCCCGCCGCCATTTTGACGTTCCGCATACTGTGAATTGTATGGCCTGACAACATCAGAATTCCGGAAACCTTGTGGGTAGCCTCTATCGCGCATCCAATGCGGTAAACATCCCCTTGGTCTCGGCCTATACCCATTTCTCCGCGGTCCAGTTCTTATATAATTCACGTGTACTGTCCGGTTATTTCTATGCTCTTGTGATCTCCTTTGGTTCTGATAGGGCTGTGCTCCCGCCCCAAATTGACTCGAGTTACCGCTTCGCGCGTTCTCTCGATTTAAGTGGCTTCTTGTTTCATGGCCGGAATTTTCTCTATAGTTCCTGCTAATCGGTCTCTGTATGTCAAACGCAGTCAGAAGATCAATAACCTCAGCAAAATTAGTAGGCTTTGCTACAACAAGATGGTTCCTGATACGGTCCGGGAAGTGATTAGCTACTAAACAAATCAGTTCCCTGTCCGAGATTGGCGGGTCTAAAAGCTTACTTTTGCGTCCCATCATTAAAAAATAGTCTACCATATCTATTTCTTTTCTGCTATCATATGCTCCATTTGAAAGCTCTAACCTAATTGCGTTTTGCTGCGCAGATCCCCAATATCTAGCAAGAAACAATTGCCTAAAGGTTTCAAAATTACTGCACCCCTCAAGAGTTAACTTTAGCCAGTGCAACGCACGTGCTTTTAAACTTTTCCTGACCAAAATCATTTTCATGTCTTCCGGGATTTGCTTTATCCTAAAATAATCTTCCAATCCTGCACAAATTGTCTTGGGTTGTCCCCCTGTTCCTCTAAAAACGTGGGCGATACCAGTTCATTCATAAGATGGGTCGGCCACAAATTAACGGAAGGGACACTACCTGCTGCCACAATAGTGCACCTGCTTTGCGTAGGGCTGGTTCCGCTGAAAGTTTGAGAGGGTGAGGTGTTTGTGACGACACTCTCTTCAACTGTCTCAGCTGTGTCAGCGTTATTGTTAATTGTACAGTTTGTACCCTTAACCAAGCAAGTTATTGTTTGCTGTAATGCAACAATTTCTTTACCAGTTTCAAGCTGATTTGCATTCAGGGCTTGCATTGTAGTTTTAATTAAATTAACTTCCGCCATTTGCGCGGAATTCTCACTCTCAACATTTAATTTAATTGCTGATAACTCCTGTTGCATTCTTTCTTCTAAAATCTCCTGCTTTTTCATCATAAGTGCCTGCCCTGAATTCACATCAGCGTTCACCTTCTCTTGAAACTTAAAACTATCATTTTTAAATTCACTTATTTCTGCATGCACATTACTCTGTAGGTGCTCAACATCCTTCCTCACGCTACCTATCTCTTCATTGAGGCTGTTCTGCACTTCTCGTATATTAGCTATTTTCTTTTCTAAAAGTTCCTGCCCTTTTTCTAACTTTCCTAATGCTGTACTCAAATTTTGCTGTGTTTCCTCTACTACCTTTTTGCTGAATTCTAAACTAATTTTGTTCTGGGTTTGTTCTAATCTTTCACCTAATTCACTATGGCTTTTCTGTAACTTTCCTTCCATTTTCCTGAATTCCTCGCGTAACATTCGTACTAAATTTAAGGTCACATCTGGCATGCTACTATTACAATTTACACTAGTTTCAACCTCAGATGAGTCCTCAACTAATTCTATTTGCCTATCAGCCTCTATTTTAGTTAATTTCCTACTCCTAAGCAGCATGAGATGTACAAAATATTACGAATTACAGTTACTTACAAAACATCTTCTCCATATCTATTACACTCACAGATACGTTGTCTTCTTTCTTCAGTTCGTCGCCATGTGCTCGTATTCGATCCGGGAGTCGCCTTCCTCTTGTCTGGAACCGTAGTCCTTCCGGTGTGGTTACCACGTGCTCATTCCCGCTCCTGGAGGTTGCCTTCCTCTGCTTCGAACTGTGGTCCTCGTGCTTGCATATCCGTAGTGGTTCCTAGCGTCGTGGCCCCTCGATGGCGCGGCAAATAATTTGAGGCTGTCTGCTCAAATGCCCAATGAGTAGCTCTTATCTGCAGGGTAACTAGATTTACCACGTTGGAATGAAGACTACGATTTGCGTTGATTCACAGTTTATTGACGATTCATTTTACAAACAAGAATGTTCTCGGAGCAAGGCTAACTGAGAGCTTTACGGGAATAGTGGCGTAAACTTATTTTCCCGTTCACTAAATAAAAGCAAAAC
Organism: Deroplatys truncata; assembly: GCA_030765065.1. Taxonomy (NCBI): domain Eukaryota; kingdom Metazoa; phylum Arthropoda; class Insecta; order Mantodea; family Mantidae; genus Deroplatys; species Deroplatys truncata. The sequence goes on along the minus strand of CM060986.1, from coordinate 186,194,549 downwards.
TTGCTCCCGATTATCACGGCGATATATAAAATACTTAAATGCTCCCGGAATATTAGTATCTTTAACTTACGCTCACATCTCGAGCACGTGCTCGTGGGAGCGTCGATGAATATGTCTACTCTTCGAAGTCAACAAAATACTAGAGAACGAGCTTCACGTTTCTCTCCAATTTATACAAATTTTTACCCACGCGCTACGGGGTTTACAGTTAGCCTCCAACCCAGCCAGTAGACGCTATACAGGGCTTGGCTCTCTTTTGTATAGGGAGTGAGGACCTCGCCAAAGGGTGTCCAAGGACTTGACTTACCCCTTCCGAATTCACGGAAATCTGCAGTTAGCCTCGCTCAGAATCTAAATTATATTATAAGCGATGAAATACTGCTTCAGAATTTTTCAGTTGGCTCTTTATAAAAAAAAATCCCCAGACCGCTTAGGTCTTTAAAAAGTATAATTAAATTCATTAATTATATATGATAATAAGATTCAACTTACTTAGCATTATTTTTCTTCAGTCGCTAAATTAATGAACCATGTATTTAATTTTCAGACGGTTGAAAGCATTTGTACTTTACTATAATTAAATACCCTTTATTTTAGTAATTACGCTAAATATTTTATTAAAACCCGGCTTTATTGCACACTATGTTCCCCCCAAATACATGTCAATTCGGCGCCTATGCTACTTCTTTCTCCCGAAACGAGTGGAGCGCGATTTCTTCATGTATCGGAAAATGAAGAGGAACAAAGTAGAACTTTGTGATCGTCAACACAGCATGAATGTAAATATCCCGTAGACTGCAAGTTAGCGATAAAGTGTGTTGCACACATTGTTGAACATGGGATGACACGGTGCCAATAAATCATACGATTCTGTTGTCAACACGTTACAGCCAGGTGTGTGAACTCAACCCACCCTCCAGAACATGGACAACGTCGACCATGTATAATTTGCCAAGCCTGTTGTTCCATATTTGTGGCGAATATGCGGTCTGTTACTGCCTGCTGTTACCTATAGGTCACCCTGATGCCCTAGATCAGGTCCTTCGAACTTTAGTAATAATGGGCAATTGTCCTTCAATCTATGTACAAGATTATGGTGCTCTCGAGAGAGGTGATCCAGATCAGGACTGACATCCAGGGGTGAAAATCTACGTGTCATATCATATTCATTGATCTGCCCTTTTATTTTCTCTAGTCTTTACATAAACGAGCGAGCGAACTACGCTTTTTCGATGCAGGGAGTTTCAAAACATGTATTTCGGTGAAATCTCCGTATGGAATGCAATATTCCCTCTATTTACTTTAGGTAAGCGAACGAGATGAATCATGCTAACGTGTGAGGCTCGCATTCGGGAGGTTCTGGGTTCAATTCCCGTTGACCGCCGACTCTGATCTTGGGTTTTTCGTGGTTTTCTCTGGTCGGCAGGCGAATTATGGAGTGGTTTCTCATATACGATGACTTCATTCTCCTCATTTCTCTTTCATTTGGTTTCCTTTTCATGTTTTAGATGTGCTATTGGGTTTCTTGGAGTTTCCCGGTGCCGGACAGATGGCGCGGATCCTTGCTGAAAGGAAAGAGTGAATACTGGTCACTAGAAGGGTGCTTGATCGAAGAGTTGTTCATCGTCCTCTCTAAGCAGCTCCATTAGTGGGACGGGTGTTTGAGCCTGGAACTTTTCGGGACTTCCGCGCGTCTCTGTGTTTTGCCTGCCTACGTTTTTAACATTCTGTGTTTTCCTCCTTTATCCCTTCCTCCTGTAGGTATACGAGGTGTCCCGCTCCATTGTTTAACCTATACCTCTACTATAGGTATAGGTCGATTTTTTTTCGATCTGAACCTGCAGAAACGCAGAGTATGAGAAAGCAGTTTAGGGTGGGGAAGAACGCCTGGCAGTATTTCCCTTACGCGGAACAACAGGAATGCATAACATGTGGTAATGTCACCTTATCTCACGTTGTGTATGCGCCTGATGCCCTGTTACTACTGACTCAACACCCCTCCCAGAAGATAATGGATTTGCCCAGCTATTGATACAGATAAGCGTGTTCATGACAAAAAAATCAGCCTATAAGTATTAGAGAAAGCAGGTAATGCTAATACTATACTTGAAAACAATAGAAATCATTCACACAAACGTTATCTTTTGTTTGACCGTGTAACGAATATTTCATTACTTCACCGGAACAAAGCCACAACCGGGATTCCAGTTTGTGCCGAATTCTAAGCTTCTCTTTATGCGCTCTTTGTGCGTTGCAGATCACATCACAAAATCAATGCGGGTAATGCTATTTTTATTTGGGCTGTACGCAGTGCTCTGGTCCATCTATAGAGCTTCCAATAACTCTAAATCCCAACTCCTTTAAATATAAATACAAAGCCCAGTATCTAAAGATGTAAAAATCGTTGTATTGTGCAGCGACCCAAATATCTGCTTATGTAGGATTAGCAAAAGCACTGGAACCACAATGTGGAACAGTCTGATCGCCTCGGTGAAATTTGAATTTAGTTATATTAGTGCTTCCTTTTTACGTGATACGGGACAGATTAAAACTGAAATGGGGAACTTTTGTAATCCGGTATGCATTGCTGAATATTAGAGCACTAATGCATTAGAGCGGTTATTTTATTTTTAAGTTGGAGTTGATTTTTAGTTTCTGTATAACCTCCCTACAGTAGGTAAGGAAATATTGCATTTTCATAAAAAATACATAAACGAGATTTCACCGAAAATATATACCTTTACCCCCCTGAATTCAAAACAAAAATATGTATTTTTAGAAAAAGGTTGCGCATCTATGAGGAGTATAACTAAAAAATGTCATAAATATGAAACTTGGTATGTCTTTCTTCTTCTTTTCTGTGAAGTTAACCATTTCCGAGATAATCCTTGTTATTGATTTGCACTTTCCAATAATTATACTTTTCTCAAATGGGAAGTCCTTATTCGTTTTTTACTTCCTCTACCATGTAGATAGTCGGTGGAGAAGGTACCTATTATATTCCACCCAAAAATCGATACCAAGATTTTACCGGAAGTATATTTTTTGAGACCCTCTGAAAAGAAAGAAAAAAAACATTTTTAGAAAACGACCGTGTGTGTATGTGTGTGATTTGCGTTAAACTACACGAAGAGTGTAGCTCAACACAATCTTTTACATGGAACTATTTAGAAAGTTTTTTAACAGTTTTAACGATTTTGATTAAAATTACATATATTCAAAGTATTTACATGACAAATAAAATGCATACCTTGAATTTTCTGTGAATTTTGTAAACATTAATCGATAGACGAAAACTTACTACACAAAAATGTAGATCTCTTTAGAAAACACAGTTTATTTCAAATAACTTTTTTGTAGCACAAGCCATTTCCGAGATATCCGTTATTATTGGTTTGAATTGTTCAGTACTTCCTGTTTTTAACAGACCTGTCGGTTTTCAGTTGTTCCTCGCGGTGTCATGGAAACAGTATGGAATTCCAAGGCCAGTGTATTGCGTTCAGTTATGTGCTATTTGACTATCCCTATTCTCTTTGTATCTATAACGAAATGTGTAATGAAGCTATTACTGCAAAGGTTTATATCAATTAAAATGAATTAGACATAAGAATGAGCTTCAATAAGTCTAGTTTGTATACTCATTAATAAACGAGAGAGATTAGAGAAGTTCATAGGAATATAACACTCAAGATTTTTTCTCCTGGTCATGCAAAGTGAACGGTATTCCCGTTGTACCCGCAAGGAAATATGTAACAAAATCATTTCTACAAATGCTTATCTCGTTTATATGAAGTAGGTATGTAGGAAAATAAGGTTTCGAAGAAATAGATTTTGAAGAGTAGGTAGCGAGTCATGTGAATGTAAGACATTAACACTTTTGTTACTTTCTCTACTACGTAGGGGAAGTATTGCATTCCAACCAAAAGTTCGAAACCGAGATTTCACCGGAAATACATGTTTTGAGGTTCCCTGAATCTAAAAAAATTCTGATGTGTTACACTCACATGACTTTCTCTACTCTTGTACAAACTATTTTTACAAACGCTTATTCTCCATATGCTTCATGTTAATCGAGATGTTAACCTTATTGCTAATTTTCTTGTAGATGCACGGGGAATATGGTAGGCTTTAAGCGATAGTAAAACATTTTATTTAAGAGATGGTTGCTATGAGAAAAAGTATTGGAAAATTTAAGGGAATAACAAGCAATATCTGAATATGGTTTACTCAACCCAGAAAAAAAATGTATATGAAATAAATTGTGTATTTTAACGCGATCAACATTTTTTGTATAGTAAAACTTTGTCTATCTCTTTTGGTTTACCAGTTATGCAAAAGTCGTTCACAATGCAGAATAGCTTTGGAGACATTCCCAGAAAATTCGAGATACATTTCATTTGTCATTAAAATATCTTAAACATATAATATTTTAATCAAAATCGTGAGCCATTTTTGAGAAAATTAAAATTTTCAAAAAATGTTTTATGTAAAGCGTAATCAGGGGTGGGGGGATTTTCTTGAAAACCTTCGTGTCGCATCTCTGGAAGATAATGAACCTAAATTCCAAGTTTGGTGTTTATCTGACTGTTCGTTTCGGAGTTATGCTGTTCACAGGCACACATACACAGATACACAAACGGACATGTTTCCAAAAATGCCTTTTTTGCATTCAAGGGGTCCCAAAACATATATTTCCGGTGAAATTACGGTATCGAATTTTTGGGTGGAATACAATACTTCCGCTACTTATTAAACGTAGTAGAGAAAATAAAAAAGCATTTTTAGAAAAAGGTCTGTGTGGGTCTGTGAACAGCATAATTCAAAAACAAAAAGTCAGATAAATACCAAATTTAGTATTTAGGTTCAGTACGTTTCAAAGATGCGACACAAACATTTTCAAGAAAATCCCCCACCTCAGATAACCCTTCACATAGAACCTTTTTCAAACATTTTTATTTTCTCAAAAATGGCTCTAACGATTTTGATTAAAATATCGTATATTTACGATATTTTCGTGACAAATAAAATGCATATCTTGAATTTTCTGGGAATGTCCCCAAAAGTCCTCTTTATTCAGAATGGCTTTTCCATAACTGTTAAAACGTAAGAGATAGACACATTTTTTCTACACATAAAATGTAGATCTCGTTAAAAACAATGTATGCCATATACATGTATTTTGTGGAGTGAACCGTTTCCGAGATATTATTTGTTATTTGTTTGAATTTTACAATACTCATACTTTTTCTCAATTGGAAATTCGTTATTCTATTTTTATGTCCTGGACATACAAAGAGAATGGAATGCGCCACATAGTAATCAGTTCTTAAAAGATTTGACTATCGCTTAAAGCTTCCCATATTCCCCTTGTACCTACAAGAAAATTACCAATAAGATGAACATCTCGATTACTTGATTAACATGAAGTAGGTGAAGAGTAAGCGTTTGTAAAAGTAGTTTGTACAAGAGTAGAGAAAGTCTGTAAATGTAACATATTTTGTATGTTTTACAGGGACAAACTAAGTGTGGCATCTTCCCGTAACTGTTTATTTAGAGGCTGTTTTTCTTATCCTTGTGCATCAGAGATTTCCATCTCCGCAAGGTTACGACTAAACCAAGTGGTTATTCTGTTTCTCATTCGCTCAAGAGACATATTGTCCCTTCAGAATTTTCTCTTTACACTGTCAATCTCCATATTGCTAGCCTCAAGCGTCCTCGCTTTCTTATCACATGTGTCAACACATTTTCACAAACCCAATTTTCTTTATACCGCTGCGCGTAAAATTTGAAGGATGTATTTTCGTCTCAATGTTAGCTATAAATCGCGCAGCACAAGATTGGAAAATGTTATCTTTGGAAGTGAATCTGAACAATAAAGAGAAAAGACTATCATTGTTTTCACCTCCATATCTAAAGCACATAGACCGCTTACTGATACATATCTACATAGGTTTGTTTACAAAATACTGCGTATGTTTGAACTGTAGCCAATGAAGGCAAAAGGGTTTTGGCTACGAGAGGGTATTTACTTTCCATACCACGTACTTAGAGTAAGTATAGGAAGTATTGAATTTAAGCCTACAGTGGCATCCCAGAAAATTTAACCTAATGTGTTCTCATTCGGCTGCTTTCTTACATGCCTCGCTGATGTACGACTTTTCTTTCCGGACAAATCTGTCAAAACAAACTAATTTACCTTAAACACTGATTTAATATACGGAAATTATGTATTACAATTATTTCCCTATGTTGCTGTTATTTCTTTAATTATTTATATCTTTCCGGTCAATAATTACCGTATCACAGTTCAGACATAGGTCCAGTCCTCACTTGGTGGAATGACGTATCCTCCGAAGGTCATAGACCATAGGGAAATGTTAGAAGCGAAGATGACATTATTTTAACTTTTGGAATACAAAATCAAAAATACTCAGAAAAACATGGTTGCAACTTGAGTAAATGTATACAAATTGATTTTATTTTACATGCCCACGGTAGATTATGCATAATATAACTTTTAAACCTCTGAAGAACTGAAGAACTTCGTACAAATTCCCTCAATTAAAAAATCTGATGTGTTGCATTCACATCACTTTCTCTACTCTTGTATAAACTATTTTTACAAACGCTTATTCTCCATATGCTTCTTGTTAATCGAGATGTTAATCTTATTGCTAATTTTCTTGTAGATGCAAGGGGAATATGGTAGGTTTTAAGCTATAGTCAAATCTTTTAAGAGCTGGTTGCTATGTGGCGCATTCCATTCTCTTTGCATGTCCAGGACATAAAAACATCTGATGTGTTACACTCACATGACTTTCTCTACTCTTGTACAAACTATTTTTACAAACGCTTATTCTCCATCTACTTCATGTTAATCGAGATAAACATTTGCAGACTCTATCTTATTGCTAATTTTCTTGTAGATGTAAGGGGAATATATATTTACAAGAGCAATATAGAAATACAGTAGCCCTTAAGCATAGACATTACTGTTAATAGCTGGTTGCTATGTGCAGCACCATTCTCTTTGACACAGCTTAATACTCTTTGCATATCCAAGACAAAAAAATGAATAACGAATTCCCATTTGAAAAAATAAGTATTGAAAAATTTAAGGGAATAACAAGCAATATCTCTAAAATGGTTTGCTCAACAAAGCAAATGTATATGACATAAATTGCGTATTTTAGTGCAATCTACACTTTTTGTGAAGTTAATTTTGTCTATCTCTTATGGTTAACCAGATATGCAAAAGTCGTTCACAATGAAGAATACTTTTGGAGACATTCCCAGGAAATTCAAGATATACATTTTATTTGTCATGAAAATATCTTAAACATATTATATTTTAATCAAAATCATTTGAGCCATTTTTGAGAAAATTTAAATTTTCGAAAAATGTTCAATGTAAAGGGTAGTCCGGGGTGGGGGGATTGTCTTGAAAACCTTCGTGTGACATCTCTGGAAGGTACTAAACCTATATACCAAGTTTGGTGTTTATCCAACTGTTCGTTTCTGAGTTAATCTGTTCACAGACACACACATTCACAGACACACAGACACACGGACATGTTTCCAAAAATGCTTTTTTTGGATTCTAGGGATCTCAAAACATATATTTCCGGTGAAATCTCGGTATCGAATTTTTGGGTGGAATACAATACTTCCCCTAATTACTGTACGCATTAGAGAAAGTAAATAGACTATAAGGAACTGTCGAAAATATTAAAATTCATTTAATTTAACAAAAGCTTTGTTGTACGTAAGCTTAATGGAGCAGGGATTGTGCAATTGTCCATTATAATGAAATAAAGTGTTTGTACATTTCGTGTTCATATCGTTACTATCACGCCAGCTGTGTTACAAAATCTTTTAATAAGAGAGGCGTTCAATAACTCCTTAGAAAAAGGATAGAAAACTGAATTATTTTTGGTAACTTTTTTTATTTTTCAACATAATCTTTTAGCTCGATACATATTTCCCAGCCTTTCTCCAACTGCTTTAATCCATCCAAAAAGTAGGATTTCGGAAGTTCCTCAAAATAGGCATGTGTTTGGGAGATGACGTTTTCGTTAGACGTGAATCCTTTTCCACCGAGCCATTTTTTCAATTTTGGAAATAAAAAAAAGTCCCTGGCGGCCAAATCTGATGAATACGGTGGATGTTGTAGTAATTCACACCTTATTTCCACAATTTTTGGAATCGAAACTACGCAGGTGTACAACCGTGAGTTATCTTGATGAAAGAGATTCATTTCCTTTGCGGGATGAGGACGTTTTTACTTTCTCTACTATGTATAGTAAGTAGGGGAAGTATTGTATTCCACCCAAAAATCCGATACCGAGATTTCATCGGAAATATATGTTTTGAGACCTCCTGAATCCAGTAAAACATTTTTGGAAACATGTCCGTGTGTGTCTGTGTGTGAGTGTGTGTGTGTCTGTCTGTGTGTCTGTCGGTGTGTGAACAGCATAACTCAGAAACGAATAGTCGGATAAACACCAAACTTCATATTTAGGTTCAGTATCTTCCAGAGATGCGACACGAAAGTTTTCAAGAAAATTCCCCCACCCCGGACTACCCTTTATATGGAACATTTTTCGAAAGTTTTAATTTTCTCAAAAATGGCTCTATCGATTTTGATTAATATATCATGGCATTGAATTTTTCAGTCATGTGATTCTACCTTTCCAACACTGTCCAACACACGGCTTGTGTAAAAGAACAATTAATTACAATATATCATGTGTTGAAGATATTTTCATGACAAATAAAATGTATATCTTGAATTTTCTAGAAATGTCTCCAAAAGTATTCTCCATTGTGAACGATTTTTGCATAACTGTTATACAATAAGAGATAGACAACATTTTACTATACAAAAATGTAGATCGCGTTAAAATATACAATTTATGTCATATACATTTTTTTTTGTTGAGTGAACCTTTTTCGAGTAATTGCTTGTAATTCACATTAATTTTTCAATACTTATTTTCTCAAATGGGAATTAGTTATTCATGTTTTTGTCTTGGATATGCAAAGAGTATTAATCTGTGGCAAAGAGAATGGTGCTGTGCGTAGCAACTAGCTATTAAAAGATATGGTACGCTTATAGGCTACTGTATTTCTATATTGCCCTTGCAAATACAAAATAGGGAACATAGTACGCCTTAAGTGATAGTCAAATATTTTTAGAACTGGTCGCTATGTGTAAAATTTAATTCTCTTTGCATGTCAAAGGATCGTTTCTGCAAATGTTTATCTCAATTAATATGAAATAGATGGAGATAAGAGTTTGTAAAATTAGTTTGTAGAAGAGTAGAGAAAATTATGTGAGTGTAACACATCAGATTTTTTCTTCACCTTTTCGCTCAACCAGTGCAATAACGACGCATAATGCTCTCCATTTATCGAATACTCTCCATTTATCGTTCTTCCTTTCTGCAAGTAATCGATGTAGATGTTTCCGCGTGCATCCCAAAAAACCAGGCCATGACCTTGTAGGCCGATTTCACCTTTGTTTTCTTCGGAGCCGATTCGCCTTTAAAAAGCCGCTGTTTCGACTGTACTTTCGTCTCTGGAGTGTAGTAGTGTAGCCATGATTCATCCACAGCTATGTATCGACTCAAAAACTCGTCAGGATTGCGACGGAAAAGCCTCCGGTTCGATCACACGGTACCTTTATTCTCCATTGAGAGCAAACCGGCATCCACCTTGCCGAGATCTTTGTCAGACCTAATTTTTGGTGCAAAATTGTAAACACTGTACCTAGTGATATTCGTGTGGCCTCAACTATTTCGCGAACAACTATTTCGTCGATCACTGAAAACCATATCGTGTATTTTTTCAATAATTTCGGAGGAAGTCACTTGACTGGACGTCGTAAACGATGTTCATCTTTTGGGTGTACGGCCACGTTTAAACTAATTGTAAACCGTTGCATACACAGGAGGATATATACCATAAAATTCATCCAACTCGGCTTTGATCTCTTTCGGTGTTAAGCCTTTTAAATATAAGTGTTTAATCACCGCACGAAACTCTTTCTTTTTTCCATCTTTCTAAATAAACACAAGTTTATTGTTTCAATCGCCTATGACAAAGAAACAACGTAATGGAAACTTTAACTGCCATCTAGTAGGAGATGATGCTCACTAAATGCAAACTTTTTTTGATGCTACGGGTGCCATTTCTTGGATTTTCTAAGGACTATTAAATGCCGTAGTATCAGTGTGAAGAAGTGACAATAGGTGTTTCCCATGTCCTTCGCAGTTTATTGCGTCAAGAGGGCCTATATTTAGGAAATCACCTCCTTGTTTGGTGAATACTACTACTACTACTACTCGTATTTCGAAAAACATTGACGTATTTCCTTTACTTAAGTAACCTACATAGAATGTACTTCTACGAAGCAATGTTTTCGTAGGTTGTATGAAACCGAACTAAAATAATAGAAAACAGGATCTTTGTTTTCCTGCAAGACGTGAAATGGAACCAACAGTTTCTTTCTATATCGTGATATTCTTTCTGATCACATGTTGGATGTATTGATCTGTGAAGGTCCCAGTGGAATCTAAAGGGCTTCTTACCTATCGTTTTCTTCAAGCTTTGAAGGAAGGACTTGTTTCTGCCGGTTTGATTCGTTCTTTCTATTTACTTGGCTTCCTGTATTTTTTTCTGTATTTGTTGAGGGCTTCAAAGAGTTTGTGTTCTAAAATGACTTTCTATCTTTTGCCTGTATGCAGATACTTTTGCACATAAATCTCTCTTGAAACTTCTAGTTCTATGTAAAGTCACAAAAAAATAACCTGCGCTGACACATTGCCAAAGTTATATGGCGTTGTTCCACATGATTTCTTTTGTTAAAAACCGTATTTATGTAAATTTTGAGATGAAATTGTTGGCAAATGCAGTACATGGAAGAATAGTTTACTGGAGACAACTTTCGATCTAAAAAAAAGGCTTAAGAGCATTTCTCCAGTGGAGGGAGATCAAGATAAATCACACAGATAGCTTTGGTTACGGAAAATAAAAAAGGAATTACTGAGAAAATTATTCACAATGAATTTCCAGCTTATCCTCTTGTTCCGTGAGAGTTGCATACACAGTGACTCAAAACAACACATACAGTGTTAACAATGCTCAGTCGGCGGCAAACTAAACCTTTTTAAACAGGGGACTCGTGACTGGAAGAGCACTATTTGAACAATGTGGGAACAAACTTTGAATAAGCTTTCGATATGGTAATGGGCACGAGTTGCACCCACTTCCAAAACAACAGTAAAACAAGAAAAAACTTTTTACTTTTGAGTAATGCTATTTACATATATCCATATACCCCGTCTTGTCTTGTCTTGTTTACCGATGAGACCTGCTTCACACGAGACGGATACTTCAACAGTAAGAACAGCCACATCTGGGATGTTGACAACCCTCATGCAGTGTTTAGACATCAGCAACAAGAGTATTCCGTAAAACATCTGGTCTGAAATCGTTGGTGATCATCTGCTGGAAACTTTCGTTTTGCCACCCTATTTGAGTTAAATTGAGCTGTGTGTCTCAAACCTACCAAACTAACCAGACGTAAGGTACAAGAAAGAGGTGATGTCACTTGATTCAGCGGTTGTAAACAAACGCAGAGTCAAAGTGTACTGGATGTGCCTCTCAAACCTATCCTACCGGATACGCCTCAAACGGGGACAAATAACTCCGTAACGATGCGTCGGAGGATGGTGGTTGCTTGACAAAAAATCTGATGTGTTACGCTCACATGACTTTCTCTACTCTTGTACAAACTATTTTTACAAACTCTTATTCTCCATTTATTTCATATTAATCGAGATAAACATATGCAGAAACGATCTTTTGTCATGCAAAGAGAATTACATTTTACACATTGCGACTGTTCTAAAAATATTTCACTATCGCTTAAGGCCTACTATGTTCCCCTTGTTTTGTATTTGCAACGGCAATATCGAAATACAGTAGCCTTTAAGCACATACATATCTCTTAATAGCTGGTTGCTATGTGCAGCACCATTCTCTTTGCCACAGAGTAATACTCTTTGCATATCCAAGACAAAAAAACGAATAACCAATTCCCATTTGAGAAAATAAGTATTGAAAAATTTAAGGGAATAACAAGGAATATCTCGAAAATGGTTCACTCAACAAAGCAAATGTGTATGACATAAATTGTGTATTTTAACGCGATCTACATTTCCTGTGTAGTACACTTTTGTCTATCTCTTATGGTTTACCAGTTATGCAAAAGCCGTTCACAATGAAGAATACTTTTGGAGACATTCCCAGAAACTTCAAGATATACATTTTATTTGTCGTGAAAATATCTTACACATATGATATTTTAATCAAAATCGTTAGAGCCATTTTTGAGAAAATTAAAATTTTCGAAAAATGTTCCATGTAAAGGATAATCTGGGGTGGTTTCTTGAAAACCTTCCTGTGGCATCTCTGGAAGATACTGAACCTAAATACCAAGTTTGGTGTTTATCTGACTGTTCGTTTCTGAGTTATGCTGTTCACAGACACACACACATACACACACACACACACACACAGACACACAAACGGACATGTTTCTAAAAATGCTCTTTTTGGATTCAGGAGGTCTCAAAACATGTATTTCCGGTGAAATCTCGATATCGAATTTTTGGGTGGAATACAATACTTCCCCTACTTACTATACGTAGTAGAGAAAGTAAAAATATTGCCCTCTGCGAGATCTATCGTGCCCCAGAGCTTATTCCGTATATTCACAATTTTAGAAATTGGATTTTTCGTTATTGTAATGCTATTTACAGACAAACACGCGCAAGGATTTTTTTTGTGACGATGCTTTTGGGGGGGATACAGGGGACATAAAATGTATATTAACGGTGAAATCTCCGTATCAAATTTTTGAGTGGAGTGCAATCTTTCGTCTACTTACTACAGTAAGTAGTAGAGAGAGGTAAAGATAAAAGCAAAAGTGAAGGTACGGACAAAAGGAGGGGCCCCCGAAACCAGGGCAGAGCACCGTAAGTAGATTGCAACGGCCGTTTTTGCTTCCACCGTGACTCCTGGGAGGGAGGCATGAGAGGAGAGACCAGATCCGGATGATGATGGGCGCAAGCCCGAACGGGGTCCCTAACGTTTCGAGATCTATCGCATTTGAGGCCGCCCAAGCACACTCACAAGCCTTCAAAACCTAGGAATTCCTGCTAATTTGGGTCCAAACTGAGTGGTCCTGCATCGACGCTAGGGAAGAAACCTCTACACAGCCACCGCCCAGCCGCAACCTGTCAAACCCGTCGCCTGGTTCTACAACGCTGAAACAGATGACAATGATGGAGATGATGGGTACAGGTAATGAGGGGCAAGTAGAAGAGGAACCAACCTAGCATCCTACCGACCCGGGGAAACCACGAAAAACCCATGGGTCAGTGTGCGCGCACGCGGGGAGTGAACCCATACTAGTATAGAAAGTGAAAATTTCTGGAGGTGGAGAGAGACCAATGGGAAGATGTTAATTATTAGTATTTTTCTCATACAGCTGAAATCTTCCGAAATTAGGAGAGTATTCTTGAGACTTCTATAAATTTCTGAAAGCGAAACTTAAATGAAATCCTTTTATAGCGTCGAGTATAGTCTTCAAAACCTACTAAGACCACATAGGAGAAATAATACGACAAAATGAAACTATAAGTAGAAAGAATTACCACTGTTAGACGCCGGTGTCTGTAAATTTACCTTATGAAAAGCTTATGGATCCCATTTCAGCAAATACTCGTATGTTCCACTTCTTGCTCTCCGATAAACTTTATAGCACTACATTACTGAAACTCGATGCGGTCGACTGGGAGTCAATGCTGCATTTAAATTCAAGGGAGGGGGAGACTATCTTTCTGCAAAACAATGGAGTCTCTTTCCCTCTTTGAATCTTCCATAATAAATTGCAATGTCGTCATAATGGTTTTATGGATATTTCATACCCTCCTCCTGTTATATTATTGGCGATTGTTTGGATCATTAATAAAGGCAGGCATTGTGGCTTACGAAGAACTCTACAGACAATGGGAACCGGTGTCGATTCCAGACTTCCAGACTTTTCCCAGTCTATCGTTCCTCTTACATTCGTAGCACGTAGGTGCATTTGTGAGATTCCATTCATGAAACTTGATATGTAGAAGAGAAGCAGCAGAAGTTTTCTCCAGAGGATACATGTATTTTATATACTGGGTTAGTTAATAGCACAGGGCGACAATGCTACCTGCTTCGCTGAAGCCAATCTTGCGCCCAGCCGCCATATTGTCACTATTCTCTGCGTTATACACCATATACATAATTTGTCAAACTCATATTTTTCCCAAGTTTTATAAATAAAGAAAAATTGAAAATGGAATGAGTGAAATTGCTTGTGAAACGAACATTTAATACTTCACACTTTTGAGCCTACCAGACATTATTGACAAATTGGTATTATTACACATTACAACACTACATTACAAACATTTTGGCAAAGTCATAACCTAATTTAGCCGCTATAGCTTGGTCTAATATTGCTTTGATATAGCAAAAGTCTGTAATATGTCTTACAGCATTCGCTTAAGCTTTCGGAGAATGTGTGATAAACCAGGAATTTCGGTCATAGAATGTTACCATAATGACTGTTCCATTCAGAGCCCGAGGAACACGCCTCATATTCTCATGTTCTGGCATCACAAGCATGTAATTTGATTCCAATTCTTTCTCGCGTTAGCTGCTACATGGGCTAATTAGCAAGAACTTTTGATTAGATTGTAAAATGTAGGGAATTCGCCACCGGTCCGAAATGAGGATATTGTACCGAGGTCCCAAGAGGAAGCGCCTCCTGGAGGAAGACACCGGCCTGCGGGAACAGAAGCGACGGTTTAGCAATAGCAGGGTCGCTAGAGTTTCCAGATTTAGACGCCCCGGCCGTCGGAAAGGCAGACCGGGGTCCCCGCCGTACAGAGGGTCCAACACCTCCCAAGGCGCGGTCCTTATAACCAAACAAGGCCGACGGACAGGGGAAGTTCACAGAGCGCATCCTTTTTCCTGTCACGCTGCACCGAAACACCATCGCCGTTACTTCCAACTCTGAAACAGTCAAACAGGGAGAAGGATGAATGAAATCATTAATGGAACAAAATGGAGGGACAGGAAATTCGGGGGATGAAAGAAACTATTCCAGCATTCCCTGATGGCCCGGGAAAACCCCTAAAAGCTCAGGGTCAAAGTGGGAGGTCACTAGGTATCGAACCCAAAACCTCCCGCATGCAGGCCACAGACAATACCGCCTTTGCCATCCCACTTGGTTAACAAGAATCTTAGGTAACAAACATGTAAAGGTATAAAGTGCACACACAAGTACTAGTTTACATATATATATATATATATATATATATATATATATATAAATTCTAGTGCTACTTATGTGTGTAATGCGCTATTCTGACACCTATTTAGAATCCTATTTATATTAATTTTGAGCTCAAAAACAAAGCACTTACTAAGAAATTTCTTATATGAAATGTGTTAGATCGAAAGTCCTGGAAGTGGGCTACCGATTTGTTCTGCGTTTTGCCTTTAACCATCATGCTTCTCTTAAGCCAGTTTAGACGTAGCAGCATTCCCTCAACCTTGGCGATACGCACTTTACGCTGGTAATGCGTGCCCGTCTAATAAAGAAAAAAACCAGAAGTAAAATATACCACTGACATGTCTGGAGTCCTGTGTAATAACTCCATTAGGTCTTTTCGAATTGGGAATCTAAAATTAATAAACTATACGAACCTTTCTGAGTCGACCTCCGTCGTCTAGGGATACCTCTAGTTCCCGAGTTGGTGGGTATAAACCCGGAGGAGAGTGATGGATGCTTTTGGGCGTAAAAGGCCTTAGCATGGCTTCCATTGGAAAGGAAGTAAAGCCGGTGGTCCTGCGTTATAGATATACGATACGTAAAAGAGCCTCAAGCCTAATAAAGTAGCCACCGAGTAAAATTTCCGGTCTTTCACATTCAGTATAGAATGGGACTATAAGAACCATAGCAGTTAAAGAGCGTCCATAAATAAAACACAATTTAATTTGTATAATCTTTCTGTAAACTATGGTGGCCGCGCGCAAAGCCGGCTTCACCAGCGATACATAGGGATCACTATATATCCATGTATTAACCTATATATCTATTATTATATACCTACATTTTTGTACTTCCAGTTTAACCGGATTTCACCGGAAATGCATGTTTAAAGCTCTCTGAATACAAAAAAGAATTTTTAGAAAAACGTCTGTCTGAGTTTGAACAACATAACTTACAAACGAAAAGTTGGATCAACACCAAATTGATATCTAAGTTCAGTAAAGATACGATACAAAGATTTCCAAGAAAATCCACCAGCGTTTGCATGAAGCATTTTTCGAAATTTTGATTCTCTAAAAATGGTTCCACTTATTTTGACTAAAATACAATATGTTAGGTACCTTTATAGGAAAAATAAAATGTATATCTGAATTGTTTTGGAAATAGCCTGTAAAGTACTTTTAATTGGGAAGGAATTTTGTGTAATCCTGTGTAACTGGTAAACCGTAAGTGATAGACGAAAACGTGCTGTGATTTAAAGAACACAATTTATTTCAAATAACATTTTTTGTGGCATAAGCCATTTCAATATATCCGTTATTAATGGTTCGATTTGTTCAATACTTCGTCATTCTTTTCAAGTCTCGTCCATTTTCAGTTGTTTCTCGGGATGTCATGGTAAGAGTATGGAATTTTAAGGCCAGCATATAGCGTCCAGTTCTTAAACATTTGACTATCGCTGTTCCCTTTGTGTCCATAACGAAATGTGTAATGTAGCTGTTTCTGCAAAGGTTTATCTCGATTAAAATGAACTAGATAAAAAATTAACTTTCGTAAAAATAATTGATATACCTATCAATAAACAATAGGGGTAGAGAAACTTACGTGAATGCAACACATGAGATTTTATTTTTAGGTTCTCTACTTCCTATCTATACTAGGGAAAGGAAGTGTTGCATTCCACCCAAAAATTCAATAACGATGATTTTACTAATTCAAGACTGAAAAAGTCTGATGTGTTACACTCACATGACTTTCTCTACTCTTGAATAAACGATTTTTACAAACGCTTATTCTCCATATGCTTCATATTAATCGAGATGTTAATCTTATTGCTAATTTTAAGAGCTGGTTGCTAAGTGGACTATTCCATTCTCTTTGCATTACCAGGACAAAAAAAATGAATAACGAATTTCCATTTGAAAAAAAGTATAAGTATTGGAAAACACGGACATGTTTCCAAAAATGCTTTTTTGGATTCAGGGGGTCTCAAAACATATATTTCCGGTGAAATCTCGGTATCGAATTTTTGGGTGGAATACAATACTTCCCCTACTTACTATATGTAGTAGAGAAAGTAAGAACCTATGATGTGTAATCGTGTATACCACGTATATAGTAGATAGGGAAGGAATTGCATTCCACCCAAAAATTCGATACCAAGATTTCACCGGAAATACATGTTTTGAGAACCACTAAATCCAAGAATTGTATTGTTATAAAAGGTTCATTGTGTGTGTCTGTGAATAGCATAACTCAAAAACTAAAATTCGGATAAATACAAAACTTGGTATTTAGGTTCAGTACCTTCCAAATATGCTATATAAATGTTTACAAGAAAATCCTCCGACCTCGAACTAACATTTACATGGAAAATTTTTCGACACTTTTGATTTTCTAAAACAATGGGTGTAATGATTTTGATTAAAATACCATAAGTTAAAGATATTTCATGACAAATAAAATATATGTATCGATAATTCTCAGAATACTCTTTGATTCCCTTTTCATTCGGAAGGAGTTTTGTATTATTTTGTGTAACTCGTAAACGTTAAGTGATAGATGAAAACGTAATACACACAAAATAAAGATCTCTTAAAAACACACAATATATTTCAAATAACTTTTTTGTGATTCGGTCGTTTCCGAGATATTCATTATTAATGGCTCCAATTGTTCATTACTTGACTTTTCCTTTAATGTCCCGCCGATTTTCAGTTGTTTGCGATTGCATGGAAAGATTATGAATTTTAAGACCAGCGTAAAACGTCCAGTTTTAAAAATTCGATACCGCTATTTCTTTTGTAACTATAACGAAATGTGTGATGTGTATAGTTCCGGTAAAACGCTTATCTGAGTATGATGAGGTAGATAGGAAAATAAACTTTCGTAAGAATGATTTGTGTAGTCATTAATAAGCGATAGTGGGCAGAGAAAGTCATGTGAAGGTAGCACATGAGAATTTCTTTTTTTCTAATGTGCACATGCATAGAATACGCAATTTTAAAGCGACGATGACGTGCTGTTTAAATTGTGCAGTCTCCTGTTTATAACCGCAAAACATGCGTTGAAGCATTTCTGCCAACCAAATGATTAATGGTGGTTTAATGAGTCTACACAAATAATATACCGTAAAGTAAGTCCGTAGTTAACCCTCCTTGGGGAAGAAATGCTTATTTGAAGCTTCCTCTGTTGTAAATGGGCAAGTATAGGTACGATTCAATGATTTATAGTCGAGTGCATGTAAACGCGCTCATATAATGGTTAGCGGTCTATTAGATTTTGTAGACCCCAAAATTCCTTATTTTTCTTCTTCTTCCTCTTTGAATCGCCCAAGAATTTATACCCTCAAGGACTTACAAGCCAGTATTTTGTGTCAGTAGCCTGTCGAGGAGCAAGCAAACACTGGAGCATAGCATATCCAGGATGGGTGATGAGCCTAATACCTGATATGGCGGCGAAGAAGAAGAAGAAAATCAAACAGAGATGAAAGGGATGATATGAAGTTTTACGGATCAAATTATTCGACTAGAGACCAAGGAAAATCGCGAAAAAGCTTTCGGTCAGATTGGTCGGCTACAAGGGCATAAACCGGGTCCTCCCGTTTACGAGTACCTCGCATTACCTCGGCGCTACCTCGCACGATTCATTATTTTGCAAAACTAATAATATATTTCTAGAAATTCCAGGACTTTAAAAATCTATATGACCCGTTTCTTATGTACTTTTGTGAGCCCGTATAAAACTTGTGACTTAATTACTAAAAAAAATCTGATGTGGCACGTTCACACGACCTCTACCCTCTATCTTTGTTACTAGGTATACAAACTATTCTTACTAAAGCTTATTTTTCTATATACTATACTTTAATCCAAATAAACGTTTGCAAAAATAGCAACATAACACATTTCGTTATAGATACAAAGAGAACAGTGACAATCAAATGTTTAAGAACTGGTCGCTTTATGCCGGCCTTAAATTCCATAGTTTTCATGCAATCACGAGAAACAACTGAAAATCTATGAGAATTGAAGAGACAAGTATTGAACAATTCGAACCTTTAATAACGGATATTTCAGAAACGGCTTATGCCTCAGAAAAGCTTATTTAAATAAGTCGTGTGCTATAAACAGATCTACATTTTTGTATGATACGTTTTCGTCTATTACTTAACGTTTACCAGTTATACAAGATTATACAAAATTCCATTCGAATGAAAAGGGCTTCATAGACTATTCCCAGAAAACTCAATATGTATATTTTATTTACCATGTAAATATCTTTAATATATATTACTTTAATCTTAATCGTTACAGCCAATTTAAAAAACAGAAGTTTCGAAAAATGCTCCATGTAAAGGGTAGTTGGATGTGGGAGAATTTTCTTGAAAATCTTCGTGTCGCTTCTTTGGAACTTAATACCAAGTTTGGTATTTATCTTACTTTTAGTTTTTGAGTTATGTTATTCACAGTCAGACACACACACGGACATGTTTCCAAATATGCTTTATTTGGATTCAGGGTGTCTCAAAGCACTTGAAATCTCCGTATCGAGTTCTTGGGTGAATTACAAAACTTCCCCTACTTACTATATGTAGTGGAGAAAGTAAAAATTGTATGGTGTGGAGAATTTGGTTGTAGAAAAATGCGGAAAAGTACGTTTGCGAGAAAACAAAGTGTGAAGTTGGGCGTACCTATTGATAAACTTGCGCCTGTCCATTTAACTGTAGTTAATTGGTAGTTAAAATATACCAAGTGGAAGAAGCGATATTTCTTATAGTTTAGGATTCATGTTTTAATTATGAATAATTTCACAGATACATTACTTAAAGTCTTTAAGTTTTCCCACGTTGAACTGTAAAGCATATTGTATTGTAAAGCCTACAGTATAATAAACTGTAAAGTACTTTATGTAACAAGGCTATAATGTTAGTAACTAAGACGCGAGTGTGTTTATGAAACGAATGGTAGCAGCATCATAATTTTCATACGAGCGTCTAAATTACCATTATAGTCTAGTTGCATATGATGATTTTGATTGGCCACACTATAATTTAAAACATTTTAGGTTTTTACAAAAACATCTTATCCTATTAATTATGTGTAATTAAATGTTTGCAGGACCTGGCCACCTGTTGCATTACTCGCGTGTTTACTGTAATGCAACAAATGGCAGTAGCATTGATTCCATGCCGTATTATTGATTTTTTGTGGGTTACGTAAACAAAAGGCATATTAAAACAAAGGTAATTAACTAAATTTCTCAGAATATTAAAATAGCAATGAACAGAACTTATTTTACTTTAAATACCTACACATATTTCATTCTTTATCTAGGGGAATGCATCCGAGGCTACTACTGCTTTGAAGGTTTCAAAAAGGCATGGGAGAGGTACGCGCACCGCCCAGTAAGATCAGAAGTAGTCGCTGAAGTATAACAGATGCCATTCTAGTTCAGTTTCGCCACATATAATCGCGTATTATAGTGTAGCCGACCAAAAAGCATTTTACGCGATTCTCTACTAGGTATAGTAAGTAGGGAGGTATTGTATTCCACCCAAGACTAGATACACCCGAAATACATGTTTTGAGTTGCCCTAAATCCAAATAAAGCATTTTGAAACATGTCTATGTGTGCGTCTGTCTATGTGTCTGTCAGTCTGTGACAGCATAATCCAAAATGAAAAGTCGGATGAATACGAAACTTGGTATTTGAGTTTACTATCTTCCAAGGATGTGAAACGAAGATTTTCAAGAAAATCCCACCAACCCAGACTACCCTTTACATACAACAATTTTCGAAATTTTTTATTTTCTCAAAAATAGATATAATGATTTTGATTTAAATATCATACGTTTAAGATATTTTCATAGTAAATGAAATGTATATCTTGCATATTCTGGGAATGTCCTCAAAAGACAGTCTGAATTACTCCCATATCTGGTAAACCATTAGAGATACACAGAATTTTACTACTCAAAAATGTAGATCTCGTTAAAACACACAATTTATGTCATATACATTTTTTTTATCTGTGAACCATTTACAAGATATTCCTTGTTATTTGTTTGAATTTTCCAATACTCTTTCTCTATTGTTTTTTTGTATGTTCTGGCATGCAAAGAGAATGAAATGCTCCACATAGCAACCAGCTCTTAAAAATTTGACTATCGCTTAAAGCCTACCACATTCCCTTTGCAGCTACAAGAAAATTAGCAATAAGATAGTTTATGCAAATGTTTATCTCGATTAACATGAAGTAGATGGAGAATAAGTGTTTGTAGAAATAGTTGTAGAAGAGTAGAGAAAGTCATGTGAGTGCAATGAGTCAGATTCATTTCAAACAAGAACTGATTTATAGTACAGGAGAATTGTGTTTTCTTCTCCGTATGTTACGAAAAATTAAATGGATTTAAATTATTTGTATTCAGAAATAGGTCGTGATATAATTATTAATAAATCGATAATTCACTCATTTAAGTATTGATTGTATAGTTCTGAAGCAATAATG
Organism: Deroplatys truncata; assembly: GCA_030765065.1. NCBI lineage: Eukaryota > Metazoa > Arthropoda > Insecta > Mantodea > Mantidae > Deroplatys > Deroplatys truncata. The sequence goes on along the minus strand of CM060986.1, from coordinate 186,172,653 downwards.
ATCCCTGAGTTGCCCCAATGCACACGGCAAAGAACAGCAAATGACCAGAGTAACATCTCCTACGTGTAATTCAGCTAAAGCGACTTATTGAAAATAATTTGCTTCTCTATGGCAGAGCTTACTGATGCGCACTCAGGAATTTAATATCCGCACGAAATGGACGGCAAGTGAACAATTCAATGTCCCTCTCACGCTCACTGTCCCTGTAGCAGGGACAGTTGCCTACATTTTGACCCTCTGGCAAGAATTACCAATATATAGCGTTATTGGAAATTTCCGCATACCTCCGGGTTTCAAAGTTTTGCATACAACCAGAACGAGGTTAAAGAAACTATATTCTGAATTTTCCAACTGTTCTTCTGGCTACTATCCGTGACCAAGGCTTGCTATATCCTAGGATTAAGATTTGATACATTTTAAAATAAAAGCAGAAAGACATAATATACATTTAAGTTGAGACTGTACAATATCTCCAAACTAAGCGTTGTAGAAAGAAATGTCTTCAATAAATGTTCCTTAATATTATGGGGGAAAGTAAATGCCATTTGTCGTCTTCTATTTGGAAGATGTTATGATGGTCATTTTAGGTTTAATTTAAATTGACCCTTATTGTAGGTTCCCATTTTAAAAAAATTAATTGACCCTAAAATTATCATTATAAAAGAACTCCAAATAAAACACTACTAATGGTTTTTACTTGCCCCCATAACATCAAGCAACTTTTATTCAAGACATTTCTTTCTATCACAGTTAGTTTTGGAGATATTGTACATTCTCAAATTAAATGTTTCACCCCGTATATTACTTAATTCAGAGGCTTATGTACATTTTTACTTTCTCTACTACGTATAGTAAGTAGGGGAAGTATTGCATTCCACCCAAAAATTCGATACCGAGATTTCACCGGAAATACATGTTTTGAGACCTCCTGAATCCAAAAAAAGCATTTTTGGAAACATGTCCGTGTGTGTGTCTGTGTGTGTGTCTGTGTGTGTGTGTGTGTCTGTGAACAGCATAACTCAAAAACGAACAGTCGGATAAACACCAAACTTGGTATTTAGGTACCTGGTATCTTCCAGAGATGCGACACGAAGCTTTTCAAGAAAATCCCCCCACCCCAGACTATCCTTTACATGGAACATTTTTCGAAAATTTTAATTTTCTTAAAAATGGCTCTAACGATTTTGATTAAAATATCATATGTTTAAGATAATGTCATGAGAAATGAAATGTATATCTCGAATTTTCTGGGAATGTCTCCAAAAGTATTCTTCATTGTGAACGACTTTTGCATAACTGGTAAACCATAAGAGATAGACAAAATTTTACTACACAAAAAATGTAGATCGCGTTAAAATACACAACTTATGTCATATACATTTCTTTTGTTGAGTGAACCGTTTTCGAGATATTGCTTGTTATTTCCTTAAATTTTCCAATACTTATACTTTTTCTCAAATTCGTTATTCATTTTTTTATGTCCTGGACATGCAAAGAGAATGGAATGCGCCACATAGCAACCAGCGTTAAAATATTTGACTATCGCTTAAAAGCTACCATATTTCCCTTGCATCTACAAGAAAATTACCAATAAGATTGACATCTCGATATCTCGATTAACATAAAGCATATGGAGAATAGGCGTTTGTAAAAATAGATTGTACAAGAGTAGAGAAAGTCATGTGAGTGTAACACATCAGATTTTTTACTTTATAAATCACTCAAAGTGTTCACCTCTGGCCTTTACACAGGACCTTAATTTGTTACGCCAGTCTTCTATTGCAGCAGGATGACGGAGGTATTTCCTGTCCTGCCTTTATGAGATCTCACTTTAGACGATCAGGCTTTAGTACAGGCTTTACTCTCCAAGATATCCCGTGGGTCCCGGTCTGGGCTACCAAAGGGCTAATCTTCTGCTGCAATGAATTCTGGAACATTGTCCCTTAGCCACACTTGGGGTATTATAGCCTTGTGAGCTGGCGCTGAATCTTGTTGAAAGACCCAGTGCATGTCACTGAAGAGTGAAGAGTACAAAGGCCTCACAAATGCCTCTAAGATGTCTGTTGATGCTGCTTGGCTGCTGTTTTTATTTATTGTTTGCAGAAATGGAGATATGTTGTTCCCTCATGTGACATACACCACCAAACCATTATGATGATGTGTGTTGCCCTCTGTGAACCCTGGGGACTAACATTTTAGCTTCCTCTTAGCTCCGTGCATATATTTTATCATTTTGCTGATTATATTTCTCCTCCACTGTGAAAATGTTCTCGTCTGTGAAATTTACAGATGATCATTCTGATCATGCCACTGTAAGAGCTTCTTTGATCTTTTGTACCTGATCCTCTTTAGCTTCGAGGTTAACAAATGCGCTACTGAACGTCGGTAAGCCCTCATAGGAAGGTCTTCTCTGAAAATCCCAGGAATGGATCTAATGGATACATTTAGCTCCTGGACCGTGAAGTTTTGCTTCCGGAGTGGACTTCGGTGTATTCGTTCTCTTACAGCTTTGGCCACTCTTGAAGTCCTTATGCCAGATCTTGGCAAGCCTTGAAGAACAAAATTTATTTACGTTATTTATTATCTCGTGTTGTTTGACACACGTATGGGAGCCAATTTCAAAAAGATAGTTGCTGCTACGTACAGAAAGTCAGTTTGAAGTAGGAGTTGTATTATATTTCAACTGTTGGGGAGCCGAACTTGAAATTCGTTACAATCGCACATATAGTACCCGTTTCCGGTAGCCTTCGCCCCAAATTTAAAAAAATATTAACTTTGTAATTAAACTGTTTCTTTAAGTATTAAATATTTATGTTTGCGTCGGCTGCGTCAGGATTATTGTTAGAGACATGGAAGTCTTGGCAGGGCGTGATGCGACAGGAATGTAGGCTTACACAGATTTTAAGTTTTAATTCACTCCTTTTTATTAACCTTTGACACAAATTAAATAGCACTTCACACATATCGAGAGCTGTGGGGTTCTTTTATTTAATACTTGCATTTTTTTAACACGTAAACTTATTTTTCGTTTCACACGAATACATATTAAATCTCTCGAGGAAGCATCTTGCATCCGGTTGCAATCACTATCCGCAGGAAACTGAATTGATTTCAACCGTCTAAACTTGTAAGTTTCTGTATTTCAGTTCTCTGATTGGCTATTTTTACTCCAGTAGAATACCTGCATTTAACTAAAGATTTTTTTCTGGTTGTTGAATGTCTATTTTTATAAACTGTCACTGAAATTACATTAATGTTCCAAGAATCACAAATGATATTTAAACTCTCAAACTCATTATTGCCTGAAGGTTACCTCATTGTTAGTAACGTTTAACTTATTATTCTCACAGCTTCTACATTAATAAATTACGTAATATATCCACATAACATTATTACACATGGATACAATAATATAAGAATACGCAATGACTGTTACATACATTTTACAAATTATTACATACACATGTTGCTTCAAGATTGAAATCATTTAAGTGTTAAAAATACTGCCTCAGCCTTTAGTAAAGGAACATTTCTCAATCTATTGATGGTTAAACAAATTTTAATGAAATGTTTAATTGTGTTAACAACTTGAAAATGTCATAAAATTTCTTTCCACATAAACAGCAATCACTGCAATTCTGTTTTCATTTATGTCCCCTTTCATATATGTTGGTTGATGTAGGAAATTACACAAAGCACATATCTGTTGTCATGGTAACGCATAACAATAACAAATCACTATTCCTATATACGTGTTAGTGCCCATAACATACAGGACAGAGTTTATGGAAGACCTAAGTATATTAATATTATAAAGAGGAAAAATTTGTATACATGCATGCATGTGTGTGCGTGTGTGTGTGTGTGTGTGTGTGTGTGTGTGTGTAGGGTAATCGCAAAAATCACTCAATCGATTTGGTAGTCTAACCATTGAAAAGCCCAATTCTTTCAAGCGGACTTCCTCTGTAAAACACCGTCTAATTTCATTTCATAAAAATTCTAAAGTATTAAAAGGGATTTACAAACCTCTGTTCTTGGAGTTATACAAGAACATTCTTGAAAAGAAGACTTTGACTTTTGGTTGAGAATGCCATGGAGTATAAAATGGTAGTTGTTACTCCCATGGATACTCAAGTAAAATAAGACTAATACCGCAGATTTTCATTCCACGTTATATCTATGAAGATCAGGCATGGCTCGCTAGAGCAGCCACTGCCAGTACCCTAGAGATGGCCTACGGCCTGGCAATAACAACCGGTTTGGTCACGTAAGGCTATCCTTTCAAGCATTGCTTTTCATTCTACTGTTCTATCACCAACATGAATAATTATCTGAAATAATAATAATACTATCAGTTTCAGTTTGTAAAATAAAATATGTTACTTTTTAATGTATAAGTTTCCCTAACAAGAGGCAGCCGTATACACCAGATAATGGAATAAAAACTTCGCAAAAGATAAATTATACAGGATGAATCACCTGAAACTTGCACCACAAATATTTCGGAAATGGAAGGTGCTATTGATGTACAGTTTTCACAGCATTGATTGGTAGTCAGTGGCTCGTACATTTAGCCTATAAATATATTTTAATAATACTGAGAAAGTGCATTTTTGAGCAAACATACAATTTTTAAATCGAACAATGCCCAGTTACAACAACAGAACAAAGGTAGGATAAATTAGAATGTCAGTGGCATTTGTTGTAAGATTCTAGTGCAAATGGTTTATGAGATGTCTTATTTTGAAACTTTTACGCACCGACACTTGTACAACCTGTGGTAGCACAAACTAAAGAAAAACAAAAGGGAATTACAATACTTCTATATATTCTTACATATAAAGAGAACATAACCCTTTAAAGATTGTGTTCAAAATGACCACCGGCAGCTTCAATACACGCTTTCAGTCTGCTATGGAAAGACTGCTGTAAACGTTCTAGCATTTCAGCGGAAATTTTAGAGCAGACAGCAGTAATACGTCGTTTCATATCATCTGGTGTAGTTGGAACATCATTGTAGACAGTGTCTTTCAGCCTTCCGCACAGAAAAAGGTCTAAAGGGGTCAGATCCGGTGAACGGGCCGGCCAAGGTAGAGGTCCTCTTCGTCCAATCCAACGATTTGGAAACAATCCGTTAAGACAAACTGTAGCACTTCGTGCACTTTGGGCTGGACAGCCAACATGTTGGTACCATAGGTTCCTCCTAGTCTGCAAAGGAACGTCTTCTAGCATCTGTGGCAGATAGTCTGTCAGGAGGTTGCGATACTTGTGCGAGTTCTATGTTTCTTCTATGAACAAAGGGCCTATGAGCTGATGGTTCACTATCCCACACCACACGTTTAAATTCCATGGACGCTGACGTTCCACCTGGCGAAGTCAACGGGGATTGTCAACAGACCAATAGTGCATGTTTCTGCGGTTTACCTGGCCATGATTAGTAAATATTGCCTCATCACTAAACATGATACATACATGATGAATCTGGAGTATCATGTCTTAATGCCCATGTACAAAACCTAACACGATTCTCAAAATCGTTTCCATGCAGCTCTTGATGTAGAGAGATGTGTACACTTGCCTGACTTATGCCACTTCCACGTACGATTGTGCGGGATCTAATTTGCGGATCTACTGCAACGGCAGCCAAAACATCAATTTCTGCCTCTTCTCCAGTCACTTGTTTGTTTCTGTTACATTTTATGTGTTACAGTACTACTTTCACGTAATTCGTTGAAGAGGTTGATAAATAATTGCGGAGATTGTTGACGTCTATTGGGATACGTTTCCATATACACCGTACAGGAACGAACTGCATTCTTCTTACACTCTCCATACGCCATGAGCATGTCTGCTTTTTCTGCATTAGTAAACCCCATCTTCCACTCACGACTTACTGCTTGAACTGTCACAAACAAAGTCGCAATGCAACCAATGAACAGAAAACGCAATGTTAACAAACATAACAACATCGTACCTAGCAACTAAGCAGATTGAATGGGACAAACAATTGCCGGGATGGAAACTTTTCAAAATACGATTTGTCGTAAACCACTTGCACAAGTATCTTGCAACAAAGACCATTGACATTCTAATTTACCCTACCTTTATTCTGTTGATGTGATTCACCCTGTATATGATATATATGAATTACATTTTGTACAGGTGCTATTGTAAAATGAAACCTCCTCTTAAGACTACAGAGGATATTACGATATGTTCGTTAATAATAATAATAATAATAATAATAATACTTATATTTATAGAGTGAACCATTTAAGTTGAGACTGTGCAATATCTCCAAAACTAAGCGTTGTAGAAAGAAATGTCTTTAATAAAATTTGCTTGAAGTTATGGGGGAAAGTAAATGCCATTACTCGTGTTGTATTGGAGGACGTTGTGATGGTCATTTTAGGAGCAATTTGATATTTTTTAAATGGGAACCTACATTTTTTATGCTGTTTCTTCAGTAGAAAATGGTTTATAAAACGCTGTTTATTTTATGATGAGGAATAAGGAAACAAAATAAAAAATGTTGGTTCCCAATCATGAACCGTAACTTGACCCTCAAATGGCCATCTATGGATGGTCCAACTATTCATTGCGCTCTTCGTACACAGCCATTCGGAATTTTAGTAATTATTTACGTTGGTGTAAGAACAATTGCAAAGTGCTTTACACAAATGTTGTTTAGTTTTTTCTGAGGAATGAGAAAAAGACATTAAAATGGTAGCTTCCCGTTAAAAAAAATTAATGACTCTAAAATGACCATCACAACGTCCTCAAAATAAAACACCACTAAGGCATTTACTTTCCCCATAATATCAAGCAACTTTTATTGAAGACATTTCTTTCTACAACGCTTAGTTTTGGAGATATTGTACAGTCTCAACTTAAATGGTCCACTTTCAATACATATTGAGCCAATTATGACTCTTTTTTCCACGATTAGCTTTTTTCCCAGAGATGGCTGCAGTTCCTTAAGTATCTGGAAGGTGAACTACAGTTTTCGACCCCTGCTTGTCACTACATCGGCAGCATGATTAACAGTTAGTAACCGGCACCACCAGGTACCTACAGGTTGCGTCCTCTCCGCCAGCATAGATAGCGCTCATGCAGTCTCCACGTCATCATCACCTGATCCTCTGTGCCCCTCGAGCGATACTCTCCGACGTAGAAGAGTATGTAACAGACTTAGTTCTCGACGACCAGCGATGAAGGACTTTCTTGAGCTTCGTGTCTGGAAGCGGCCGTCTCCACACTTTTTTGGCCTTGTCTTCTAAGTTATACACATACTTTCCGGTGTAAGTAAATTTCTAAATTCTTTCTAGTGTGCGGAGCGATACTTAAATCTTAGGAATGCGAGCTTATATTCGAATATCACCACGTGTTAAATTCTATTTAAAATGACAAATATTGTGTGAAAAGGACAAGGCAAAATCCTATGTGTTTCAATTGTAATATATTACTGTTTCTACATTTGAATGCGAATATCTTTGGTAGTACAAAGATTATTACTCTGGGTGAATGCTTTATTTCCAATGCATTCTACAAAGGGCCCGGCATTTTACCTTTTTAGTTATTTTTTTTAAAGAAATTGTGGCGTTCTACGCATGGACTACATTTAAACCGGCCTTGCAAGAATGTTACAATATATATTATGAATTAGTTTTTCAATGTTTGGTGTTATGCTTTGAGCTAAATGTATATGCAGAAGACGTTTAAGGTTCAGGTCTGATACTCTACTTCCGTTACCGGACTTGCGCATTTTCATCACTGATAACAGGAGTAAAACGCATTGTGTTTAACGTTGTATTGCCGGAATTATTTTGCTACATATGCCGATCTTCCTCTAATTCCTAAACCGGTTTTCATATTCCTCTCAGCAGCATCACCACCGAAGGGATTCGAATAGCATGATCGTTATAGTTAGACAAAAATAACTGGCCATCCATTCAAAACCAAACGTCCCAGCTTTGCAGTTAAATATGCCTTTGGTAAAGGACGGGGAGGACCCACATAAAATAACCGGTGTGGTGGCACGCTTGAATGCTGGCAGGGTTATATTATACTGCAGTTTCATGGATTTTGTCTTTTATTATTAAACAACACCGCAGTTTTATTGAAAAAAAGTTATTTTTACAATATAAAACAGCTATAAATTGCTGCATTTTATAACTGAAGGTTACTATATTATGAAATTAGAGAAAAGGCCATTAAAAACGAAAAATATTTAAAAATACCTGTTGTAACAAATATGGTACACCAGGTTATAAGCGGCTATGAGCATATCTACTAATGCAACCTACAACCATACGATGCGCTAGACAGCACAGTGGACTGACGTCACACACCCGTCAACCAAACCGCTCACTACCAGCTTCAGCATCTGCACATCGCTGATGTAGATTTAGCAACTAAGGCACAGAACGAGAGAGAGAGAGAGAATCGAATCTCCCAATGCCAACATATTCTAATCACCCTCAAGTAAGAAAGTTTTCAGTTATTTTCTTTGTGTATTATAATCAAGATCGTTAGCACGGTATGTTAAATAATTGTATAAAGAAAGAAAATTGAGTCCAGCTAACATTAGAAATTCCTGAGCCGATATTTTATAGTAATTGACAACTAAGAAACTGTTTAATTTTCTGATGCTCGCAGCTTATGTCTTTTATAAAGGTTGACTTGGTGGCCAAGGAATTTGGAATCTTAATATTCATCTGCCTCATCTGTATTTCGTTGTACATGTTAAAGATGTGAAAACTGTGTAGCTTTTATGTTATTAAATAAATATGAGACCAAACAGAAGGCTTAAAGTTTCATCCACTGTGATTATCTAAAATACTACTTTACCATTCCCACCGAGTTCTGCCGCCAAAGAGTACTTATGCTATGCAGCATTTCGAGAACTTGGAAGGCTGTCGTGCGGAGTTTAAGGAAGCCGAGCGTTCCGTCGATGATTTATATCCTTTTGCGCGAATATCAGGGAATGTTTTATTGGTTAAAAGCAATATTCGGGATGCACAAAATTGCAATTATAAGGGGTAAAACGGAGGATTCACCGTAAACATTTTCTAGAGCATTGTAATTTCATAAAGAATGGGGGAGAGTTGAATGAAGTTAATTAAATCGTCCCTAGAGCTTTTTGCCTTGTTCGATGCAGATTTCTGTCATTGTTCCGGACGCACTACCGCCTTGGGCTTATTGTGCTACTTGTATCGTTTTAAAGTAAAATGATTATGTCTGCACCCTTTACTAAGGAGTAGTCTCATAACGGATATACCTTCAGATTCTTCTGCTTCTAAAAACATTTCCCCAAAAGCATCACATCTCCTGTGAGCCTGTGCTAGTCTGTTTCTTTCTTGCACAATCTGCAGTCTAAGTTACTCTGAAACACTCCCATCGTGTTAAGATGATTTTTCTCAGTAAGTTTTCTCAGCTGAAGTTTGTTACATTTAAGTAAGTTTTCAGCTCTTTTCTTACATCGTTTTCTGATACATGGTCTACCATGTTTGTTTCCTGGAGTTTTAAGCCAGGTTTTGTGATTTTTTACTTTGAACCAGTTCTTAATAGCCTGACAAAAGATAAAATAAATGAGTCGAAATGATATTAAAAGCCTTCACTTACATCATGATGGTAAAAGATGGACGATCGTTTCGAGGATTCAAGGCTCCAGCATTGGCAAGGAGAAGACTAAATCTTGCTCCAAAAGGTACAAAATGTATGTACCCATATGGGCGATTGAATGGACCTCAGGTGATAGTTTTCGTAACTGCAGAAGTTGAACCAGAAGGCTGCTGTACCGACATCTCTTGTAATGTAGTGGAACTTGAAGTAGGATGGGCTCCATCTTGGAGTGCTTTCTTCTGAAGTTTGACCAGAAGGCAGGTGACGTCATCCAACGGGGGAATTTCAAAGTTTACAACTTGAGAATTATTTTTAATAATAAATATTTTTTCCCAAGCATACAACATAGATGAGTTATGTATGTGTTTTAATAGTTCAATGTCTTGACCAATTTCATGTTATGTATTCCAAAAATGGTGGGATACAGCTGATTTATCAGTTTGTTTTAATTTAATATTTCTTTGATGTTCTTTAAGACGGATTATGAGGTTACGCTTTGTTTTTCCAATGTAGAACTTGTCACTGTGATCACATTTGATTTTGTAAATACCAGAAAGAGCTTTCTTATCTTTGACATTGACATTTGGCTTATCAATTGGCTGTCCTATTTCTACATTGATCTTAATAGCCTCTCTTACTAAACCTGGAGATGTTCCTAGAGCCGGCTCTGGCCCAATAAATTGTGAAGCTGCTCCTTGTCTTGCAAGTTCATTAGCTTTTTCATTTCCCTCTATGCCACTATGACCCGGCACCCAGATGAGTTGCACTTCATTGAGTTTACAAAACAACCCAAGAACTTCGAGTAGAGGGCTAATCTGCTGTATCTAATTATTCCAGAATGTGCTAAGGCTTGTAGGCATACTTTTGATTCAGGGCAATTTGAGAATCTATAAATCTGACGTGTTACATCCACATAAACTTCTCTACCCATTATCTTAGTTTTTATATAGCTTCTGCAACTGTTTTATCAAAGCTTACTTTTCAATCTACTTCCTGATAATCGAGATAAGGTAAGGTCCCCAAATATGCCCCCTTTTTTATTATCACTCATAAATCCATACGTTGCTTGAACAAAAAAAAACAATACTTGCTTCTCTCAAAGTCAAGTATGCTTACTATTTGTGCTTATGTGAACATTGAAATACCTTTAAGAACGTAAAAAGCAATGATATACAAATAAGTAGCATCCCTTATTTATGAGAAATTTGATCTAAATATGATCTAATTCTATTATCAAATGCAAGCAAAATTTTGAGAGTTGCTAATCAAATCATTAAACGCATATTAACTTGCAAAAATTAGCTAATATGAAAAACACGTGAGTATTAACATTTGCTTTTCAAGCAATTTTATTGGTGTAAATAAATTGAGTTTTACGTGAAATTGGTCCATTGCATTTTTCATGACTCCACAAACAGCACTGTATGCATCGAATTCATGTTTGCCCTTTGTTGTCCTGCACACTGTATATTTTTGGCACAATGCTGTTTATGGCCCCGGGGCCATAATTAGCACCGTCATGGAGGCCGTAGTAGGAGAACGGCCCGCATTGCAGATGGCGCTTGTTTGCCAAAGCTGCTGTTTATGTAAAATACGTTAAACAGTTCAAAGGTAAATCAAAGAATACTATGATACATTCACACGACGTTCTCTACGCTCTGTCGTTTATTAGTGGGTATAAAAACTATTCTTACTAAGCTTATTTTCCTATCTACTATGTTTTAATCCAAATAAACATTTGCAGAAATAGCTACATTATACATTTTGTTATACATATAAAGAGAGGAGCGATAGTCAAATGTTGAAGAACTGGACTCTATATACTGGCCTTAAAATTCCATTATGTTTCAATGCATTCGCGAGAAGCAACTGAATATTGACAGAACTTTAAGAGAATGATCAAGAAATAAACAATACGAACCATTAATAACGAATATCTCAAAAGTGGCTTATGCCACAAAAAACATTTCAAATATATTGTGTGTTTTAAAGGGATTTTCATGTTTTGTGCGGTAAGTTATGGTATATCGCCTGACGTTTACCAGTTGTACAAAATTATACAAAACTCCTTCCGAATGAAGAGGACGTTACAGGTTATTTCCAGAAAATTCAAGATATACATTTTATTTGTCATCTAAAATATCTTTAATATATGTATTTTAATCAAAATCGTTAGAGCCATGTTTTAGAAAATCTAAATTTTCGAAAAACGCTCTATAAATAGCGTAGTTTGCAGTGGGGTATTTTCTTAAAAATCTTTGTGTCGCATCTTTGGAAGATACCGAAAGAAGTATTAGTCCCGGATGAGCCAATTGGCTTAACGATAATCCTGCCGCTAGGGGCGCTCGTGTCGCTAGTGTCGCTGCGTGCGACGGCGGCGGCGGTAAGTTTGAAAAGCGCCCTGAGCGGGAGGATTATCGTTATTGCAATTGATTCATCTGGGACGAGTTAAAAGAATTGAGGATTAGGGTAAGGTGAAGGAAAAAGAGGAAGTGACGTGGAGTGTTTTGATTGGTTCGTTAATTTGGGTGGAAGATGAAGGAAGGAAGATGGAAGAGTATGGAGGTCGCGTGATGGAGAGGAGCTGGGTGGCGAGGTGTTGTCTGTGCGGAGGTCGGGACTGAAAGAGGGAAAAGATGGGGGAGCGAGGGATAAAAAGTGTAACAGAAAGTGACGTGTGAAGTTGTGATTGGTGGGAATAAGAAGTGATGTTATTGGTGGAAAGGAACAAATGAAAGATGTTGATTGGTAAGAATAAGAGTGATTATGATTGGTGGAAAGAAAAAGGTGTGGGAGTGGGGTATGTTGGAGGTGATGGGAAAGGTAAGTTTTGCTAGCAACAAGATTTGCAAAAGCCTGTCGAGAACTGATCAGCAATTTTTTGAACGTTGGATGGTAGTTTTCTTGAGTGGATAGAGAGATGGGGCGATATGAGATGCGGGGCGAAAATGGGAACTAAACAAGATGGTTGAGACAAGAGGTTTAAGGACGAGGAAATTTGGAGGTTAGTGGTGAACATGGCGGTCGCAAGAGGTGGGGGCAAGGAGACGCGGTGGTGAGAATGGGAAATAAAAGAAGATGGCGGTAGCAAGAGCTTAGAAGAGCAGATTTTGAGGTTAAAATAGTTGGAACTAAAAATGGCGAAGGGTCTGCGACAAGGAGATTTGAGGTTACAGTACCAAAACACGAAAGGATATATTCCTACGCCAAGCAGGTCCGAAAAATAATTATGCGTGTGGTACTTACCTGTTACTGGTGTGGATGCGTCACCAAAAGCGCGGCACGCGACGCGAAAAAATAAAAGCAAACTGTTTTTGAAAATGCTTAACCAGCTTTAAGATCAACCAACATCACTACGCACTGATATACCTAGGTTTTTAAAGCGGTACAGACACCCTTTGCAGAGGCGTAATTTAACTATACCAAAAACCTGGTACTGGACCATCGTGATGGTCGCTAGCGTACGTAGGAGCAGGGTTCTCATAGCCGGTCGAAAGCGGTTAAAAAGTGTACGACGTAGGTGTTCACAGTAGCTGCTGTCGAGTCAACCGTCGAGGTGTGAATGAACGAGATCTGTTCTTGCTGGCAATCTGGTTGGGAGATGAGAGGCGCGGTGGTAAAAATGGGAACTAAAAAAGATGGCGGAGGCATGAAGTTGAGGTTAAGGAGCGGTGAGGTGTTGTCTGTGCGGAGGTTGGAGCTGAAAGAGGGGAAAGATGGCGAACGAGGGATAAAAAGTATAACAGAAAGTGACGTGTGAAGTTGTGATTGGTGGGAATAAGAAGTGATGTTATTGGTGGAAAGGAACAAATGAAAGTTGTTGATTGGTAAGAATAAGAGAGATTATGATTGGTGGAAAGAAAAAAGGTGTGGGAGTGGGGTATGTTGGAGGTGATGGTAAAAGTAAGTTTTGCTACCAACAACATTTGCAAAAGCCTATCCAGAATTCATCAGCAATTTTAAATAACTAGTGTTTCGGGGTTTTCTCTGGCTGGTAGACGAATGCAAGCTGTTTTCTGCTTTTTCATAGGTTTTCCCAAAATTGAAAATGCATATATTGTAATACAAATGTGTGCAGTGCAAAAGAAAATAAAAATTAAATAGGCACACACACACACACGTTGCAGTTGCCATACTTATATTATTCGTCTTTTCCTTTTTTTTTTAAAAATAACTAGCTTTTTGGGGGTTTTCTGGGTTGGTAAACGAATGCAAGCTCTTTCTGCTTTTTCATAGGTTTTCCCTGGTTGGTAGGCGTTTTCTGTAGTGGTTGACGAAGCCGTTTCTAATTTTCGAGGTTTTCTCAGGTATTTTAGCGGTTGTCCCTGCCCGGTAGGCAAATGATGAAGTTTTACCTTGTCGGAGCACGGATACTAGGCACATACTCGCACACACACACACACACACACATTTAATAGTAGCGTGTAGCAAACTGTTTTTGAAAAATGCTTAACCAGCTTTAAGATCAACCAACATCACTACGCACTGATATACCTAGGTTTTTTAAAGCGGTACAGACGCCCTTTGCACAGACGTAATTTAACTATACCAAAAACCTGGTCCCTAGCGTACGTAGGAGCAGGGTTCTCATTGGCGGTCGAAAGCGGGAAAAAAGTGTACTATCTTGTTTTCATGGGTTTTCCAGATCGGTAGGCGTTAGAATACTCTTAGAGCTTTTTTCAGGTTTTTCGCGGTTGTCCCTGTCCGGTAGACAAATGTGGTCGTTTTGGCTTGTGGCGCACGGATACTAGGCACATACTCGCACACACACACACACACACACTAAAATAGTAGCGTATAAAAAAAATTTAACAAACCGTAGATTTTCAAGAAAATTCCCACACCGCAAACTACCCGTTTAGTGGAAGAAAGTTCGTTATTTTTATTGTCTTAAAAATGGCTCTAACCCTTTTGATTACGGTACGGTATGTTTAAGATATCTGCATGACAAATAAAATGTATAACTTCAATTTTCTGGGAATAGCTGTGAAGTAGTCTCATTGTGAATGTCTTTTGTACAACTGTTAAACCGTAGGAAACGAAGCCTTACTGTACAACAACTGTACAAGAACGTTAAAACACACAATTTATGTGTATTATTATTATTATTATTATTATTATTATTATTATTATTATTATTATTACTTTGTGGCGTTGTCTATTTACAAAGTTTCCATGTTGATTTTAATGTTTAAAAGCTTTAGACCTTTCTCACTAAAACTCGTCATTCTTTTATCTTTTCTTTTTTCATTTTCATACAAAGAGAACGGAATTTCACAAGTGAAACAGTACTGTGATAACGATACCAACAAACTAATTATTATTCACCCACTGAAACACATAAAAAAATCTGATGTGTAACACTCACATGACTTTCTCTACTCTTGTACAAAGTATTTTTACAAACGCTTATTCTCCATCTAGTTCATGTTAATCGAGATAAACATTTGCAAACTCTTATTGCTAATTTTCTTGTAGATGTAGGGGAAAATATATTTACAAGGGGAATATAGAAAAACAGTAGCCTTTAAGCACATACATATCTCTTAATAGCTGGTTGCTATGTGCAGCACCATTCTCTTTGCCACAGATTAATACTCTTTGCATATCAAAAATGAATGACGAATTCCCATTTGAGAAAATGTATTGGAAAATTTAAGGAAATAACAAGCAATATCTCGAAAACGGTTCACTCAACAACAAAAATGTATATGACATAGGTTGTGTATTTTAACGCGATCTACATTTTTTGTGTAGTTAAATTTTGTCTATCTCTTATGGTTTATCAGTTATGAAAAAGTCGTTCACAATGAAGAATACTTTTGGAGACATTCCCAGAAAATTCGAGATATACATTTCATTTCTCATGACATTATCTTAAACATATGATATTTTAATCAAAATCGTTAGAGCCATTTTTGAGAAAATTAAAATTTTCGAAAAATGTTCCATGTAAAGGGTAGTCTGGGGTGGGGGGATTTTCTTGAAAACCTTCGTGTCGCATTGCTGGAAGATACTGAACCTAAATACCAAGTTTGGTGCTTATCCGACTGTTCGTTTTTGAGTTATGCTGTTCAAAGACACACAGACACACACACAGACACACACACACAGACACACACACGGACATGTTTCCAAAAATGCTTTTTTTGGATTCAGGAGGTCTCAAAACATGTATTTCCGGTGAAATCTCGGTATCGAATTTTTGGGTGGAATGCAATACTTCCCCTACTTATTATACGTAGTAGAGAAACTAACAATAAGTAATAATCAAAGACCCAGTTTGTGGGTATTTAAATGAAACATCATGCACAATACAATGCATTCAAATATTCAATATTGAGATTTCACTGGAAAACTAAATACTTGTTTTGAGGTCCCCTGAATAAAAAACATTTTTAGAAAATTCTGTGTGTATGTGTCAGAGCAGCATAACTCAAAAATGAAAAGTCGGATAAATACTAAACTTGGTATTTAGGTTGAGTACCTTCCAAAGATACGACACAGAGATTTTCAATAAAGTCCCTCTGAGTTTTTAAAAAGTCAAGAAAATGGATTTTCTAGCACCTAGTGAGTGTAAAATCGCGTTTACTTCACTTCCTTCAAACTTCGAAAAAAATCATATAAATGGTTGTTTCACGTCATAATAAGCCTATATATACCAAGAATACTCAGTTTTTAAAAAGTCAAGAAATTCGATTTTCTAGCTCCTAGTGACTGTAAAATCGCGTTTACTTCACTTCCTTCAAACTGCTTAAAAATCATATAAATGAATGTATCACCTCATAATAAGCCTATATATACGAAAAATGCTGAGTATTCAAAAAGTCAAGAAATTCGATTTTCTAGCCCCTAGTGAGTGTAAAATCGCGTTTACTTCAATTCTTTCAAACTGCTTAAAAATCATATAAATGGATGTATCACCTCATAATAAGCCTCTATATACCAAGAAAATTGAGTTTTCAAAAAGGCAAGAAATTCGATTTTCTAGCGTCTATTGAGTGTAAATTCGCGTTTACTTCACTTCTTTCAAACTTCGAAAAAATCATATAAATGGTTGTTTCACGTCATAATAAGCCTATATATACCAAGAATACTGAGTTTTTAAAAAGTCAAGAAATTCGATTTTCTAACTCCTAGTGAGTGTAAAATCGCGTTTACTTCACTTCTTTCAAACTGCTTGAAAATCATATAAATGAATGTATCACCTCATAATAAGCCTGTATATACGAAAAATGCTGAGTATTCAAAAAGTCAAGAAATTCGATTTTCTAGCCCCTAGTGAGTGTAAAATCGCGTTTACTTCACTTCTTTCAAACTGCTTAAAAATCATATAAATGGATGTATCACCTCATAATAAGCCTCTATATACCAAGAAAATTGAGTTTTCAAAAAGGCAAGAAATTCGATTTTCTAGGGTCTATTGAGTGTAAATTCGCGTTTACTTCACTTCTTTCAAACTTCGAAAAAATCATATAAATGGTTGTTTCACGTCATAATAAGCCTATATATACCAAGAATACTGAGTTTTTAAAAAGTCAAGAAATTCGATTTTCTAGCCCCTAGTGAGTGTAAAATCGCGTTTACTTCACTTTTTTCAAACTGCTTAAAAATCATATAAATGAATGTATCACCTCATAATAAGCCTCTATATACGAAAAATGCTGAGTATTCAAAAAGTCAAGAAATTCGATTTTCTAGCCCCTAGTGAGTGTAAAATCGCGTTTATTTCACTTCTTTCAAACTGCTTAAAAATCATATAAATGAATGTATCACCTCATAAGAAGCCTCTATATACCAAAATTACTGAGTATTCAAAAAGTTAAGAAAATCGTTTTTCTAGCCCCTAGTGAGTGTAAAATCGCGTTTACTTCACTTCTTTCAAACTTCGAAAAAAAATCATATAAATGGTTGTTTCACGTCATAGTAAGCCTTCATATACCAAAAATACTGAGTTTTTTTCGTACTCACCTATAAGAGATAGAGGGTAGAGATCATACGAACGTAACACTTGAGAATGTTTTATTCTTAAATTTTACATAACACGTATGCACGGCACAACACAAAAACACTACACACGACACTCATAGTTTTAAATATCGCACTATTGTGGGTGCAAGCTGAACCAGTATTAGCAATCGTTATAGTTCTGCTCCCGTTAGGCTCGGAGAAAGCAGTAAAAAGACTCATTCTCATGTGCAGCCCTACGTGCAAAGAACGTGTGCTGATGTATGTGTAAAAAGAGCGTGAGAAACGGATGTTCGTCAGCGGTAAAATCTTTTAAATGCATTTTTATTGGCAATGGTAGGGATCGTGCAGTGGTGGATCGTGAAAATTCATATAATTGGATGTATCACCTCATAATAAGCCTCTATATACCAAGAATATTGAGTTTTTAAAAATTCAGCAACTGTAATTGTGTTTCTATACGTGAACGTCAGATGGCAGCTTCGATACGTGTCCACGGAGACCTTAGTGCTAGGCAACTGTACCTCTGTTTCTATACGTGAACGGCAGATTGCAGCTTCGATACGTGTCCACGGAGACCTTAGTGCTAGCAAACTGCACCTCTGTTTCTATACGTGAACGGCAGATTGCAGCTTCGATACGTGTCCACGGAGACCTTAGTGCTAGGCAACTGTACCTCTGTTTCTATACGTGAACGGCAGATTGCAGCTTCGATACGTGTCCACGGAGACCTTAGTGCTAGGCAACTGTACCTCTGTTTCTATACGTGAACGGCAGATTGCAGCTTCGATACCTGTCCACGGAGACCTTAGTGCTAGGCAACTGTACCTCTGTTTCTATACGTGAACGGCAGATTGCAGCTTCGATACGTGTCCACGGAGACCTTAGTGCTAGGCAACTGCACCTCTGTTTCTATACGTGAACGCCAGATTGCAGCTTCGATACGTATCCACGGAAACCTTAGTGCTAGGCAACTGCACCTCTTTTTCTATACGTGAACGGCAGATTGCGGGCTTCCATGCGTGTCCACGGAGACCTTAGTGCTAGGCAACTGTACCTCTGTTTCTATACGTGAACGGCAGATTGCAGCTTCGATACGTGTCCACGGAGACCTTAGTGCTAGGCAACTGCACCTCTGTTTCTATACGTGAACGGCAGATTGCAGCTTCGATACGTATCCACGGAGACCTTAGTGCTAGGCAACTGTACCTCTGTTTCTATACGTGAACGGCAGATTGCAGCTTCGATACGTGTCCACGGAGACCTATCGGAGACGTATCGAAGCTGCCATCTGACGTTCACGTATAGAAACACAATTACAGTTGCTGAATTTTTAAAAACTCAATATTCTTGGTATAAAGAGGCTTATTATGAGGTGATACATCCATTTATATGAATTTTCACGATCCACCACTGCACGATCCCTACCATTGCCAATAAAAATGCATTTAATAGATTTTACCGCTGACGAACATCCGTTTCTCACGCTCTTTTTACACATACATCAGCACACGTTCTTTGCACGTAGGGCTGCACATGAGAATGACTCTTTTTACTGCTTTCTCCGAGCCTAACGGGAGCAGAACTATAACGATTGCTAATGCTGGTTCAGCTTGCATCCACACTAGTGCAATATTTAAAACTATGAGTGTCGTGTGTAGTGTTTTTGTGTTGTGCCGTGCATACGTGTTATGTAAAATTTAAGAATAAAACATTCTCAAGTGTTACGTTCGTATGATCTCTACCCTCTATCTCTTATAGGTGAGTACGAAAAAAACTCAGTATTTTTGGTATATGAAGGCTTATTATGACGTGAAACAACCATTTATATGATTTTTTTTCGAAGTTTGAAAGAAGTGAAGTAAACGCGATTTTACACTCACTAGGGGCTAGAAAAACGATTTTCTTAACTTTTTGAATACTCAGTATTTTTGGTATATAGAGGCTTCTTATGAGGTGATACATTCATTTATATGATTTTTAAGTAGTTTGAAAGAAGTGAAGTAAACGCGATTTTACACTCACTAGGGGTTAGAAAATCGAATTTCTTGACTTTTTAAAAACTCCGTATTCTTGGTATATAGAGGCTTATTATGAGGTGATACATCCATTTATATGATTTTTAAGCAGTTTGAAAGAAGTGAAGTAAACGCGAATTTACACTCAATAGACGCTACAAAATCGAATTTCTTGCCTTTTTGAAAACTCAATTTTCTTGGTATATAGAGGCTTATTATGAGGTGATACATCCATTTATATGATTTTTAAGCAGTTTGAAAGAAGTGAAGTAAACGCGATTTTACACTCACTGGGGGCTAGAAAATCGAATTTCTTGACTTTTTGAATACTCAGCATTTTTCGTATATACAGGCTTATTATGAGGTGATACATTCATTTATATGATTTTTAAGCAGTTTGAAAGAAGTGAAGTAAACGCGATTTTACACTCACTAGGGGCTAGAAAATTGAATTTCTTGACTTTTTAAAAACTCAGTATTCTTGGTATATATAGGCTTATTATGACGTGAAACAACCATTTATATGATTTTTTTCGAAGTTTGAAAGAAGTGAAGTAAACGCGATTTTACACTCACTAGGTGCTAGAAAATCCATTTTCTTGACTTTTTAAAAACTCAGAGGGACTTTCTTGAAAATCTCTGTGTCGTATCTTTGGAAGGTACTCAACCTAAATACCAAGTTTAGTATTTATCCGACTTTTCATTTTTGAGTTATGCTGCTCTGACACATACACACAGAATTTTCTAAAAATGTTTTTTATTCAGGGGACATCAAAACAAGTATTTAGTTTTCCAGTGATATCTCAATATTGAATATTTGGATGCATTGTATTGTGCATGATGTTTCATTTAAATACCCACAAACTGGGTCTCTGATTATTACTTATTGTTAGTTTCTCTACTACGTATAATAAGTAGGGGAAGTATTGCATTCCACCCAAAAATTCGATACCGAGATTTCACCGGAAATACATGTTTTGAGACCTCCTGAATCCAAAAAAAGCATTTTTGGAAACATGTCCGTGTGTGTGTCTGTGTGTGTGTGTCTGTGTGTGTGTCTGTGTGTCTGTGAACAGCATAACTCAAAAACGAACAGTCGGATAAGCACCAAACTTGGTATTTAGGTTCAGTATCTTCCAGCGATGCGACACGAAGGTTTTCAAGAAAATCCCCCCACCCCAGACTACCCTTTACATGGAAGATTTTTCGAAAATTTTAATTTTCTCAAAAATGGCTCTAACGATTTTGATGAAAGTATCATATGTTTAAGATAATGTCATGAGAAATGAAATGTATATCTCGAATTTTCTGGGAATGTCTCCAAAAGTATTCTTCATTGTGAACGACTTTTTCATAACTGATAAACCATAAGAGATAGACAAAATTTTACTACACAAAAAAATGTAGATCGCGTTAAAATACACAACTTATGTCATATACATTTTTGTTGTTGAGTGAACCGTTTTCGAGATATTGCTTGTTATTTCCTTAAATTTTCCAATACTTATTTTCTCAAATGGGAATTCGTTATTCATTTTTTTTGTCTTTGATATGCAAAGAGTATTAATCTGTGGCAAAGAGAATGGTGCTGCACATAGCAACCAGCTATTAAGAGATATGTATGTGCTTAAAGGCTACTGTTTTTCTATATTCCCCTTGTAAACATATTTTCCCCTACATCTACAAGAAAATTTGCAATAAGATACAGTTTGCAAACGTTTATCTCGATTAACATGAACTAGATGGAGAATAAGCGTTTGTAAAAATACTTTGTACAAGAGTAGAGAAAGTCATGTGAGTGTTACACATCAGATTTTTTTATGTGTTTCAGTGGGTGAATAATAATTAGTTTGTTGGTATCGTTATCACAGTACTGTTTCACTTGTGAAATTCCGTTCTCTTTGTATGAAAATGAAAAAAGAAAAGATAAAAGAATGACGAGTTTTAGTGAGAAAGGTCTAAAGCTTTTAAACATTAAAATCAACATGGAAACTTTGTAAATAGACAACGCCACAAAGTAATAATAATAATAATAATAATAATAATAATAATACACATAAATTGTGTGCTTTAACGTTCTTGTACAGTTGTTGTACAGTAAGGCTTCGTTTCCTACGGTTTAACAGTTGTACAAAAGACATTCACAATGAGACTACTTCACAGCTATTCCCAGAAAATTGAAGTTATACATTTTATTTGTCATGCAGATATCTTAAACATACCGGGACCGTAATCAAAAGGTTAGAGCCATTTTTAAGACAATAAAAATAACGAACTTTCTTCCACCAAACGGGTAGTTTGCGGTGTGGGAATTATCTTGAAAATCTACGGTTTGTTAAATTTTTTTTATACGCTACTATTTTAGTGTGTGTGTGTGTGCGAGTATGTGCCTAGTATCCGTGCGCCACAAGCCAAAACGACGACATTTGTCTACCGGACAGGGACAACCGCGAAAAACCTGAAAAAAGCCCTAAGAGTATTCTAACGCCTACCGATCTGGAAAACCCATGAAAACAAGATAGTACACTTTTTTCCCGCTTTCGACCGGCAATGAGAACCCTGCTCCTACGTACGCTAGGGACCAGGTTTTTGGTATAGTTAAATTACGTCTGTGCAAAGGGCGTCTGTACCGCTTTAAAAAACCTAGGTATATCAGTGCGTAGTGATGTTGGTTGATCTTAAAGCTGGTTAAGCATTTTTCAAAAACAGTTTGCTACACGCTACTATTAAATGTGTGTGTGTGTGTGCGCGCGAGTATGTGCCTAGTATCCGTGCGCCGACAAGGTAAAACTTCATCATTTGCCTACCGGGCAGGGACAACCACTAAAAAACCTGAGAAAACCTCGAAAATTAGAAACGGCTTCGTCAACCACTACAGAAAACGCCTACCAACCAGGGAAAACCTATGAAAAAGCAGAAAGAGCTTGCATTCGTTTACCAACCGCAGAAAACCCCCAAAAAACTAGTTATTTTTTTAAAAAAAGAAAAAAAACAAAAAGACGAATAATATAAGTATGGCAACTGCAACGTGTGTGTGTGTGTGTGTGTGTGTGTGTGTGTGTGTGCCTATTTAATTTTTATTTTCTTTTGCACTGCACACATTTGTGTTACAATATATGCATTTTCAATTTTAGGAAAACCTATGAAAAAGCAGAAAACAGCTTGCATTCGTCTACCAGCCAGAGAAAACCCCGAAACACTAGTTATTTAAAATTGCTGATGAATTCTGGATAGGCTTTTGCAAATGTTGTTGGTAGCAAAACTTACTTTTACCATCACCTCCAACATACCCCACTCCCACACTTTTTTTCTTTCCACCAATCATAATCTCTCTTATTCTTACCAATCAACAACTTTCATTTGTTCCTTTCCACCAATAACATCACTTCTTATTCCCACCAATCACAACTTCACACGTCACTTTCTGTTATACTTTTTATCCCTCGTTCGCCATCTTTCCCCTCTTTCAGCCCCAACCTCCGCACAGACAACACCTCACCGCTCCTTAACCTCAACTTCATGCCTCCGCCATCTTTTTTAGTTCCCATTTTTACCACCGCGCCTCTCATCTCCCAACCAGATTGCCAGCAAGAACAGATCTCGTTCATTCACACCTCGACGGTTGACTCGACAGCAGCTACTGTGAACACCTACGTCGTACACTTTTTAACCGCTTTCGACCGGCTATGAGAACCCTGCTCCTACGTACGCTAGCGACCATCACGATGGTCCAGTACCAGGTTTTTGGTAGAGTTAAATTACGCCTCTGCAAAGGGTGTCTGTACCGCTTTAAAAACCTAGGTATATCAGTGCGTAGTGATGTTGGTTGATCTTAAAGCTGGTTAAGCATTTTCAAAAACAGTTTGCTTTTATTTTTTCGCGTCGCGTGCCGCGCTTTTGGTGACGCATCCACACCAGTAACAGGTAAGTACCACACGCATAATTATTTTTCGGACCTGCTTGGCGTAGGAATATATCCTTTCGTGTTTTGGTACTGTAACCTCAAATCTCCTTGTCGCAGACCCTTCGCCATTTTTAGTTCCCACTATTTTAACCTCAAAATCTGCACTTCTAAGCTCTTGCTACCGCCATCTTCTTTTAGTTCCCATTCTCACCACCGCGTCTCCTTGCCCCCACCTCTTGTGACCGCCATGTTCACCACTAACCTCCAAATTTCCTCGTCCTTAAACCTCTTGTCTCAACCATCTTGTTTAGTTCCCATTTTCGCCACCGCATCTCATATCGCCCCATCTCTCTATCCACTCAAAAAAACTACCATCCAACGTTCAAAAAATTGCTGATCAGTTCTCGACAGGCTTTTGCAAATCTTGTTGCTAGCAAAACTTACCTTTCCCATCACCTCCAACATACCCCACTCCCACACCTTTTTCTTTCCACCAATCATAATCTCTCTTATTCTTACCAATCAACAACTTTCATTTGTTCCTTTCCACCAATAACATCACTTCTTATTCCCACCAATCACAACTTCACACGTCACTTTCTGTTACACTTTTTATCCCTCGCTCCCCCATCTTTTCCCTCTTTCAGTCCCGACCTCCGCACAGACAACACCTCGCCACCCAGCTCCTCTCCATCACGCGACCTCCATACTCTTCCATCTTCCTTCCTTCATCTTCCACCCAAATTAACGAACCAATCAAAACACTCCACGTCACTTCCTCTTTTTCCTTCACCTTACCCTAATCCTCAATTCTTTTAACTCGTCCCAGATGAACCAATTGCAATAACGATAATCCTCCCGCTCAGGGCGCTTTTCAAACTTACCGCCGCCGCCGTCGCACGCAGCGACACTAGCGACACGAGCGCCCCTAACGGCAGGATTATCGTTAAGCCAATTGGCTCATCCGGGACTAATACTACTACCGAACTTAAACATCAAGTTTGGTGTTGATCCGACTATTGGTTTTTGAGTTGTGCTGTTCACGACATACATACACCGAACCGTTTTCTAAAAATGCCTTCCTTGGATTCAGGATACTCAAAACATATATATTTCCGGTGAAATCTCGGTATCAAAGTTTTGGGTGGCCTGTAATACTTTCTTTACCTACTATGTGTATGGTAGAGAAAGTAAAAACTGGCTTTCTAATATTTATGTTTCTCAGTGCAACACGTTCTGCAACAAAAACTTGTTAATAACTCGCCTTTGCACCGAAAGGAAAATACAAGATTCAGGACTATTACTGTCTTCTTTAACGTACTATATAGATATAAATTACTAGTGCCCTCTGATTAAGTTCCTTTAGCAATGCGCCACTTACTGGAAAGTGTTGCCATATCTGTATAATAAGCGATATTTGACTTCTTTACCTTAAACCTTTGCAGAAATTTTACACATTTTACACTTCATTGGAGGAAAAACGGTAATAGAGAAACTGAGTAGATAGTCAGGTGTTTATATGCTAGTCCTATATACTGTGCTTAAAATTCCATACTATTTCCAAGTCATAGCGAGAAACAACTGAATGTAGACAGCACATTAAAAATGATAAAATATTGCAAATTTCAATTTACTAATAAATCTCATAAATGGCTGATACATAAAAAAAGGAAGTCATGAGAAGTAAATTGTGTATTTTAAAGAGATCTAGATTTATGTTTTGTGTGCAGTGCGTTTTTTCTCTATCTCTTAACGTTTACCAACTATACAACATTATACAAAATTCCTTTCAAACGAAGAGGCCTACAAAGGCAATTCTCAGAAAGTTCGACATAGACATTTTATTTTGAATGTAAATATATTAAATATATGGTAGTTTAATCAAAACCGTTATGGAGAATTTTGAGAAAATAAAAAATTTCGAAAAATTTTATTTGAAATTAATTTTGTGTTTTAAAGAGAGCCATACTTTTTGTATTAGTACGTTTTTGTGTATCTCTTATGGCTCACTTGTTATACAAAACTATATAAAATTCCTTTCAAATGAACAGGATTCACGGACATACAAAGTCTATATATATGAACTCACAAGGTGGACCATTTAAGTTGAGACTGTACAGTATTTCAAAAACTAAGCGTTGTAGAAAGAAACGTCTTGAATAAAAGTTGGTTGATATTATGAGAGAAAGTAAATGCTATTAGTCGTGTTTTACTTACAGGACGTTGTGATGACTATTTTACGGTCAATTTAATATTTGTAAATGGGAACCTACCTTTTTATGTGGTTTTCTCACTCTTCATAAAAAAACTAAACAACACTTCTATAAAGCACATTGCAAATGTTCTTACGCCAACGTAAATAGCAACCAAAATTCTGAATGGCTATGTACGAAGAGTGCAGTGAATGGTTGGATGGTCATTTGAGGATCAAGCTACGTTTCGTAATTAGGAACCAACATTTTTTTATTTTGTTTCCTTATTCCTCATTACAAAATAAACAGCTTTTTATAAACCATTTTCTAATGAGTAAACAACATACAGTATTATAACTAATATGATTTTCCGGGCTGTTATGCCGTGGTCTGCTGAAGAAAGATTTCCCAGACGTTTCGTCCACAACTGCGGTGGACATCTTCAGTGGCGCGGACGAAGTCTTCTCGGTGAAAGTATCGCAGCGTCTGATGCGTTGGCCGTTAGTGCCGCTCTCTTTATAGTGTGGGCGCTCTCTGCTGATTGGCCCGCTGGTATGAGGGGGCTGGCGCCGGCTGTGTTGTTGCTCTCTTCTGATTGGCTCGCAGTGTTTTTCGGTTTTGTATGACCTTTCTTGTTTTTGATGACTAGATGCCAGTTACTGTTGAGTTTCAATGCTTCTTCTTTCCTATTGAAATTATTGGGATGTTTATAAATCTCTATTGCTTCGCGTTGTAGCCGGGTATGTTAATGCTTTATGGAGGAAAGAATGTTGGTGTCTTGAAATCTAATAATGTGTTCGCCCTCGGCTTCAATGGCATGTTCGGCGACTGCCGATTTTTCTGTATGGCCCAGGCGGCAGAAGATGTCCACCGCAGTTGTGGACGAAACGTCTGGGAAATCTTTCTTCAGCAGACCACGGCATAACAGCCCGGAAAATCATATTAGTTATAATTGTGACACCGGCCGTGAAAACCTACGTTCTTACACAACATACAGTATGTAAGTTCTCATTTAAAAAATTAAACTGACCGTAAAATGACCGTCATAATGTCTTCCAAACAAAACACGACTAATGGCACTTATTGCCCCCGTAATATCAAGCAACTTTTATTATAGACACTTCTTTCTACAAAGCTTAGTTCTGAAGATATTGTACAGGTCCCTCCTGTATATACTTAATATGTCATGTAAATATAATACATATACCTATGCAATTTTATTTAAACTCGTTCAATTTTGAGAAAACAAAATATTTCGAAAAAATCTCCATGTAAAGGGCAGTTTGGGAGAGGGGACTGTTTTGTAGCAGGTTTGGTCTTTATACGAATTTTGGATTTTGACGTGGTATTCACAAGCATACAGAGCCACGGGCGACTTTCTAAAAAAATTTATGTATTGCGTTCACATGACTTTCTCTGTTTTTGTACAAACTAGTTTTGCAAATGCTTATTCTGCATCTACTTCATATTAATCGAGATTTTAATTTTATTGCCATTTTCTTGTAGGTGTAAGGGGAATATGGTAGGCTTTAAGCGATAGTCAAATCTTTTAAGAGCTGGTTGCTATGTGAAACATTTCATTCTCTTTGTATGTTCAGGACATAAAAAACGAATAACGAATTTCTATTTGAGAAAAAGTATGTGTTGGAAAATTCAAACAAATAACAAGGAATATCTCGGAAATGAATCACGTGACAAAAACAAACATAACGGCATCTATATTTTTTGTTTAATAAAATTTTGTTTATCTCTTACGGTTTACCAATTATGCGAAAATCATTCAGAATGAAGAGGACTTTTGGGAAAATTTCCAGAAAATTCAAAATATGCATTTGATTTGCCATAAAAATATCTTAAACATAAGATATTTTAATGAAAATCTTAGAGCCATTTTTGAGAAAATCAAAATTTTCAAAAAACATTCCATTTAAAGGGATTGCTTGGGGTGGAGGGATTTACTTGAAAATCCTCGTTTCGCAGTCTTGGAAAATACTAAACTCAAATACCAAGTTTGGTATTTATCCGAATTTTCATTTTGAGCTATGCTGTTCACAGACAGACAGACAGACAGATAGACAGGCACATACACGGACGTGTTTCCAAAAAGGTCTTATATGTAATAAGGAAACTTCAAAACATGTATTTCCGGTAAATCTCGGTATCCAGTTTTGGGTGGAATGCAATACATCCTCGTACCAACTACAGTTGGGTGGCAGAAAAAGTAAAAATCAATCAAAAACGTTGCCCACATCTTGTATAGTGTAGCATATTGTATGTATTTGGAACAGTTTGAAACGAGTGTTTTGAGAGTGTGGATGAGTTAGACTACCAAATCTTCGTATTCAACGGTTGTTCTAGTGCTTAGTAACGGATTATCTCGGTGCTCGCAGAGAGCTTGATCTTCTTGGTCTTATCCGTTGGTGAAGTGCTAAATCTCACACCCGCTGAACTCTAATCTCAGAACAGCGCGACAGAATACGTGCCAGTTCAGCAGACCGTGAATCCTTACCGCTCCCTGTAACTTACTGTCTGAACATACACACCTCCTCAGTATGCAATTATATCAAACCTCGCACTCTTCAATTAGCGATGCTAACCTTCTTTAAATACTCTGCACCATTGTCGTAATCCTTAATTCACAATTTCCTTATTCTCTTCCCTTCATATAAAAAAATCTGATGTGTTACTCAACATGACTTTTTCAACCTCCTATCGTATAATAGCGGGTATACAAATTATTCTTATCAAAGTATGTGTTCCGATCTAATTTTTAAATCAGATAAACCTTTCTGGAAATAGCTGCTATACACATTTAGTTATAGATAAAAAGGGAATAACCATAGTAAAATGTTTCAGAACTGGACGCTACATACAATTTCCATGCAATTCCAAAAATAACTGAATATTGACAAAACTTTAAAAGGTATTGAACAATTCGAATCATTAAATGACTCGGAAATGTCTGATGCCACAAAAACTTGTTTGACATAAATTGTGTGCTTTAAAGAGATCTAGATTTCTTCTGTAGTAAGTTTTCGTCTATTGCTTGATGTTTACCAGTTATACAAGATTATACAAAATTCCTTCCGAATGAAGCAAACTTCAAAGCTATTCCCAGATAGTTAAAAATATATATTTTATTTTGTCATGAAATTTAATGTATATTATTTTAATCAAAATCGTTAGAACTATGTTTTACAAAATCAAATTTTTTAAAAATCAAATTTTTTAAAAAAGCTTCCATGTGAAGGGTAGTTTGGGGTGCGGGAATTTCTTGAAAATCTTTGTGTCGCATCTTTGGAAGGCACTGAACTTAAATACTGAGTTGGGTGTTTGAGTTATGACGTTCACAGATACACAAACACACAAACACACACACACACACACACACACACACACACACGGGCTTTTTCTAAAAATTCCTTATTTGGATTCAGGGAGTCTCAAAACATGTATTTCTGGTGAAATCTTGGTATCGATTTTTTGGATAGAATGCAATAGCTTCTCTACCCACTATGTACGTGCTAGAGAAAGTAAACATTGCTTCCATAATATACACAGTATGCACCATTTAAGTTTAGACTGTACAATATCTCCAAAACTAAGCGTTGTATAAATAAATGTCTTTAATAAAAGTTGTGCTTGATATTATGGGGGGGGGGATTATTTTGTGATGAGGAACGAATAAAAAATGTTGGTTCCCAATTAAAAAATCTGATGTGTTACACTCACATGACTTTCTCTACTCTTGTACAATCTAATTTTACAAACGCCTATTCTCCATATGCTTCAAGTTAATCGAGATATCGAGATGTCAATCTTATTGGTAATTTTCTTGTAGACGCAAGGGAAATATGGTAGCTTTTAAGCGATAGTCAAATATTTTAACGCTGGTTGCTATGTGGCGCATTCCATTCTCTTTGCATGTCCAGGACAA
Source organism: Deroplatys truncata (assembly GCA_030765065.1). Taxonomy (NCBI): domain Eukaryota; kingdom Metazoa; phylum Arthropoda; class Insecta; order Mantodea; family Mantidae; genus Deroplatys; species Deroplatys truncata. The sequence continues at coordinate 186,143,010 of CM060986.1, read as the reverse complement.
AAAAATGAATAACGAATTTGAGAAAAAGTATAAGTATTGGAAAATTTAAGGAAATAACAAGCAATATCTCGAAAACGGTTCACTCATCAAAAGACAAACAGTATATGACATAAGTTGTGTATTTTAACGCGATCTACATTTTTTGTGTAGTAAAATTTTGTCTATCTCTTATGGTTTACCAGTTATGCAAAAGTCGTTCACAATGAAGAATACTTTTGGAGACATTCCCAGAAAATTCGAGATATACATTTCATTTCTCATGACATTATCTTAAACATATTATATTTTCATCAAAATCGATTTAAAATTTTCGAAAATTCTTCCATGTAAAGGGTAGTCTGGGGTTGGGGGATTTTCTTGAAAACCTTCGTGTCGCATCGCTGGAAGATACTGCACCTAAATACCAAGTTTGGTGCTTATCCGACTGTTCGTTTTTGAGTTATGCTGTTCACAGACACACACACAGACACACACACAGACACACACACACAGACACACACACACAGACACACACACGGACATGTTTCCAAAAATGCTTTTTTTGGATTCAGGAGGGCTCAAAACATGTATTTCCGGTGAAATCTCGGTATCGAATTTTTGGGTGGATTGCAATACTTCCCCTACTTACTATACGTAGTAGAGAAAGTAAAAACGTAGAACGGCACTGAAAGATAACAAGGATACAGGATGGAAGGGAAATGGTGAAAAGGAAATCATAGTGGATAAGAAATCATCCTCAGCATTGCCCTACCGACTAGGGTGAAATGTATGTCTTGAATTTACTAAGATGTAGAAGGTTTTGTATTGAAGGAGTTGTATTGTATTTCTACTGTTGGGGAGCCGATCTTGAAGCAACCGCACGTATGGTGAAAAGCTTCCGGTAGCCTTCGCCCAAGTTTAAAAATCGACTTTGTATTTTTATGTTTTTTTTATATTATATATTTATGTTTGCCTCGGCTGCGTCAGTATTTATTTGTAGAGACATTAATTTCTTTTCAAGGTGTGGTGCGGCTAAGAATGTAGGCTTACACAGATTGTAAATTTACTTCACTCCATTTTATTAATGCTTGACACGATTTAAATAACACTTAACTGATATGGAGAGCTGTGAGATTCTTTTATTAATTACTTGCACTTTTTAACACGTAAACTATTTTCGTCTCACACTGAATACGTATTAAGCTTCTGGAGGATGCGAGACACTGCCTGCTAGCAACTGACTTCTGAATTTGTACAATTTACTCTATTTCAGTTTCTGATTGACTATCCTACTCCAATAGAATACTTTTATTTAACTTAAGCTTTTTCCTGGTTGTTGATTGCCTATTTATAAACGGTCTCAAAAATTACATTATAGTTGCTCCAATAATTACCAGTAGTATTATTAAGCTTTCAAATTCATTATTGCCTCAAGGTTACCTCATTGTTAGCAACTTTTTACCTATTATTCTCACAGCTCCTATATTGTTAAATTACGTAATACATTCACATAACATTATTGAACATGTACATAATAATATAAACATTAATACAATGGCTATTACATATATTTTATATATTATTTTATACACATATTGCTTTAAGGCGGGCTGTTATTGAATTTATATTATATAATTTGACTGAAATAATTTAAGTGTTAAAAATACTGCCTCAGTGAACAACCTCCGAAGTCCTTATCACTCTGAATGACTTTGGTATAACTGGTAACTGGTAAGAGAGATATAAAGCCTTACTACTTAATACTTGTAGATCTCGTTAAATCACACAATTTATGTCAAATAATTTTGTTTTTGTAGTTAACCATTCCTTAAATATTCCTTGTTATTGGTTTGAGTTTTCAATACCCATTCGTTTTTCTTGTGGCCATTTAAAAGGTATTAAAAAAGCCATTACATAGCGACACGCTCCTCAAAAATTTGAATATCGATTTGCCTACTGCATCCTACAACGAAATGTGTAAATGTGAATTGAAAGTTTATCTGTTAACAAGAAGTAGCTAAAATAATACAGTTCTGTAAGAGGAGAAAGCAGAGAATGATATTTTTTTTACATAATCTCATCGCAGTTAATGTTTTCGGCTGATTTGCCGGAAAATGAACTATTGTGTACTAAGAAACACGGAAAAGTAGTGATATTTATATTTTGTACACTATGTATACACTTGATAGACTTTTCTGTTTGTTTCCATTATTACTTTCTCTACTTGTATCTAGTAGGTAGAGAAGGTATTGGATTCCAGCCAGAAGTTCGATTCCGGATTTCACCGGAAATATATGTTTTGAGGTCCACTGAATCTGAACATTTTTTTAGGAAAATATACGTGTATCTGTGTGTCTGTGAACAGCATAACTCAAAAAGGAAAAGTCCAATAAGTACCAAACTTGGTGTTTAAATTCAGTATCTTCCAAGTTTGCGACACAAATATTTTCAAGAAAATCCCCCCAACTACCCCTTACAGGAAATTTTTTTCCAAGTTTTGATGTTCTAAAAAATGGCTCCAATAGTTTTTTATTAAAACACCACATATCAAAAATATTTACATAAATAAAATGTATATCTTGAAATTTCTGGAATAGTCTATGTACTCCTCTACATTCTGAAGGGATTTGGTATAATCTTGTATAACTGGTAGACGTTAAATGTTACATGAAAACGTATTACATAAAGCACGTAGATCTCTTTAAAACACAACATTTATTTAAAATAAGTTTTTTGTGGCATTAGTCATTTCTGAGATATCCGTTATTAATGGTTCGAATTGTTCATTTCTGGTCATTCTTTCAATTCAGTTCAACTTTCAGCTGTTTCTCGAGATTTTAAGGCCAGCATATAGCATCCAGTGTATTTCTCCAAAGGTTTATTTGGATTAAAAGATATACAAATAAGCTTTATTAAGAATAGTTTGTATACTCACTAATAAACGATAGAGGGTAGAGAAAGTCATGTGAATGTGTACATCATATTCTTTTTTTTTTTCTTTATTTGTTTCCATTCAAGAGGATTCTCTATTTCCTATCAAAAATTGTAAAATGCTTCCAGAAAACATCATGTCTCAAATTTTCTGTGTTGTTTAAATTACACCGAAAGTGTATTAAGTGACTTAAATGGACTCCAGATTGTATGAAAAGCTTTAATTAGGTAAGTTAAACAAGGTTGGACATGAAGAACAGCAAAATCCGATTCCATCTCCCTCTCTCAAAGTTGCTGAAGGGTGGCAATGCAACTTTTCTCTTGACAAATATTTGCAGGCGAGAATTGGAAAAACGCTGAGTGGGTGAAGATGGAACTGGTACACACCCGAGCAGCTCCAACGCCTTCATCCTTAGCCCCTTTGATCATTCCACCATCTTTATTTATTTATTTAAACATTTACTTTCGTTTATTTGGTGACTTCATTACTCAAGAACTTAAATAAAACCCGAAGTATGAGTTGAAGTTTTAGAAAACCGTTTTACGTTTTAACCAGGGACAGAAATTTGATTATCTAATAATCCCTTTAATATCTATGCATTTTTACATTTAAAACTTCCATAATATGCACTTAAATATGCCCGTTATGAAGTAATAAGACCTCATACTCACAAAATATAAATTTAAAGGAATTTTAAGTTGTCTCTCCGTGAATGACGTTATTGTCGAAACCATATGATTTACCTAACTCGTCGAAATGTATTTCTAATACTGAAAAGGCTCTCATCATAAACAAGTACCACAACACTGAATTGAATCACCTGAGGTTTTAACTGGAGAACATTGCGAACCCATGGGAATATTTTCGAAAATATTCCCATTCAAAATCTCTTGACAGACCATTACTTGGCCCTAGGGCCTAGAGTTGGCCGCCCCAAGTCAAAAATAATATACCTATTTTCTCCATCCTCTTTGAAGGCTCCAATCTTCATGTTCTCATATGAAACACTTCCAATCATTTTCCTCACTTCATCACAAAATGAAGTTTCAGCACTATAAAATACATTCCATTGATCTCTTCGTTACACATTCTTGCTTATTAGAAAGGAGTATCTGAATATTATCTTCTCTAACATGTGCGTAGTAGGCAGAAAATCACGATACCGAGGTTTTATGGAGATTTCATGCTTTGAGACCCTTTGAGGCAGTATTTTTATCACTTAAATAATATCAGTCTAATTATATAATATAAAATGTATAAACAGCCCCCCTTAAATCAATATGTGTATAATATAATATGTAAAGTGTATGTAATAGTCATTGTATTATGTTTATATTATTATGTACATGTATAATAATGTTATGTGAATGTATTACGTAACTTAACAATGTAGGAGCTGTGAGAATACAAGCCGAAAGTTGCTAACAATGAGGTAACTTTGAGGCAACAATAAATTAGGAATTTTAATAATGCTACTAATAATTCTTGGAACAATAATGTAATACTTAAAACAGTTTATAAATAGCCAATCAAAAACTAGAAAAGCTTTAAGTTAAATAAAAGTATTCTATTGGAGTAAAATTAGGCAATCAGATACTTGAAATATAGTAAATGTACAAATTTAAGCGGTAGACGCCAGATGCTAGAAGGCAGCGTTCCCGAGCATTTCGATTTTATACGTATTCAGTGTGAGACATAAAAAAAATCGTTACGTTTACGTGCTAAAAAGTACAATTAACAATAATCTCACAGCTCTACAGTAGGATACATCAGTGAAGTGTTATTTAATCATGTGAAGGATTAATAAAACGAAGTTAAATACCATTATAATTTGTGTAAGCCTTCATTCTATAGCCGTACTACCCCTGCTAAGAGATACGTGTTTCTGGAAATTACTACTGACGCAGCCGAGGCATACATATATAATATTTAAATAAACATTCAAATTACAAAGTGGATTTTTAATCGTGGGGGTGAAGGCCACCGAAGGAGTAAAACGTGGGGCGAAGGCCACCGCAAATTTTGTATCGTACGTGGAGCGAACACTCCAAGAAACATATCTTCCTCAATACGTGGTGCAAACAGCAGTAATAAATAACTTTAAATTTGTATCATACGAGGAGCAGCAACTACTGCAAGTTTGGTGCCCAAAGCGTGGTGCTAATAATGTAAAGATAATCTACTTCAAGTTTGGCTCTCGTACGTGGTGCATCAACCCTCTCAGCTTTGAATTCAAATAAAGCTTTTTAGAAAAATGTCCTTGTGTGTTTGTGTGTGTGTGTGTTTCTGTGCGCAACATAACGCAAAAACAAAAATTATAATAAATGCCAAACTTGGTCTATGGTTCATTACATTGCAAATATGTAACACGAAGCTTTTAAAGAAAATTTCCCACCCCAAACTACCCTTTAGGAACATTTTTCGAAATTTTTAATTTCCTCAAAAATGGCTCTAAAGATTTTAAGTAGAATATCAAGCATTAACGATATTTAAATGACAAATAAAACGTATATCTTAAAATTTCTTAGAATAGCCAGTGAAGTCCTCTTCATTCGGAAGGATCTTTGTATAACCTTTGATAACTAGTAAATGTAGATTTCTTTAAAACACAGTTTAATCAAAATAACTTTTTTGTGGTATCAGCCATTTCCGAGATATCCGTTATTAATGTTCAATACTTAGCCATTCCTAAAGTCCTATCGATATTCAGTTGTTTCTCGCAATTACATCGGAAGAATTAGGGGATTTTAAGATCAGAGGGTCCAGTTCCAAAATATTTGACTATCACTATTCCCTTTGTATCTATAACGAAGTGTGTAAGCAGCGGTTTACGAAGGTTTATCTCGATTAAAATTAAGTAGATAGGGAAATAAAAATATGTATACACACTAATAAATGATAGAGGGTAGAGAAAGTTATATGAATGTAACATCAAAATTTTTACTTTCAATACTACGCATAGTAAGTAGGGGAAATATTGTATTTGACCCAAAAATTCTATACCGAGATTTCACCGTTAATGCATGTTTTAGGATCCCCTGAATCCAAAAAAAAAGTACTTTTAGAAAAAGATCCACATGTGTGATTCTGTGAACAGTATAACTCAAAAATGAAAAGTGGGATAAATATCAAACTTGGTATTTAGATTCAGTATCTTTTAAAGATGCGACACGAAGATTTTCAAGAAAATCCCCCATCCCAGACTATCGTTTACACTAACATGTTTCAAAATTTCTGATTTTCTCAAAAATGTCTAACGATTTTGATTAAAATATCATATATTTAAGATATTTTCATGACAAATAAGATGTATATCTTAAAATTTCTGGGAATGTCCCCCAAAAGTGCTTTTCTTTCTGAATGAATTTTGCATAATTGGTAAACCGCAAGATATAGGCAAAATTCTTCTACGCTAAAAATGTAGAGTTCGTTAAAACACACAATTTATATCACATGCTTTCTTTTTTGGAATGAACCATTTACGAGATACTCCTTGTTATTTTTTTGAATTTTTCAATAATTATAGCTTTACTCAAATGGGAATTCGTTATTCCTTTTTTATGTCCTGGACATGCAAAGAGAATGAAATACCCCACATAGCAACCAGCTCTTAAAAGATTTGATTATCGCTTAAATCCTACCATATTCCCCTTGTACGTACCAGAAAACTGCCATTAAGCAATAATTATATCCATTAACATAAAGTAGACAGAGAACAAGCATTTGTAAAAATAGTTTGTACAGAGTAGAGAAAGTCATGCGAGTGTAACACATCGGATTTTTTTACTTGTGTTACAGATAGAATAGTTTTGCACTGTTTTTGGAATAGTTTTACATGCTCTTCGAAGAGTAGCAACAAATAAATTAATGAAGTAAAAAGTACAGAGCAAATACAGTGTAAAAATAGCTACACAACTAAATTTGCTTCCGGGTATTAAAATCAGTATACCACACGGGATTGATCGACAATTACAGCACACAGCTTGCAACTTTGTAGCACGTAAAAATTGCAAACATGCTATATAAAGGCACTCTCCCCAGGCTTGCCAACATTAAATATTTCATGTTCGTCAAATGCCAGTTCCCTCTGGCGTAATGAGTCGTTTAATGGACTTTGATGCTGAGCTCAGATGGTTTTGCAGGTGGATCGGTTTATTACGCCAGCAACAGAGATTCCACGCCAATGTTTGGTCTTTATCGCGCGTATACCAAATGGTCAGTAAAAACTACACAGAAGCGGCAGTGAAGCGATAAACTGGCTATTTACCTTACTTCGTTTTACTCGGTTCGGCTTACTTAACCATAAACACAAATATTCCAAACATGTTGCGCTTTATAACGCCGGTATCGTTTACCCTCGTGATGCTGGAAGCGGCGATGAAAGTAAAGAGAAGGAATGACATTGGAATTTACCGGGAAAAAGCTTTTGGGCATTTACCACCGAGCGAGTATAGTAAGATGTGCACTAGCATTCTGACCCATGGTTTTTTCTTGCTTTCCCGGGTCGACAGGCGAATGTTGGGGTGGTTCATTTTCAACCACGACTCTCCTGCCCCTCATTTCCTGTACTCATCTTTCAGGGTTTTAGGGTACTCTTGGGGTTTCTTCTGACGGCGTTCCAGGGACAGCTCGGTTGGGACTAGCCTCTGAGCACTTCTTCGCGGGGGGAGGATTGTGGCTTACTTTCTCACGTCTGTCCAGATTGTTCCAGTTTTTTCTTTGATTTTTCCTCTTGCCCCTTATGCACTTTGATTCCAAAAATCTCCCTGTTTAGTATAACTTCTTGCTAATACCTGCCAATTTTGAGCCTTTTTAATTCATCAATTTACTTTATACTATCTACTTTTGCCTAGCTTCTATTTTCGTGGAATTCCATTATTTTTTGTTTGAAACTGTTTGAGCGCTTTCGTTTAATTTGTGCATAAAATGGCAACATTCGATTCCTAATGTCACTGTGAATTTTTTCGTATATTCTTATTTCATTTTTTACTTCCGAGTCTGCATTTTTCACCTATGACTTGTGCACCTTTACTTTTTCTCATAATTTTGTATTCTTTTTTACTTTCTCTACTACGTATATAAGTATTGCATTTCGCCCGAATATTCGATACTATGTTTCACTGGGTATACATGTTTTGAGGCCCCCTGAATCCAAAAAAAGAAACACTTTTAGAAAAAGGTACGCGTGTGTCTGTGAACAACATAACTCAAAAACGAAAAATAGGATAAATATCAAACTTGTTATTTATTTTCGTATCTTTCAAGGATGCGACACGAAGATTTTCAAGAAAATCCCCTTACCCCAGACTAATCTTTAAATGGAACATTTTTCGAAAAGTACGTTTTTCTCAAATAATGGGTCTAACGAGTTTGATTAAAGTATCATATGTTTAAGATACTTTCATGACAAATAAAATGTATATCTTGAATTTTCTGGGAATGTCCTCAAAAGTCCTCTTTATTCTGAATGACTTTCGCATAACTAGTAAACCGTAAAAGTTACACAAAACTTTTACTACATAAAAAATGCATATCTCGTTAAAACACACAATTTATGTCCGATAGAGTTTTGTTCACTGAACAATTTCGGAAATATTCCTTTATATTTGTTTGAATTTCCTATTACCTCTACTTTTGCTCATATGGGAATTCGTTATTCGTTTTTTTTATGTCCTGCAAAGAGAATGGAATGCTCCACATAGCAACAGCTCTTAAACTATTTGACTATTGCTTAAAGCCTACCATATTCCCCTTGCACTTACAAGGAAATTAGCAATAAGATTAACATCTCGATATCTCGATTAACATGAAGTAAATGGAGAATAAGCGTTTGTAAAACCATCAGATCGAAACAGATTACAATTGATTTGCTTCTTACTTATATTAATAACATAATTCTAATTAATTTGGTTTCATGTAATTTTACAAGAGCAGGGAAGGTCATGTGAGTGCAATACATCAGATTTTTACTTCACCAATCTATGTGCTTTACTTTTATTTTCGTAACATTCCATTTTTTTTAGCCTGTTTAAATGCTTTCGTTTAACATGTCTTTTTTATGTTAATATTCGTTTCCTCATGTCACTGTGAATTTTTATACATATTTTTTATTTCATTTTTAATTCCGAGTCTGTTTTGTTTACATATTACTTGTGGACCTAAACGTTTTCTTATAATTTTGCATTGCTTTTTCTCAATAATTTCGATTAATGCTTTTCTGTTCAACATTAATGCTTCTACTCTCTAGAGATGCTGTAGTTTATTTACAGTGTTATAATAGCTCAATTTTGTATGCTTAGACATGCACTTTTTACTATAGATGTTTTGAGTATGCCGATATGCAGTTTACTTTTTTGGCGTCTATTTAGTTTGGATTTCATTTTCCTGAATTATTTTACCAAGGTATGTATTTAAATTGTAAAAATCGTTTAATTTTTACATATTTGGTTTTCGTGTATTTCGGTGGTTTGTTGCACAAAATATATTTAATTTTTTATTATTATTATTATTATTATTATTATTATTATTATTATTACTATTATTATTACTCTGCATTTTATGTATTTCCAATTCGATGCTGCCCGAGTTATATCTACAGTAGGTACTAAATGATGAAGTCGAAGCACTGGGAAAATTCAAATCATCCCCTTCTGAGATTCATTTCTGTGCTTAGAATTCATCTAAATCGCACTAACGAATCTGCAAGCTTCGCAAGATACGTGAATTTACAATTAGTGAGAGCTGTGGGAGGGCCTTTTTAGTAAGTGTAGCATTATCTCAAACCGCCGCCGACGCGACGTAGCCATGCGACAAAGTTGCATGGGCGGCGAATATCTCTACAAAAACGTTGTCTCTCGTATGACATTAATATTCAGGGTAGTGCCTTGAATTCCATACACAGACCTGACTATGCAGCCCCGGGATTAATTAAATTCATCCCTAGCTCAATTAAACACGGCGCTTTTGGAAGATACCGCCCTGCCTTTGTTCATCCTATGTGCCGCACGTCCATCATAAAGAAACCTCCTTCAAAGGCATTCATTGAAAAAATGGCCATTATATGCTAAAGAGGTTGAAGGTTTGAAAAATTCCTGCACATTTCATACTAACCTGTGTGTCGAAGCTTCTCCGTTAATCCCTGCATAGCTGGAAACAAGAATGCCTTTGCGGTTAAGTGTAGAAAAAATATATGTTGACGTGTTGCATTCACATGAATTTCTGTATCCACTATCATTTAATTTTATATAACTTCTACGACTATTCATACGAAAGCTCATTTTTCTATCTATTTCATGTTAATCAAGATAAACATTTGCAGACATAGTTTCATTACACATTTTGTGGTAGATACAAGGAGGATAAAATAAACCTAATCGAGTAGTCATACATTTAAAAGTTAGTCTCTATATGCTATCCTCAAAATCACACGCTAACCTCTAGTTCCCGAAGTCGCGGGTTCAAACCCTACGAATGGATTTTTCGGGCGTAAAAGTCCTTAGCATGGCTTCTTCGGAAGGGAAGTAAAGCCGGTGGTCCCCATGTTGTAGATTTACGGCACGTAAAATAACCTCAAGCCTGATAAAAATGCCTCTGAGCAAAATTTCCGGTCTTTCACGCTCAATATAAAATAGGAAGCTATGAACCATTGCAGTTAAACACGTCCACAAATAAATAAAATCGAAATATATACCGTGATAAACAACTGAATATCAACAATATTTTAAAAATATGACAGAAGTATTAAATAATTCAAACCAATAATAACTGAAATGGCTCTTGCCTAAAAAATTTACATAAAATAAATTGCGGTTTTAAAGAAATCCATATTTTTAAGTAGTACATCTTTGTTATTTGGTAACGTTTAGTAATTATACAAAATTATGCAAATTACTAACTAACAGAGCTTCACAGTCATTCCGAAACAAATCAAGATATACACTTTATTTTCTAAGTATGTGGTATTTGAATGAAAATCGTTGGAGAAATTTTTGAGAAAATACAAAATACAAAATATGTTCCATTTCAGTTTTCTTTGCTTTCAAAAACGAATTGTTCTAAATCTTTTTACCCTCCACACAATGGACACCTCCTGAGATAAAACAATTTTTAGACGTTTCAAATTGCATATTCTTGTTCTTGCCCATGTATACCCCCTTATCATATTGTTTACTTTATGAATATAAGTTTCCCTTTTCCATGTACATTTCAACCTAACATAAGCTTCAGTGATATCTTCTAAGTTAAACAAATAAACAATTCAACGCCTTTTTGTCTCTTTCCAAGACTAATATTTGTTTTCTCTTTTCCTCCAAACGTTCCCCAAACATTCTCTAAATTATTTCTTAAACCGCTTAGTCAGCCCTTTGTTAAGGATGATTCCTTATAACACGTTGTTTTAATAAACACTCTTTGTCTAAGTTTAATTCATGTGCTAATGTTTTAAAACTCTCTACATAATCAAACCTTTCTTGCTCCTCGTTCCATTTCTATTTTAGAATCCTCTTTAACTGCTGCAGCCACTAAGCTAAGAATTTCTTTACAGAATGATCTGTGTATGCATCTACAAGTTTCCCATTCCCCAGGTTTCCAAAAATTTTCCGCACTCCAAACTACCCTTTACATGGAGAAAATTTCTATATTTTTGTTTTCTTAAAAATGGTAATAAGGATTTTGATTAAAATATCTTATATTAAAGATATTTACATAAAAATAAAATGTATATCTTGAACGTTTTGGGAATAGCCTATGAAGTCCTCTTCAATCGGAAGAAATTTTGTATAATTTTGCAAAACGAGTTAAGAATAACAAGATAAAACTTACTACACAAAAGTGTAAATGTCTTTAAATCTCACAATTTATTTCAAGTAACTTTTTTATGGTAGTGGTCTTTCTTAAATATCCATTAATGTTGGTTTGAAATTTTCAATACTTTGTCATGCTTTCAAAACAATACTATTTGAAAGAGTATGGGATTTAAAATTGAGTGGGATAGCTCCGCGGTATGTTGATGCACAAATTCGGAAGGTAGCTATGACCTTGTGTTTTTCGCGGTTTTCCCTGCTTAGTAGGCAACTTTTGTTTTCCCCAATGTTTCTTGTCCATTCATCTCCATACAATGTTTCAGAGTCGAAGGATCATGAGAATGGACGAACTGTCTGTCCTGGCTTTCGGTGTGTGAAGGGTCCTCAGAGGAATGCTTCATGGTAGGCCTATGGTATGTCACGGTAGCGTCATAATATAATATCTGTAAAAGTTAGGGACCCCGCCTGTGTTCGAGTCTGCCGCCCCAGATCTGGTTGCCCTGGTATCATTAGCTTTACCCCTTCACAATAGACGACTGTGCATTTAAGTGCCAAGATCCTATTCCGCTTTCTGATAATCATAACCAGGTCAGCATACAGCGGCTCGTTTTTAAACATTGGCTACAGATTCGGTTCCCCATATCCCCTTGTATCTTCAATGAAAGGTGTGGTTAAATTATTTCTGCTAAAAGAATCTCGATTAATATAAAGACTTTAGTAAGAATAGTTCCTAGAAACTTATAAAAAATCTGATACGTTACATTCACATGACTTTCTCTAGCCTCAAACGATTATTAGTGTGTATACAAATTATTCTTACGAAAGTTTATTTTCCTATCTACTTCATTTAAATCGAGACAAATCTTTCCGGAATCAGCTACATTACACATTTCGTTATAGATACAAAGGAAATAGCGAGTCAAATGCTTAAGAACTGGGTGCTATATGCCGGGCTTAAAATTCCTACTGTTCCCATGCAATCGCGAGGTACAATTGAAAATCGACAGGACTGAATGACAGTATTGAACAATTCGAACGATTGATAAACGGATGTCTCAGAAATAGATAATGACACAAAAACCGTATTTAAATAAATTGTGTGTTTTAAAAAGATCTACATATTTTATATAGTACGTTTTCGTCTATCGCTAACGTTTACCAGCTATACAGATTATGCAAAATACCTTCTGAATGAAGACGATTTCACACATTATTCCGAGAAAATTTAAGATATACATTTTATTTGTCAGGTAAATTTCTTTAATGTATGGTAGTTTTATCAAAATCATTAGTGCCATTTTTCATAAAATAAAAAAGTTCTAAAAATGATCCATTTAATTTGGTATTTATTCGTCTTTTCATTTTTGAGGTATACCGTTCACAGATACATACACAGACACACACACTTTTCTAAAAACGTTATTTTGGATTCAGGGGGCCTCAAAACGCGTATTTCCGGTGAAATCTCGATATCAAAATTTTGGGTCGAAAGCGATACCTTCTCTACTGAAGTAGGTGTTTTGTTTACGTAATTTATTTACGTAATTTATTAGCCTCACGCTTGGGAAGCCAACTTAAAGAAGTATTGTTCTTCAACAGTTGTAGTTTATTGTTGTTGAAGGTTTTACTATTGTTGGAGTTTTTGCACCACGCTTTGGGCATTTATTTGAAGTTGTTGATTACATAATAGTTACTGTTGTTACGTAATATGCTGCTACGTATGAGAAGCTGATTTTGGGATGTATTTTTGTTGTTACACTCCAAGTGTTTTAAAAAATATATTTTTTAACTTTGGTATTAAACAGCTTCTATAGATAGTATTTATGTTTATGTTTGCCTCGGCTGCGTCAGTAATCTTTGTAGAGACACGTTTCTCTTAGGCAGGGTGTGGTGCGACAAGAATGTAGGCTTACACAGATTTTAAGTTTAAATTCACTTCTTTTTATTAATCCTTGACACAAATTATATAGCACTACACTGATATTAAGAGCTGTGAGATTCCTCAATTTAATACTTGCACTTTTTTTTAACGCGTATACATAATTTTGCAATTCACACGAATACGTAATATTTCTTTAGAAAACACATCTTCCATCCGGTCACTACCAAGGTCTGCAGGCAACTGAGCATATTTCAACCGTCAAAACCCGTAAGCTTGTGTATTTCAAGTCTCTGATTGGATAATCCTAGTGCAATAGAATATCTGCATTTTACTAAAGCTTTTTCTAGCTGTTGATTGGCTATTTTAAAACTGTCACAAAATTTACATTATCGTTGCTCTAATCACGACTAGAAACATTTAAACTCTCAAACTTATTATTGCCTCAAGATTACCTCATTGTTACCTCATTGTTAGCAACGTTAAACTTATTCTCACAGCTCTTATATTATTAAAGTGTGTAATGTATTCACCTAACATTATTAAACATGTTTACAATAATATAAGCACATGCAATTACTGTTACATACCTTCTTTTACATACATATTGCTTCTAGGCGGGCTGTTATTGAATTTATATATTATATAATTCAAGTGTTAAAAATACTGCCTCACTACCTACTGGGTACGTGATGGAGAAACTAAAAATGTCTTTTTGGGTTCAGGGGAGCTGAGTATATATCTTTTCGGTGAAACCCCCACATAATTTGGGTGGAATACAATACTTCTCCTGTTTACCATAGGTAATAGAGAAAGTAAAAAGCGATAGTGGGTAGGGAAGGTCATGGAAATGTAACACAGATTCTTCTATCTACTTATTAGTAAAAATGATAAATGTTGCGAAATGATTTCAATATACATTTTGTAAGTTACTCAAGCGCTTGCAAGTGGTTGATACAAAAGACAACTGTACTGTGTATGCTTACCTTATCGGCCTTTGCAGAGTTTACGATAAACGATTAGAATGCTACTGGAAGGTACACTGCTTAGAATACTGGAAAATTCTAAAGAAAAGGAGTAATATTTAGGAAATTATTAAATGATATAACAATAACTTATTTGACTTGATTTGTATATCTTAATGAGGCCTGGAGTATTACAGAAATATCTGTTTATTTCTCAGTTTCTCAATTTCATAAAATTGTATTTAATTCAATGAGAATGAAGGGAACTTGACTTTTCAAGAAAATTCAAGATATACACTAACTTTGTCAGGTATCTCAAACACATTCTTATCATAGGGACAAAATCATTAGTCATTTTTGAGAAAAAGAAAGCTATCGGAATTATTATCAACTATTGGGTAGAAGATAACTGCCTGGCTCAAAAATGTTTGGTTGAGTATCAAATTTTTGAACGAGCGTGATTACTCCGCGGTAAAGTGTAAGGCTTGCATTCGGGAGGTCCAAGTTTGGGACGGTTACACTGACTTTGGGGATTTTCGTGGTTTTTCAGCTCGGTAAGTGGATGCTGGAATGGTTCCTCTTCTACCACGTATTTTCTACCGTTATCATTTCTTTCACCTTCATATTTTTATTTTGTATTTTTGTAAGGCGGCGGTGAAACGAAGGAGCTTTCACTATGTAAAGGATTTCTCCCTGGATTGGATGGCCAGCTGGTACCCCTTCCTGGGGGGTCGTTTACGGCACCTCCGGGTGGATGATGACGCAGGCAAGCTAGCGCACATCGTTGTTCGGATCCACTCGTTTTTCGGGCCTGTTCTTCTTCCCGCGGGTCACGTAAGACACAATGGGTCTACTGAGGTGACCTAAACCTAAAGATATGTACACAGCAATGCACTCAGGCCAGGCGGCCCGTTGTGCTTCTACCGTGACCCCCGGGAGGGAGAGATGAAGGAAGAGACTCGAAGGGCCACCAAATCGGGATGACGAAGGACGCAAGCATAAACGGGGTCCCTAATGTTTCCAGATTGAACGCCTCCAACGTCGCCCGAGGCCCCGATCCACCGGGTGTCCCTCTAAGGAGTTCCCGTTCGAAAGTACTCAGGGGCGGGTTCCAGCCGCAGTCCCTAGACGATGTTAGGATAAAACTTCCACAGAGCACACAGCCACAACCATAACCGCACCATAATCGTCACATGGTGTTACAACCCTGAAACAGTTGACAAGCAAGATGATGAATGCGGTAAATGGAGGGGGCAGGTGAGTCGCGGTTACTCCAGCATTTGCTTGCCGACACGGGAAAACCACGAAAAATCCATGGGCCCGACCTCCCGTTAGCGCGGCGCCACTGATTGGGTACTCAGGTGACCTACTTGGATACTGGGCAACAGTATTTGGGGGTCCCATCCTATGAAGCTTCTAACTACATTTTTGAGTCGGAAACATACGAGAAAATATGCTTTACTTAGAAACAGTGGTCTTCAAAGGGAGTGTCTGCAGTAAAATACTAGTATCAATTTTTGGGTGGCTTACAAGCGTTCAGTTGCCCACCTTGAGGCAGTATTTTTAACACTTAAATGGTTTTCAGTCTAATTATATAATACATAAATTCAACAACCTTATTGCCTTAAAGCAATATGTGTATGTAACAATACATAAAAAGTGTATATTACAGTCATTGTATATGTTTATATTATTGTGTACATGTTTAATAATGTTATGCGAATGTATTACGTAATTTAATAATGTAGGAGCTGTGATAGTAGAGGCCGAAAGTTGCTAACAATGAGGTAACAATGACGTAACCTTGAGGCAATAATGAATTAGAACGTTTAGTAATGCTACTAGTAATTCTTGGAAACAATAATGTAATATTTTTAAAACAGTTTATAAATAGCCAATCAACAACTAGAAATGCTAAAAGTTAAATAAAAGTATTCTATTGGAGTAGGATTAGCCAATCAAAATTTACAATTTCAGGCGGTAGAAGTCACTTGCTAGTAAACAGCGTCCTCGAGAAGTTTAAATACGTATCCAGTGTCAGACGAAAATTCAGCTCTCTATATAAGTGAAGTGTCATTTAATCGTGTGAAGGATTAATAAACGGAGTGAAGTAAGAATTATAATTTTGTAAGCCTACATTCCTTAGGCGCATCACAACCTGTTGAGAAATACATGCTTCTACAAATTAATACTGACGCAGCCGAGGCAAACATAAATATATACAATACTTAAAGAAAACAAAAATACAACGTTGATTCTTAAACTTTGGGCGAAGGCCATTGGAAAGTGAACGTTGGGGCAAAGGCTACCGGAAACATTGTATCGTACGTGTTTCCGACTACTGCCCATTCCAAACCAGAGTACCTTTCACTGAAAACAAACTCTTTGTATTATCCGCGCGAAAGTAGTTCGCAATCCCCGCCCATAACGGCTACTTGTTCCCCTCCCACGTGCTTGTTGAACACTATTTAATCTATAAAAAGGCGCCCTGCGTGAGAATCATAGTTCAAAATGCAATCTGAGGTAACAATCGATTTTACAAATATGCGGCAATGAACATTTTACTTACGTTGATCACAATCCTCGGGCAAAAGTGCAACACCCAAATCCGAATCCTCCGAAGAGGACTCAGCTGCCATATCAGAATCAGAACTACTCTCCAAAATAATGACAAGCTTATCCACAATTCCACAACTGTCGCACTTAAAACAAGTTGCCACATTTTATCCTCTTCTATGTTGTATTATGTCTGTTTATATTCCCTGCTCGCTCCACTGAAACGCCTGTAAAATCCGATATTAGTTTCGTAATATGCAATAATGCAAGTGTAGGGTATTTTTGTAATAGTGAGTTTAATATATGAAGTATTGTTTGTTTTAGCCACTTTTTAACTGTTTCCCGCTTCTGTGTTTGAACAGTTTATTCGCACCTTCCTCTGCCATGTGAGCTCAAATACCAACTGACTAAATCACAAGATTTGACCTGAGCTGAGCATATGTGTGTTAGTGTGTTATGAATGACTGTTCGCTTATCATATATCCTGTGTTACGCAAAGTGTTTATTCGGTACTCAGATAGCACCTCTGGGAATTCATTGCTGCATTTCTTGTGTATGTAAGAGAGTGGCAGTCGTGCATGTCGGTTGGTATTAACAAGCAAAATGCTCTCGACGTTAGCGCAATAGCAGGCAAAAATCATATTTTGTAATCTCTTAACAGCTAGTATAATATCCATTACCTTTAACGATGAATTCTTATGATAACCGCAATAAAATTATATTTCATAACCTGCTCTAATATTTAATAATACATTACTTGTATTAAGGAACTATTTACGTTGGCGTAAGAGTATATTCTTGGATTCGTGACAAGCCGAAGCACGTGCTTCTGTTTACATCAGAGGGAACTCTGGTTTGGAATGGACAGTACAACAAGTTTGGCTCTGCAACTGCAGCAATACAATACAACTCCTCCTTCAAATTATAACCAAAAACCTACAGAGGGAACATGAAATAGCTTTATGAAACGATCCGTGTGTGGGCACCAGGTAAAGGAATACTTTTTTTTAATAAAAAAGAAAATCGTGTAGGCTCGGTGGGTTTTCATTACCAAATTTCTTAATGGTGATGAAAGGGGGTTGCGATTTATGCTGTCGTGAATTGCGTTTTAAATACATTATCCAGAAAAGTGGCCATGATATTAGGTGGGGAAGTTAGGAGTTATGAGACCTCCCTTCTGCATGTGCGCGGTAGACCGTGAGGACGTAAATCTATGAAGGTGACGACAGATTTAAGGTGCTGCGGGGCAGGATAAAGAAAAGTCTTCCTTCCATTGTTTTCCTTCCTTCTCAATTGTTTTGCATTTCAGAGGCAGTTTGTTTTCACGCTTCACGTAGTTCATCGCTAGCTTAGCACCCATAGAGCTCCTACATCATTTCTTAAAAGAAAGTAAAAAATCTCTTACGTGTCACATTCACATGACCTACTCTATCTGCTGTCGTTTACTTTTAAATAGCTTCCGCAAATTATTCTTACGAAAACGTATTTTTTCTCCCTATTTCATGTAATTGAGATAAACCTTTGCAGAGATAGTTTCATCATATATTTCGTTGAAGGTCCAAATAGACGAAACTGAATCGTTAGTTATGTTCGAGAGCTAGTCGCATAGGCATAGAAAAATCCATACTCTTTCAATACCAGCGCGAGAAACAACTGAATAATGACAGCACTTTTAAATATGAGCGAATTATTTAAAAACTGAAGCCTGAAATAACGTATACAACGGAAATTCCAAATGCCAGAAACATTTATATAGAATAAATTATGTGTTTTAATGAGATGTACATTTTTACTTTCTCTACAACGTATAGTATGTAGGGTAAGTATTGCATTCCACCCAAAAATTTGATATCGAGATTTCACCCGAAATACGTGTTTTGAAGCCCCCTGAATCCAAAAAAAAGCATTTTTAGAAAATGGTCCGTTTGTATGCGTCTGCGAACAGCATTACTCAAAAACGAAAAGTCGAATCAACACCAAAGTTGGTATTTAAGTTCAGTATCTTCCAAAGATGCGACACGAAAATTTAGATTTTCTAAAAAATGACTCTAATTATTTTGATTAAATTACCATGTATTAAAGGTATTTACATAACTTACATAACATAAAACATATCTTTAATTTTCTGGGAATAGCCCAGAAGTCCACTTTATTTGGAATAAATGTCGTATAATCTTGCATAACTGGTAAACGTTAAGCACAAAGACGAAAATGTAGATCTCTTTAAAACACACAATTTATTTCAAATAATTTTTTTTATAATATAAACCGTTTATGAAATATCCGTTACTAAAGGTTCGAATTGCTCATTTCAAGATCATTCCTTTAAATTCCATTCAACATTCAGTTGTTTCTCGGGATTGCATGGAAACATAGAATTTTAAGGCCAGTATATAGCGTCCACTTCTTAAACATTTGACTATCACTGTTTTCTTTGTATCTATAACGAAATGTGTAGTGTAGCTGCTTCCTCAAAAATTTATTTGGTTTTAAATGCAGTGGTTAGAAAAAAAATCTAATGTGTTTCGCTCACATGACTTTCTCTACTCTTGTACAAACTATTTTTACAAACGCTTATTCTCCATAAGCTTCATGTTAATCGAGATATCGAGATGTTAATATTATTGCTAATTTTCTTGTAGATGCAGGGGAAATTGGTAGGCTTTAAGCGATAGTCAAATATTTTAAGAGCTGGTTGCTATGTGGAGTATTCCATTCTCTTTGCATTACCAGGACAAAAAATGAATAACGATTTCCCATTTGAGAAAAATGTATAAGTATTGGAAAATTTATGGGAACACAAAACAATATCTTGAAAACGGCTCACTCAACAACAAAAATGTATCTATATGACATACATTGTGTATTTTAACGCACATTTCTTGTGTAGTAACCTTTTGTCTATCTCTTATGGTTTACCATTATGCAAAAGTCGTTCACAATGAAGAATACTTTTGGAGACATTCCCAGAAAATTCGAGACATACATTACATTTTTGCAATAAAAATATCTTAAACATATGATATTTTAATCAAAATCGTTACAGCCATTTTTGAGAAAATTAAAATTTTCGAAAAATGTTCCATGTAAAGGGTAATCTAAGGTAGAGGGATTTTCTTGAAAACCTTCGTGTCGCATCTCTGGAAGATTCTGAACCTAAATATCAAGTTTGGTGTTTATCCGATTTTTCGTTTCTGAGTTACGCTGTTCACAGACAGACACACATACACACAGAGACGCACACACGGAAATGTTTACAAAAATGCTTTTTTTGGATTCAGGGAGCCTCAAAACATATATTGCCGCTGAAATGTCGGTATCGAATTTTTGGGTGAAATATACGTAGTAGAGAAAGTAATAAGCTTGAGTATGAAGAATTTGTGTACCCACCAATAATCGAAAGAGGGTAGAGAAGGTCAAGTAAATGTGTCACACCAGAATTTATTTAATGCAGCAATTTTTTGTCTATCTGTTATGGTCGGTTATACAAAATATTATTACTAAGTCACTTCCTAATTAAGAGCATTTCACAGGCTATTCCCATAAAATTTAAGATCATCTAAAAATGCCTGTCGAGAAATTCATTTATCACATTTTTATTTTCTTTCGTATGAATCTAAATGTTAAATATTTATTGTATATCTAAATGTCGTAGAAAAACTAATGTATGCAACTCTCATATAATGCTACTATGACGCTCGTGAAGTTTTCGACGCTCGCTCGCTTCGTGAAGTTATTCGTCACTCGCGTCTTAATAGCTCCCATTACAGTATCTTTGCATAAATAACTATTTCATAGAGACATTGCGCAAAACAGTGTTTTATTTAGTTGTGTATTTAGTTTGAACAGATGATTCCAATTAGTTTTTAGTAAATGTGTCCCCTTCGAGAGCAAAAATACATATAATATATACCAGGTGTATATTATGTCGCAATAAAATATTTTTCCCCGGATGTATTGTGCAAAACATATTATTATTTAGTTATATATTTAAACACAGTTATTATAAGTGAGGACTGTAAAGCTATTGCATAAAGTTATATATTCATATGCGAATAATCTATAATTGTACACGTAAAACAGGACGCCACTTCATGCGCGAAAAGGTAAACAGATACACGCACTTCCACCTTGCTGTAGATACTCCACCTGTGAAGTCTAGTAGAATGTCTCTCAAAGCTGCGGTGACGGCATAAATAGAAGCCAATGTACATACATGCTTTGTTCTTAATTCAACAACCTAATAGAACTTAAACCTTGCTAAACTCAATGTAACAGTAGCAGGTGGAAATTTATTAAAATATTCTGTGCCAGTTTATCCAAAATTCTTTTGAAATTTTGTCAATCTTACATTTCCATTATTTATATAATTTATCTGCCTAGTTTAGTAAGAGGGGATGCCATTTATTAAGTTTAAATTATCATAATTTTCTTTAAAATAATAACACAGATACAATATTAGGTGGAGGTACAATATAAAGTTAAGATTTTTAAAATGTGGCTCACAGATCTGAGTTTCCTTCATATCTGATTCTTGTGGCGTTTTTCAACACAGAAATATTAGTTTAGCCCCAGCAGAGTTACTATGCAAAAAAAAAAATCTGTGACGTGTTCACATGACTTTCTCTACCATCTATCCTTATTAGTGGGAATAAAAACTATTCTTAGTAAGCGTATTTTTGTATCTCCTACACTTAATCCATATAAACCTTTGCAAAAATAGCTATATTACACATTTAGTTATAAATGAAAAGTGAACAGCGATATTCAAATGTTTAAGAACTGGACACCATATGCTGGCCTTAAATTGCCAATTTCTATGCAATTACGAGAAACAACTGAAAACCCATGGGACTTTAAAAGAATGACAAGTAGTGAACAATTCGAACTTTTAATGACGGATATCTCAGAAACGGCTTATGCCACAAAAAACTTATTTTAAATAAATTGTGTGTTTTAAAGTGATATCTATATGTTTTGTGTGCTACGTTTTTGTCTTATCGCTTAACGTCTACAGGTTATACAAGCTCACACAAATTTCTTTACGAATGAAGAGGAGTTCCTAGGTTATCCCCCAAAAAATCAAGATATACATCTTATTTGCCATGTAAATATATTCCATATGATATTTTAATCAAAATCATTATAGTCGTTTTTTAGAACATCAACATTTTTTAAAAATGTTGCATGTAAAGGGTAGTTGGGGGTGTCATATGCTTAGAACATACTAAACTCAAATCACAGTTTGGTATTTATCGGATTTTCGCTTTTGAGTTGTTTTTCACAGACAGACGCACACACGGACATGTTTCCAAAAATGCTTTATTTGGATTCAGGGCGTCTCAAAACATCTATTCCCGGTGAAATCTCGGTATAGAATGTTTGGTTGGAATGTAATACTTCCCATATTTACTATACGTAGTAGTAGTAGTAGAGAAAGTAAAAGGAAAAAAATGAAACAAAAGAAAAAAAAGTCTGTGATACATTCGCATAACTTATTTTTCTATCTACTACATTTTAAACCAAATAAACACTTGTAAAAATAACTACATTATACATTTCGTTATAGGTACAAAGAGAACAGCGATAGTCAAATGTTTAACAACTGGACGCTATATTCAGACTTTAAATTCAATACTGTGTCCATGCAATCGCGAGAAAGGACGTCAAATCAATGAGACTTAAACCAAAGACAGTATTGAACAATTCCAACCTATAATAACGGTTATCTCAGAAACCGCTTATGTCACAGAAATACTTACGTTAAGTGAACTATGTGATTTCAAGAGGTCTACATTTTTGTATGTAGATACGTTTTCGTCTATCGCTTAACGTTTAGCAGTTACAGAAAATTATACAAAATTCCTTCCGAATGAAGAGGACTTCACAGGCTATTCCCAGAAAGTTCAAGCTATACATTTTATTTGCAACGTAAATATCTTTAATATATGATGTTTTAGTCAAAATAATTAGTCATTTTTTAAAAAATCGAAATTTTCCAAGAATGTTCTATGAAAGGTGTATTTGGAGTGGGGTATTTCCTTGTAAATCTTGTGTCGCATCTTTGGAAGGTACTGAACCTAAATACCAAGTCATTTTTGAGTTATGCTGTTCACAGACGCACACACGCGGACTTTTTCTAAAAATGCTTTTTTTTTGGAGGGGGTGATTCAGGGGCCCCAAAACATGTATTTCCTGTGAAATCTATGTACGTGGTAGAGAAAGTAAAAAAACATCGTAAGCCATATGCTCTATTGAAATTGGTCTGTAGTTTTAAATTTCTATGTTCTTGGGTGCATTTTATATAAACGAGGTTCATTCGCATTACTGTAGGCTTCCAAAGTTAAGGTGTAATAACTGACACTTACCATAAACTGCCCTCAGAAGAGAAAAGAGCATAGAGATCCTTTCGGGGAATTTCAGCCAGCTTCGCGGCTATTTAATAAACAAAATTTGATTCCCTAATAAGTTTACGAGAACATATTTCTTATTCTAAAATACTTAAGCAGGCCTCCTGAGAACACCTGAAAACTTTTCGAGTTTTGTGAGTCACCTGTATTAATGCTGAATAACATTAAGGGAGAACTCGGGACCAGCACGCTTGGGGATTTAAAGGGCTAAACCTACGTAGTTTTTCTCTTCAGGAATGAGGAGAATCCTCAATTAGCTAGACAGATTCCGTATATTAAACGGAAAACAGTTCAAGCAAGTATATCAAACAACTGGTTTACTTACATCCCCTCAAGCAATCACAGCAACTAAAATTTATGCATAGCAGAATTCGTCATAAAAGTTATGCTATTGCTGTAGCACTGGCTATTCCATGAAGAGCAGAAAAGAAAATCAAACGCTTACACTCGAATGGAAAATATCAATTACAAGATAAGAATTTCTATACCGGGTGGACCATTTAAGTTGAGACTGTGCAATATCTCAAAAACTAAGCGTTATAGCACATCGTGATGGTCATTTTAGGGTCAGTTTAAATTGACCCAAGTTGTAGGTTTCCATTTTAAAAAACGTCCTCCAAACAAAACAAGACTAATGGCATTTACTTCTCCCCATAACATCAAGCAATTTGTTACTTTCTCTACTACGTATAGTAATTAGGGGAAGTATTGTATTCCACCCAAAAATTCGATACCGAGATTTCACTAGAAATATATGTTTTGAACCCCCTGAATCCAAAAAAAAGCATTTTTGGAAACATGTCCGTGTGTGCGTCTATGTGTGTCTGTCTGTGAACAGCATAACTCAGTAACGGACAGTGGGATAAACACCAAACTTGGTATTTAGGTTCAATATGTTCCAGAGATGCGACACAAAGGTTTTCAAGAAAATCCACCTACCCCAGATTGCCCTTTACATGGAAAATTTTTCGAAAATTTTAGTTTTCTCAAAAATGGCTCTAACAATTTTGAAAAGAAATACCATAAGTTTAAGACATTTTTATGATAAATGAATTGTATATCCCGAATTTTATGGGAATGTCTCCAAAAGTATTCTTCGTTGTGAACGACTTTTGCGTAACTGGTAAACCATAAGAGATAGACAAAATTTTACTACACAAAAAATGTAGATCGCGTTAAAATACACAACTTATGTCATATACAGTTTTTTTGTTGAGTGAACCATTTTCGAGATATTGCTTGTTATTCCCTTAAATTTTCTAATGCTTATACTTTTTCTCAAATGGGAATTCGTTATTCATATGTTTTGTCCTGGTAATGCAAAGAGAATGACACAGCAACCAGCTCTTAAAATATTTGACTATCGCTTAAAGTCTATTAATTCGCCTTGTATATACAAGAAAATAACAATAAGATTAACACCTCAATATCTCGATTAACATGAAGTATATGAAGAATAAGCGTTTGTAAAAATAGTTTGTACAAGAGTAGAGAAAGTCATGTGAGTGTAACACATTAGATTTTTATCCAAGATATTTCTTTCTATAACGCTTAGTTTTGGAGATATTGTACAGTCTCAACTTAAATGGTTTACCCTGTACATATTACGTCTATCGGACTCGTACTTAAACAGTAAACGGTTGAGACAGTCATCTTATTTAGCTATGATTAATACAAGAAAATATTGTCAAACATGCGCTTAGTGTGAACTGAAAGTTTGGAATTGCAATTGAAATTTAAACAGGAATATGAATGCTATGTATACACCAGGATATATGACTACAAACACAGTTGGGAGTCAGCTTATATTATAAATTCAGCAGAGAACCTCAAACAACTGCGGCGAAATTAAAAAGCATACACCAAAAAGGTATAATTAGATACAAGGAAGCATTTCGCGCTCTACAATAAATTCAACACTTCTCCAACAGATCCCAAAAATATGTAGATTTTAACAAATCACGCCACTTTTATAATATTTACAAGGATTTTGCGGGAAAAACTCATGAATATCGAGACTATACGCATCACAGCAGAAGGGGATATCGGAGAAGAATAAAATAATATCACATGGAAATTCATTCTACTACATAGTCTATTCTACAGTGCAATGAATGATATAATCACAAAACTTCAATCACGTAGTGAGTGGAGCATTAATAACATCTCATCATTGTAAAGACATTTCTAAGAAGGGTTATTAAAGTTGGATTGGAGTGGCTACGGAGGGGACACTGCACTGACCTACATAGGAGATATTGTACCCACGCCTCACAAGGGGGCGTCCCCGGGAGGAAGGATGAGGCGAGGGCAGACACCAGGAGTGACGGCACAGCAATAGCGGGGTCCCTAGGTTTACAGATAGAGACTCCCCTGCAGACCGGGGACCTCACCCCGAACAGAGGGAGTCCGAACACCCCCAGCAGCCAGTCGAAAGCCGAGGGACGGAGAGAGTCACAAAGAGCATCTTTTTCCTCTTCCACACTGCACCGAAACACCATCGCCGACACTTCCAACCCTGAAACAGACCAACGGAAAAATATGAAATGAAACGAGAATGGAGATGAAATGGAGGAAATCACCTGGCGACCCGAAAAAAACCCATGGGTCAGGAAGATCGGCCAAGGGAATCAAGCCCACGACCTCCTGAATGCGGTCTACAGACGAAACCGCCTGAGCCATCCAGTTAGTATTAAAGCTGTACGTTATTCACTTGTATTTCAACAATAATATCCAGAAGGTGCTTCTTTCATAAGCATGGTGGTTGAATGCTGCATAGCATACCCCAGCTGGCGCACTTAATTCTACTTTTAGAGATTTTTCTGCAACACATTTAGGCGAACTGAGAATAATTAACACTATAAGAATTACAGAAAAACAGATAAGCCTTATTAAATAAGTACAAGTGTTCGAGTATAGTTGAGTGCACTCTATCAAAAATTCTATATCGAAATTTCATCGGAAATACACGTTTTGAGGCCCTCTGAATTAAAACAACTTAGAAAATGGTTCACTGCGTGTCCATGAAAAGCATAACACAAAAATAAAATGTCAGATAAATACCAGATTTGGCGTTTAAGTTCAGTAACTTCCAAAGATGCGACACAAAGATTTTCAAGAAAATCCTCCCTCTTAAAACTACCCTTTACATCGAACATTTTTGAAATTTTTGATTTTATGAAAAAAGGCGCACGATTTTAATTAAAATTCCATGTATTACAGATATTTACATGGTAAATAAACACCTTGAATGTTCTGGAAATAGCTTCTGAAGTCCTTTTCATTCGGAAGGAAATTTATATAATCTTGCATAATTGGTAAACGTTAAACGATGGACGAAAATGTACTGCACAAAAATGTGCATATATCTTTAATGCACACAACTTATTTCCAATAAAATTTTTGTACCATCAGTCATTTCCGAGATATCCGTTATTAATGGTTCAGGGTAATATGTGGGGAGATTTTCTGGAAAATATTTTTCGCATCCTTGGGAGATGTTAAACTCAAATACCAAGTTTGGCATTTAATTGACTTCTCGTTATGGTGTACACAGAGAGAGAGAGAGAGAGAGAGAGAGAGAGAAATATTTTTCGGAAAGTGATTTGTTGTATTAAGGTAGTCTCAAACCATATATTTTCGTCAAAATCTGGGTATCGAAATTTTGTGTAGAATGCAAAACTTCCTCTACTTAATATAGGCAAAAAGCTAGTTAATAGAACAATGTTGGCTGAACTACAATAGTGCGACCGCAAAAACACGACGAAATGAAATTTTATTGGACAGCGCAATGCAGGCAACTAGTCCAAGGAATGAATGGAGGAGGAGGAAGAAGAAGAAGAAACGTTGACTATCGCTTAAGAGGGTTTTAATATTCCACTAGCCCGGGTAACACAGAAAAAGTACACGGCAGTCAACTAGAGAGTAAGGTTTGAGCCAGGTTTTCGTGTTCTATACAGAAGAATAGGAGCTATTTATTTCTCTCTAAGCTAACTTTCAGGAGTAGAGTTTGGTGTAACACTGAAAATATCACAGAATAAGGCTCCATCATAAGTGCAACTTAAGCAACCAGTAAGGGGGACTTGGTTTTGACTGAACGACTACGTGTACTCATACGCAGAGACTGCAGTGGAAGTTAAGCCAATATAAAACCCTAGTTTGTTATACCCATATGACTTTATTTTTTTAAGTTAAATGCTTTAAATTTGACACGTACTAGAGACAGCAGAAGGAGCTTAGGTCCGGTTTTACGGTTAAAGCTTAGGTTAACTGAAGTTTTACAGCACTATGGTACAAATAACTTAGTAAAAGCCCTCGTTTACGGTCTGCGCGAGTATTCAGGAGGGATAAATCTTCCCCACTCTACTTGTCCTTTCCTTTTAGCTATTGAGTTATCCAATGAGGTGTCGTAAAGAGGAAGTGGGCTGATACGCGGGAAACAAGTGTCACGTCACTCTTATGAACACAGTAATTTTCTAGTGTAGAAAAACTTAATAGGATCTTGTTTACATCGTGACAACTCAAAAACAAAAATCCTTATTCCAGTTCTGTAAGAAGTATGTTAAAGGGCACAGTTTCGAGCTCTTGATTGGTCTCCTTGTAATTAGTTTTCTTTGTAAAGCTCCAATAGAAATAATTTGAAATATGAACATCAATCAGCGAAAACATTTTTTCCCTGAAGAGATAGACGGAGGGGTGAAGGCTATGAAATACCCAAAAAACTGTGAATTAACTTGTGGTAGATATCCTATGATAATACCGCATGTATGTGAAATGCTATCGCTAGTTATATGCAAAGATTTGTTTTCACACCCGCTGCACGTGACCTGTCACAGCAATATACAAACACAGCATTTTTGTTGCAATGCGTTTGTCTTTAGTTCTGCCTCTACAGTTGGATAATTACAACAGTGATATGATAAACGGTTTTGTGTGAATAAAATAAAGCACGAAATTACGGCTTAAGCAGCGACTCAGAGGTATGTCCGCCCAAGGCACTTAGGTAGGGGGAATGCATGATCATGTGAGTTACCCCTCACAAGGATCTTTTTTAAGTTGCTGAACTATAGTTCAAGCGATAAACTGAGTTTATAATTGGCTTGACTTAAACGGCACCGAATTGTGGTTTGTGGTTTAAGCTAAGACAAGGAGTCGCATGTTATCTGAAGAAGACGATATTGGTGATAATGAAATGCACACTGTGTTAACCCAGATTCACGACAGAAAGCAGTCTAGAATGTTTGGAATGCATCCAAATCACGTATGTAATAACCGAGAATTCTACCAGAGATTTCGATAAAGTAAAGAATTGACAACGACGGTGCCAGAAGGTATTGATGATACAACTAAACATAAAACCGACTGGTAAACAAAATCTAATTTTACATTAAATTTCATACCTATGTATCTCATACATTATCGCAATCATTGTTGTCGCATTCAGTAACAAAGTCTTCCCATCAGAAACAATGCTTCTCTGTAAGTGAAAGCATGCTGATTGTAGCTGGGCATTTTTTCGGCAAAGAGCTGGAAAAATTGTTTCATACATAAGATGACCATATTTTTAAACAAGAAAACGGGACATTTACAATTTTTCTCAAGGCACAAAAGAGAATGCGTAAAATTGTTTCGTCATAAATACGAAGCTTTCAAAACTAATAATAAATCAACAATGTGTAACTTACATATATAGTAGCTCTGAATTCACTCCAGCCAAACAAACCTGTAGAATCATTAGTGCAAGTATCATTCCTCATACATTGGATAAGACCACTCATCTAAAAGATTGGTTGTGGTGGACAGAATGACGTACTACTTCGATATTGGATTATGGTCAAAATGGAGGCATTTTACTTACGAAATTGGGGTTTTGTGTTATCCAGAGTAATCCTTGTTTAATGAGGAATGTCTTGGTGGAGTGGATGTTGCTCCCGCTCACCCTTTATGCCACCGTTCTAGTATAGTCGCCTTTGGCGAGTTTTGGAAGGAATTGCTGCCAACGTGATTAATTTGAGTTTTAAACGCGCAGATCCTTCGGCTACGCCCTGTCGTCGCTTCATAGTTGCGGCGTAAGGTGTCCCTCGGCTACGCTTTAAGGCTGAGGGCCCTCAATCCCTCGGCCACGCCTTGCGGCTTAGGGCCCTCAATCGTATTTTTGGCTATGTTGGGATTTCAAAAGCTGGCAACGAAAAGACTTCGCAACCAAGGTTCCCATGATGCTACCGGTGAGATGCATTCGATTCGACAAAATATGCCATATATTCTTGAAAATACCTAAAGCACCATCCTTCCACAGGTACTAATTTCATATCCTTATCACCAAAACTTTCACTTTAAAAAAAACTAGTCAACAAGGTGCTAGAAGAAGCACCTGCACGCACCATTCTTTTATGTTGTTCACTGTCTATATGTTGTGATATATCTGATCGCACCCCCATGGCTTATGCACACTTATTGCATCGAACATCTGAGTAAAAAATTGTTTTTCTAATGTATGGATATTCCTTTGGTATGTCACTATGAAAAACACACTTCCTTTTCGGCGGTGGTATATTATTAATTTCAAGTGTTTTAGCACTCACAGTTTAAAAAGTTCACAAGTTGTTATTATTTCACAAATGCAGAACACAGTACCGTCTTCTACCAAAGTCACAACTGTAATGAATTTCTTTGACTCAGCATATGTGTTTACAGTTTTGTTATTGTTGGAGGCATTCACATCAAACACGAGTGATTAAGATTTGGTTGCTGATAGCGCAGACCGGCACAGTTCAATTGTCCGCAACTGTACTGCTCCAAGCGAAGTCACCACAAGGTTTCAGGTGTATATGTATTGTGGACCCATAATATAAACAGCGCTTTGCTTTGTCGGTTGTCAGTGTCTTTAAATTTTTATCAAACTGGCGCAAAAACAGGACATTTTGAATTTTTGAGAACCATAGTTAACGGCGTTTTATGCCGATAAATAATTGCTACAAGAAAGGCCCATTTCTGCCTTAAAAGAAGACGAGACAGAGACTAAAAAAAGTGTCGCGACCTATACGGGACATCTGGTCACATTCATACCACATCAATACACACTTCTAACACAATGTTTCACAATTTATAAGAGAAGCGAAGTTCTACCTTTTGACTCTGATTTTTCGGTAATTTTAACTTTATGTTGCTAGATAACCACAAAAGCTTATTTTAGGAACAGCGTCGCCATAAACAAAGCATGGGATGCCCATTCGCAAGTATTACCAACTTGGCTGTTCTGTGGAATTGTTCAGTTCAGTAAAGCCGAATCTTTACGCTACTGTGAAACTCGGGTGGCTTAAACCAAAACCGTGAATAGCTTACTAAAGCTTTGATTTAAGCTTAAACTGTAAAACCGACACATATTCAACTGAAGGTTATCTAAACCCACTATCTGAAGCTCAAACATCAAAATATTAACTTATTCCACTATGCAAACCTATAGCCGCAGCGGTATTCTCTAGTGTATTGCTTCCTGCATGAAATATACTTTGTGGTTTGTCAAACTTCAAGGTTGTAGAGAAGGGCTTTTCTGGACAATCTGGTTTTTATGCAATGCTTTTAAAATGTCAAAAACGATTTGAATATATGCTTTAAATGTATTACATAAGGTTAAGGACATTTACGTACATGTTTTTCCCTTTTAATCTTTTCAGCAACTTCTTATTTATGCATTTTATAAAAAATCTGATGTGTTACACTCACATGCCTTTCTCTACTCTTGTACAATCTAATTTTACAAACGCCTATTCTCCATAGGCTTCATGTTAATCGAGATATCGAGATGTCAATCTTATTGGTAATTTTCTTGTAGATGCAAGGGAAATATGGTAGCTTTTAAGCGATAGTCAAATATTTTAACGCTGGTTGCTATGTGGCGCATTCCATTCTCTTTGCATGTCCAGGACATAAAAAAAATGAATAACGCATTTGAGAAAAAGTATAAGTATTGGAAAATTTAAGGAAATAACAAGCAATATCTCGAAAACGGTTCACTCAACAAAACAAATGTATATGACATAAGTTGTGTATTTTAACGCGATCTACATTTTTTGTGTAGTAAAATTTTGTCTATCTCTTATGGTTTACCAGTTATGCAAAAGTCGTTCACAATGAAGAATACTTTTGGAGACATTCCCAGAAACTTCGAGATATACATTTCATTTCTCATGACATTATCTTAAACATATGATATTTTCATCAAAATCGTTAGAGCCATTTTTGAGAAAATTAAAAGTTTCGAAAAATCTTCCATGTAAAGGGTAGTCTGGGGTGGGGGGATTTTCTTGAAAACCTTCATGTCGCATCTCTGGAAGATACTGAACCTAAATACCAAGTTTGGTGCTTATCCGACTGTTCGTTTTTGAGTTATGCTGTTCACAGACACACACACAGACACACACACAGACACACACACGGACATGTTTCCAAAAATGCTTTTTTTGGATTCAGGAGGTCTCAAAATATGTATTTCCGGCGAAATCTCGGTATCGAATTTTTGGGTGGAATGCAATACTTCCCCTACTTACTATACGTAGTAGAGAAAGTAAAAACACTGCTATACTTAAACAAATGAAATATACAAAGAAATTGACGTTTCTAGCCCCGCGATGGTCGCCAAGTCTGACGAGTTTGCGGGGACACCTTTTGACGTCTCCAATATCTGCTATTGATTCTACTGCCGGCTGCTACGGTGGTTGGTATGAGAGCTTAGTCTCAGTGAATGCGTGGGCGTAGTTTGAAAGGACAACACCAGTTTAAATTGACTGTGAAATTTAATGTGACTGAATACTTGAGCTATTGAAGCGAGTTTCTGACGGTTAGAAGATAAAGAATGAAACTAATTATGAATTTTAGCACTCAAAACTATAACAATTGAATTATTACACCTGATAACTTCTGCAGTAGCAAATTTTTACGATTTGAAGTAATTGATTCCGCCATGAAAGGAATTAGAGGCGTCACTTGCCGCGAGTCGCAAAAATGCTTACCGGCAAAGCCCCTCCCGGCTACCGCTAAGTAACTGATAACCCCAGCGCGGTCTTAGGTGCTACGAATTGCCGAACACTATCCCTAAGACTGTAAGCGAAAGAAAAGAAAATATAGAAAGACGCTAATTTTAGCAATCACACTCTTTTACTAACTTAAATCCCGTCTACTTTAG
Organism: Deroplatys truncata; assembly: GCA_030765065.1. NCBI lineage: Eukaryota > Metazoa > Arthropoda > Insecta > Mantodea > Mantidae > Deroplatys > Deroplatys truncata. The sequence goes on along the minus strand of CM060986.1, from coordinate 186,110,307 downwards.
AACTATCCCACTAAAGTTCCTACATTATACGAAGCCAAATCCTACACATCTGAAACACAGTTTTTACTTCTCGATTACCAAATTCTTTCACTTTTTCATCTTTGCAAACTAGCCTACGTAAAGCTTCTGGTATATATTATTTCTTAACGTCTTGAATTCTAGCTTCCCGAACCTTGAGCTGATGGGTTTCTTGTTGACTTAAGTTCGCCGGGACACTTAATTACCTAAGCTGCTCTAAATTTTAACTAATTACTTTTCCTGAACCCGTAATTTGCCTGGTACTGACTTACTTATTTAATTACAAAGTTGTAACCCTTTCTTCTTCCAGCAATTATTTATCTATTTCCCTATCATGTCTGTATAAAATTTACTAATCATACGAGTTAATAATTCCGGTATAACAGTTCTGTAAATAAATATCTTACGTAATGTTAAATAACTCAAAAACTTAAACTATTTTATAGCTGAACTGCGCGTGAAATACTCAGGTAAACAAGGAACTATATATTAAAATATAATAGGTTTAGTGATGCAAGTGATAAATTCAGTTTTAACATGTTAGCATACACCAGTTTTACAGCTCCAAAATTTGCAAAATAACAATAAAATACTATATTGTTCCAGGCCTCGTATGCAACTAAGAGAATGGCGCCTAGAGCGAGATGGAAAAGACGTGTTCAGCGAGAATGTAGGTTTTTGTTGATTCACTACCAGTGCTTGCCTTACACCAGTCAATGAAGGCATTGTATGCTATATCATAATTTTTTCTGGATATTTTTGGTAGCAATTCCAATGTTTTACCCCTTCGGCAGCTTCTAGAACTTCGTCCCGCTCTTTGTATTAAATTTCATTCATACCTGCCTCCATTCTATCGACTATCCAGGTCATAGATACGACAATAACGATATAGATTGAAAGAAGTTGTGTTGCCCCACGTATGGGAGCCAATTTGAAATATATCTTTACGTTATTAGCACCACTCTTTGGGCGCCAAACTTGAGAGGGTTAATGCCCCACGTATGGTACAAACTTTCCGGTGGCCTTCGCCCCACGTTTAAAAAATCAACTTTGTATTTTAATGTTTGTTTAAATATTATATATGTATGCCTCGACTGCATCAGTAGTAATTTTCAGAACACGTATCTCTTAGGAAGGTTATACAAATTGTAATTGTATTGTACTTTGTTTTATTAATCCTTCACACCATTAAATAACACTTCACTGATATATCCTACTATAGAGCTGTGAGATTTTTCTTAATTATACGTAAACCTTATATTATTCTCACCGCAATGAATTTTTGTCTCACACTGAACACGTATTGTACCGATCGGGTACGCAATCTTGTAGCGTCTGCTGCCTGAATTTGTACTTTTTCTCTATTTAAAGTCTTTGATTGGCTAAGCCTACTCATATAGAATACTTTTATTTAACTTAAGCTTCATTTAGTTTTTGATTGGCTATTTATAAACTGTTTTAAATATTACATTATTGTTACAAGAATTATTAGTAGCATTATTAAACTTTCTAATATATTGTTGTCTCAAGGTTACCTCATTGATAGTAACTTTCGGCTACTACTTTATAATTCTGTTCGCTACGGAAGGCATTTTTCTCCTATTCTCACAGCTCCTACTTTGTTAAACTACATAATACATTCACATAACATTATTATGCATGCACATAATATAAACATAATACAATGACTATAATATACATTTTATATATTGTTATACACATATTGCTTTAAGACGGGCTGTTATTATATTTTATATTATATAATTAGACTGATATTGTTTAAGTGTTAAAAATACTGCCTCAAGATCAAAGAAAGTACAAGGTTGCCAATACAAGGAACAGGTTATCTGGACAAGTTAACTATAAGTTTAAGTATGACGGTTCGAATTGTGAACAGGCAATGCGACCAACTTGAGAAACTAATGATATAAAAAGACGTAATGAAATGTAAAACCTAATTAAATCAATTTGATTTATTGAACATGATCAAATACAAAAGGTAATTGCCATGTGATTGGACTTAAAACACAAGTTGTAATACGTAATGAAGTGGCATAAATTTTTAACCACTAGTGCGATAAAATACTACTTTTAATTCATGTGTCTTATGTTAAGTTCTACTTTTAGCTTCAGCTGTCTAAAAATTGAAGCATTATTTATTATAAAGTGAAAAATTATAAGTGAATTATTAAAATACAAGTCAATAAATTATAATAAGTATGTAAACAGGTAAATCACTTTATGTACGATAATTAATATATATATATGGAGTAAAGGAGAGAATGAAAAATAAGGTTTATGTATACAGATATTTCATGTAATTGTCAAAAAGGTTTCTTAGCAGTTAAACTTTTACTGGTAGGAAGGATTATAAAAGAGTAATCGGGGTGCCGAGGACAAGTAACTGTAGCCAGCGTTTGTGTCCACCCAGAGCCAAGGTCCTGCAAGCCACCCTCACTTGATTTCACATTCCAAGTAAACAGATCACGTGCCTAGTAGGAACCAATAATGCAATGGTAAAGATTTTTAAAATGTTCTAGAAGCTTCGGCGCTTCAGTCAGTAGCCAATGGAATTAAGAAAAACAAATTCACGCGTAGTTCACAATGTATATAAAGTTAGAAGATACTGTTAGTGAGCCCAGTTTGTTAAAATTATTCAGCTTGTCTTTGCGCTACTCCGGGAAGCGTATTCGTGCCAAGAAACAAAGGAGACAATGTCGCGCTACAAATCTGCTAAATAAACCCGTGTATCAGATATAATACATATAAACGTGTATGTTCGCGCGTTATACCTCAGTGGAACTGTGGAAGTGTCGTCCTCAAGTGTTACTTTAAATAAGACATGTGCAACTGTGACCAGTGTGCGTAACTTTAACTGTTATATTAATCAATATATAACTATTTTGTATGTTGTCTTTCGTCTCATTCCTGTGAGATCTCCAATACCTCCTCATGCTCAACCGCATGTACAACAGCCGAGGAAGAAGAACCAGGGACCAGTAATCCAGCATCACCAAACGACACTTTACCTATTTCTTAAGTAACACCAAACACTTATAAAACACAATTTATTCAACAACAGGGAATGCCACGAAATGAAATTTGTAAATGGAATTATTAATGAACTAGTTAGAATATTCAAAAGAAATTAAAGTTAAGTAAAAATTAAATAAATTAACTAAACGCACCATTAGGTTAAGATAAATTCTGGTTACAAGTATATAACACTGCTCTCGTAGATACCAGTAACTAATACTGTCGCAGTAATCTGTCGTGTTGTCTTTTTTTACTTGGCGCCTGTTATTGCTTTACTATTTTGGATTTTGGGTTCTTTGTCCTCCGGCTAGCTATTATTACTCAGTCGAGCAAATATCTCTAAGCAGGGCGTGTAAACGGAAAGGAGTTGTTACTAAATGATAACACTGATAAAATAATTTGTTTTTACACTTTTATTGCCATCACACTTAATTAATAGTTCACATCTGTAATCTTTATACACGCCTGACTGAAACTGTTATATTTCCGAATGTAATTACTGTCGTATTAGTTGCCGCGTACTTCACATTTTGTAACTAACTTTACGACGCGAGAGATTCATCCAAAATGTATTACATTCACCTCACGAGAGATTCCTCAAGACTGCGCGACGTGTATCTCGTAAATGATTCTGTAGAACTGCGTGATACTTGCTTTTGGCTCAAGAATTTATACTCCCTCACCCCGATATGCCTAAAAATTGTAATAGAGCTACTATTGGTAACTAAATCGCGCCAACATTAGCGTCTGTTTTGTAAGCCAATCACAATTACTAATACATATGCTCTAGGGAAGATATTCCCTCCATTTCTAAAGAAAGGCACGCTACCCTGACGTCATTTGTTTGTCTCTTCTAAGTGATAAACAACTTAACCAATCGCTTCATTGTTACACACTCCTATTCAGTTTCAGTGAGGTGGTGTAAACTTATTTCCTAACAATGCTTATAGCTAACAAACATCTAAAATCATTGTCATACAATAATGTTAATTTACACTACAATCACTCTGGCATTCACAGTGTTGTGATATAAAATACTGCCTCAATACTTGATCATAATATAAGGGTTAAATGTAGGGTTTTACTATAACGTGTAGAGATGTTCGCAACCTTACCAGCAAAATAAAATCACTTTTAACTAGAATTGTAAAATATCAATAATATCATTTTGATTCCGGAAACAAAGAGAATCACGCCTAGAATCAGATTCTTGAAACAAGAGAAATGACGTAAAAAGGTGAGATATCAGATATTTTGTTGATTCACTAGCAGTCATTTTCAGTGAAATTATTTTCAACATGTTTTGCCTTCATCAGACAATGAAGCGATTAAATGCTATATCATATTGCTTTCTGGATTTTTTGGGTAAGTACTTCTAGTGTTGTTCTTTCTGCTGCTTCTGTAATTTCACCTGGCTCTTCCATTTCAGTTTCTTCTGAATTCATGATTTCCGCCATTTAATGTTTCTGTAGGCTATACTAGATAAAATAATAACGTTTTATCTCCAAGAAAGCAGAAGGGTGCCAATATAACGTATACCTTAGCTCTACAATGAGTTGCGATAAATTGAAGTATGACATTTGTATTGTGTACAGATAATGTGAGCGTCATGAGAAATTAATAATGTAAAAAATACATAATGAAAAGTGAAACCTAATCAAACCAAGTCGAGTTATTAAACATGTGCAAATACACACTAGTGCGATAATCTAAAGCTTTTAGCTCTTGTGCACTATGCACTGCTTTTAGGCCATGTGTATAAACAAGTTTATATTAGGCTAGAATTAAAGGAGTGTAGATGCCAACTAGCAAACAACTGCCGGAAGAATTGCTGGCTCCCAGTAGCAAAATCGATAATGGGAAGTGTTGTCAGAATTAATTATATTCATGTACATTTCATTTTGTTTTACTTTACTATTTTTCATTATTTTAGTTTAGTAGCTTAAGAATATATCTGTACAGTTATGAATATAAGGAAATGATGTAATAAGTACTGAATAACAAACAAATTTGCCAGGAAGAAATATTACATATTTATTTTATTTATATAAAGTATTTTTAAAACTATAAGGTACAAAGAGTTGAATCTGTGAATTTCTCATACGTTTTCTACTGTGTTTAGTAAGAATTTAAAAAAAAAAATGAGCAAGAATTACAGATTTTTGAGAAGTCTGCGAAATGACTTAACTATTCAGCAATTAGATTCGAGGTTGTAAATAAATGGTGTGAAGGAGACATAGGTTCGCCCATGCAGAAGCAAGCGTTAACCATCCGGAATGCCGTCGATGTGCAATGCCACTCCTATGATGAGAAAACCATTACTCAATATCATCTTTACTTGATGCCTGAGGGCCGGGGTGCGCCAAGAGGATTGGATGGGCTCGTGATTTATTAACTGCAATGCTGAAATATTTACTCTGCTTACGATTGATGATGTAGTTTAGCGAAATGAGATGAGCGCTGCGAGAAACAGGGTCCCCACCTTACATTTGATCTTTGTTTTATGTTGCATCCATTCAGCAAACCTAGAATGGTTCTTTATGAGCTTTAGATGTTTATGTAAATATCAGTTTTATGTCACAAAATCAAAATTATTATTATTTGCGTTGATGACTAACACTAAATGGAACACTATTTCAAATATCAATACCCATACCTCCGAGTGAGGTACTCCTCTGCCCCCCCTCTCTCTCTCTCTCTCTCTCTCTCTCTCTTTGTTACATTGAAAGCCAACGGAGGGGGTCATCTCGTGCACTGCGACCTACAGAGATCTATTGAAGCTACTTCCCCCAGGAGGAAGGAATGGAGTGAAGGAACCACAGGAGGCTACAGGCCGCATCAGTCAGAGCACAGAGACGCGCGGAAGTCCCTAACGGTTTCAGGCTCTAAGACCATCCCACTGCTGGAGTTCCTAAACAGCGCAATGAACGACCCGTCGATCAAGGAGCCCTCTAGTGTCTACGGGAGTACTTTTCCTCTGAGCAAGCATCCGCGCCATTTATCCAGCACCGCAATACGCCACGAAACCTAGAAGCACACCTGAAAATTGAGAGGCAAACGGAATGAAATGGAAATGTTGGAAAAGAAATCGTGCTAGATAAGAAACCACCACAGCAATCGCCTTCCGACCAAGGAAAACCACGAAAAATCCAATGTTAGAGAGGGAGGTCAATGGGAGTCGAACCCGGGACCTCCGAAATGCGAGCCTAATATGTTACCACTGTGCCATCTCGCTTGGTAAACCTAAATAGTAGCTTTAAGGTTATAATTTTACACAAAAGAATATGGAAGCATACTAATGAAGAAATAGAAAATCCAAGTTACCAACTTACTTAGCTATGCTGTAATGCCCCGTTGCTTAACTTATTTTGTAATGAAAATCACTGTCTTCTGAGTATGGGTTTTTGCTATTTGAATCCGGCATATTATTACTTTATTTTCGCAACTGGCTCTTTTCGTTTCTATTAAGGAAAGTTGGCTTTAGTGTTTAAATATTTTACGGCTTTAACACACAGCATCGTGCAAAAATATTGAACACTATATGTTACTGTGGTACTTGTCCGAATTTTGACAGTAAACATGTTTTGCTTGTGTTTTTGAAACTTTTTCATCGTGTAACACCACGTCTTCACACAAGCCTGATAAAGGGACCTCTAAGAAAAATGTCCGGTCTTTCATGCCCAATGGACGTGGGAAGCTAAGGACAGTTGCAGTTAAAGAGCGTCCATAAATAAAATCCAAATTATTTTCACATCATGACATACATCTTTAAACAGGCAGGAGAAAGTATTAAACAAAAAAGTAACTGTTGCGAAATACAGAAAGACAATTTCTATCTTTATATTGGAAACGCGTACTTAAGACAGATTTATTTAAAATAAGTTTTGATTTTTAGCATAAAAACATACTCCTAAGTTTTAGTATTTTATACAATGATGAGGTAATTTCATTTTGAATTAAAGAGAAAACTTAGATAAAAAATATTTGTTCTGCATAGATTCCGGGCCACGCTGGACAGGCGTAAAACGCTACTGAATCGTTTTGTGAACACTCATACCATACCGTACCATACCATTGCATAGGGAAAACCGTTTGAGATATTTAATTTTTGCCTTCAGAACAGGCCGTTTTATTAATAAAGTAAAAAATAAACTGAACATTTTTGGTTCTGCTGTTCAATCTGGGCAACTTGGTGTACTGCGTGCTTGGAGTACAGCATATCTCCTTGCTCACATACAGACACTTATATAAGTTATCAAACTAAAATTGAAGGTTAGCAGAAAATATATAAGTGCGGCTTTATTGTACATGTAGATTTGGAAGTTTAAATATGTCATTGCAATATAATTATAAGAAATGCGCTATACCATTTTAGGTAAAAATTAAAATACAATTATAAATTATAAGACGTACCAGCTAATTAGAAAGTGACTGACTTAATTTATGGTTTAATAATCGTTGGTCCTAAATGTTTAATTATTAGAACACAAACAACAGCCCAGTTTAAAAAGTAACCTCTTCAGTAAATCTTTACATCATGTGTACATATTTTGAAAAAACTTAATATTAATTTTCACTTGTTACTATAGTATTTAGCTATTTTTTTACAAAGGGTTCATGACAGATAAGGAAGAATACTCCATAGCAAAGTAAAATGCGAAGTCTTAAGTTATTCAATGTTTCAGTGAACAGATAAACTCGTTTACAAAGTAACAAATTGAAAATTCCCTTTCATCTTACATTTCAATAATTAAACATTCATATTTACTGCTTTAATGTTGGTTCCTATTGACTTCTTAATGACTTTGCGTTCATTCATACTTATGAGCTGCAACTATTGTTTGATGAATATAGATTGATTCTGAAGAGGAACTTCTGTTGTTTGATTTTCTGCAAAACATATCTAATGACGTTTCTATCTCTCATACATTAATATATCAGTATTTACCCTCGCAGAAACGAAGAAACAAAGGACCTTTTAGTCAATAAAAAATTCTCCCTTGTTGATAGGTCCTTCATAACCGCAATTCGTTAAAATTAATGATTTGTACTCCAGCTCAAAGTTAACAAGAGACGGAAATAAATTTATTATGATTCCTTTCTTTCTTCTTAGCTTGCGGTCATTTGCTTTTTGTGCCCACCACATCTAAACCAAACCTAACTTAACCTACCTATCTATTTGATCAAAGTATTTCATAAACACCATGAACGCATTACAGTTTCTAAATTATATTATCTACGTTTCTCTGTTATCTGCTTAATTGTGAGTATATTTATTTATTTTATTTATTTGTGCTAGCAATCTTCCTTAGAATATGGCTACACATCAGCCCAGGCTGTTATCTTGCCAGTGAGTACATTATTACTACAGGTTTTTGCTTTTCTAAAACCATCTTAATCTTTCATTATCACATTTTCTGTTATGGCTTGTATTCTTGTGTAAAAGTTGGTTTGAAAAAGCGCTTCTCCTATAAACTTTGACAACAAGTAGACATTTATAATGCTGCTTGGTCTGATTTCAAATTATTCTTATTAATATAATTGTGACCTGTATGATTATGTGCCACTTAACTACTGCACTACACTTGTCAATAAAAGGTAAATGAGTTATAAATTATAGCAATGCAATAATGGATGTATCAATTAGAAACATCTATACCTATAAACCATGTCTGCCTTTATAGTCTTCTACTGGAATAGTTAAAGTTTGTTGTACTTATAAATCAATAAGGTCAATGTTTGCTTAATAAATGTTAACTTTTCCATGTTAATGGAATTACATAATTTTTCACCTAAGATAAGGAAAACATTGTGGGGTATGTATATGTACACTGGCGTAGATAAAATGTGGTCCATAATGAACGGAGCTGTTTATGTTGATATTGACAAATCTAGCCCCACTCTCTACCAGTGTGACCACCCCTGGTTTTTTTTAGCATAATTCTAGCCACGGATTGGCAGGGTGATTTGCTCCCCTAAAGTATAGCCGAGCTGCCAAAGGGTAACACTATTCCTTAAGGAGGGATGTACCCGGAAATGCAATGCCTTAAGAAATGGACCATATCTCCAAAAGTTTATCACTAATGTAGTCAAAATATGCAATATAACTTCTTATGAGTTTGTAGTAATTCTGTGCTATTCAGTAATTTTTAATACTTATAATTCTATTAATGGCATTTTATTTTTTATATTTTTTTATTATATTACGGTACCGTTTTCTATAGAACTACCCACAACATCTACGTGAAACTTTATTACGTTGTTATTAGAAAGTTACTGCAAGTTTAACTTTCCACATCAAAATAGGGGTAACAATTTATTAACCATCGCTATAAAAATCGAACGAGGGCTATATCAAAATTTCGTTCCACAAAACGTTGTATCTATATCGCATTTAGGCAAATGCAAAGTTACATGAATGTAACTTGAACAGTTTAGGAGAAAATGTACCTTAATAACAAAAAATGTGATATCCAGAAAAATGAAAATAAAATGCTGCTTAAAATGTGAGTATAGTAGTAATATGTTTACAGCATTTACAAAACAGGTATAACACTGGGTGCTTCTAACTGCCACGTCATCATCCAGGCACACCGTGCGACCGATTATTTAACCTGGGCCCTCCCCGTCCAAACCCACAGACAAGATAGAGCACCCATCGGGCCTAGCCACACCCCGCCAATTGCATACTTCCAGCCGTGAAATAGTGGCTGTCTGATGGCAGAGTGAGGTTCAGCAGGCGGTAGCTATATTTACAGAGTGGAATCTACAAAAATTATTTCGTGATATAAAATTTGGTGCTATTCTACCGTAAAAAGCTTGCATATGTTAGCTGAGTGAAAAAGGAAGCTATTTTGAAAAGTTTTTAATCACATCTTTGTCAACATGACATCGCATGAAAATGTAATATCCTTCACAACTTAATCATTTGTTATTGTTTTTGAAAAACTCTTTTTCAAAGTAAAACCTAAATGTTTAAATAAATTATCCCATCATAAATAGCAAATTAATATTTTACAGAATTTTCACGTACATTCCCCCGTATATCTTAGATTTTCATGGTACACTAAAATTTTCTAAATGTCGGTTTTCTTATTGCTGCTTAGTAGCGGCAACAATTTAGCCTTCGTCTCCATGTCGCTGATGAAAGTTCTCGTATATGTAAATGTCGTAGTTGACGTTTAGTTTAACCACACATGCAAATAATTATTCATCCCTTTTTCTAGAAGGCCGAATTATTTGTAATTGATTTAGGCTTTCCTTGTGTACCATTTGTAGCATCCTTTCATTCCACATAGATTTTAAACATGCTTCGTTGTTTTTTTATGAACCTGTATTGTTTTTCAGGCCAGTCACATAGAGAAGTGGTACCATTTGGGCGGAGTTAAAAGTTGGTTAAGTTGGTGTGTGTATGTTTGTGAAACATGTGAGCACCATTTATTCTGAACTTGCAAGTCTAAGATTTTCAGAAATGCCCAGACTAAAACTTATCCTTTTTATTAAAAATATTATGACCTTTTAATTTTCCGAATATCTTATGTGTTACATTCAGATGGCTTTTCTACCCACTCTTTCACAAACTATTCATACAAATGCTTATTCTCTATTTGTTGCATGTTCAACTAGATAAACGTTTGCAGAAATGATTTTATTATACATTTCATTGCAGCTACGCGGTGAATTAAGTAGACTTAAGTGATAGTCAAATCCATCGCTATGTGATGGCTTTGAAATTCTGTTCTGTTTGCTTGACCACGAAAAAAAAATTGTGACTTAGCGGTAGAAAAATGTATAAGTGCTTCAGGATTCAAACACTAATAAAGAATATCTCGGAAATGGTTAATGACACACAAATGTGTAATATTTGGTCTATATCTTACAATTTACAAGCTATACAAAAGTCATTCAGAATGAGGATGATTTCGTAGTCTTCAGAGGATATACCAAGAAAATCCAAGGTATTAATTTTATATGCCATACAGATAATCTTAAACAAATGGTATCTTAATCAAAATCGTTTAGTAGTTTTTGACAAATTTAAAAACAACCGTTTTTTCCGTATAAAATGTAGTTTGGATTGAGAGGTTTTCTTGAAAATCTTTGTGGAGCATCCTTGAAAGATGCTAAAACTGAAATAGTATGCTTGGCGTTTAACGGACTTTTCGTTTTTTAGTTATGCTGTTCACAGACACTCTCTCTCTCTCTCTCTCTCTCTCTCTCTCTCACACACACACACACACACACACACAGAGACATTTTTCTAAAAATGTTTTTATGGACTCAGGGAGCCTCAAAACTTAGATTTCTAGTGGGATATTGATATCCAATTTTTTATTGGAATGAAATGCAGTGCTTTTCTCGTATACTGCGGTCACCGCACGGCGGCTCGGACTCCGCCGAAACGGTTCTAACATTCCGGTAACCATATCACGTTCTCTTATTTACAGTTAGAATTACAATGATAACAAGCGCATACCTTATCAAAAGAGATGTTGGAAACTTTGTCCTTCTCTATCCAAATACTTCTGTCATCTTCTCAGGAAAAGTTTCATTTTTATAGTTCTTCCAATGTATGGAGTTTGTTGATACACTTTATCTTCAAGTGCTCCCATAGATAAAAATCACATACAGTTAAATGAGGACCATAATTCTTTATTACTTACCTTGTCTTCAACAATTTCCAGAATTAAATTTAATTACCCACCAGCTCTATGAGCGATAGCAAAGGCTGATTCCAAAAATCCAGGCTGACATTCATCTTCGGTCAAAAATGGTGTGAGTACCTAAGTCATCCCTGTACCTATCTGCATTTTTGTTTGTTCAAAGAGTATAGGTCCTATTATTCTGTATATACAAAAATGTTCGCGTCATGCAAGGGAATTTCGTGTGTAAAGTTGGGTTTCTCTGTACTCCCATATTTGTTATTTTGCAATGAAACCTAGGCATGCAAATTGAAACATGCTTCATCATAAAATAAACTATATGAAACAAACCCACAACTCAAAAACGTTGTAGGAACTTAAAAATAATAGTGAGAAATTCGAATATTAAAGTTTCCAGTGTGAATGAAAGTCTCTTGAGATGATGCCAGAAATGTGTGGAATGAAAAGTATAGCAATTCCAACATATTTTATGATAAGGTATGTGCTTATTATTATTGTAATTATACATCTATTTATGAGAACCGGAGGCGATTGTGGGGATATTTTGACGTGTTGGTAGCACTGGGGATGCTAGTGTTGGCAACACGAACAGGATGTGACGTACCGTAAGGGTGGGGATAACGTGTTATTCGCGGCAAGGCCAAGAAATCTCTCTCTCTCTCTCTCTCTCTCTCTCTGTGTACGGCAACGGAAGGAATATCACGTGGTAGACATGGAAGCAAATAGAAAACGTAATCTGTGAATTTCGCTGGAATATAGTGGCCATCCAAAGATGAGTATGCTGTGATTATTTGAACAAGTAATCCTATTCCTTAATCCTTGTAATTTAAGTGTTATTAAGAATATTTTAAGTTCATTTTCGGCTCGCCCCCATCGGGCTCGTGTTCAGTGTAAAAGAATTTAAGATCCCGGGTACCCTTTCTGCTCTACCATCTAAATTTAATTGATAATACTATGTGAGGTTACGACAATATTGCAATTGTTTTGGTGGGAGTCCGAGCAACGGCAGGTGCACGAGCTGCGGTGACCACAGTGTGAAGGAAGAGCGCTGTACTTTCCTTACACGGTATAGGTATGAGGTATTTACCGGAGGGATACACCTCGCCACTGCGACCAACTAGGTCTACACCCCTGGGAGGCAGGGATGAAGTGAAGGAGCCGCAGGAGGTCGCCGTTCTGCAGGCAGATGAGATTACAAAGACGCATGAAAGTTCCTATAACTTCCAGTTCGAAACACACGCACTCGGCCAGTAGACGCGAATCCCACGAGAAAACGGTCCTTGCAGGCAGTTTACGCCTATGCACTCCATCTACCATCAGACGAACTGTGGAACCTGGAGACAGTGCCTGAAAGATGAAAGGGAGTAAGATGAAATGACAGGAAATGCCCCATCATTCGAACCTAGGACCTCCCGAATGCGGGCCACAAACGTTGCTATCGTAGCCATCCCGCTCGGTACTCACTGTAGGTAGTAGAGAAAGTAAAAATGGTTGTAACACATACTTTTATTTAACATTTTTAGAAAGTCTTCTTTGTTGCTTCTGGATTTATATGTGTGAAAATTAAATATACAAAAGCAATAAATATAAAATGTATTCCAAACACCCTGGGTGATATTAAATTTGTTATTGTTCTGTGTGTTTAAATATTCCGAGATCGAAGCATACAACCAAAATACTTAAAACCAGTTTTAGAATATGGGAATACATATTATACAATTTTTAAAAATATCTCCTCGTATATGCTTATTTAGTTTACTAGTGAGTAAGAATTGTGTGTAAAATGTTGAATATAAGAAATGTTACCATTTCAAACATGAATTTTTATGTAAGCGAACTGCGAAACTTGTCTCTAAATAAGTCGTAGTTTGTTTCTCACGACAATGATGCCTAATACAGGTCAATGTGTTTGTTTTATCGATCTGTATTTTGTAACTAAAGTAATTGGGATATTCATTGTTATTATTGACTAAAATTAAACAGACCTTATTTTATAGTCTATGGAATCTCTGTCCTTATTTCTCTAAGAATTCTTCGCTGAAATAAACTACATGTTTAAAAAATCTCGAATATAGAACTGGTATTGATCAAATCGTTAGCTATTGATATCACCAGTAATGAAACTGAACAAAAGAGAGAAGGCGATCTACCTCCATGATCTCCCTCACGTATAACGTGTGCCTAATTGTGGCCATTTCCCCAAGATATTTACTTTCTCTATCAGGTATAGAGTTAGGTAGAAAAAGCATTGTATTCCACCCAAAAATTTGATATCGAGATTCACAGGAAATACATGTTATGAGGCCCTTGAATAAAAAAAAACATTTTTAGAAAAAGTTCCCTGTGCATGTGTGTTTGTGTGTGAACATAATAACTCAAGGACGAATAGTGGGATAACTACTAAACTTAATGTTTAAGTTCATTGTCTCCCAGAGTTACGACACAAAGATTTTCAAGAAAATCCCCCACCCCAAACTATCTTTACACGGAAGATTTTTCGAGGTTTTTGATTTTCCGAAAAATGGCTTTAACGATTTGCATTAAAATACCATACCCTAAGGATATTTACATGTAAATAAAATGTATAATTTGAGGCAGTATTTTTAACACTTAAATAATTTCAGTCTAATTATGTAATATGTAAATTCTATAATAGCCCGCCTTGAAGCAATATGTGTATGTAATAATTTGTAAAATGTACGTAACAGTCATTGCATATGCTTATATTATTGTAAAGATGTTCAATGATGTTATGTGAGCGCATTACGTAATTTAATAATGTAGGAGCTGTGAGAATAATGGGTTAAACGTTGCCAACAATGAGGTAACAATGAGGTAACCTTGAAGCAATAATGCGTTGGAGAGTTTAATAATGCTACTAGTCATTATTGAAGCAACAATAATGTAAATTTTGAGACAGTTTAATAAATAGCCAATCAACAACCAGAAAAAGCTTTAGTTAAAAGAAGGTATTCTATTGGACTAGGATTAGCCAATCACAGACTTGAAATAGAAATTTACAAATTTAGGAAGTTGCCTGTAGACAGCGTTACTAACCAGACGCAAAACGTGTCCTCAAGAGATTTAATACGTATTCGTGTGGGACGAAAACAGTTTACGTGTTAAAAAGCGCAAGTAATTAATAAAAAGAATCTCACAGCTCTCTATATCAGTGAAGTGTTATTTAAATCGCGTCAAGCATTAATAAAAGGAGTGAAGGAAAATTATAATCTGTATAAGCCTACATTCTTGTCGCATCACAACCCTGCTAAGAGAAACGTGTCTCTAACAATATTACTGAAGCAGCCGAGGCAAATATTTAATACTTAACGAAACAGTCAAATTACAAAGTTAATATTTTCTAAACTTGGGGCAAAGGCCACCTGAAAGTACATTTGGGGCGAGGGCTACCGGAAACTGTTTACTATACGTGCGGTTGCAACTACTACAAGTTCGGCTCCCCAACAGTTGAAATATAATACATCTTCTTCAAACTGGCTCTCCATACGTGAAACAACCAACTTCTTCAAATTGGCTCCCAAAACGTGGTAAAAATAACGTAATAAATCATCTTCTCAAATTGGCGTCCATACGTGGAGCTACAATAAAATACCTTTCTCAAATTTGAATTTTTTTTGGGGGGGGGAAATAGTCTAACTCTTCTTCATTCGGAACGAGCTTTATATAACCTTGTATAACAAGTAAACGTTGAGCGATAGACGAAAGCGTATTACACAAAATAATGAAGATCTCTTTAAAACAAATAATTTATTTCAAATAACTGTTTTTAAGCATAAGTCATTTCTGAGTTATCCGTTATTAATGACTGGCATTGTGCAATACGTTGTCATTATTTTAAAGTCCTGTGCACATTCAGTTGTTTCTCGCGATTGCATGGAAACAGTATGGAATATTAAGGCCAGCGTATAGCAGTTAAACATTTTACTATAGCTGTTCCCATTGTATCTGCAACGAAATGTGTAATTTAACTATTTCTGCAAACGTTTATCTCGATTAAAATGAAGTATAAAAATAACCTTTGGTAAGAATAATTAAGTATACCCACGAATAAATGATAGAGGGTAGAGAACGTCATGTGAATGTAACATACAAGATATTTTGGATGTTTCCGCTACTCAGGCTCTATGAATGCCGGATTACGTTGATTATAATTGTTCTTGTTTCATTCATCCACTATCCGATATAGTCTACTCACTTAAATAAGGTTAAACTGACCAAAATATGCATTGCTTCATTTGTAAGAGTATTTAATTTTAGTAAAAATGTAGCATACAACACCTTTATTTTTAAACATTAGAGGGGCTAGTACCAATAGACTGCTCAACAGAGATAAAACACCTGCCACAAAGTACTAAGCTTGTAGAAATAAGCTAATCTTTGTCTGTAAACATCAGCAGGTTTACTATCCGCTTAATGAGCGCTTAGGAAGTGGATTAAAACAGATTTCCACCCACGTGATGAGTACCCACACACCTGCTGGATTAATATCGATTCCCACGTTATATTCTGCCATACAGTTTAATCGAATTTAAAACGATGTGATACTTAAATAATCTAAAAACTGGCAGTCATATAAAATATGGAGATCAGCATTAAGGCAGAGTCCTAAGTAGTAACTTTTCATAGTCTAACATTAATTTTTGTGAAGACGTGATTTGAAAAGTGGATGAACGTATCATCTTTCTCATTACTGCTTGGGAGAGTTGGCGCAAGCTAAGGGATAGACGGCAGGAGCTAATGAAGTCAGAAACTCAATTAAATGTGACATTTCACATGCGTGTGACGTAATACTGCTTCGGGGATGCGTAGGCAAGGAGTGCGGGAGGAAGGAAAGTCTTTATATTTTATAATAATTTAGACACAAAGTAAAATATACTTTCCACTCTTACCCCTTCGGTAACAGTAACCTCACCTTTCTCCCTGCGTCACCGGCACTACAGTTCCTGACTTCCTAGCTGAGAGCTGGGAACAAGAAGTGACTTTCTGTTGATGTCTGTTGATGTCAACACAGTGTGTTGACACTGATTCATACACTGCCTACTCTTCATAAACAGTATTAACGTTTACCTTGTATTCAAATTATGCAGTTGTACTTGCATATTGGATTAGTATCTAAAATTAGTGAAAGGAAAATTCTGTGGATAAAATTAGATATACAAGGTGCACCATTTAAGTTGAGACTGTACAATATCTCTAAAACTAAGCGTTGTACAGAGAAGTGTCTTTAATAAAAGTTGTTTGACATGATAGAGGGAAAGTAAATGGCATTAGTCGTGTTTTATTTGGAGGACGTTGTGATGGTCATTTTAGAGTCAATTTAATTTTTTTAAATGGGAACCTACATTTTGTATGTTGTTTTCTCATCAGAAAATGGTTTATGAAAAGCTGTTTATTTTGTGATGAGGAATAAGGAAACAAAATAAAAAATATTGGTTCCTAAGTCATTCAGAATTTTCGTTGTTATTTACGTTGGTGTAAGAACAATTGCAAAGTGATTTATAAAAATGTTGTTTATTTCTTATGAGGTGTGAGAAAACAACGTAAAAAGATAGATTCCCATTCAAAAAATTAAATTGACCCTAAAATGACCAATGCAACGTCCTTCAAATAAAACGCGACTAATGACACTTTCCCCCACAATATTAAGCAACTTTTATCAAAGAAATTTCTTTCTACAAGGCTTACTTTTGGAGACATTGTACAGTCTCAACTTAAATGATCCATCCTGTATACGTACACTAATAGTATATTATGCAATAAGACTATAATGGTAGTAATTAAAACGCGAGTATTATTATCATACAAGCGTTTTAATCACCATTATAGTCAAGTTTCATACGACGGTTTATGTTCGACCATCTATCTAAATTAAAGGTTTCATAAGTATTCGTTTCTGGTTTGAGTGATGTGTTACAATCGTTATTCCTTTATCTATGGTTACAATGCAATGACCTTGTAGCACCTGACATTTTCTGAGAACGAATTTATACCTTTATTCTCCAATCCATGAATTGTGAATAGGATTTCTCGTACATCTTTCTTGACTTTTGTGGCAACGCGTTATTGGTAAGATTGAGTGCTTTTGTCGTAATTTCTGGAGGTGTAAGTTGAATGTCACTGTTACTAGTGTCAGACATTTTGACTTTTTTCTAAACTCGCGCTAGTGTCGTTGTCGACACTTGCGCTTTCACAATGTTACGTGGCCACTTCTGGTTGGTCGAATGCCAATACTTTAATGAACAGGTGTACTTTAATGAGACCCATTAAAGTACTGCTACCAGTCGTATAAATGCTACATTTTGGCATGATCGAGCATAAACTAAATAATACAACAGAGTAAACTTAATTATAAAATTCCATTCATGAGATATTTTACTCCCTTTATAAAATGTCATAATTAAACAGTTTGAAACCTTAACAGTCACTATTGGTATTTGTGTACTTGGAGTGAAAAAATGTCAGTATCAATGCAACTCACATTTTCACTTTTTACTTTCGATGTCGAGACTTCCCCTGAAATATATGTTTTTAGGCTACCTGAATAACAAACAGATGTTTTGAAAACTGTCTGTGTGTGTGTCCGTGAGCAGCATAAGTAAAAAGCCTGATGTGTTGCATTCACATAACTGTCTCTAAATCTGTACAAACTATTTTTACAAACATTATTCTCCATTCACTTCATGTTAATCGAGATATCGAGATGTTAATCTTATTGCTAATTTTCTTGTAGGTGAAGGGGTAATATTGTTATATACTGGGGTGATGCCAAAAGATTTTGCAGCTAAAATATTAAATTTAGTAACTCCGGCATAAACACTGGGGAGCGTAGCTGCAGTGGCAACGAGAGGACCAGGAACTTAGCTGTACATTCTAAAGCAGGCGTGGGATATTCATAACAAAATATACATCACTTCATATTTACTGTGGTTTATTATAAAGCTACCTTGGTGCCTCTATATCATTCACAGAAGATTACAGGACAAACATTGGAGGGAGATGTTCCACATTCACACGAGACACGCACGCTACAACCACTTGCCCTGAAGAGACTCACACGACTGACGCTACTGACTGACTTCAACAGACAAAGAAGCTCGTACCTCTACTTGCCTTCACTCCTTTCCTCTCTCCACCCCTGACTAGGAAGTGGGGAGAGATACCGCGCCGGACGAAATTCAAACTCCCAAACGAAATAATTATGCCCAATAATGTCATGCTAAAAAGCAATAATGTGTCCGACGCGATAATGCACACACATGCACGGCACAACATGGTAGGCTTTAGGCGATAGTAAAATCTGTAAATGTTTGTGTTGATTAGCATGAAATACACGGAGAATAAGCGTTTCTAAAATCATGTTGTAGAAGATTAGGGAAAGTCATGTGACTGTAACACATCAGATTTATTTTTCTCTAGCTGTCATGCAAAGAGCATGGAGTTACCAAGCCAACACATTACGATTCGATTTTGAAAAACCTGACACTTCTTTAGCCTAAACGATGTGAAAAGGATGTGTAAATGTGTTCTGAATGTTTACCTTGAGAAGACGAAGTAGACAGAAAAATAAACTTTTGTAATAATAGTTTGTACAACAGTAAGTAGAGAAAATTATGTGAATACATATAAGATTTTTCTTCTTAGTGTTGATTGAATGATGTATTTCACAGCATGAAGGATTTAAGTTATGGGATGTTCTCAGTTTCAAAAACTTGTTGAATCTTCAAGAACTTAAGCTATCAATTTTATAACACCAGAGCTGCTATTTATTCCCATTTTGTTTTCTAGTTAAGGAGCGCAAAGGCACTGCAGTTGTACTATGAATGAGTTATGGTCATTAATTTATACTATTCTTGCCTTCGAACACCAATGAGTTCGTGTATACAGGCGACCTGGGTATACCAAAGTTCGAAAGGTATCCCGCTCTCAGTCCACTCCGTTCGGTGTACCGAATGAGTTAGGGTATGATTTCCTTTTCCATTTCCTTTTGTTGTTATGTATTACCGGTTTTATTCTCAGTTTTGTTATTTTTTATCTCGTTAAAACAAAGCACAATTTTAAGAACAACAATTGTATGCAAATAGCATTTAAGTAAAGCAAACGTTTTTGAGATAATTAAACTTAACTTGTGGTAAAGGTTGGTGGTAGCATAATTTATTTTAATGACAGCTGTACAGTTTGTGTAGTTTAAAGAATAACCTTTATTTAATTTATTGCATTATAGATTGTTTGTAATGTATATTTAAGTAAATGTTTATACACAGGGCTCTGAGTGTTTTTCCCTCTCACAGAAATTCGGAATGAAATTGTGTATGAAACTTGTGTGACATTTATGTTGTAACATGCTTAAATATATGTTTTGCTCAGGTGTGATGACGGATACAACGCTAAAAAATGTAATTTGTGTCACATAATGTAGTAAAAGCAATTTTGTCCGTAACAGTTGGTAAAAACAAAGTCAAAAATGCATATGTTATTGTGATCCATTTACCCTAACGCATAGAAGCAATACGCCTGACAACGACGTTATGATATAAACTCTCGAACGAGTAAATGTCCATTTCCCACAAGAAGGCATTGAACCACTATCCGACCACAGTTGGGTATATTCGTTGCTGCTTTTCGAACAAGTTGGGCTGGGAAAACGAGCGAGTCTCAATATGCACCATATGAAACAAACGAGTAAAAAGAATGTCCTTGACAGCTCTAGTTCACACATGGACCGTTTTCTAAAAAATCTACTTTTGGATTCAAGGAGCTTTAAAGCATGTATTTCGTCAATTTCGATATTGAATATTTGTTCGGGATGAAATAGTTTGTCTAACTATTAATTTTGTGATAGAGAATGTTATTATTATTGTTATTGTTATTATTATTGTTATTATTATTACTATTATTATTCAAGACCTCAAAATCACTCTGTACTTACTTAGTATGGAACCCAGATCTCCTTCCTCTGTAGATAATGCTTGGTGTAAGCAGATCCCCACGCTACAACCAAAGCTTCTGCGTATGGTATGCCCTAGAGTACATGAACTGTAGTACAGGATGATACGTTATGTCTATCGGGAATAAGGATCATATTCACTTGGAATCCTGCCTAGGCTGACATTGGGGAATAACTTAGTACCATATACTATATATAATCCCTCTCGGATGTTCCCCTTCTAATGGTACAAACTCTGGACATTGTAAGCAGCCCAAGGTGCTCGGATAGACCCAATCAATGGTATAAGCTCTTCAGATATAATAAAATATTTAAAAAAAAACTCTAAAGTCTTGATTAAGTTTTTCTATTTCTAATGAATACACCTTTTTCCATGCTCAAAATAATAATACATGCGGGATGCTATCAATGGGATTACATAAAGGTTGCTAAAACGTCTGTTTAAATTAAAGGGGATTATAAAATCAGAAAAGAAATAATGTGCATATTATAATAAATAATGAACAACATATGTAAACAGAATAGCAAACCTGGAAACTGTAGGTAGTCTACATTAACAGAAATAAATATCACTGTAGCACCAGTGTAGTCAAAGCATTAATAAACAAATTATTTTAAAAAATTTACTTCTCAAATGAGAGTCATTGGTTACATTAAATGTTGAGATGATATATAATAGTTTGTATATATTGTGACGAAGCCAGGTCTTCGCTTTGTGGATAGCGGCCGTGTCCTTCAGCGCTAGCCGGCACATAATTGGTTAGAGAGAGAAAGGGGGCAGACTCTGGAGAGACCAATCGAGAATCATAGTGAAAGTTCGGAAGCTAGAGACTGACTTCCCCTTCCTCTCAGGGGCGTGCAAAGTTTCCAGACAGCTGATGTGGGTAAAAAGAGGAGGGTATTCGCTGCGGCAGCAGGTTGTTATTGATGTGACGTGGAATGCTTTGAGTCGTTACTCAGTAAGAAATACACACACTCACACATATGGATCTTTTTATAAGAAAGCTTTATTAATGACTTAGGAGCCTCAAAACATGTATATCCGATGAAATCTCAACATTTTTCGCGTGGAGTGCAATATTTCCTATGAGAAAGAAATATTATATTTTCTTTGATGTCGCCAAAATTCTCTCTTCGGTTCAAATATTCACCGCTTACCACCCGGACAGGAGCTATTCTGATGATACTGAGGCAGTTTTAAACTCAAAATTAAACTCAAGGGGCTTTGTATGATTTTTTTCTATACTCTTTGCTCCTCTTTGTGAATATTACACGCATGGGAAATTACTTCGGACAGAGTGAAAGAGAAGAAACTAACAGCTTGTGGTCCATGGTCAATGTAGAGGTTACCGAGCAGACAGGTGAATTTTTTATCGTAAGAAGTAAGGCTTTCAACCTTTGCTTCAACTTCTGTACTTCAACTTCTTCATCCTCCTAGAACTAATCCAATGGAGTTTATCAAGATAGTAACAAATAAAGAGCTGATAGAATAATTAAATAAACAAGAAGACTCGCCAAAGTATGTAGATTTGCTACACTTGAACATCTACATAATCAATTCCCCGAAACAGAGAGTCTTAGAATGTATATAAATGGTTCTGCAGATAAATTAAGAAATAATGTGGGAGGTGGTATATCTATAAATACGTTTCACATCATTTTACATTGCCTAGATAACCCACAAATTTGGATCGTAGAGTTGTTGCAATACAACGAGCATTAGAACAGATATATTACAGCACTGATATAAAAGAAAATAAAGTAGTTCTCACAGACTCAGCTTCTGCTATTCACGCTGAGGCAGTATTTTTAACACTTAATTGATTTCAGTCTAATTATATAATATATAATTGAATAATAGCCTGCCTTAAAGCAATATGTGCATGTAGCAATATATGAAAAGTTTATATTACAGTCATTGTATATGTTTATATTATTGTATACATGTAATAATGTTATGTGAATGTATTACGTAATTTAATAATGTAGGAGCTGTGAGTATAATAGGTTAAAAGTTGCTAACAATGAGGTAACCTTGAGGCAATAATGAGTAAGAAAGTGTAATAATAGAACTTGTGATTCTTGGAAGCAATAAATTAATTTTTGTGACAGTTTATAAAATAGCCAATCAACAACCAGAAAAAGCTTTAGTTAATTAAAAGTATTCTATTGGGTTAGGAATAGCCAATCAGAGACTTGAAATACATAAATTTACAAATTTAGGCGGAAGAAATCAATTCAGTTGGTTGTAGACAGTGTTCTTAACCGGATGCGAGATGTGTCCTCGAGAAATTTAATGCCTATTCGTGTGAGACGAAAGTAGTTTTACGTGTTAAAAAGTGCGAGTAATTAATAAGAAAAAATCTCACAGTTCTCTATATCAGTGAAGTGTTATTTAAATCGTGTCAAGCATTAATAAAAGGAGTGAAGTAAAATTATAATCTGTGTAAGCCTACATTCTTCAGTCGCACCGCAACCCTGCAAAGAGAAGCATTTCTCTAAAAATAATACTGACGTAGCCGAGGGAAACATAAATATATAATATTTAAAGAAACAGTCAAATTACAAAGTTAATATTTTTAAACATTTGTGGCAAACGACACCGGAAAGTACATTTGGGGCGAAGGCTGCCGGAAACATTTTACCATACGTGCGGTTGCAACTATTTTAAGTTCGGCTCCCCAACAGTTGAACTACAATACAACTCCTACTAGAAATTAGCTTTCCATACGTGGGGCAGAAACTTCGTTTCTTCAAAGCAATAGGACGATATGATAGTCCAGATGAATCTTATAGTATTAGGGATGTGAGATCTTATTGTAGATTACTACAAACAACATTTCAACAGATAATATTACTGTGGATACCAGCACATGAGGGAGTGAATGGTAACGAGACAGCAGACTTTCCTGCCAAGGGTGCAGTTTTATATTAAAAACCTATAAAGTCTTGTGGACTAGATATGAAACTAAAAAACGTCAGAATTAATGTAGAACAAAATGCCAATATAATATTCAAAAGGAAATTACTAACAAAAATTACTCCAACATAAAAGAAATAGTACAAATAATAAAAAATGTCCCAAGGATAGAAGCCGTTGCTCACTTCAGATTAGCCACTAGACATGACTGTCTGGCGGAACATCTACATAGATTTGGTTTTATGGATGACGAAGCATGTAAAATTTGCAATGCTGACAAAATTTTAAATGGAGAACACCTACTAGAATGACCAGAATTGAGGAAAGTTGTACCAGATGGGAACATACACAATTTATATTGGCTAGCAAGGGAAAAATTGAGCGATCAAAATCCTGCACATTAGATCAACAACAGAACATTTGCTTCAACACTTCTTAAGGAGAATGTAGAAAAAAAACATACAATTAACGCGAATAAAGTATACTAAGCAACTTAATCGTGTAACCCACATACCCTTTGCTCCGAAAGTAATTATAATTTTTCATTTTTACTGTTTTCCCACCTACTATAGTAGATAAGAGGAATTATTGTATTTCATCCAGAAATTCCAGGTGCAAATTTCAAGGGGAATATAAGAAAATCATTTTTATAAATAGATCCGCGTATGTGGCTGTCTGTGTTTGTGTATGTCGACAGTATTTCCTAAAAACGAAAAATTGGTTAAATATCAAACTTTGTACTTAAGTTCAGAGTCTTCCAAGGAAGCCACAGGAAGATTTTCACGAAAATTCCTACACCCCAGGCTAGTCTTTATATGGAAAACTTATTATATTTAATTTTTCCGAAAATAGTTCTAACGACTTTGATCAAAATATATATTTATATGACAAAAAAAATTGATATCTTGAATTTTCTGGAAGTAAATTGTCAAGTCCTCTTCATTCTGAACGACATTTGTAGAATTGGTAACCCGTAAGAAGTAGATGAAATTTTATTGTACAAAAAAGTAGATCTCGTTAAAGATAACTATTTATGTGTGAAATAAAACTGTTGTGACGCTAATTATTTCAGAGTTATTCTTTGTTACTGGTTCGAATTTTCAAACACATACTTTTTATTTTCAAGTAGTCCTTATACAAACGACTTACTTAAACCTAAGTCTTTTTTCTGATGATCATGGAAAGAGCATGGAATTTCAAAATACCACATAGCGATCCGCTTTTTGAAAATCTGACGCTTTAGCCTACTATATTCTTCTTATATCCACAATAAAATGTGCTCTTAAAGATTATCTCGGTTAACGGGGAGTAGATAGAAGAATAAACTTTTGTAAGAATAGTTTGTTGAAGAGTGAATGGAGAAAGCCATTGATTGTAACACATACGATTTTCTTTCTGAAAATGAGTTCCTTTTGTGTTCCTTTTATTCACATTGAGCGCAATAAGAAGACGATAGTAATTCCAGAAGTACAAGAATGTAAGGTGAAAAAAAAGATTTTATAGCTGAAAAAATGTCATTCTTCTGTATCCCTTCTTCAATCTCTTTCTGCATTATTGTCTATATGCTATATATTCTGTAATTTAATTATTTCTTAAACATACCGTACGATAACCATACTTGATGCAGCATGTGCAACTTCTAAGAACATAAATATTTGTCATATTACGAAAATATTAAAATTTCACTACCAAATAAAGTTACTTCGGCATCATTTGTATGTGTTCACTAAGTACACTAACATTTTTCAGATTATAAACATATTTAAATTTCACTACCTCATCAAGATACACTAGTAGATCAAAAGTATCCGGACACCTGGCTGAAAATGACATACACGTTCGTGGCGCCCTCCATCGTAATGCTGGAAGTCAATATGGTGTTGGCTCACCCTTAGCCTTGATGACAGCGTTCACTCTCGCAGGAATACTTTCAATCAGCTGCTCGAAGGTTTCTTGGGAATGGCAGCCAATTCTTCACGGAGTGCGGAACTGAGGAGAGGTATCGATGTAGGTCGGTGAGGCCTGGCACGAAGTCGGCGTTCCAAAACATCCCAAAGGTGTTCTATAGGATTCAAGTCAGGACTCTGCGTAGGCCTGTCCATTACAGGGATGTTATTGTCGTGTAACCACTCCGCCACAGTCCGTGCAGTATGACCAGGTGCTCGATCGTGTTGAAAGATGCAATCGTCATCCCCGAATTGTTCTTCAACAGTGGGAAGCAAGAAGATGCTTAAAATATCAATGTAGGTCTGCGCTGTGATCGTGCAACGCAAAAGAACAACGGGGTGCAAGCCCCCTCCAGGAAAAACACGACCACACTATAACACCGCCACCTCCGAATTTCACTGTTGGCAGATGACGTTCACCGGGCATTCGCCATACCCACACCTGCCATTGGATTGCCATATTGCGTACCATGATTCATCACTCCACACAACGTTTTGCCACTGTTTAATCGCGTAATGTTGACGCTCCTTACACCAAGCAAGGCGTCGTTTGGCATTTTCCTGCGTGATGTGTGGGCTTATGAGCAGCCGCTCGACCATGGAATCCAACGTTTCTCACCTCACGCCTAACTGTCATAGTGCTTGGAGTGGATCCTGATTCAGTTTGGAATTCCTGTGTGATGGTCTGGATAGATGTCTGCCTATTACACTTTACGATCATCTTCAAATGTCGACGGTCACTGTCAGTCAACAGACGAGGTCGGCCTGTTCGCTTTTGTGCTGTACAGGTCCCTTCACGTTTCCATTTCACTATCACATCAGAAACAGTGGACCTAGGGATGTTTAGGAGTGTGGAAGTCCCTTCTGACACAAGTGCCACCCAATCACCTGACCACGTTCGAAGTCCGTGAGTTCCACGGAGTGTCCCATTCTGCTGTTTCATGATGTCTAATGACTACTGAGGTCGCGGATGAGTACCAGGCAGTAGGTGGCAGCACAATACACCTAAGATGAAAAACGTATGTTTATGTGGGTGTCCGGATACTTTTGATCACATAGTGTATGTGAGGAAAAGTTACTATATCTGCTTTTGCGGAGAACTAATTAAGGGGAGACTAGAAACCATATCTCGTCACAGTTTTACCAACTCTATGATCCATTAACTCCGAAACTATTTGAGACCTCAGACTGAAAGCTTTATAGGATGTAGATGCATGTTTTCTAAGTTCACGGATCTACTTCTATACAATAATGTGGTTTTTTTAAGGAAGACCTTATTTTTAATTTCTTTACCACATACATAGTAGGAATTCCATTCCACCCAAAAATTCGAGACCGACATTTCACCGGAAATACATTTTTGAGGCTACCTGAATCAAAAACAAGTTTTGCTTTCTCTACCACGTAGATAGCAGGTAGACAAAGTATTGTTTTACAACCAAGATTTCGCGTAATTACATGTTTTCAGGCCCCCGGAATAAAAAAAGACGTTTTTAGAAAAAGATCCGTGTGTGGGTGTGTGTGTGCGTGTGCACAACATAACTCAATAACAAAACTTCCGATAAACTACAAACTTGGTATATAATTTCAGTATCATTTAAAGATGCAACACGAAGATTTTCAAGAAAATTCACCACCCCAACTACCCTTTACGTGGAATATTTTTGGAATTTTTATTTTCTTTTATATTCTTTGTTTTCTTTCTTTATTTTTTGATTAAAATACTACATATTAGTTATATTTACATTAAAAATCAAATGCGTATGTTGTATTTTCTGGGGATAGCCTCTGAAGAGCTCTTCATTCGGAAGGAATTTTGTATCATCTTCTATAACTAGTAAACATTAAGCGATAAGCGAAAACGTACCAGACAGTAAATGTAGATCATAGAATTTATTTCAAATAACGTTTTCTCAGGCATGAGACATTTCCCAGATACCCGTTAATAATGGTTCGAATTGCTCATGTCGTCCTCCATGGTGTAGTGGTTACCATGCTAGACTCTAGTTTCCGAGGTCGCGGATTCAAACCCGGCGGAGGGCGATGGACTTTTTCAGGCGTAAAAATCCTTACCATTGCTTCCTTCGGAAGGGAAATAAAGCCGGTGGTCCCGTGTTGTAGATTTACGGCACGTAAAAGAGCCTCAAGCCTAATAAAGAGGCCTTTGACCAAAATTACCGGTCTTTCACGCCCAATAATGGGACGCTAAGGACCACAGCAGTTAAAGAGCGTCCATAAATAAAGCTCAATTTAATTTCGAATTGCTCATTACTTGGTCATTCTTTAAAGGCCTTTCAACATTCAGTTGTTTCTCGCGATTGCATGGAAACAGTATAGAATTTTAAGGCCAACATATGGCAGCCAGTTGTTAAACTTTTTCTATCACTGTTCCCTTTGTATCTATAACGAAACGTGCAATGTAGCTATTTCCGAAAAGTTTATTTGGATTAGAATGAAGCAGATAGAAAATAAGCTTTATAATAGTTTGTATACCCACTAGTAAGCGATAGAGATTATAAAATGTCATGTGAATGCAACACATTCAGATTTTTGGAAAAAGGTCCGTGTATGTATGTCTGTGAACACAATAACTAAAAAACGAAAAATCGGAGAACACCACACTTGATATTTAGGTTCAGTATCTTCCAAAAGTGAGATACAAAGATTTTTAAGAAAATTCCCCCACCCGAAACTACCTTTTACATATAATAATTTTCAAAGTTTTTCATCTCCTAAAAATGGCTGTAACGATTTTGATTAAAATACTATATATTAAAGATACATGGTAAATAAAATTTATATCTCGAATTTTATGCCAATAGACTGGCAACTCCTCTTCGTTCGGAAGGAATTTTGTATAATCTTGTACAACTGTTAAGCGTTAAGCATTAGACGAAAACGTAGTGTACAAAAACTTTTGATCACTTTAAAACGCACAATTTACTCCAAATAACGTTTTTGTAGCATAAATAATTTCTGAGATATTCGTTATTGATGGTTCGAATTGTTCAATGCTTTGTCATTCTTTTCAAGTCTCATCGATTTTTAGTTGTTTCTTGCAATTTTACGAAAATATTGTGGAATCTTAACGCCAGCATATAGTGTCTAGTTCTAAAGCACTTGACAGTTCTGTTCCTTTCGTATATGTAACGAAATGTGTAATGCAGCTATTTGTGAAAAAAAATTATTTGGATTAAAACGAAGTAGATAGAAAAATAAATTTTAGTAACAATTGTTTGTATATCCACTAATAAACGATAGAGGTTAGAGAAAGTCATGTGGGTGTATCACATCGGATTTTTATAACATAATCAACCAGCTTTTTAATAGAAAAGTAGTTCAGTAAACACCATTGCAGTATTCTTTTTATGATATAAGTACTTAATTCAGCCATCTTAAATATTAGGTGAGAAAACGAGTCATTTATATCGAAAAATGTAATTCTGGAAAGTCCCGTTCAAAAAAAAAGTAGATAAAGGATATATTCACGCTGCTTGGATATACGAAAGATGTCGTATTTTGAAGCGATGGCAATTTGTAGAGAATACATTGCCCTAAAGGATAAGCTAAGATATATGTGTCTGTTTCAAAGAATATAGGAGTTCTTATCCCTTCTGTGAAGTTGCATAATTCAGAGTATAAAATGGTAGGTGACTACCATTTTAAGAACATTTTTAATATATGAATATTGTGTCTACAGTGATTAACTACATATCAAATTAAAGAGGAAATTCGAGTCTACAAAGGTATGAAAGAAGCTACAAGTTTCGTTTTTTGTAATTTCGTCATTTGAAAAATGGACAAAAATGTGAATTAGCAATTTAAATGTTTATATAATGTAGTGCAGTGATGGTTACAAGCCCAATAAAACTGCCTTGTTTGTGACGCTTCACATTTCACTACCAATTAAAATTTTTTAATATTTGTGATACAATAACTAAAATTTTTAATTAAATCTTTCAAATTCAAGAAAAAAAATCTATTATATATAAGTTGTATTATGGACTACAATAAATTGTATTTATTATGGATAATTATTTAAAATTGTTCTAGTTACTGTACTTGCAGTAGTATGCTCCTTGCGTGTGCACGTATTCCTTAAAATATTTACACGCCGACTGTACACCCTAACTTACCAAGTGGGATGGCTCAGGCGGTTACGTCTGTGGCCCTCATTCGGGAGGTCACGGATCGATCCCCGGCAACCACCCACTCTGGCTTATGCGTTTTTCGTGGTTTCCCTGAGTCGCCAGGCGAAAGCTGGGGTGGTTCATCTTCTACGACGACTCTCCTTCCTCTTTTCTGTACCCATCATCTTCCTTGTCATCTGTTTCAGGTTGTAGTACAGCGACGATGTTCGGCGATGGCTTGCGCTCTGTAACAGTTTCTTCCCTGACGTCACTGCAGTACCGCTCAGTTAGGTCTCTCCTCAGCATGGGGCTACGCTCCGGAGGACCATGGAGGTTGGTGGCTTATGAGCAGGGACCATGCGACGTCTGACTGGAAATGTTAGGGACTCCGTTCGTTCTTGCGCCCGTCGGCATCCATGTCTGGTCGCCCTTGAGGTCTGTACCCTCATCCTTCCCTCGCAGGGGTCACGTTGGAAGCTAAATGGGCCGACTGACCTGAGTGCGGTGCTCTGCCATGGTTTCGGGGGCGCCTACGTGATATGTATCTTTACTTTTACCTTTTACACCCCGTAGAATTTCACACACACATTCACACAAATTGTTTTTAGCATACCGAAAGCTTGAAATCCGAAGAGCATCTATTGGATTGGTAAATATTCAATAAACAACACAGCTTATAATTTATAAAGTAAGCCATTATGATATAAGCTGACCCAAGTTTTATCTTTACTGTACCAGCCTACGCATTTAGTTTTTTATGAGCCTTTATGAAATGTATGTTCATCTAAAGCTACTCATTACCGGGCATTTGTGTGCTAATGAAATGGGACACGCTCCATGTTATGCCCTTGGCAAGTCTTCGAAATGTTCAGAAGATGTAAGCCTCAAACTATGTAACTCTTTTTATAAGCAACGCTAACGTAAAGAAAGGAAATGAAAGTGGTAAATCTCCGAGGGAATCAAATACTGTCAGGCGCTTAAAGGGGATGTCTAGGGGTGCTTCTGAAGAGAAGCTTCGAAAACGAGGGCTGCCTGTGGGTTGTCTGTGACACAGTAAAAGCTGAAATGAATCTAATGTGGATATAAAGATATTGTTTCATAGAATAAATACAAAAGCTGATAGCATTTGAAACAGCAGCTGCAATATTGAAGAAGTAAATGGTAAAAATACTTTTTTCGAGGATGGTGTACTTTAATCCATTTCCCGTTTTTGCTGCATTGGTGGAAAGTTAAATTTCCTACATTCAGTGCTGATAACCTAACCCACCTGCGTATTTTATCTGTTTTACTGCACGTATATGTATGAACTGTATAAAAACCTCTAATTTTTATAATATTTATTATTGCTCACCTGGAATATAATCGTATTTTATATTTGTACTTTAAAAAAGAGCTGTAAGTTATTAATTCTTTTTAAGGCCAGCAGCCAGGCGCCGGTAGTCGATAGACAGTTCACCACCAAGTTTAATGTTGTGAGTTTGCCACTGGAACCACCATATGTAACAGTTGTTGGTAAATTATTAATCTTATTTACCCTTGAATGCCATTTCTATTATTCAATCTCCTGGAAAAAATAGTATACAATAACGTTGGAGAATCTCGGAAATAGATAATACTTGACTTTGACTCATTTTTCAAACTCTTTCTCGTTCGTCAATAATCCACGTATCGCACTAGTGTCACAATTATAGTATTTTAATTTTTTTGTTTGCTTTTTTTCTTTTTACTTTCTCTACTACGTATAGTAAGTAGGGGAAGTATTGTATTCCACCCAAAAATTCGATACCGAGATTTCACCGGAAATATATGTTTTGAGGCCCTCTGAATCCAAAAGAAGCATTTTTGGAAACATGTCCGTGTGTGTGTCTGTGTGTCTGTGAGCAGCGTAACTCAGAAACGAACAGTCCGATAAACACCAAACTTGGTATTTACGTTCAGTATCTTCCAGAGATGCGACACGAAGGTTTTCAAGAAAATACTCCACCCCAGATTACCCTTTACATGGAACATTTTTCGACAATTTTAATTTCTTCAAAAATAGCTTTAATGATTTTGATAAAATATCATATGCTTAAGATATTTTCATGACAAATGAAATGTATATTCCGAATTTTCCGGGAATGTCTCCAAAATTATTCTTCATTGTAAACGACTTTTGCATAACTGGTAAACCATAAGAGATAAACAAAACTTTACAACACAAAAAATGTAGATCGCGTTAAAATACACAATTTATGTCATTTACATTTTTTGTTGAGTGAACCATTTTCGAGATATTGCTTGTTATTCCCTTAAATTTTCCAATACTTATACTTTTTCTCAAATGGAAATTCGTTATTCATTTTTTTTTGTCCTCGTAATGCAAAGAGAATGGAATACTCCACATAGCAACCAGCTCTTAAAATATTTGACTATCGCTTAAAGCCTACCAATTCCCCTTCCATCTACAAGAAAATTAGCAATAAGATTAACATCTCGATATCTCGATTAACATGAAGCATATGGAGAATAAGCGTTTGTAAAAATAGTTTGTAGTAGAGTAGAAAAAGTCATGTGAGTGTAAAACGTCAGATTTTTTTGGTTTGCTGTTTCTATTTTTTTCTTTTTTTGCCTGAGGTCTAACGTCATTTAATATCTAGTTCATATAAATAATGCATATGTGAAATGATGCTCAAGTGAGGGCTGGGTCCTTAGCTTAAAATCACCCAACATTCGTCTTCTCACGATAAGGGAAAATCCCATAAAGAAACCTTATTGGGGTAACTCGCCTTAACAAGAATGCACTATTGCGTTTATCCGATTTTCTCATAGAATCATTTTTTAAAGTATCACCAAAGTTGGAAATTACGGAGTTAGAATAATTATTTGAAACAATCATATAGATATTAAATAGAGCTTTCTCAAATAGGTTATTCAGCTTACTTCCAAAATGTGACAAACCGAAAATTCTCGGAAAATGAATAACGCGATTAGTAGATACGCTTCGGAATCTGAGAATTTTGAATGATTATTTTTCCAATATGTTATAGTGTACCGCGTTGTTTAAGCCTGCATCCTACCCAGAAGACGTAGCTCAGGGTACAGGCTACTCCCTAAACGCTAAAGGGAGAGAAGATAGAGGAACAGAATAGCTAAGACTGTGTCTGATGTTATGCCCAGGAGGTTTGTTCTATCTGTCATCGGCCCTAAGGGGCTAGTCTAATCTCTTCAGTGAATACGCATACTGTGAGAGCCATAGCTGTCTTGAACTTCACAAAATGTATATTACACTACTCCGGTAATGTGGCCAACAACGAAGCGACTGTCAGAGTACAGTAGAACTGAGAGGGTGCTTTTGGGTGCTGACTACAAACACATTAGCATTCTACTGTAACCGATTCCCGAAAATGCATAAATCACCTCTAGGGCGCGGCGGTATCTCAGTATGAGTAACTATTTTTTCAATATCATCATGATTATCATCATCATTCTTCACGGGTTGGACCATTATTGGTTTGTTCCGTTCCATTTAAGTTGAGTAACTGGTCGATCCATCTCTTATTAGGTCGGACAAGAAGGTTATCTGTTGGTTTGAATTTTAAAATATTCAGAGGTATGTTCTTTGTCCATTCTTAATATATGTTCACAGCAATTATTTGAATTTTTTCAATCTTGTTCACTATATAAACATTTTAATTGATCTCTTGATTTTCTCTTTTTTTCAATAAACCACATCCTGCTACATATCTTAAAAACCTCATTTTAGCTTCCTCAACTCCTCTCTTAGAGATTTGCTATTTTTCCAATATATTCATAAGGTCAAATGCGGGCAGATATTATTAATGAAGGCGTAGATACTAATAATGTTGATATTCCAATTACGAGTCATGAATTACTAAATTTTCTTTATGTGCCACCAAGATGCAAGCATGGAGGTAATGTTCTGCATTCATTTTAAGAGGCATTATTTGGTCATAGGGGAAAAAACCTGATGTAATACATTCATTTACTTTCTCCAACATCTATAATTTATTATTTAGTATATAAGCTATTCATACTAAAGCTTATTTTTATATCTACTACGTTTTAATCCAAATAAACCTTTGCAAAAATAGCTGCATTACACATTTCTTTATAGATACAATGAACAGCAATAAACAAATGTTGAAGAACTGGACGCCTTAAAATTCCATACCTATTGTTTCCATGCAATCGCGAGAAAAAACTGAATGTTGAAAGGACATTAAAGAATGACTAAGAAATGAACAATTCCAACCATTAGTAACCGATATTTCAGAAATAGCTTCTGCCCCTAAAAGGTTTATTCTTATAAAGTGTGTGTTTTAAACAGATCTACATTTCTTGTGTACTACGTTTTCGTTTATCGCTTAACGTTTACCAGTTATACAAAATTATACAAAATTCCTTCCGAATGAAGAGGACTTCAAAGGCTATTCCCAGAAAATTCAAGGTACAGATTTCATTGGTCGTACAAATATCTTTAATATGTGATGTTATAATGAAAATCGTTACAGCCATTTTATAGAAAATCAAAATTTTCTAGAAATGTTCCATATAAAGGGTAGTATCGAGTGAGGTGATTTTCTTGAAAATCTTCGTCTCGCATCTTTGGAAGACACAGACAGACAGACAGACACAAACACACACATACGGACCTTTTTCTAAAAATGATTTGTTTTTGGATTCAGGGGCTTCAAAACATATATTTCCGGTGAATTTTCGTATCGAATTTTTGGATGGAATGCAATACCTTCTCTCCTTCTCTACGTTATGCACATGGTAGAAGAAGTTAAAAAAAGAAAGGAAAAAGAAACAGAATATTTCTGTAATTATGGGTTTACAAGAAAGCGAAATATGTTTGATATTTCAACCCCATTTATGAGCAAAGAAAGTATCAAAGTCTATTAGTTTAACTTTAGATTGCATTTTATGATTAGTAAGGAATTTAATTCAGGCAAACGCTAACATCACTTTCTTCTAAGCTGTATGCTTTGTGAGTAACTAATAAAGAATATTTTGTTCTTTGCAGTATTTTCTTTAATATTATATTATGAAGCCTTAAGTTACCCAAAATATTTTCCTTGAATGAGGTTGAAGAATCAAAGGTACTCTTCTGTTTTAAGCGTTAATTTGAAAACAAAATTATTTTTATTATCACTTGTGGTATAAGTTACCTTAAAATTAATTCATTAATACCTCATATAACCCGTATATTAAATATCAAATTTATTATGCTTAAATAGTCTTTGTTTGCAACCATAACACCTAACACAGCATAACTGAAGAGTCTTAAACAGTAACTTCCTCTTTAAGGCACGTTGTTTTTGCTATTCAATTGTTTATGCTCAAAGCACAATTTTCGCAGTATATTTTCATTTTGATTTCGTAAAATCTACATACTATACCTACTATATGTAGTAGGAGAAGTATTGCATTCCACCCAAAAATTCGAATCCGAGATTTCACCGGAGTACATGTTTTGAGACCCCCTGAATCCAAAAAAAAGCATTTTTGGAAACATGTCCGTGTGTGTGTGTGTCTGTGTGTGTGTCTGTGAACAGCATAACTCAGAAACGAACAGTCGGTTAAACACCAAACTTGGTATTTAGGTTCAGTATCTTACAGAGATGTGTCAAGAAGGTTTTCAAAGAAAATCCCTCGCCCCAGACTACCCTTTACATGGAACATTTTTCGAACATTTTAATTTTCTCAAAATGGCTCTAACGATTTTGATTAAAATGTCATACGTTTAAGATATTTTCATAACAAATGAAATGTATATCTCGAACTTTCTGGAAATGTCTCTAAAGGTATTCTTCATTGTGAACGACTTTTGCATAACTGGTAAACCGTAAGAGATAGACAAAGGTTTACTACACAAAAACTTAGATCGTGTTAAAATACACAATTTATGTCCTATACGTTTTTTTGTTCAGTGAAATATTTTCGAGATATTGCTTGTTATTCCCTTAAATTTTCCAATACTTATACTTTTTCTCAAATTCGTTATTCATTTTTTTACTTTCTCTACTACGTATAGTAAGTAGGGGAAGTATTGTCGCATCCCCCGTCTCTAAATAAGCATAAAAATATCATCACACTCGCTTTGCTGCAAGAGGATTTCAAACCGAAACGCAACACTGCAGATTAAATCCTACCGGGGAGGACATATTAAGCAGTTAACCCTAAATCCTAGCGCAAATTCAGGAAGGAAAGGCGAAGGAGCAAAGCACAACACGTAAATAACCAACCTTCACATTATCCAACTTTAATAATGCTTAAAAATAGCAGTACAATACCTTGTTAATGGAGCCATCTTCTTTGCTGACCACCGGAGAGACAGGCTGAAAACACTTCCTTCCTCTTGGACTCCAAACCCGGTTCTCACCCCACGCTAATGGCTACACAAGCTACGCTGGCATGTCACTGTTTACCCCCACCCCAACTTATGCTAACGAACCGCTCAAAACCTGTTTATCCCTCTAGAACAATTTAAATACAGCCACGAATCCTTACTAATAGCGTCACATCCGACCACCTCATATTGAGTAATGTAAAACGTACATGTGCCACATCTCTCCGGGGTCTGCCAAGATTGATGTCCGCATCAATTGCTACAACAAATTAACATACAATACAGAATTTTTTTCTGACAAAACATTTTTATACCGTGACAACACTTGGTTAACATAGTTGTGTTGGTTCCTTGTACATGTTTTCTTTGTGTTTAGTTTAGTTTACGGTATTATATATATATATATAATGTAGATATAAAGTTAAAGCAGTTACTTAGGGAGTCTGATCACCAGGAGGTACATAATGACGAAAAACACTGAATAAGCTATATTCACTGTTAAAGTTTGTATTAGGGTTCCGCACACACTCTATCACTTTCACTTCCTCGCCCACAAACAATAGTTAAATGTGCCACTAACTGTAGGGTAGGTAAATGTCCCACCTGCGACGAGAAATTCAATTTTATTTTCTATGCAGAACTGAAACCTTAAGGTAGGGATTATCGGTGCTTCCCACCTTGCCATGAAAGCCGCAATTAAAGTCCTGCAGCAACGATCTTTAAGGGTTAGTTACCTGTCAATCCTACCCTTCGATGAGGTCAGTTTACAAGGCTCATAACATGGCGCCAGGCATCGACGAAGCTGTGCCATATGGGGGCCACCCCTATGGCCGACGACTGCAACGATGAAGCTGAAACAGAGGCAACCAGTACCTCAGCTATTCTTGTGGCATGTTTACGGACCCATTTAATTGTGTGGTGAACGCTCCCCATGATATGCATTGCTTAAACATTAACACAAGTGCAAATAAGTAAAGAGCACGAACCTGTTAATTACAAAAGTTACTCATTGTTAGCCATGTCACAAAACAAGGATGTGTCAGTACAAAATATAATACAAAGCATATTACATAATCCCCTTATGGTGAGAAAACTTACCAAATATCTTAACACAGAATTTACAAAATTACAATATACTGATAACCTGAAAATTACAAAATATCACTATGCCTATTAAAATGTTTATCCTACGTGATCACTTACAAGGGTACCCTAAATTACAATGCATATTGAATCAATGCCTAGGTCTTTATAGATGTACACATCTAGTCTTAATCATCCCAATTAAAACTGTTATTAAAATTGGCTATGATTAATATCATTAGTCATTAAACCTCGAGGTAAGCCCGCATTAAAATCATCATCATCATAAATACCACCTCTACTTCCAATGAATTCTAGCACACATGCTGCATGCCTTCAAAACATGCACTGATAATGCATAATACTGTCATATCAAATACTACCATATACCAAAGTTTAATTACCGACATATCAAATTTAGTACACTACACTAGTCCAATGCTAAGTACTACACCCCGTTAACAAGCTATTCATCACAATAACTGGAAGAGATGGAGATCAGGGTTGCCAAAATTCTGTCCTGAAACATTCTCAGAAGCAGAAATCAACCTATGGTACATGGAAGTCAATAGCCCGAATTCACAATGTTATCATATTATTGCCAAAACTATGATTACATCACTTCAAAATAGAAATGCATCACTACTATCATCGTAAACAAATATAATCGAATATTGGAGAACACACTGCGGCACTTTCACCAACATGAAATATCACATACCTTAGCGGCTGCATACTGCACTTTCGCTAGGCGAAATTCACACTGCAAGGGCAACGGGTACACAACGGCAATCCCGCCGAGCTGCACTGTCACTGAAACAATTCTAATACTTCCGAATACCATAATGGGTACACTTCGGCAACACCATTATACATCAATACAATATGTCAGGTCCGGCGAGGGTATAAGAATTTGTCACAATTTATGAATAACATAATACCTGTCAGGGGTAACAATCAAGAGGTTTAGATTTATAAATATCACGTCAGTCTTATTATTAAACTTTATGTAGAGTTAACCCAGAACACAAAGGATTTGACATATAGGAAACGGGTGTAGCATCCAAAATAATGTAAATTAAGAATCTATACATCATTACATTTATCATAAGCGGCAAAAGATCAAACAAATTCACAATCTATAAGGTCCTACTGGATCATAATAGGGATACAAACGTGACACATGTACTGATTGTTCCTTAACTCTTGGAGCATGGGGTCGTTTGACAACGTAGGTCACAGGTGTAATCTGCCTAACAATTTCATAAGGTCCAAAATATCTGTGCAATAATTTGGTACATTTCCCCTTTTTCCTTACTGGGGTGAAGACTTTAACCCATTGACCCAATGAAAACTCAACATCTCTGTGTTTCTTATCATATCTTTCTTTCTGCCGAACCTGTTGCTGATTTATATTAAGTATAGCCACTTCACGAGCTTTCAGAATATCCTTCAGGGTTTGTCGAACGAAGAGATCATTGGAAGTAGCTTGGAGCTGCACTTGATTTGGCAGAGCAGGTTCACGTCCATAAATAAAATAGAATGGGGAAAATTTAGTTGTCTCCTGAACAGAAGAGTTGTATGAAAATATGACATATGGCAAGACTACATCCCAATTCCTTTGATTTCCATCAACAAAATGGCTCAACATATTTAACAATGTCTGATTAACCCTCTCAGTAAGGCCGTTACACGAAGGGTGATACGAACTAGTGAAATTTGGGGACACTGACAAAGACTTTAAAAGTTCTTGAGTAACTTGGCTTAGAAAAACTGAACCACGATCAGATAGCAAAGTTGCAGGCGCTCCATGTCTGCAAATAATTTGGTGTAAAATAAATTTAGCAACATGAGGAATAGTAGCCAAAGAAAGAGGTGCAGCTTCAACCCAACGAGAAGCATACTCTGTGGCAACAATAATGTGTCTGTGGCCTGAATTTGAACGAGGGAGAGGACCTAACAAATCTATACCCCAACGTTCACCAATGAAGTTAACCGGAATAGGTTGTAGAAGACCAGCAGGTTTCTGATTCTTGGGACCTTTTCTCGACTGGCAACTGGGACATGTCCGGACAAAATGCTCAATAGATTTCTTCATTCCAACCCAATAGTATCTCGAATTAATTTTGTTGAAAGTTTTCGAAAATCCTAAATGGCCAGACAAAGGGTCATCATGGCAGGAAGACAAAATTTCATGCTTAAGTGATTCAGGTATAACAAGTAAATGTAGGGGACCAGTAGAGCCAGCATTTTTCCTATACAACACATCAGATTTAAGCACGTACGTGGAAGCTTGTCGTTGAACTTTGGGAGAAGCTAACTGAGGATCCTTAAGGGCATTAATGATAGGTAAAAGAAGCGGATCAGCTTTCTGTTTATCCGCAACTTCGATAGGAGAAAGCAAACAAATAATAAGTTCATCTAACTGCTCAAGTTGTTCTGGTTCAGGCTGTGAAACTGGAAATCTAGAAAGTGCATCAGCATCATTATGTTTCTTCCCAGATTTGTAAGAAATAGTATAGTCGAATTCTTGTAGTTTAAGGCTCCACCGAGCCAGGCGTCCTGTCAAATCCTTTAAGTTATTCAGGTAACAAAGAGAATGATGGTCTGACACAATATGAACTTTGTATCCAAAGACAAAATTTCTAAAATGAGTGAGACCAAAAACAATGGCCAAAAGTTCAAGTTCGGGGACAGCATAATTCTTTTCACATTTTGAGAGGGTCCTAGAAGCATATGCAATAGGGCGCAAATTATCTTCAACTCTTTGTAGTAAAACACATCAAAGACCAAGTCCACTAGCATCTGTATGCAATTCGGTATATGCGCCAGGTGTATAATGAGCCAAGACAGGTGCAGAAGTTAGATAATCCTTCAGCTTTTGAAATGCCCATTGTTGATCATAACCCCATACAAAATCTACATTTTTCCTAGTCAACTGAATCAGGGGTTGAGCAATTTTGGAGTAATCCTTCACAAATTTCCTGTAAAAATTAAAAAGACCCAAAACTTTCCTGATATCTCTAATACTCTTTGGTTTCGGGAGTTGCTGAATAACTTTGACCTTGTCAGAATCAGGGGAAATGCCCTCTTCTGATACTTCAAATCCTAATAGTTTAATCTTATCCATAGCGAAAAAACATTTAGCAGGTTTAAGTTTGAAATTGTGTGAAGCCAAACGTTGAAAAACAGCCTCCAAATTGTATAAGAGCTCCTCAAATGTTTTAGCAAATACAACAATATCATCCAGATAAACTAAAGCTTTCTTAAATTTCAAATCACCTAATAGCTTTTCAGCAATATAACTGAAGAATCTGGGAGCGTTTGCAAGGCCAAAAGAAAGTCTCTCAAATTCATACTGTCCTTCATGAGTGACAAAAGAAGTGTATTTCTTACTACTTTCAGCAATGGGAACCTGAAAATAAGCTGACAATAAATCTAATGAAGCAAACCATTTGGCTTCACCCAGGTAACTGAGTAAGTCATCAATGAGTGGCAATGGGAACGAAGTAGTTTCACTTATAGCGTTTAGCCTCCTGTAGTCGACACAGAACCTCATGGAATTATCTTTTTTCTTAACTAAAACCACAGGGGAGCTCCAAGAAGACTGAGAATCTCTAATTATGCCTGCATCTTTCATTTCTTGCACTTGTTGAGAAATAGTTTCTTTTTGTTTATGTGGTACTCTATATGGGCGTTGTTTAATAGGTTTGGGACCAGTGACCTTAATTTCGAATTCAGCTACATCAGTAGTGCCTAAATCCTGAAGAGAAATAGCAAAAACATGTGAATATTTCAGTAGCAAGGTATGCAAATGACCACGTTGATCAGGGCTTAACTTACAACTTACGTTCCAATCAAAGTTAGGAGCTTTCAAAGTTGCAACATCGCTAGAAGAAACAGAATTACTTTGTATTAAAGCTACATCATGAGCATTTGCAAGCACAGTTCTTGCAAATAATGTTTGAGGTACAGCTGAATTATTATGAACAGGGATAGTATAAGTTTCGGCCGAGTGACACACAACAGGTGGGATCATAAGATTCTTTTTGTTCATTATGCTAACTGATGGTTCGAACATCACGTCATTAGTAATAACAGCAGTTGGCTGCACTGACACATAACAGGTTGAGAAAGGTGGAATTCTAACATCTTCAGTCACTGAAATTTTGTTAGGCACAATAGCATCATTATCATCATTCAAAGGGTTGACAGCAATGTCTGCAAAGGGGCCTCTAGTTGTTACAGAGATGGGAATAGTAATACTATGATCCTTAACTTGAAGTGAAACAAAATTTTGAGCATAATTAATCACAGCATCATGTGCAGTCAAAAAATCATTTCCAAGAATAAAGTCGTGAGCTAAGTCCTTAACCACTAACACATCTTCCTGAAAATGTGTATCACAAATTACAAAATCCAAGATGGTATGATAGGGAGCATCCAATAATTTGTTGCCTGCAGTTTTAAGCAAAATTTCAACAGGTTGCAATTTTGAAACATCTGTAACATGTATAGCATTCACAATACTAATAGCACTTCCTGTATCTAACAAAATAAACATTTCTTTAGCATCAATGTGCCCAGGCACCTGCAAAATTTGACCTGAAAGAGAAGATATATTATTTAAATTAGGAGTAGGCACAGTATGTTGAGTTGTTACCTTTAAGTCACATCGTCTGGGGCTCGGCGCTGCTCGTTTTTTTGGATGTGTCGAATTCATTCTGCAGTAGCGAGCAATATGCCCCCTCCTATTACAGTTATAACATATAACTGAGGAACCTTGTCTATCATTGTATCCATCGTACCTGCCATTTGATGACCTCTGCCTGTTGTCCTGGCGATAACCAGCACGATCAACAACTTCAAATGGTCTCTGATGTATTGAATGCACAGACTGTAACTGAGTAACTTGGGTTGACAATTGTTCGACCTTTTTACATAGCAAAGAAATAGGGTCTGGTGCATTAACTGATGTTGCACTAGGTATTGTGGTTGGTGACATCACAGAGCCTGCCACAACAGATGACACAGAGGGAGAAGAGTGCCCCACAATTTGTGAATGAATTATTCCCGGGGTCTGAGCAAGAGCTAATTGTTGTCTGTGAGTGGTATAGAAGTCAGCTTTGTCAACTCTTTTAATAATCTGTAGCACCTCATCAACAGTTTGAGGGTTCAAAGGTAACAGTGCCTGAACATAATGGGCTTTCAAGCCCTTGAGCAAGTTCTTTATTTGCTCCGCCTGTGTCATTGCTGGGTTTACCTGATCACATAGGGATAAAACATCGTAAACATAATCCAGAACTAATTCACTGTCAAGTTGAATACGTTGCCTGAGCTTAATTTCTAACAGCTCCTCCTGGTGGGACATTTGAAAAGCTGACAAGAACTGAGAGACAAGGAAATTCCAATCATGCTGAGGATGTCTGTGACAAAAAGTTTGATACCAAATGGCAGCGGTTTCTTTTAAGTAACAGGGGAAAAATTTAAGCTTTTGACCATTATTCCAAGAATTTGCTTTAGCAACCATTTCAAAGTTGCGAACAAAAGCATTAGCTGGTGTCAGTGTAGGACTTAGAAAGAACATTGGCTCAATCATGGGATTAGTCACAATAGGTTGCATATTCGCTATAGTAGCTGCAAATTGATTCTGAATAACAGGAATTAACTGTGCATTCATGTCAATATTACTTGCTGAGGAAGGTAACTCACTATCTTCAGAAACTTCAGAAATAGGCACATTTGAACTTTGCCTACGTGAACGTCTAGTACACATTTTAAAAATGGAAGCTTACAAATCTGACCCTGAAAAATACACCAATATTAGCACTGTGTGAAAGTTGACTCGCCCTTAACTTGTTAAAAAAAAAGCAAAAATGACAACTGTAATGTCCGTAGGCGATTAAGCGGAATTGCCAAATGGTATTACTCAAAAACTTGAGGTGCAAAATCTATAGCTAAGATTGCCATATAAAGCACTCGCAAATAGTAATTAAACAGAACTACCCCCGGGGAAAAAATTTAAGACTTGGCGTGCAGAAGCCCAACGCATAAACTGTACCCCTAACACATGGTATTAACGAGAAATAAACGTCGCCCGAACTACATTATTCACAGAAAAACATGTATATATTGGGCAAAAAAAATAACCCTTACCTTAAAGCACTGAGTAATCACACGCTACGTTATTTCACTATAAAATGCACTAATAAACACTCACAAAGCAATATAATTCTTCACTTCACTGCAGGAGAACATGAAAAATGTGAAACACGTAAATCCTTCTAAAAACGTCCAAATTTGTTATCACACAACGCTGTTATTAAAACTTTAAAAAACTTTCTTTATAGGATACATTCATGGGAGAAAAAAAGAAATAGACCTGAGGAAGATTTTACACGTGAGCACTACATGAAAATTACGGCACCAAAAGTCATATTTTCAAGAAAAATACACCCACAAAGTTCATGTACATTTAAAAGCGCCAAAGTAAATTGAAAATATGTGAATTTCAACATTGGGATATTATAAAACACTTAAAAGGAAAGAAATTATAACATGTAATTACCACGTGCTGCGAGTAAATTTGGGACCAAAATTAAGTGCGCCTGAACATCAACGTGAATAATAAACATCTGATTTCTAACAAAATTATTAACAACTGTTTAAATCCCCTTACATAATTAAGCACACAACTAAGCCGGAAATGCAATAAAGCAAGGCTAAGCAAGAGATAAATTTAAAATTTAGCACGTGGTGCAGAATATGAAATTACTATAACGCTAAAAAATTCACAATTTAAGAAAAATAAACCCTAGATTTATATGTATATACAATTCCAATAACTGATCAACGATGTATAGATTCAAATATAAACGTTATACCCTAAAACTCTGAAAACAAAAAAAAATTCCAAGTTTTTGTGCAAACACGTGGCAGCAGACACATCGCCATTAAAATATTCAACGCATCATTATAAAATATGCCCAAAAATACAGCAGGATTTTCCAAATCAACTTAATACAATATTAAAGCAAAAGAAGAAGGGATTGCAAAGATTTAACAGGATTTAAAATTTCACACGTGGACGCCACGCGGTCGCCATTGTTATTCTGCGCAGCGTTTCAACACCAAGGTTCTACGCATTATACGCGATTTAGGAGAAAAAAATATTTGGAATCTGCCCGGCGAACTCCACCAATTATGTCGCATCCCCCGTCTCTAAATAAGCATAAAAATATCATCACACTCGCTTTGCTGCAAGAGGATTTCAAACCGAAACGCAACACTACAGATTAAA
This sequence comes from Deroplatys truncata, assembly GCA_030765065.1. Classification (NCBI taxonomy): domain Eukaryota; kingdom Metazoa; phylum Arthropoda; class Insecta; order Mantodea; family Mantidae; genus Deroplatys; species Deroplatys truncata. Next base: position 186,065,891 of record CM060986.1, on the reverse strand, counting down.
TCCTACCGGGGAGGACATATTAAGCAGTTAACCCTAAATCCTAGCGCAAATTCAGGAAGGAAAGGCGAAGGAGCAAAGCACAACACGTAAATAACCAACCTTCACATTATCCAACTTTAATAATGCTTAAAAATAGCAGTACAATACCTTGTTAATGGAGCCATCTTCTTTGCTGACCACCGGAGAGACAGGCTGAAAACACTTCCTTCCTCTTGGACTCCAAACCCGGTTCTCACCCCACGCTAATGGCTACACAAGCTACCCTGGCATGTCACTGTTTACCCCCACCCCAACTTATGCTAACGAACCGCTCAAAACCTGTTTATCCCTCTAGAACAATTTAAATACAGCCACGAATCCTTACTAATAGCCTCACATCCGACCAGCTCATATTGAGTAATGTAAAACGTACATGTGCCACAGTATTGCATTCCACCCAAAAATTCAATACCGAGATTTCACCGGAAATATATGTTTTGAGACCCACTGAATCCAAACAAAGCATTTTTGGAAACATGTCCGTGTGTGTGTCTGTGTGTGTGTGTCTGTGAACAGCATAACTCAAAAACGAACAGTCGGATAAACACCAAACTTGGTATTTAGGTTCAGTATCTTTCAGAGATGCGAGACGAAGGTTTTCAAGATAATCCCCTCACCCCAGACTACCCTTTACGTGGAACATTTTTCGAAAATTTTAATTTTCTCAAAAATGGCTCTAACGATTTTGATGAAAATATCATATGTTTAAGATAATGCCATGAGAAATGAAATGTATATCTCGAATTTTCTGGGAATGTCTCCAAAAGTATTCTTCATTGTGAACGACTTTTGCATAACTGGTAAACCGTAAGAGATAGACAGAATTTTACTACACAAAAAATGTAGATCGCGTTAAAATACACAACTTATGTCATATACATTTCTTTTGTTGAGTGAACCGTTTTCGAGATATTGCTTGTTATTTCCTTAAATATTTCAATACTTATACTTTTTCTCAAATTCGTTATTCATTTTCTTTATGTCCTGGACATGCAAAGAGAATGAAATGCGCCACATAGCAACCAGCGTTAAAATATTTGACTATCCCTTATAACCTACCATATTCCCCTTGCATCTACAAGAAAATTACCAATAAGATTGACATCTCGATATCTCGATTAACATGAAGCATATGGAGAATAGGCGTTTGTAAAAATAGATTGTACAAGAGTAGAGAAAGTCATGTGAGTGTAACACATCAGATTTTTTGTCCTGGTAATGCAAAGAGAATAGAATACCCCACATAGCAACCACCTCTTAAAATATTTGACAATCGCTTAAAGCCTAACAATTCCCCTTGCATCTACAAGAAAATTAGCAATAAGATTAACATCTCGATATCTCGATTAACATAAAGCATATGGAGGATAAGTGTTTGTAAAAACAGTTTGTACAAGAGTAGAGAAAGTCACGAGTGTGTAACACATTAGATTTTTTATTGTTTAATGTTCATTCATAAACCGCCTTTAACATGTAAGGTCATTACGGCGGCTTTACCATAGAAACAATGCTCATTAGCAGTAATATTCACTTATTTACAGTAGTATTAATCTTTGGGTAGGTATGACGTTTGGTTGTTACATTAAATTAATACGCACACACGTCCGCATTCTCATTTATATTTCCAAGGATGAGGAATAATCCTGGCTAAAGTAAAATTTCCATCCCCCAGCCGGGGATCGAAACCGGAATTTATAGATTCAGCGGTTAGCCTGCTAACCACCAGACCACAGAGGAGTCAATTGTAAAGTTGTAACTAATAACAGTTCCATGTTGTGAGTTTGAGGTTGGGATTTAATTTTTTTTTCTAACACTCCCTCTTCTTCTTGTATCACTTCTTTTATATTTTGAAATCACAGATCACCAAATCTCGCCATTTCTATACTTTGTGGCAACCGGCAATGGTGAATAAGAAAATGCATGAGAGTATACTTTCTAGTGGAATGGAAGCAAAGATTATAGTAATAAAAAACATGAATGTAGGAGAAAAACTTTCATATATTAATTTTGAGCACCAGGCTTTAAAATTATCGATTAAGTTCGGTTCTGATTGAGGTGAATAAGGCTTCAATGAGGCCGTACATTGGCTGAAAGGACTCACGTGTAATTGTCATCAATGTGACAAACCATCTTACCTCACTGTAGGCTTAAATGTTAGATGTTCCTCCTATTTTTTAAGGTTACATCTCCCTTTTCATTCATCACTTACACTTCCACTTTTCATCTCGTGCCGTTAAAGCCAATCGCTTCAGAGACTCCGAGACGGTCAATAAAACTGTAGAACATTTACCCAGCTCACAAGGTCGGGATATAGTACAGCCTTAGTCACATACTAGTAGGGGAAAAGCTCTTATGAAATGAACTGTTTTACATACATACTCTCAACGATATTTATGATTACCTATTTAATTTATTTGCTGCTGGAGGGTGACTTAGGACATGATGCTATGTAGATGACAACTTTCATTGAATTTCAATTATTGTTATTACTTTCTCATGTCGCCGTACTATTTAATATATTGGCAGCTAGCCAGTGTTAGAATTCCTGTAATAATGAATGACTGAATGAAAAACCCAACACGAATCCTCTTTAGTGGTTAACTATTACTGAACATATTCTAAATCTGGCTCTTCAGCGTCGTATTAGTGACCTTTGCATTAGACGCGGTATAGTAGCCCTGAAGAAATTATGCGATATTTACTTGCTCTATACTTACCTATAGTAAATAGAGGAAGTATTGTATTCTACCCAAAATTTGATACCGAAATTTCGCCGGAAATACATGTTTTAAGACTACCTGAGTTCAAACCAAAACATTCTTGGAAAAACGTAAATGTATATATGTGTATGTATGTGTGTGTGCTGTGTGGTGTCAAAAGCGAAAAGTCCATTAAATACCAAACTTGTTATATAAGTTCATCTTCCATGGATGTGACACGAAGATTTTTAATAAAATCCTCTTACTACAAACTGCCCTTTACACTATAAGTTTTTGTTATTTTAGTTTTCTTAGAAATGTCTTTAACGTCTTTGATTAAAATAACCATATGCTTAAGATTTCTTTATGACAAATGAAATGTATCATTTGAATTTCATGCCTTTGAAGTCTTCTTCATTCGGAATAGTTTTGTAAACCGTATGAGATGGACCAAATGTTATTACACAAACGATGTAGATCTCGTTAAAACAAACAATTTATGTGAAATAAAATGTTTATGGAGTTAAATATTTCCGATATTCCTTGTCATTGCTATCTATTTTGTAATAGTTATACTTTTCTCAACTGAGATACATTATTCGTTTATTTTTTTCTCGTGGTGATGCAAAGAACATGGAATTGCAAAGCCACCACATAGCGATATTAAAAAAAATGTAATTGTGTTTTATTTATGGACGCTCTTAAACTGATGTGGTCCTTAGCGTCCCATTCTATATTGCTCGTGAAAGACCAGCAATTTTTATCAGAGGCCTCTTTATCAGGCTTGAGGTTCTTTTACTTGCCGTAAATATACGACATGGGAACACAGGCTTTACTTCCCTTCCGAAGGAAGCCATGCTAAGAATTTTTACGCCCGATAAAAGCAATATTAAAAATCGATCCTGTACCTAGCGTATCCTAAAATGAAATTTGTAAATGTGAATTGAACGTTTGTCTGGATTAACAAGAAATAGAATAATCAACTTTTGTAAGAATAGTTTCAGATGAGTGAGTAAAGAAAATTATGTGAATGCAACAATTTTTGGATTTAGGAGCTTTAAAAAAAATATTTATAGTGAAATCACCAGTGAACGTTTGGGTGGAATGCAATTGTGACACTTCCACTTACTATAGAAAGTAAAAATTAGCTCACTGAAGAAAAACCAAAATCGGATGTTGAGTTAGCAAGCTCATGCCCTAAAGCTGAGCAACCCTGTGCTCCCATTACGTGAGACGAATTCTTTGCTCCCAACTGATTCCCACATCCTTGAAGCCCAGTGGGTTATCTAAGGAACAATTTATATATATCAGGAGACTGGAAAGAATATTCTAGTGCTGAGACTAGGTCAGATTGGAAATATGCGGAACACGTCCTGGAAGGATAGAGTAGTAACTAGTGTTCCGACAAGGTAAGCCAGAGATCTAGTTCGATCCTCTGTCCTAGCTTTGGGTTTTCGTAGCAGATTCATTCACTGCTCGTGCTCCTGACTGCACATGTTTCACATACAAAGATTAGTTCCAACTTAATAGGTTTTCCTTCCTTTCCTTATTTCTTCTTTGGGTAGAACATGAATGTATGCATTAGCTCATCTCTTCTGTGGAGTGTAGAGTTGTAAAAATATCGTATAATATCAAAACGCATTGTATAAAATTGCATAAATCATAGTATAATACGTACAACATTCGCAGCAATTGCCGTTGTGAAAAACCAATCGGTGACTTGTCTTTATCTATTAGTAACCTACTAGGACATGGCAGTGGAATAATGGTGGCTAACCTTCCACAATTTAAAACTACTGATGATAATTATTCTCGAGACACTTTGTGGGCTGCTGCCCAACATGTCTTACCTTCTAGCTGGTGTAGAGAATTGTGTGGCAAACAACCGATAGGTTCGCTTACATATAAACTTCCGAATGAACCACCATCATCAGCCGCAACTGGTATACCCATAGGCAAATTCAAACAAAAGCCAGAACAGACTTTCTCCGGCAACAAACCATGATTTCGCTGGTATCTAAACTTCTGAATGAACCATCATCATCAGCCACAACTGTTCCACCCATGGACGAATCCACACAAAAACAAGAACAGGCTTTCTCCAGCAACAATCCATAAGTTCATGACATCTAAACTTCTGAATGTACGACCATCATCAGCAGAAACTGGTCCATTCATGGATAAATCCACACAAAAACAAGAACACACTTTTACCAGCAACAATCCATAAGTTCATGAAATCTAAACTTCTGAATGTACGACCATCATCAGCAGGAACTGGTCCACTCATGGATAAATCCACACAAAAACAAGGACAGACTTTTTCCAGCAACAATCCATAAGTTCATGACATCTAAACTTCTGAATGTACGACCATCATCAGCAGGAACTGGTCCATTCATGGATAAATCCACACAAAAACAAGGACAGACTTTCTCCAGCAACAATCCATAAGTTCATGGCATCTAAACTTCTGAATGTACGACCATCATCAGCAGGAACTGGTCCATTCATGGATAAATCCATACAAAAACAAGGACAGACTTTCTCCAGCAACAATCCATAAGTTTATGGCATCTAAACTTCTGAATGTACGACCATCAACAGCAGGAACTGGTCCATTCATGGACGAATCCACGCAAAAAAATAGGAGTAGACTTTCTCCAGCAACAATCCATAAGTTCATGGCATCTAAACTTCTGAATGTACGACCATCATCAGCAGGAACTGGACCGCTCATGGACGAATCCACATAAAAACAGGAACAGACTTCCTGCGGCAACAACCCAAAATCTGGTTTTGGTACAACGGAATCTCCGATACAAGGATAACCATACGGATACGTCAAAATCAGTTGAGAATCATTGCAATAATTGCCGCCTGTTTAAGAAGTTGGTTATTCTTGGGAATTGTTGAATAAAATTGCCTATGCACCTTTTCATTGTTCATTACCTTCAGCTGTTTAAGTACCTTCGTAAATGCTGTTAAGAAAAGCATTAGAATTTTGGCATAAAATATTATAGCCTTGCCTTTTGTGTTTTCGAGAAATCTATTGCAAAAGATTATTCAATGTTTTTTGCTTTCTTTTTAGGAATGAGTGAAGTTATTTTTCATTAAAGTAACAGTCAAGCCATGCCATGCAAAATGCTGCAATAGTCATTCTACTCTAATTTTTGTTCTATTAATATGGCTACTCATATCTTTAATTTATAAACAAATAATTCCTTTGTGTTTCCTTGGTATGTATATGTGCTAAAGCTATAATACTATTGGCGAAATTAATATGACTTCGTTGTTTTAGAATAGCATGGTTCTATCTAGTTGCTCTGAGAAAACATGCCTTAAATTGTAGAGTCCAATAAGTCTAACATTAAAAACAGAACTATATCATTTTTAATCTGCCATATGAACCATTGGTTACATCAATGGAGATATATATTAAATATAGCAGTATCACAATACCAAAGCATACATGAACTCCTTTTCTGCTTTCTCTACTACGTATAGTAAGATGGGGAAATATTGCATTCTACCCAAAAACTCTATACCAAAATTTCACCGGAAATACATGCTTCGAATCCCTCTGAATTAAAAAAATACATTTTTAGAAAAAGGCCGTGTATGTGTCTGTAAACAAGTGGTTCAGTATCAGTTCACGAAGATTTATAAGAAAATTCCCTCACCCAGACTACTCTTTACATTGAACATTTTTCGAAAATAACGTTTTTCAAAAATGGCTCTTACGATTTTGATTAAAATAGCATATGTTTAAGATATTTTCATGACATATGAAATGTATGTCTTGAATTTTCTGAGAATGTCCCCTAAAGTCGTCTTCATTGTGAATGGCTTTTGCATAACTGGTAAACAGAAAAAACATTTGTACACAAAAAATGTGGATCTCTTTAAAACACACAATTTATGATATACACTTTTTTTCAGTGAACCATTTCCGAGGTATTCCTTTTTGTCTGTTTGAATTTTCCAATGCTTATACTTTTTCTCAAATGAGAATGCGTTATGCGTTTTGTTTTCGTTTTTTTATGTCCTGAACATGCAAAGAAAATCAATAGCTCCACATAGCACACAGCTCTTAAAAGATTTGACTATCGCCTAAAGTCTACCATATTGCCCTGACATCTACAAGAAAATTAGCAATCAGATTAACATCTCGATTAACATGAAGTAGATGGATAATAAGCGTTCGTAAAAATAGTTTGTACAAGAGTAGAGAAAGTCATGTAAGTGCAACGCATACATTTGTTTTTTTAAATTTTGTCGTTACAACCTTGTCAATCCAAAGGAACGACTTATCAAAACAAAAAGTATTCATATTCTGTGTAAACATTCATGTCACGAATCCAACCATTTTTACTAATAATACCATGTATTATACTGTATAATACCGTAATTTGGTATTATACCAGAAATACAGTTCTGATTTTAAACGATACCATAACTCTTAGTGTATGGTGTTCCATTTTAAGGTCACCATATTCCTTGTGTGGAACATGTATTTAGTATTGAAGGACTAGAATTCGGTACCAGAATGGCGAATGCAGGAATTGATGCTAGTGATTTTGGTGCATCTAGTCTCCAATCTTGTTGAACAAATCTTCTTAAGTGCACATATAGGCACACGCACGCGGATATGTGAGGGTGTGGTTGTACTTTGTAGCAAAATGTATATGTGTATATATGTGAGGAGCATTCAAATGAAACCTGGTCAGTGCGTCTAACTTTGCATTACACGTAACTGGTGTATGGTGGCACCATCTATTGGTAGAGCGACTGCAGCGTGCGCAACGTTTGACGTTGAATAGCGACAGTGTGGTTTCACGCCGAAGAGAAGGTGGTCACACAAGTTATCGTCCACTATTGAAAATGAAGGCGAGTAAGCAGGAACAACGAGGAGTGATTCGATTTTTAGAGGCGGAGGGAGTTTGAGGCCGTGAAATGTATCGACGGATGAAGGCTGTGTAGGGTCAGTACAGTCTGTGTCGTTCAAGTGTGGTGGAATGGCGCAGTAGATTCCTTGAGGGGCGCGAGTTACTGGAAGATGATGCTCGTCGTGCCATCACACCTGAAATGATTGCGGAAGTGAATGCTTTAGTCTTGGGCAACAGCAGAATCACCGTGGACGAGATCCATCGGTTATTGGGTATTAGCGTGGGCACCATTCACACCATAATGCATCAACTCTTGAAATTTCGAAAAGTTTGTGCGCAATGAGTTACCCACCAACTGATCGCCGAACAGCGCAATACTCAAATGACGCTGTCTTTGAGTCATCTGCAACGTTATCATGAGGAGGAATACGGCTTTCTGTCGCATATTCTCACTGTGGACGAAACATGGTGTCACCATTTTGAACCGGAAAGCAAGCGTCAGAGCAATGCAGCGGAAACATGCGACTTCACCACCTCCAAAGAACTCAAAGGCCATGCACACCAGTTCTGGTAAGGTCATGATGACCTTTTTTGACCACAAGGGTCCACTGCTTGTCGAGTTCCTGGAACAAGGAACCACCATCAATGTCCAGCGTTATCAAGCCACTTTACAGAACCTTAGACGAGCCATCAAGTCGAAACGCCCAGGCATGTTGTCCAATGGCGTTATTCTCCTGCATGATAACGCCCGCCCACACACTGTCAATGCGGTGAAGACAACATTGCAGCAGTTTCGATGGGAAACGCTGAAACATCCACCGTACAGTCCAGATCTTTCACCATGTGACTTTCATCTTTATGGACCTCTAAAACAAGCTATTCGCGGACATCGATTCACAACGGACCACGAAGTGTGTGAATGGGTCCAGACCTGGATCCGACAGCAGCCTACTAGCTTCTTCAAAGATGGAATCGACCGGCTAGTGTCGCAAAGGGATAAATGTACCAACAGTTTTGGCGACTATTTTTGAGTTAGTAAAATCGTTAACGTTACTTTACACAAGTGACCGGGTTTCATTTAAATGAAATATATGTATATATTGTATGGTTGATATTCACATGACTTTTCCTAACCACTGTCATTTATTATTATACAGCTTCTACATAGTATTCTTAAACGGGCCTAATTTTTTAAAATCCATTTCATAAATCGAAATAAGCCTTTGCGGAAATATCTTCATTACACATTTTGGTGTAGGTACAAGGGTTATAAACGTTTAAAAGTAAAAAACTTAAAACTAGGGGGCTATATGCTGGTCTAGAGGTGCAACAGTCTTCCTAGGACATCACGAGAACATCTGAAGAGCGCCAGCACTTGTAACAGGATGACGAAGGTATTAAAAAATTCAACCCAATAATAAGAATATCTTGGAAACGACTGAAACCACAGAAAAAGTTATTGGAAATAAATTGTGCGTTTTAAAGAGGTCTAAGCTTTTATGTATTTGTTGTACGATCCCGGTATTTGGGTGGATTGCAATACTTCATCTGCTTATTATAGGTAAGTAATAGAGAAAGTAATAACGTTTTCTTGGACAAAACACCCTTTATTTATATATTAAATATTCCCAATTCAAGTCCACTATTTGTTTCTACTGAGTGAGGTGGCGCAGAGGTAATGCATTCGGGAGGTCACGGATTCGATCGCCAGCCACCGTCATGCTGACCCATGGGTTTTTCATAGTTTATGCGGGTCAGCAGGGAATGCTGGAGCGGTTCATCTTCTTCTACGACTCTCCTGTCCCATCATCTTACTTGTCATCTGTTTCAAGAGTGTAGGACCAAGCGACGGTGTTCGGTAAGTTGCGGCTGGTCGGTGGCTGTTCATTTTGTGGAATTTTCATTCTGACGTCGTCCAGGAACTACTCGGCGTTCAATCTTGAAACATTAGGGACCCCGTCTGTGCTTGCACGCGTCGTCATCCGGATCTGCTCGCCCTTCAGGTCTCTCCTCCCATCCCTCCCTCCTGGGGGTCACGGTAGAAGCACACAGGGTCAGGGGCCTCGTCCGTACCTTTACGTTTTACCATTTGGTCGTCAAAATTTAATGGAGTACATCTCTATCAGAAGACAACTTGGATGAAATAACTTAACCTACATGCAAGCTGAAAAAACACAAATTCTTGTTTTACGGACTGCAGCTACTAAACTACAGCTTCCCCCACCAACTGGGAATCGAACCTTGGACCTGGGAGGCGACACCCTGCAAAGGCAGTCGTTTACGGATTATAATTATTCAGTATCAGTTTGTTTTCTTACGTTACACCTTTGTATTTACCATTTAATAAGGAATGATGTATTCCCTAACGGAAATGTTAGCAGCAACTTTTTCTTTTTTTGTTTATTTAGAAGCGTTGTTTTCGTTTTGTGTTATCATAATTATTCGTCAAAACAATTCCACAAAATTACAATATTACAAAAACAAACCGCGGTTTGTAAGCGCAGAGAAAGGTTCAAAACTTTAATTAAATACGCTCAGGCTTGTGTCACACGGAAAAATAAAACGGGGAAAAATAATCCAAACACCACACTAGTGGAATAGGTAAATGGCATTTGCCTGAATTGGTTTTGTGAAATTCCCAAGGTAGTGCTGCTATATTTTCTGAGCGGTGGACACAGAATTACTCATTGGGATTCAGAGGAAAATAACATTCGTTTTATGTTGATTTTCTGAACTAGTAAAGACTAAATCTAGAGGTTACTGCGAATTAGTCTTGTTTTAGCACAAAATAAGTATCGTATGTCCCTTAAGGACATGAATTAGTGATACTGATTATTTATATTTACTGAGGCTCGCATTCCAGAAGTCCCGGGTTCGATTCTCGTTTGACCGCTCTCTCTGATCTAGGATTTTTCATAGTTTTTCCAGTAATGTTGTTGCGTATGCGTTCAAAAGCCGCGCAATCGCGTAAATCATGCCAACTGTAGACAAGGAAATCCGCGAAGAGGAAGAAGCGGACGTTGTCGCAATTTACTACCCTAAAGCCGCAAAACGTATCTCAGGGTTGAGGGCTCTAAGGCACAAGATGTAGCCGAGGGATGCAATTGAGAGCCGAGAGGAGTGAAGCAATTGCGGCTGATGGCCGCAACTGCGGAACGACGACGAGGCGCAGCTGTAGGATATGTGAAGCTTAACCCCAACATTCACCAGTACGGAAGCAATGTATACGTAATACCATAAAAATGTCATACACTTTATGTCTCAAATGAGCTATTTTCACAGGGCGCCTGCCTGACGTAATGAGCTTCTGGACACATTCGCAGCAACATTACCGTTTTCCCTGGTCGGTAGGTGAATGTTGGGGTGGTTTCTCATCTACCACGGTTTCCTTTCATTGCGTTTCCTTATCAACTTTCAGGTGTGTTTCTACGTTTCCTGCGTATGACGGTACTGGACAGATGGTACAGATACTTACCCAAAGGAAAGGGACAAAAGAGGGCTGCTTGGTCGACGGATCATTCATCGCCCAGCAGTGAGACGGATCATCGAGCCTGGAACTGTTAGGGACTTCCGTGCATCTCTATAGTATGTCTGAAAGCGGCTTGTAGCCTCCTGTATTTCCTTCACTTCATCCCTTCCTGGAGGGTAGTAGCCACAATAGAGGCCGTGTGTGAGGTGTCCCCCTGCGTTATATAACGCACCTAAATATTATATGCCTATACATAAGCATATATACGTAGTAAACATTTATAACTATTTTACTAATTCGTCTTACCTCTTCTGTTGTGGAGAAACGTATTGTATTATTACATTTCTTTTGAACATGCCTGCTTTAAGAAATTGGTGTATTAGGGCACGTAGAACACCAATTATTCTGCACACAGAAGAGGTTTTTGCTAAAAAAAGGAGATGTTATGTGAAAAAAGGGGAAAAAGGTAACAAATATAAAAGAAAAGAAAATATGTAGCTGGAAGTACAGCTGAGGGAAATTAGGAAGTCACTCACAATCAATCTCTCTCTCCCTCCCTCTCTCATAGAGCTAGCTGGCGCCGCAGTAACGCATGCGACTCGCATTCTGGAGGCCACAGGTTCAATCCCCGCGACCGCCCACTCTGACCCATAGGTTTTTCTGATTTCCTCGGGTTGGCAGGCGGATGCTGGAGTAGTGCATCTTTTACCATGACTCTCCCGTCCCCCATTTCCTTTACCCATCATCTTCCTAATCATCTGTTGCAGGGTTGTAGGAGCAGGAGATGGTGTTCGGCGGGTTGCGGCTGGGCTGTGGTTATTTGAACAGTGGAAGTTTCTTTCTGACGTCACCCAGGTACTGCTCGGCTGTAACCCGCCTCTAGGTGCTTTCGAGCGGGAACGCCTTCCAGGACGCCCGGAGGCTCGGGGCCATATAGAGCGGGCTCGGGTGGCGTTGGACGCGTTCAATCTGGAAACATTAGGAACCACGTCTGTGCTTGCGCCCGTCGTCATCCAAATTCTGGTGCCCTTCGCGTCTCTCCCCTCTTTCCATCCCTCCCAGTAGCCACGGTACAAGCACAAGGGGCCTCGTCCGTACCTTTGCTTTTACATCTCTCTCTCTCTCTTTCTTTGTTTCTTTATCTTTCTATTTCTGTAATTATGTTCTCTACTCTGTACAACTGACTTATAGTAAGTAAATGAAATATTGAATTATACCCAAAACTTCGATGTTTTGAGGCCCCCTGAATCCAAAAAAGGTTTTTTTTTAGAAAAAGGTTCGCGTGTACGTTTGTCTGTCCGTCTTTGAGTCTACTAACAGATACCTGAAAAACAAAATGTCCGATAAATACCAAACTTTAAGCATTTTCCTAGGATGCTACACAAAGATTTTCAACAAAATTTCCCCCCACTCCAAACTACCCTTTACACGGAATGTTTTTCGAAATTATTTACGTTCTTAATAATGTCTCTAACGCCATTAACTTAGTAACATGCCGTTTAAAAATGTAGCTATCAATTTACCCACCTTATGCTACAAAGAAGTATGTAAATGTGAATTAAAGCTTTAAATGGATTAACAAGGAATAGAATACTTAAGTTGTATAAGGATAGTTTGTAGAGGAGCGAGTAGAGAAAGTCATGTGGATGCAACACATACATTTAGGAACGAATTGCCAAACTTTCACGTTATTCGTATATCTAAATTGGGCTCAGAATAACATAACTCAGTTGAAGAAATTAACATGTAAATAAAAAAACTGGACAGTCTTAAGTTTTCCAATTCATATCTTAAAAGAGTGTGGCTGTTTAAACATGATTTATTTACTTCACTTCTAATATCTAGTGTCTCAATTTGCCTGTTTTAGGAAATAATTTACAATTCCGCTTTTGAGCATTCAGACTTACGTTTATCTATCCCAATTGCATAGAAACAGTATGGAATTTTAAAGCCAGCATCCAGTTCTTAAACATTTGACTATCGCTGTTGTCTTAGTATCTATAACTGAATGTGTAATGTAGCTATTTTTATTTTGATTAAAATGTAGTAGATAGAAAAACAAACTTACATAAACATAGTTTATTTACCGGCTAATAAACGATAAAGGGTAGTGAAAGCCATGTGAATATATCATCAGTCTTTTTCTCGTGGTAATGTCGAGATCATTGAATTTTAAAACATCATCTATGACCCGCTCTTTAAGAATTTGACTGTCACGTTACCTACCTCATCTTACAACTAAGTGCGTATAGGTGCATTGAATGTTTATCTAGATTAATATAAAGCAGATAGACGTAGAGGTGATTCAACGGAGCGGAACACCTCGGGCTGCGACCTGCACAGATCAATTGTGGCTACCACCCCCCAGGAGGAAAAAATGAAATGGAGGAACCACAGAAGGCTACAGGCTTTAGGCAGACAGACCACAGAGATTCGCCGAAGTCCTTAACATTTCCAGATCACAGACCTGCCCCACAGCTGGAGCCGCCGAGAGGGCGCGAAGAACGATCCACAATCAAGCAGCCCTCTGGTGTCCATTGTAGAAGTAATAGTAGTAGTGGTATTTATTAAGTAGGTACTTAGTATTACATTAATTGCATAACGCAGTCGCATCGGTCGTAAGACCGTACATGCTCTCTAGAAAAATACCTGGTCTGTATACGTGACTTGCAGAATTGACTAGAAAACCACTGTTTATAATCACCGCACTACATACATACGTACATGCATACATGCATACATACATACATACATACATACATACATACATACATACATACATATAATATTGAAAACATACTCTGAATCACGCACACAAGTGCTCAAGTACCACATATAGTTAAAGAAAATTTACATAATCACCTTATCTCTTAGTACACGTACTTCCATTAAGTATGTGCTCAAGCTTGGCCAGTTTTGACTGTTTAGAATCAAGTCCCAGCATGCTGTCCTCCGTCTGTTGGAAGCCAAAAATACTTCCGGTAATAATTTTTTCCTAATACCCTCTGTCTGCACGCATGCTACCAAAATATGCGTCCTGTCTTCTTGTTCCCCGCATAATGGGCAAATCCTCCTGCCATCGTCATCAACAATCTTGCGGGCTTTCCACCCTCCCAACCTAAGCCATGCTATTCCCGTCCTTTGTTGTATACCTAGTTCCAAAATATATGTTTCCTTACCCCACAAAGTTTTTATTTCATTTTGTAGCTCCAATGTTGATCTTTGTCTATTTTCTGCCTGTTTATATCACACAGTCGTCTTTTGACTTTTTTCACGGCACTGTGTGTATTTTAATTGCCCCCTTTGCCAGATATCGTCTAAGCCAATTTTTGATAATTCCCGTAGTAACCCCGCCGCCCACTATTTTGGATGCTCTATGTTGTTTATTTGATGACGATAACATATTGCTCTCAGAGTTGTTTGATCACCTTTAATTATTCGCAGCCAGTACCTAACTACGTTTAGTTTAGCAAATACAGCATCTTCCCAGCATCCTACCTCACGAAGAACTCCGTAGTTTGAAGTACTCCTCACCAACCCAATGCGCTTCCAGAAATTGCATTGTATTTTATTTACATTATCCACCCTCTTCCTTCCCCACACTTCACTGTCGTATAGTAATGATGACCTTACGATTGCTTCATACATGGTCTGTAAGGTTTCTACTGGCATATCTGGTACCCGGGTCAATATCCTTAATACTTCAGAAAGTTGGCCAATCCCTTTGTGTTTTATAAACTCCATGTTCTTGTTCCATTTTCCGCCCATATCAAAATTTACTCCTAGGTAATCGAAATGTTTAACATTTTGAATTTCTTCCTCCCCGTAGGTCCACTTTTCATGTTGGCCGTACACATATCCATTTTTAAAGGCGACTGTTTTAGTTTTAAGAATATTTACTTATATACTCCATTGCCTAGAATATCGTTGAAGAGCGTTTAAACCAGACTGCAAACCTTTTATCGTTTTAGAAAGAATTACAATGTCATCCGCGTACAAAAGAATTGGTATTTTTTGGTCTGCGATTGTCAGTGCATCTATGTCTTCCTCCGTCATCACGCTAACATCATCAATAAACAAATTAAAAAGTAACGGAGATAGAATACAACCCTGTTTAACAGGGGGGTTAAACAGGGTTGTCTTCTATCTCCGGGGGCTTTTCTATGTTTCATTATGATGTATTGTGCTGATCGGTCTTGATAACAAACTTAACTTCTTTATACAATTGAATATGCATCCCCGCCATCTGTTTGGTACACCACGAAACCTAGAAGCACATCTGAAACATGAGAAGGAAAAGGAATGAAAGGGAAGTGTTGAAAAGGAAAACGTAGTAGATGAGAAACAACTCCAGCATTCACCTACCGACCGGGGAACTTGTAGAACCGGGGCCTCCCGAATGCAAGCCCCACACGTTCCGCTGAGCCACCTTGTTTGGTATAGACCCCGATATGAGTACCCGGTTCAACTACGTTAAAATTGAAAATCAATAATTTCTCTACTCATTAGGTATGTTGTAGAGAAAGTAAAATGTAGATAAAATGGCTGTTAGGTTACTATGACTATGATGAAAATGACAAAATGTTCGATTTTTAATTACATCAAATCAGTGTTCTATAGCCCGGGTTCTCCGGATTACAGAGAATTCAGCCTTTAGATTCTAGAAGGGAATATACTTATTAAATTCATTATTCTCATTTGTATTTTGTAAGAATTGCAAAGAGGGAAAGTGGTATAGCGCTCCTTGTTGTAGCTATTTCCAACTGCATAGCAAAGGCATATACGGGCTTAGAGTCTGCCGTGACGACTTTCCAATAAAATTGGAACTATGTTGCGGTGCGGCACTACGTGCTAATAGGTTACGTCATGCATGGGCATATACCTGTCACTACCGAACTTCCGCACCGACATCTTCTGTCGTATGCTGTAATGTCAAGAACCACTTGTGGTTCCTGAACCAGTAAAATGCCCATGCCTGTCCTAGAGGATGCCAGCCCTATATAAGAGGAGGATAAGCCGACTAAGTAAATATTATATAGACACTTGTGAATCATTATCACCATACATTTTTTTCGATCCGCCATTTTTAAAAGCCCAGGGATATGTCAAAATCACTTATGCGGGCCCTTCTGTATAGTTTTACTTTCTATACTACGTATAGTAAGTAGGGGAAGTATTGCAATCCACCCAAAAATTCGATACCGAGATTTCACCGGAAATACATGCATTGAGAACTCTAAAACCAAAAAAAAAAATCTGATGTGTTACACTCAAATCACTTTCTCTACTCTTGTACAAACTATTTTTACAAACGCTTATTCTCCATATGCTTCATGTTAATCGAGATATCGAGATGTTAATCTTATTGCTAATTTTTTTTGTAAATGCAAGGGGAATTACTAGGCTTTAAGCGATAGTCAAATATTTTAAGAGCTGGTTGCTATGTGGAGTATTCCATTCTCTTTGCATTACCAGGACAAAAAAAATGAATAACGAATTTGAGAAAAAGTATTGGAAAATTTAAGGGAATAACAAGCAATATCTCGAAAATGGTTCACTCAACACAAAAATGTATAGGATATAAATTGTGTATTTTAACGCGACCTACATTTTTTGTGTAGTAAAATTTTGTCTATCTCTTATGGTTAACCAGTTATGCAAAAGTCGTTCTCAATGAAGAATACTTTTGGAGACATTCCCAGAAAATTCAGATATACATTTCATTTATCATGAAAATATCTTAAACATACGATATTTTAATTAAAATCATTAGAGCCATTTTTGAGAAAATTAAAATTTTCGAGAAATGTTCCATGTAAAGGGTAATCTGGGGTGAGGGGATTTTCTTGAAAACCTTCGTGTCGCATCTCTGGAAGATACTGAACCTAAATACCAAGTTTGGTGTTTATCCGACTGTTCGTTTCTGAGTTATGCTGTTCACAGACACACAGACACACACACACACACACACACATGGACATGTTTCCAAAAATGCTTTTTTTGGATACGGGGATCTCAAAACATGTATTTCCGGTGAAATCTCGGTATCGAATTTTTCGGTGGAATACAATACTTCCCCTACTTACTATACGTAGTAGAGAAAGTAAAAAGTAGTTTTAGTAAAAGATCCGTGTGTGTGTCTGTGAACAACACACGAACGAGAAGTCGGATAAATACCAAATTTTGTATTTAGGTTCAGTATCTTTCATAGATGCGACACCAAGGTTTTCAAGAAATGCCCTCCATGCTACCTTTTACATGGAAAATGTTTTTGAAACTTTTTATTTTCTCAAAAATGGCTTTAACATTTTGATTAAATATCATATGATTAAGATATTTTCATGACAAATGAAATATATATCTTGAATTTTCTGGGAACTTCCCCAAACGTCCTCTTCATTGTGAATGGCTTTTGCATAACTGGTAAGAGGTAGATAAACTTTTTGTACTAAAAAAATATAGTTCTCATTAAAGCACACAATTTATGTCATACACAACTTTTTTGTGTAGTGAACCATTTCCGAGATATTCCTTGTTATTTGTTTCAATTTTCCAATACTTATACTCTCTCTTAATACTTACACTCGTTTTTATGTCCTGGACATACAAAGAGAATGGAATGCTCCACATAGCAACCAGCTCTTAAAAGATTTGACTATCGCTTAAATCCTACCATATTCCCCTTGTGTCTATCAGAAAATTAGCAATAAGATTAACATCTCGATATCTCAATTAACATGAAGTGGATGGAGAATAGGTGTTTGTTATAATAGTTTGTACAAGAGAAGAGAAAGTCTTGTGAGTGTAACACATCAGATTGTTTTCTCACTTTTACACTTTTGCAGATGAAATTTATTCCTTACATTTCAGTTTTGCTCTGATGTGTGTATAAATTTGCATACATAATCTAAAATGTGCTATCTAAATATTCAAGGATGCATGTTATGATTGCTTTATTCCTTGGCCCACAAAAAATACTATATTCGAAAACCAGGAAAATTTTAACACAAAGTTCGTAAAAATATAAATTTATTTCTCTACATCTAATAACATCAGCTTAAAACAAATTGCTATACTTATTTTCACTATAGTAAAATCCCACTATTATACTTCTCTGAAAATTTGAATGTGTAAGGGAGTTTTGAAAAATTAGAATTTTTTTTCGCTGATTAAAATATTTAATTTCATTACACGAGAAACTATTTGAGCTAGAGCTTTGAACTTCTGCACAGAATATCTTTATTTACTCATATTAAGTGTACCAGTTTTCAAGTGAATAGTTTTAGAATTACAAATATGATGTGATATATTCACATGACTTTCTTTACCCTTTATTTCTGATTAATGGTTACACAAATTATTGTTACTAAAGCTTATTTTTCTAATACGGTTTAATTCAAATACAGCTTTGCAGAAACAGCTGCATTATACATTTCGTTACAGAAACAAGGGGGACAGTGTTAGTTGGATGTGTAAGAACTGGACGCTATCCCTGTCCTTAAAATTCCATACTTTGAGTGAAGGTCTACGCGGCGCCAAAGCCTAAGCCCCAGCTCCCTCTAAATCCAGGCGAAGGCGTCAGCCGAGTGACTACCTCCCGTGGGGTTTCCTATGAAGCCAATATCTGGAAGGTAACAAGGAGCCCCGCTTGCGCGAGGATGTAAAACATCAATGTGCACGTGCGCGTTGTTGCCACAGTTTAAAATAGTATTTAAAAGTAGAATTTTGCAGTCGATTTCTACATGTACAAAATACAACCATACAGTTTAATAATAATTGTCTTGCTTACTTCACACAAAGATGCAGTAAATAACTATGCGTCGCACAATAATTACATTTATGTTACAAACGCTTTAGAATAGAACTGAGGAAGATCTGCACCAATATACTACTCTATGGAAATACATGTTAACATATAGAAGAGAAAGTTAGAAATATGTCCCAAATGAACTATTTATTCTTGGACTAACATGAAATATTTAAAATAAATGAATATGAATTTATTTCGAAAGGAACATTTATTTCAAAATAAAAGCATCGTTTTTTATTATGTTGGTTACCGTAATAGTAAAGTTTTATAAATAAGGGTTGCATGTTTGCAGTTCTGCTCACTGTAATTACTACTGTGCGCGGAGTTATGGTGAAAGCATCCTTTATTTTGTTTGTCCTGCTACCTGAAGCAGAAACACGCGTCTGACAATTATTTATATATACATGGAATAAATAAATAGAATAAATACACATAAACTTAGTCATATTTGTAGCATAAGGAATGAAATTTCAAAAGAGCTAAAGCTTACAGAAGGGTAGACCGGAACATGTAGCTGTTTATAAAAGAGCTTGAGGCCTTAACGGGACACACCGGAAAGGTCTCCTGCCTCTAAAGAATTTTGCCGAACATGTGGCTTTCTGAACAAAGACAGAACATTCCAACGCGACCGACAGGCACCAAGATGTACGTACTTAATCGGTCTCCAAATTCACCGAAGCGGAAAAACCAACGCTAGAAATGAGCAACAAGCAATAAAATATTCCAGATTGAAAATAGCAATTCGCACAGTCTTGGTAGGAGAACCGCCAATAGGAATTAAGCGTAGTAAAGTAAGTAGCAAATAACCTACATGATAAGTCGCGAGATTAGGGACCAAACCAAGTCGCCTAGAAAGTGGGCGTGAAATAGGAAACGATCCTAGACAGAACGAGGTAAGAGCCGCGAAGACGAAAATCAGTACTTCTTGGTCTCTCGTTCCGACCGGCATCATGCTAAAACGCTAAGTGTTGCATTTCCGACGTAGTGGTCGCCAAATTAACTAGGTCACGTATAGCGTCGTGCACGAGAATAAGTGATAATCATAGAAATTAGCGTGTTATAGCGAGGAACGACAACTCATTATCCGGACGTAGCTTAGGTGAAAGCGACTTAATAAATCATCATAACTGTAGCGATCGGTTGTGTCTTGTGTACGGGACAGAGGAAGTGTGTTTTTGGCAAGAATAAAGTGACCAGCAACCGAAGGTCGGCCACTGGCTACCTGCGTCCTTCTTTGCTTGTATACCTGAGATAGGAATCCTTCCCCGGTCCAATATCACATTACCACTGAAACGGGAACGAACTCATGAGGGGCTAAGAACCCACGACCGCAACACACACCCCGCACCCACAACGAACCCAGCAACCCATCAGTACCACACCCATAGTACACGACTTGTTTTAACCCGTACTAACGTGTTTTAATACCACACCAAAATGACCCCTAAAGTATCAATGCTTTTGTCATCTATTTAAAGTGCAGTCGCTCTTCAGTTGTTTCTTGTTGTAGAGGAGAAATAACCCCACTCCAAAATAGCACCCAACGTGTTATACTACCACACCAAACCACAGTACGCAGAAAAACCAAGTTCCAGAAGATGTAAACAAAAGCAATAAATATGTAAAGGTTAAACAAGAAAAAGAAGAAACAGCTGAAAAAAGAAAGCGAATATCGGTTTTTGTGTCTCGCTTGGGAGATATGTAGGTGCTTTTCTCCTAGTTTTGAAAGATAATAAATTTGCTTCACAACAGTGTTTTTATTAATATAAAATTAATATCAGAAGAAAATTTGTATTGTTTATGATGTGTAAGATTTATAAGCATGGCAGCTTCTGTTTACTTAAATGAATAACTTTATTATAAAATTCAGGACAAGTAAAAATACGGAAGACAAAAGAAATAAAATTAGAAAACTTTATGTGTTATATTCACATGATTATCTCTAATCACTCTTCTATAAACTAGTTTTACAAAATCTAATTATTCTATCTACTTCTGCTTAAACGAGATACATTTTCATTGCACACTTCGTTGTAATTATAGGGATACACAGACTAAAGCAATAGTCAGATTTTTAAAAACCAGATGACTATACGATGACTGAAATTCCATGCTTCTTGCATGACCACGAGGAAAATACAAATAGGGTCTTACCACTTGTAAAAAGTACAAGTATTTCAAAATTCAAAGTAATAACAAAGAATTTCTCTCAAATAGAAATCAAATAAAATTCTGTTTATCTTTTGCGGCTTACCAGTTATACAAAATTTGAGAATAAGGAAGAGTTTACGGGTTATTCCCAGAAAAAATTCAAGATACACATTTTATTTTTCATGCAAATATCTTAAACATTTGTATTTTAATAAAAAAATAACCTTATGGCTGTTATTGAGAAATTCAGAACAATAACGAACACTTTTCCACGTAACGGGTTCTGTTCTACATATTCGCGAACATTACACACAAGAATCTGGCTTTGCTTATTCAAAGCTTTTGTAACTCTTTTCTTCGTGGTCCTGGCACTACCGCTACTCGCCAGGTCATTTGTTGGTGCGGCCGGAGGGGCAGCAGCTTGGTTCGTTTCCCAAGGCCTATACATCTTAATTAAACTATTAAACACTACTAAGCTTACAAAAATGTAGTAAGTAAAACACTATATAGCTTCTCTGAAGATACATATATACGAGGGCAGATTGATAAGTCCGTGG